>HG995384.1:20000000-21250000 GCA_905333075.3 Atethmia centrago
GCACTCATCCTCCATAGAAAAGGGAGGATCCTCCGACCAGACGGGTGTCGTGTCTGGTGGGCAACTGCCCAACGGTTGATGTCGGGATGTTGTATATATGCTAGGTGCGCGGTAAACTCTGCTTGCGCGATGCAGGATTTTGCGTGACGTCAGTATGCTGCTTAGTTCGCATGTGGCGATGTAGATGCCGCCACAGAACTATCTAGCGACGCCCAGCTGATGAGAAAGTCACGCCTTTTTCTCATGAGGGTAAACAGAAACTACAAATCGCGTAAAGTAGTGATGTGTGGCCCAGTGGAAACGGCTGACGAGTTGTAGGTCGTAGGTTCGACAGGCACTTTAATTTGTGTAATTTTTTCATCACCATTGCTCTCAAAACGGTAAAGGAAAACAGCGTGAGGAAACCAGCATGTCTTAGAGAAAAAAAAAAACGAAAACACATGTGACATCCACCAACCGCACTGGGCCCGCGTGGTTATTACGGCTCACTCGCATCTCACACAGATCTGCCTGTCCTTGCAGTGGGAAAATTATAGGCTGATTATGCTATGGGCTTGTTGAGATAAAAAAGCATCAATAAAACATACCTCGTACGGCTGCCACAGGTGAGCGGTCACGGAACCCGGGAGCCCCCCCGCGCCCCCGCACCCCGCGCCCGCGGGCTCCTCTGACCGCCCCGCGCCCGCGCACTCCCCCTCGCCCTTCCCAGCCTGGCTTGCCAGCATACCCATCTTCATATTCGTCATAATCTGTAAATATGTATATGCAATTATTGTCTGTTTATTACCTATGGCTATGAACTTGTGGCATTGTATTGTCTTGTCTTGTAAATTTTCATTTCCAGATTGACAACCAATTTAAGAAAAAACCGGCAAAGTGCGTGTCGGACACTTCCGTAGTTGAGATGAATTTATCCCAAGAACAAACTTAGCATTGTAGTTGAAATACGTGTTCCCCCATACGTTCCAACTGCAAATGAAAGTTTGTATGCACAATATTGAGTGATTTAACATGGTATTTTAAGACCACAGACATCTGCCGTTCGTGTAATCTTCAAGTATAGAACTACTCTCTGTATTTTTTCAAAAAAATTGTTTCAGCTGTTTAGAAAATAAGGGGTATGGTCAAACAGCTTCATCTTTTATTAGATTGACAAGAAAAAACATTAGGTTTATGCCAAAAAATTCGTAGCCATAACAGAAGAATGTCTACCACAGTAATTAATATTTAAGTTTAATTATTAAAATTATTATTTTAAACATGCAGAGTGATTATTTCAAACATCTATACAAGATGTACGCAAGTTCAAACAAATATGGATGTCACGTGATCAATTTTGAATGTTAATTCCTCAGAAACGTGACGCGTTACGGGGTTTGGTCGTAGTATATTTTCTGTTTGCATTAATGTCAGCTATCGATTTATATAGGTTTCATGCGTGGCCACCATTTAGAAAATAAAAAAAATATATATATGGCGGACAGTAGGTATACCAGGCTCCATATAAAAATCTTTAATCCCCTTTGTATGATCCGTTTCCACAGACAAAGCGTGAGAATGGTTATGAGGGGCATAGTTTTAAGTTCAAGACTAATGTAATAATAATATGATAAGGAATTTATATATTTTTTCTTACATAACTCTTAATTTGGTAATTTGGTGGATAACATCATTAGTTTATTACATGTCAATCTTACAAGAATTATTAAAAAAATTAAAAAACAATTACTCACTCTGGTCCCCTACATAGTTTCCAAAATTATCATAAAGTTCCTCATTCCCATCATCACCAGTAGCCATGGCTAGCTTATCATTAACTGCTGGGGCCATATCTTGCATTTGACCATCTCCATGTCTGTTATAAACAATTTCAAATAATAAATCATAAATATTTCTTGCAAACTTTTACAAATTTTTTTAGCATAGCATAATCAGTCTATATTGTTCCCACTGCTGGGTCCATGGTCCTCCTCTCTGCGGAAAGGGAGTGAGCCGTAATCCACCACGCGGGCCCTGTGCGGGTTGGTGGATGTCACATGTCTTCGAATTTTCTAGGACATACCAGTTACCTCACAATGTTTTCCATGACCATTTTGAGAGCAGTGGTGATGAAATATTTTACACAAAGTTAAGTGCCTGCCTGGGTTCGAACCTATGACCTACAACATAAGTTGCGGCTGTTTCTACTGGGCCACCACTGCTGCTGTTTAAATGACATTTAAAAAACTTTATAATATCTCAGAGTTCCTATCAGAAAAAATCTGTGCGACGTAAGTATTGACTTCCTGGTACTCATCTTGTTTTCAGTTTATTGTTCTTGATATGCTCTTTTGAAATAATAATTAAAATTAAAATGTTATTGGTTATTATTGACTTTTTAATAAAACAAATTATTTCTTTCTTATTTTTACTTATTTAATTTGACATGCTTGTATTGTATCCATTGACATACTTAATATTGTGGCCAGTGACATTTGATGTAACATTAGGACATTTTCTATTTATTGTGATTCAAATGATTTGACAATTTGTAAAATGGGATTATAATAATATTTCTAATTTTATTTAAAATGATATTAATTGATTATGATTTGCATGCCCATGGGACAGCAGGACATGGAGAACTAACTTTATGACAACATCCCATGTAAAAATTTACCCATGTTTGCAAAGAAATAAATGATTCGATTTGAATACTACTAGAGCACTTAAGCTCAAAACATTTATTTCAATTAAATCATATATAGGCACTCTTGATTTGTCAAGTTGGCCAGTCAAAAAGAAAGTTGAACCTAGTTGCCCTCTCCAGATAGTAGGTTACTATGGAGAAGAACAGGCAAGAAACTCCAGTCCTGTGAATATTGTTATTGTAAATATCTAGTCACATTTAAACCACCACCATTGTTCTTTTGCGTCATGTTGATGATTCCAATAACTGATTTAAATGAGCTTTACCAGAACTCTGCCACATTGACAGTGAAATAGCTACTAGCTAGTAGCTATTCTACATACAGGTGGGTCTGGGTCACTTACTTTTACCCAACAGGCGCTTTTATATTATACAACATACCCAGCAGGTTTATAGCAGAGAAATAAGTTCTGGTATCAAAATGTTAAATAATTTTTTTTCTATCTTCTCAGTTTGTAATATGTGGCTTACCTTTTCTCAATTGTGAGGTTCGTCTGTGCAGTTTTAACGTTAAGGCTTTTACCTTGGAACATACTTCCATTGCCTTTGATAATAGCTTCCTGAGCACTTGACTCATCATCAAACTGTACAAATCCAAAGTTTCTGTTAATAACAATGCCGTTAATTTGTCCGAATTGTATGAAGTGATCATATAATTCTTCAAGATTTGCGCCGTCTTGTAAACCGCCGACGTAAATACGAAGATGGGACGTTGCCCGGTCTTTCATAGCATGTCTATCAAGGGTTAATTTATCTGAAAATCAATGGAACTTCTATTAGAGCACTTACATTTTACGTGATCCTAACCGCAAGCAGCCAAATACAATGTTATAGACAGATTCAGTGTGTTTTACACAACAAACAAGCTACAGCCGCGATTTAGGACTCGCGGCAATTCGCGGCTAAGTTAAAGTTAATAAATAGCTATGAAATTGAAAAGAGAGTTGCGGAATTCGTTTACCTGCCATTGTGAATGTTTATAGCTTTATCACAAACTAAGTTGAACCTTAATTAGATCCTCAAAATTCTGTAATATTCACAAAATTCTATTATAGTCAACAAGACGCGAATTCTTATCAAGAATAGGACCATAAACTATAATAGAGACACAGGCAGGCAGGAGTAGTACACAGGCAGAGATAGTTTTTTTTTGAATATTTTAAAAGCCTGGTTGCTGGGACCTTTTAGCCAAGTCTTTATTTAGTTGTAGAGACAAAAACTACTTGGCAAATAATAATTAATAATGAAACATGTAGGAAAAAACAGCGTAATACTGAATTTAATTAGATAGACATAATTTAAATACTAGAAACAAAGATAAAAAGATCAACCATTTTTCAGATTATCTAAATGTGAAGTATCTATGGCAAACCAGTAGTTGCTAAGATACAGTTGTTTATACTTTGATGTTGTCACTTATAATAAAATAACTGTGTACTTTCAGTCCAAAATATTGTATTTCTATATTTTATATTTCACAATATTTAACATGGTAGCAGAGCGTGTACGAAATAAAAAGTTTTAAGTACCCGAAATGTCGAGCACTAAAATTGACCCTCTAACTAGAGAGAACTACGACACTTGGGTGATACAGGCTGAAGCTGTTCTCGTACGACACAAATTATGGAAATACATCGAGACGGATACTGCAGTGGTTGATAAAGAAGGCGATAGACAGGCGAGATCTGAACTCATACTTATAATCGCTCCTTCTGAGCTTAAACAAATAAAAAATTGCACTACTGCTAAAGCATTATGGGAAAAATTGAAAGACACGTACGCCAGTAAGGGACCTGCACGAAAGGCATCCCTATTAAAGCAACTTATCCTAACGAAATTAGAAGGACACGATGTAAGAACTCATCTAAACAAGTTCATGGATATAGTTGACAAATTGGCAGACATGGACGTAGCTATTAATGAGGATCTGTTAACAATCATGATGTTGTACAGTCTCTCAAATGAATTTGAGAATTTCAGAGTCGCTATAGAATCGCGAGACACTCTTCCGAAGCCAGAGGAGCTTCAAACTAAAATAATAGAAGAATGTGAAGCACGTCATAGCCAAAACATGACCAATAACGACGAACCTGAATCCTCTTTTCAAGAAGAAGCCCTATACACGTCCTGTGCAAACGTACTGGTAACATCTTCAAACGCAAGAATCACAAAATTTGTACCAATTGCTGGAAGAAAAACAGTGAGAAGCCTAATAAACATACTAACTGTTCTCATAAGAACAATTTTGCTATACAGTGTCTTCTTACCCATAACGAAAAATCTGAAAACAACATTTGGGTTTTGGATAGCGGATGTACGTCTCACATGACTTATCAACGAGACTTATTTAGGACTATAGAGATAACATCCGGAAAACTAAACTTTGCAACTAAGAAACAAACTGCAGATATTAAAGGAAAAGGTACTGTCTCCTTTGTAACAAAAAATGGTAATGGTATAGCCCTTACACAGCTACAAAACACTCTATATGTACCTAGTCTGTGCACCAACTTGATGTCCGTCAGTAAGATGACAGATGCTGGCTGTTCTGTCCTCTTCACAGACTCTAAAGCGACGGTCAACAATCCAAAAGATGGTATAACTCTCATCGCATTTAAACAAGGAGATGGTCTTTATTACATTAAACCAAATAAACACGAGCGCAACAATCTGGCTAATCATAATGATGACACTGTTCCGATTCCAATTGCTAAAAAGAAAGCGAACTCATCAAACATCTACGACTGGCACAGAAAGCTTGGTCACATGAACGCCAAAGATCTGAAACATGCACTCAAAAACAATAATTTGCTTGGCTTGAACTTTGATGCTTCTGAAACCTTGGCAGACTGTGAAATCTGTATCCAAGCAAAACTCCATCGTGTTCCTGCCCCCCGTGAGAAAACAACTCAACGAACAACAGAACGCTTAGAAATCGTTCATAGCGATGTATGTGGACCTATCAGAACGCCCACAGTAAGCGGAAACAAATACTTCGTTACTTTTATAGATGACTATAGCAGATACATGATTAAAAGCAAGAACGAAGTATTAGAAAAGTTTAAAGAGTTCAAGGAGTTAGCGGAAACGCACACTGGGAACAAAATCAAATTCTTACAATCAGATAATGGTACTGAGTATGTGAACAAACAGTTCAACGCTTATCTGAAACGTTGTGGGATACAGAGACGTCTCACCGCACCCTACACCCCGAACCAAAACGGAGTTGCTGAAAGAAAGAATCGTACCCTTATGGAGAAAGCGAGAGCAATGATGATTGACGCACAGGCACCATTAAAATTCTGGGGCGAAGCAGTATTCACTGCTAACTACCTATCAAATAGGAGTATAAACAGCGCCGTTCAGAACCAAACGCCATTCGAGCGATGGGTTGGGAGAAAGCCATGTATTAATCATTTATACGTGTTCGGTAGCAAGACTTACGTTCTGATGAAAGGCACTAACGGTCACAAATTTGCACCAAAGGCAATTCCTGGCATGTTTGCGGGATACTCTGAAACGTCTAAAGCTTTCAGGGTGTTCATACCCTCGAAGATCAGCATCATAACTTCAAAAGATGTTAGGGTATTGAAGACTATGTTCTATGATGAATCGAATAAACATGCAATCTCCAGACTTCTCACCGATTTAGAGTTTTCACACGAACAACCTAATGAAACACGCATGCGAGTGGATATTAAACTTGACAATAATGAAGGAGATGATCAGCAACATGATAGTGATAGTGACGCAGATGATCAAGATAAATCACTGCAACAAAGTTTGGTCGGTAGTACTGAAGACGTTCGACAAGTGGACCCAGCGAATAATGAAAGTGAATACGAATCTCTTTCCGGATCTTTTACCGCTGTCGATGATAATGAACCTGATGCTGATGCTGAAGAAAATGCGACCGTTCAAACGAAGGTTTTAAGAGACAGGTCAAAAATCACAGTTCCTAAGCGCTACGATGATTTTATTTTGGCAGCAGCTGAAGAAATCGAAAATCTTCACAAGCCTAAAGAGCCTGAGACTTTCAAAGAAGCGATGGAATCTCCCAACAAAACAAAATGGCTAGATGCCATGCACAATGAAATAAGTTCACTGCATGACAACCAAACCTGGGATCTGGTTGATTTACCCAAAGGACGAAAAGTCCTCCCTTGCAAATGGGTGTATAAAGTTAAAATGAATCCTGATGGTACCGTCGATAGGTATAAAGCCAGAATGGTTATCAAGGGTTACTCCCAACAACCTTGAGTTGACTATGATAAAACATTCAGTCCAGTGGTTCGTCTGAGCACCGTACGAGCATTGCTTGCTATAGCTGCTCGAGAAAATCTGAAACTACATCAGTTTGATGTTTCAACTGCCTTTCTAAACGGCACAATAAAGGAAGATATATATAAGAAACAGCCTGATGGCTATCAGGATGGCACCAAACGAGTCTGCAAGCTGAAACGCAGCCTCTATGGTCTGAAACAAGCACCGCGCTACTGGAACACCTGCATTGCCGAATTCTTAATAAATTCTGATTTCCAACAGAGTGAAGCGGATCCATGCTTATATGTTCGAATCAGAGGACAATCTAAAGTCTTTATTGGTCTTTATGTTGACGATGGACTTCTAGCATATAATACAACCAGAGCAGGAGACGAATTTATCAAGGAATTGAAAACAAGGTTTAAGATAACTACGAAACCTGCGACTTAATTCCTTGGAATGGAAATCAATGTCCGTAAGGACAAGACCATTTCACTTTGTCAAAAGGCCTACACAAAGAAAGTGTTAGAAAAATATAGGATGTCCAATTGCAAACCAGCACCAACGCCAATCATCAAAGAAAATGAGACGGCAGAGGAAGAGGATGTCAACGCCAGCTTCCCATATAGACAAGCCGTGGGTGCTTTGGCATACTTATCAGTAGGCACAAGACCTGATATTTCATATGCTCTGGGTGTCGCATCTCGAAACCTCGGAGCACCTACTAACAAAGATATCATGCTGGTAAAACGTATCTTCCGATACTTGAAAGGGACCCAACAGAATGGGCTAACCTATACGGAAAAGTCGCCTCCACGCTTAATCTGCTACAGCGACGCAGATCATGCAGGAGACCAAACTACGGGAAAGTCGACATCTGGAATGGTGTGCTTATTCTCTGGAGCTGCTATTAGCTGGAGAAGCCAGAAACAAACGACAGTCTCCATCTCCTCGACTGAAGCGGAGATTATAGCAGCAAGCGAATCGGCACAAGAGATTTTATGGTTGAGTCGCCTTATTAATAACTTGATTAAAATTGAGAAACCAGTACTGAACCTGGACAATGAATCGGCTGTAAAACTTGCGCACAATCCAAAGTATGAATATCACAAGCACACAAAACACATCAAGCTAAAACATTTTTTTGTAAGAGAATGTGTTAGCAACGGAGACTTCAACGTAACGCATGTTCCTTCGGAGCAGCAGTTGGCTGATATGTTAACCAAACCACTGTTTGGCCCCAGGCTGCATAATTTAAGTTCAGCATTGGGATTGAAGAATATATTACCTTAATATTCTTCTAAAAAGTTCCGAGGATGTGAAGTATCTATGGCAAACCAGTAGTTGCTAAGATACAGTTGTTTATACTTTGATGTTGTCACTTATAATAAAATAACTGTGTACTTTCAGTCCAAAATATTGTATTTCTATATTTTATATTTCACAATATTTAACACTAAAGTACATACATCTTATATGGGGTCATCATCTTCATCGTTCCAGCCGAAAGACGTCCACTGCTGGACATAGGCCTCCCCCAATATTGGGGGGGTTTGCCATAATCGCCACGCTTGGCAGGCGGGTTGGCGATCGCAGTATGGTGTTAAAATGCATAGAGAACGCTGCTGCCCATTCTCTAGTAAGTCCCTTAGTCGCCTTTTACGACACCCATGGGAAGAAATGGGATGGTGCTATTCTTTACGTCCGACACCACACGGAACGCCGACACCACACGGAACTGGGGTTTTATATGGGGTACTGTCTTAAATGTTACATCAAAATACCTTGTGATATATTTCTTGCCCATTCTTCTCCATACGAAGCTACCTTTTGGAAGGGGTGACTAGAATCGATTATTTCTTTTTTGTACATTTTGACGTCTAATCAATTTTACATTACATGATCCATAAAACATAAATAATCAGTGGATGCCACTAGATGAATTTAATTTAACATTAATGACTATTATAAAAATAAATAAATTAGTTACTGTAGAGCTAGAAAACACAACAAACATCAAACAATCAAAAACGGTTTGAAGCCTTTTTGATGGAATTTAATTTTTGCTGTTTGACGGAAGCCGACCCCAACATAGTTGGGAAAAGGCTAGGTTCATGATACTGTGTTTGATGAGTCGTTTGATCGTGTCTACAAAATGTTTGATCAAACCAGGCTCAGTCTTGCCACGAAACTCAATTTATCTTACTTTTCTTGAGAATTACAGTGCTGTTTTACGTTGCATGTTGATCAAAATTTAATACGCCACCTTAGTGATAATATTTTTAATCTGTAAAATCATTAAAGCTCTCAAAATTTGATAGAATTAGGTGTCAGGGAAGTAAATTACCATACAGTGCATACAACATGGTTATAATAAATGCAGGGTACGTGCGTACGCCTTATCTTTATCAGTCAAGGCAATGCTTTGCGGGCGAGCAGGTTGACAGACAATGAACGTGTTTGGCATTTAGGAGTTTTTGATCTTATGAAAACCTGTAAGAAAATGTATAGTTTTATTTTCTATGAATTACAAGAAGAAAAATTATATATATTTTTTTATATATTTGAATGGTCTGGTTGCTAAGACAAATTATATGAAATACAAGTGTACAGAACAAGTAAAAAAAGAATAAACAATTATATTGCGCCAGCAGCATGCGGAAAGAGTTCCGACGTTACGAAACAGGCTTGTTCAGAGATCTGATGGGCCTTGAACGCACCGGGACTTACAGCTTAGTATGGCCGTTATTCCAAATGCATACAGTGTGACAATGTTCGACACAATTGAGCCTGGCACCAAGTTACGTTGGTTTTACGTGAAGTCTGTTACAAGGAGGCCTACGATAACAGACAGAATTTGGGTAGGAATAGAGGTTCGTGTTCGTGCAATGTACACAAGAAATGGGTTTCCCATCTGCCGATCTCATAGGACCGATGATAGCTAAAGGTGTCTTGGCCACAGTGAGAGGAGTTATAGGAGATGAATCACACTAGACTCTAGCTTAAATAATTTAACATAACATCACGCCTTGTTTTAACTGGCCAAGGGTTGGGTGTACCTGTAGTACACCAACATTTGGCCAGTTATGTTTTTAAGTCCCATGTAATAGGGGGCGAGCCTATTGCCATCAACCGGGCACAAATCCAGACTCCAAGCTGCTACTGAGAAATTCCAGATAGAAAAACCCAATAACACTTTGCCCGACCCGGGAATCGAACCCAGGACCTCATGCTCAGCAGTAGCGCTCGCAACCACTAGACCAACGCGACGAGGCAGTCAATAGTTGAGGTAGTCAGTCAGTTGACTAATTTATTTCAATCATTAACTTAATTATATACAAATCCTGTGGTAAATACACATTGATACCTATCTACAATTTTACATGTGTGCTGTGTGTGTATCGAGCCGATGAAGTGAAGATCTCAATTCTTAGCGCTGACGGTGCGCCGGTGTTGGCGGCGCGTAGAACGAATGTATGTCGCTAATTAATGCTTACGCTGTGGTGCTACTGCTGTTATGTAGACGAACAACTGTGCTGCCACCTATAACGAACTCTCGGTTTTTAACCCCATTCATCATTCTATTCTGTCTGTGGCAGAATAGGACACTTCACTAGAGCCTCTGTGGCAGCTACACAGATGTAATATAAATAAGAGGACTGCACACCATTTAAGTCCATGCTGCACACTGTCACGGCTCTTGACTCGACCACTTGACACTGACACGTATATTACATTTTTTGTACAGCTGCTGACTAGGGCTGTTGAAATTTTTTAAAATATCGGAATTTCGAGATATCGATATTTTTTAATATATCAATATCGAAGTTTGATAAATCAAAAAAAAAATCGATATTTCGATGGATCAACTTTATAAAAAAAACTTGGAGGGGCTTATGGCTAAGTAATATCAGCCGCACGGGTCGATCGATCAGGTTAAGCTACGCTTGCCGCGGTTGGTTCGTGGATGGGTGACCATCTTTACATACCAAGACCTCTCCGTGCCTCGGAAAGCACGTTAAGCCGTTGGTCCCGGCTGTCATTTGTAGATCTTTGACAGTCGTTACGGGTCGTCAGAAGCTCGATAGTCTGACAACCACTCTTACCAAGGGGTATCGTGTTACCTAGCAACTGGATTTTGGAGGTCAGATAGGCAGTCGCTCTAAGTAAAATACTGGTATTCAGCTGTATCCGGTAAGACTGGAAGCCGACCCCAACATAGTTGGGAAAAGGCTAGGCAGATGATGAACTTTATAAAAAAAAACAACTGTAAGACAGCTCAAAAATGATTTACACAGTTTATAATCCAGTTTATATAAGAAACAAATTCAATTATAAATGTATGAAAATGTTAGGTTCTAGTTCTTCTATAGTTTCTGCCTACCCCCATGGGAAGAAGGCGTGAGTTTATTTATGTATGTATGTAGTTCTTAGTAATAATTATTGTTCAATTTAAATAAGATGATGATAATGTTTTATAACCTCTCGTTTTAACTTCGCTCGCTGTTAACCACACGCCTCATCCTACTAATATTATAAATGCGAAAGTTTGTAAGGATGGATGGATGGATGGATGGATGTTTGTTACTCTTTCACGCAAAAAGTACTGAACGGATTTCGATGAAATTTGGCACACAGATAGTTTAGGAACCAGGAATAACACATAGGATACTTTTTATCCCGATATACCCACGGGGTCAAAACTTATGCGGGTGAAACCGCGGGGCGCATCTAGTTATATGCATATATATTAGTTTATGCCACACACTAGGTAGAGGTAAAGATACTAAGCTGTTAACGCTGACAGTGACAAGTAACAACAACAGTGAGTAAAATAGGTATCAGGTATCATGGATTATAGTAATTTTTATACCAATTCTATACAAAATTACATTTTGCTTCAAGATGATAAGCAAATAAATAAACTAGATAAAAGGTAAAAACATAATATAATGTAAATAAAGTACAGTAGAAGTTTACGATGATGTTGTAGTTTAGATAAACAACGAGAAAAATGAAAAATAAAAAACTTATTAAAAAAAAATATCGAGCGTCGATATCTATATATCGTAAAAAAAATTTAGTAATAAAAATCGATATTTCGATAGATCGATGATAATATATCTATCAACAGTCCTACTGCTGACAGCTGACACCTGACACTTGTCAGCATGGTTTTATAAGGGAATGTTTGAGTTTTTTGAGGTTAGAATTTACCTGAAAAATCAAGTAATTTAATTTCAGCATCGTTATATAGTACTATAACGAATAAAATAATATGTCTGAAGTTTTAACGTCTGTTATGGAAATTATATAAATTTAATATTGTTGTTTGTTTACGTCGTTACTTTAAATAATGTAAGTATTTTTAAATAATATAATCTAGGCAGATTTTCTAAATTAAATTGACATTTTGGAAGTATTTCTAAATGTGTGGTGAATCGGTCACTGGGTCTTAATGTAACAGTCAAAACTCTTTCCCATTGAAAATTAGTCTTGAATTATTTTGTTAGGCTAACAGTAGTCATGACCATAGGGAAAACTCGGAAGTTATTATTCAATCCGAAACCATTCTACCATTGTTTACATACAATCTGTGTACATGTATTACTACTTAAATAAACTTGGCATCAAAGAAGAGCCCTTAGGATTTTTACTGTCAAAATAGAGTGTTTAAATGGGAGTATTCAGGTTTATTCAGGAATTTATGTAGAAAATAGTATAGAAAATAATGTAGGCAAACAGATTTCATAATTGCATTTATACTAATTTGTTTTAGATGATATTCTAATAATGGTAATGAGAAGAGTCTTTTCCCAAAGTTATGATTCATATAAACATGCAGTTGATCTTGCGTTTCATCGCAAGAATCTTGTTTACACCAACATCATGATATCCATGGGAGTGTCGACTTGTGGCGACTTGTTAGAACAGACGTATGAAGTTCATAAAGGAGGGAGTGATAAGTTTGATTTCAAGCGCTCTGTGCATATGGCATTCTCAGGGAGCACAGCAGGACTCATATGCCATCATTGGTATATTTTGTTAGATAGAGTAATACTTGGTAGAACTTTGGATATGGTTATAAAAAAATTACTAATGGATCAGTTTCTCTGTTCTCCTGTCGTCATTTTGTCTTTCTTTGCCACAGTAGCCATATTTGAAGATGACCCTATAGCTAACTTCACTGATGAAGTGCAATCTAAGTTTTGGACTCTGTACAAAGCTGAATGGGTTGTGTGGCCACCAGCCCAAATTATAAACTTTTATTTTTTACCAACCAAATACAGAGTAGCATATGATAACACAATATCTCTGGGCTACGATGTCTTTACTTCTCATGTAAAGCATGCAAAGCCAGGGAAGTCGGACCATGAAAAAAATAAAAAAGACTGAATAACCAAATGAAAAAAGAAAATACTGACCTGAGTCAATTAATAAGATTTAGATTTACATTTCTGTTTATGTAAAATTAATTTTAACAATAAATTATTTCTGTAAATACAGTTTCTTTATCCAAGACGGATCATTTTTAGTTCTTCCTATGTAGTTTATAACTGGCTGGAGATAGTTTTGAGAGACCTATGGTGCCTAATCCATAGAAAAAAAAAACATTGGTATAGGGACTTCATATATAAACGAAGCTCTGGCTCAAGTCATTCAATGACAGTTTCAAAGCTTATACTTCAACTAGTTTGTTCCGTGTATAATCCTGACTCGTTGAACTTAGGTATCTATGATACGCACATAACATAGAAAGAACCACGACTGGCAGCATAAGCTTACCCAACTATCAGAACTATGTAAAAGCCCCGTCCAAACATAAGCCGAAAAAACCAGATGCCGCCAGTAAATGCGACAGCATTCCAAACCTCAGAAAATAGACAGCAACCATTTTTTTTTTCTATCATTGCTTAAGCAACCTTATAGTACAGTCAACTGCACATCAGTAGTACTTACTACGAAAACCACTCTTATGCTATGAAAACTGCCGCTTTCTGCTACAAAATAAAGGGAGCACCTTTATTTTTTCAAAATGTTAGGTACCTACCCCTAATGTGCGGTTGACTGTAACTACCTACGGCAGCAACCCCAACATTCAACCAATTTTTAACACAATGTGCTGCCCGTTAAAATAATCAAATTAAGGTTTATTTAATTTACACAATGTGTTTCTTTACAGATAATGAAATTACTAAGTTCCACTTGGAGAAATTTAGCCGCAAACGTCAGGAGAACAACTTCAATACCAGTTTTTAGAAGATTTATAAATGTAGCGTTTAATGACAAATTTTTATTTTATACAAATGTTTCCATATCATTAAGCCTATCGTCAGTAGGTGATCTAATGGAACAGACTTACGAAATATACATAAAAGAACAAACTAATTATGATCTAAAAAGGTGCTCACACATGGCCTTCTCTGGTGTTGCTGTGGGCATTCTATGTCATCATTGGTATAAAGTTTTAGATAAGTTTATAATAGGAAAAACTGTGGACATGGTTGCAAAGAAATTGATGCTTGATCAATTTATATTTTCGCCAGTTATGATAGTCACGTTTTTTGGAAGTCTTGCCCTGTTCGAACCTGATCCTCTTGAAAATTTCAAGGAAGAGGTTAAAGATAAGTTTATCAGATTGTACCGGGCAGAGTGGATGGTTTGGCCACCAGCGCAAATCGTCAATTTCTATTTCCTGCCGACGAGATACAGAGTGCTATACGACAACACGATATCATTAGGTTATGACGTCTACACCTCTCAAGTCAAACATACTAAGTCAATGAAAAGTGGGACTGAAGTTGTTACAAATAAGATCATCACTAACAAATCTTGACAAAGGCTTTTCACTAGCATAATAAATCGTGATTGTATTAGTAAGTCAAATAGTTTAAAATGGCACTTATCGTCAAGATTATCTACACTTGTGGTCTAGTAGATCCTCTCAGTTTATTTTTAATTATTTACCTCCACATAAGCTTTGCTGTGATAAAACGTTTACCTACGTACAAAAATAGGTACCTACCTACTTAATATAATGTTAAAGGTAATTATTAAAAAAATACCTAAGTAAGTATTTTTACAATGTATTTATTGAATGCAAAATAAATAATCGACATAAACAAGAATAACATTTGTTTTTGTTAGTATGCTGGACAAAATTGTACGGTAGTTTGCTGCGAGCGACGTGAGTGTGCTGACCGCGAGTAGGTACGCACCGAGTTCATGTTACCTGCCGAGTGGGCAAGCGAGTCAATGCGGGGTTGGGGGCTGTCTCGCCCGTAACTCGGCTGAGCACTCAGTGATGTGTTTATTAACCGACTTCAAAAAAGGAGGAGGTTTCTCAATTCGATAATATATATTTTGTGTGTTCGCCGATTTCTCCGTCAATTGTGGACCAATTTAAAAAAAAAAAACTTTTATTGTTTGAAAGGGTATGCTCCTGCTCATCAGATTATGACTTGATGGCAATGGGACCACCATTGCCACCAAGTCATAATCTGATGAGGGGATCCCATGGAAATCGAGAGAAATCCTCAAATTTTAAAGGCGCACCTATAGCGATTTAGGTATTTTTTAGTGGAGTTTTGTGATATTTGGTGGAATGGAATTGATGATGAAGACCACAGAAGGCCACCGGAACCACTTATTAAAATGTATTTAACAAGTTGCGATTCGATTAGGTACTTTAATATGGTTGCTAACCCATTTATGCTCTTCACAATGCATAATGATGAGTGGCAGTTTTCCTGGTTCTTACCAGGAGAACTCAACAATTAACGTCCCTGCATCAAGAAAAGCAAAATATTTTGTAAAAGGGGATGAGCAGTTGAAATTAGGTTATCGTAACTTAGATAAATTACAAACTGACCCGCTAACAAGTGAAAAATAAAAAAACTTGAAAAAAAAACCGACTTCCAAAAAACACTACAAACTGAAAAATAACTTTGATTTCGGAAGTTGGTGGCAAAAAAACTAAAATACATATATAAAGACAGTGACTTCCGAAATTAAAGTTATTTTTCACTTTGTCAAGTAGTGTTTTTTCTGGAAGTCAGTTGTTTCTTTTTACACGTACCGAGCACTCGGCCGAGAGCACAGTCTTCTCGCCCATCTTCGGTATATGTGATCAAGGCATAATATAGTGAAGGGTTGGGTATGCTGGACTTAGGTATACCTATAACCTACACAGGCAAAGACAAGCCAATCCAAATCAGTTAAAGTTTGTATAATATAAACGAATTTATCCTAATTTAATTTCACTAACTATGAGTTTGTACTGGCTGCAAATCGTGATAATAAGTAGTTATCTACTTAGGGGTCATAAAAGCCTCCTCCATCTGCGAACTTCTTTTACTAGCTCGCAGATTGCTGATGACGCTACGAACTACAGAATCCTCGAAAATTCTCTCTGGCCATGATTCCGATCGCCTTCTGTGACCGTGACCAAACGTGTCTGGTGCATTCCTGGGGATTCGACTTGATCTAGGAGTGCCACGGTGTGAAACAAATGATTTGCGCTTGCTGTCCTTTAGGCCAAGTAATGACGTTAGCAGCTTGTCCAATGCAGCTATATCATCTACATTCGAAGGTTTGGGACCCGTGGGAGTGCTAACGCCAGAGTTCAGCTGACTTGACAGCAATGAGATTGGAGTCCTCGATAGGCCGAGAGTGTGAATTACCTGAAATATAAAATATCATTAGAGACGTCGTGACTAAATTGGCTTTCCCGTTAGGTTTATGCGTAAGTTAATGTGTTGTTACGTCGGTATTGTGATATTGGCCTCACGATCGTGAATATTCGTGACTGTGCAATAATAGATCTTTTTAATCAATTTAAATACCTACTATTATTATGTAGATATTTTGAAAAGGTCTCTAGTTAGCTAGCTACATGCTAATTTGGCTCGAAATCAATAGGTATCTTTCTTCTTTTTTTTTTTTGGGTGGGAAATTTTCAAATAATTTCTCCCGCTCTGGGCGGAACAGGAGGGTGTGTCAGACTCTTACTGACTAAAACCCACCCGTGTCCCTTCCGTTGTCTGTGTTGCCAGGGCCTCGGTAACCCTTTTGTACCTTCCCGCGACCCCGGCAGGCATCGGCCCTAGTGGACCCCTACACATGTGCTGACGACATCTCTTTGAGGCGCGGAACACAACGCGCCGTCGACCCGGGCCTGGTCCTTACCGGACGGTGAGCTACCCATTGCTCCTCGTATTATAGATTTTCGGTTTATAGATTTTGCAATAATTCGTTTTTTTTAGTATCGCTTCATAGTACCTACTGCATAGGTAATAACATACCTACTTAACATATTGAATGCGTTTATGTAGAACTGCGATAATGTTTTGCTGTTAAAACTTTATCTAACTCGGAACAATCTCTGAAGGTTGCGCATCGCACCACATCACACGCCATTTAGATAATATTGCATGGACATAAGGTTCAGCGCAGACCATAGGAGTTTTGACGAAGCGACTAAATTAAACAATAGGTACTCAACGAAATCATGCCTAGTTTGTGTGATTGCATCTCGTCAAATATCTTTTTAAGTCTACGCTGAGTCTTACCTACCATATAATTTTTTTTTCATTCTATGATCTTTCTTACTAAATCATTTAGGAAAGGCATTGCCTAATCAACCTACCACGCTCCCACTACAGTTCGCAGGCAGGAAGCCTCTTAGAGAAAGACTGTGGTCTGTGCCATAATTCATCACTCGGGCCTAGTGCGGGTTGGTGGATATCACATGTCTTTGAATTTTTATGCTACTAGGACATGCCGGTTTCCTCACGATGTTTTGCTTTACCGTTTTGAGAGCAGTGGTGAAGAAATAAATGACACAAAGTGCCTGCAGGGGCGACCTTAGGGGGTGTCAAGCAGGCCATTTGCCCAGGGCCTCGCTCTTGCAGGGGCCTTGCGCAACAACCCGAGTAGAAAAAGGTAAATTTAAAACTTTATTTAAGTTTTAGGTATTTGTTAAAACCGCCCTGGGCCCCTCGGTCCTGCCAAAATTTTACTGAAATACAAAAGAATATCTATGTTGGAGGCCTCCTAAGGATGCAAAATAAACGTAGGGTGCTAAATTTTTATTTGTGTTACCGCTCGCATGGTACTATAAATTTCTAATTTCTGTATAAATGGTCAGAAGACCTTACTCATCCGAGACGGGGTGCTTAGTTTGCGAGCTCGATTCGCTCGATCTTGCATCCTACATTCTCTTCATGTTCAAGCTTTTCTGCATATTATTATATCGTTCGCCAAAGTAACTCCTAATTCTGTATGAGTGGTCAAAAGAGCACCTAACCTTTCCAAAGCACACCCCGCTTTGGAAAGGTTACAGTGTTCGAGCATAGCGAGCTCGAAAACTGTGACTCGGGATGCATTATTTATTTATAAATATAATTTCTCATCATACCTACAAATACCCACTTTCAATTCCACACAAGGGCCTCGAAAAGATCTGCCGCCGCAATGGTTGAGGCCAACACTGTGTGCTTGCCTGGGTTGGAACCCTCGATCAACGACACGTAAGCAGTGGTGGTCTGAAAGACTTTCCTTAACAGTATTACCTCATCAGCGAAGTGACTCTGATAGCTCATTCTCTTCACTTTTCTATAGGTCTCATCATCCAATGCTTCTTCGACAGCTGCTTCTAACTTCTCCCTTATATCCTCATCGGTTTCTTGATTGAGATCTTCCAGCACCAATCTAAGAGAAAATTGCTTTAGGACCTACGTACTATGGCGGGCATGCAAATCGGACCACTTTCAAAACAAAATCCCATGCTTGATGACCACATCTGAATATCGCCCCTTTTTGCGTCGACCAATAACAGAAAATTCTTTTGTTTAAATACATTTTTCAGGCTCTGTTACAATGATCACATGTCTGACCACCATTTACCCGGTTTTATTACGGTCCTCTTTTTTCATTCACAAAACCAAGGGGCTCAGCAAAAATCTGATGCGGCGATGCCCGCCACAGTACATTTTATTCTAACCTAAATTAGCCTGTCACGAAAACTTGTATTCTATGCCTAAGTTTCTTTAAATAAACATTATTAATATTATTATTATTTAGGTATCTACATTTACTAGGGACACCCTCCTTGCTAAAAGTTAGATAGATATCCACTAGCTTGTAGGATCTCTGGAATCCAAGCACCACTAAGTAGGTAGGTATATCTATCTCCTTGGAGTCGGGAGATCTTCTACAAGTTTTACTTGTGACAACGTTCATAAATCATCCTGCATTCTCACGCCTGTATTCTCTGGCAATGAGGAAGTGAGGAAAATGAGGAAATGAGGGAGTGCATTTCTGCTAGCAGAACTGTATTGTTTAGCACTCCCTCATTTCTTCAGTTAAAATTCTAATGTAATAGGAGCGAGCCTATTGTCTTGTGGTTAGTCCTACATTATGCCGCCCTTAGTCCTATTATTGCGTTATTTACTACGAAGACGAACGTAGCAATTAGACCTACTTATCTTACTATGTTTCACATCTGACCCACGCTATCGGGACCTTCCTCGCAAACTATTAAAAAGATAGCCAACGCGGCGTTGCGTACGAGGGTCATTCAATAAATACTTAGCCTACAAAAAGTAAACGAAAATTTTGGAAAAGTGGCAATTTATTTTTCAACAAAGTCTCCTTTTAGTTCGATACACTTAGCCCAGCGATGCTCCAACTTTTTTAACCCGTCCGAACAATAGTTTTTGTCAAACTCTGCAAAATAGGCCTCCGTGGTGGCGATGACCTCCTCATTCGATCCACATCTATTCCCGGCGAGTGATTTTTTCAGATTAGGAAACAGAAAGAAGTCACAGGGGGCCAAATCTGGAGAATACGGTGGATGGGGCAACAATTCGTAGCGTAATTCGACCAATTTGGCCATGGCAACGGCAGACGTGTGAACCGGTGCGTTGTCGTGGTGAAACAGCACTTTTTTCTTCGCCAGATGGGGTCGTTTTTTCTTTAATTCGGCGTGGAATCGGCCCAATAAATCGGCATAGTAAAGCCCTGTAATTGTTTTACCCTTCTCGAGGTAATCGATGTAGATCACACCTTGTGAATCCCAGAAAACGGTGGCCATAACTTTTCCGGCCGATTTTACAGTTTTCGCCTTCTTTGGAGCACGTTCCCCGGTCTGGATCCATTGTTTTGATTGCTCCTTGGTCTCTGGTGTGTACCAGTGGATCCAGGTTTCATCGACGGTCACAAAACGACGCAAAAACTCCGCTGGATTCCGCTTAAACAGCGCCAAACACGTCTCCGATGTGGTCTCACGGTTGCGCTTGTTTTCTGGTGTGAGTAAACGCGGCACCCATCGCGCCGACAGCTTTCTCATGCCGAGTTCCTCGTGAAGAATATGATGCACTGTTCCTTCTGAAATGCCTACAGTCTCAGCTAGCTCCCGAACCTTCAATCGGCGATCTGCCAATACGAAATCATGGATTTTTTTAATGTTTTCCTCCGTAGCAGCTGTTTTCGGTGCACCTGGACGTGGTTCATCAAAAACCGACGTACGGCCACGTGCAAACTCGTTGAACCAATTCTTGACGGTGGCCATCGATGGAGAAGAGTCACCGTACACAGCATCCAAGCGCTCTTTGATTTCGATGCGCGTTTTCCCTTCCAATAGGAATCGAATCACCGAACGATATTGCTCTTTTTCCATTTTTGTAAAACCGATCGACACGTTCGCTTCCATAAGTTGTCAAATTAAAACAAATGAAGGGATTGGAATGAAAATTTGAAAAAAGAATTAAAAAAGAATGTGCTACACTGTGGTAAAACTCTTTTGAAACTACAGCGCCCTCTGGCGATGAGGCTAGGTACTTATTGAATGCACCTCGTATCTACAATCAAAACAGTTGAAAAATCGACAGCAGGTATTAATACTGCCATAGAATATGGCAAATCATTAGAACTTAGAAACCTGGATCTACTAGTCAACCAAGTTAATTAGAAAACTGGGAGTCATGACATCATTCGCAAATAATTATTTCACGGATTTGAACGGTACTAAGATGCGGCTGGGCTGCATTCCACTCAGTTCTCTAACTATCTCGGTCGGCTATTATAATAAGTTCTTACTCAGCCCGTTCGTCATCTTCAGCCTTATGCAAGTTGGCTCGGTTAGCTTCCCTCGCCACTTTGATGTCCTGCTCCCAGAATCGTCTGAGATCCGGACTTGAGGTGTACGGTGCTGCCACCTCCTTGATCTTCAGGAATATGATGGCCGTTATGAATATGCAGATCACGTTCACTATTGTTAGACAGCAGCTCACTATGCCTGGGTAAAAAGGGAAAGGGGGTAAAGGTATCTAGGCCCACCAGTGTGAAGAGTGCCTCATAGTCGACAGTTCCCTATATAGGTGTTCATCCAGCAGGCTTAGCACGAGAACCGTAGAGAAGCGTTTTTTCGACGGAAGATTAGAAAAAAAGGACGTTTTCGTGTAGACATTTGACAGTTTTCTACCGAGAAATGTAGACAAGCGATTTCTATTTTACAGTAGAGTAGATATATAGAGCGGCATGCTAAGCCGGCTGGCATAAACTAATTATATTTCTGTTTGAACTCTTTCAGACATTCTTATGTACCTACTTTGCTCTATTTTATACACTGATCGAACTTAACAATGACTCATAATCCAACCGACGCCACCGCCATTTTGTTATTTACTGAGACCTACATAGGCCTTATGTATAGGTTGTAGATATAACCTTTAGTTGCCATGTTTATAATTGTCCCTTCATACAGCTACTGCTTATACATAGGGGCTAGTAGAATTAATCAAGCAAAAACCAATCATATTTACCATTAACCGCAAACTCAATCGGAAGATAATCATGGTACAAGGGCGTATAGGATGTATTACCAGTGTAAAGTTCACCACTTATATGGGGAACCTTGACTCCTGGATATAGAAGCCATATGCACGCCAATGCCCAATATAATCCCTGAAAAAATATGGCATCATATGATTTTTTCTGGCGGCAAGAACTGAACCACCATTATTTCCCCGAAGGAGTAACAAGAGGTGTCTAGAACACCCATATTTCGCGAGTTTCGAATAAAACGGGGCGACGCTTTTGCCGTCAACTGAATAAAGAATAGCCAGAATACGGGCATACAAATCACTTTGCTCGACCTGGGGATCGATCTCGGGATTCATTGTTAAAAGGTCGGGCTTGCGTCTACTGAACCAACGAGAAAGTCAATGAGTAGTCAGAATACTTACACAATTGACGACAGGTGGTAACAATGAGGCTGAAATAGCTATACCGATGAGAGGTCCAGCACTGCCCTGAAGTAAGGCCAGTGCTACGCCTGTGCCTGACGTCAGAGCCCACAGCACGGCCATCCATAGGGAACGAATGTTACCTCTGGAAACAAACCTCCATTCAGTATCTGTGCTTAATTCAAAAAACCGGCCAAGTGCGTGTCGGACCACGCACAATGAAGGGTTCCGTAGTGGGGAAGTTTGGATGAATTTATCCCAAAACAAACTTAACATTGTAGTTGAAAAACATGTTCTCCCATACATCGATATATGCCACGGTCAATTCTCCAACTGCAAATTTAAGTTGGTCGACTATTACTCGTTAATTTCATTATATGTACTACTGCCATGAATTCTTTCACATCTCCATAAACAACCATTTAGCTGGCAGGTGAGGGCCACACTAGACTCTAACAAAAAATTGCACTTTAATGCTTAATATCACGCAAATGGAATATTTTTGAACGGCCTATCCAACGATATCCCACACCATGGGATAGACGACAAAAAAAAATATCATCCCCACATTGCGTGCAAGGGAGGTAACCTAAAAATTATTTTATTCAAGGTATTGTTTTAGTACTTTGTCGGCGTGATTAATATGTATACCTATGCCAATTACAGCTTTCTAGTACTAAGCGTCTCTGAGTTACAGCGGGGACAGACAGACAGACGAACATGGCGAAACTATAAGGATTCCTTGTTTATTACGTAACTCTAAAAAGCGTTTCATGATTATTTTGCTTACCTACCTAAACGATTTATAATATTAGTAACTAAGTATTTTGAAAACTTAACTCTAGGGGCTAGTTTACTTGAAATAGTTTTCGGATTTAATATTTTATTACTTAGCTTTCAAAGTTGTTAATATTGACGAAGCCATAATTCGAGGAGCCAGGCATTGTCGTATTACTTACCGTCCCTTCATTTCTTCCGTAGGCCAGTCCCCAAATCCCCAAGGCATGTCAGTACTCCCCAGTATCAATCCGAATATGAACCCAAACAGCAGAGAAACGAGCATTCCGACGACCAGGCTCTCGAAGCCACTCCTCACCAAGCTCCAGTCAGATATGATAACCCCGAATGTGATGGACATTACGGGTGCCATGAGGGGGGAAACCAACATGGCCGCCACAATATTCGAAGCATTGTTTTCCACCAGACCTAATGCTGCGAGGGAACTGAAACATAATAATTAACGTTGCCATACTTTCATAGCTAATACTTAAAATTAAAGTGTACCATAAAATGTATCGTGGTGCCAACTCCGTCATACAAATGATATTTCTAAAAACGACTTTGGAAGATGTTTGTGATATTAATGAGAGCAAAATTAAAGATAGGTACCAAACGTATGTTGCAAAATGGCTGGTGCCAAGGGGGGTCTTATTGCAGTCAACGAGACAGCGATCGCTCATTCAAGTTTAGATGGACTGCTTAATCTTTTACTGCTAAGTCAAAACTATTTTATAAAAGTTTGATGATTGTAGCAAGCATTTATAGTTACAACATACATACAATATAGCGGTCTATGAGAAGGCAGCATTTTCCGCTGATTGTAATGATGATGTTAAACTCACTCAGCCGTTATAATTAGCGTAAGGTAATCGAAGGACAGCTCTCCCCCGCTTCGCACTCCGTCGACAACTTGCTTGACAGTTAGTTTAGATCTGATGGACTCCACGAAGCTTCTCCAACGCGTTGCGTCTTCAGACTTTTGTCTACGAGAAAACAGACTTAGGTGTTAGTCTTAGAACAGTCTGCCGAAGTATAATTTAAATATAGTATTACTTACAGTGCTGAGTCTTCAGTGATTTGTTCATTCGGTACAGCAGAGTGTACCACAGTACAGGGGAGTACACTGCGAGGGAAAGTCGGTTGTGATATTTCAGTTGATAGGTCGATCTATAGGATGTCTGGATGTAGGTATAGTTCCTTTAGTGCCCAGGGCTTTGGAGGCCCTGGGCATTTAAGGATATGGAGAATGCATGCAAGAGCGAGCTCGAAATGTATGGCATCCCGCCTCGTATAGGTTAGGATTTCTTTTGACCGTTCATATAGAAATATTAGTTAATTTGTCGACTTATGCACAAAAGTTTGGGAACTAAGAAAACGTTGGATGTACCTATGAGCGAGCGAAGCGAACTTGAAAAAATTTTTGCACCCCGTCTGAGATTTACTTAGCTTTTCTTTTAACAGCCTCTAGCTACGACTCTCTGGCAGGAACTAGGGGCGCCATTGATCACAGGGCCCTGGGCACTTGCCCAGAGTGGCCAATGGCAAAGACTACCCTGCCTACATCAATGTTTCATGCATAAATCTGAGATCCAAATGGACCAAGCTTTCAGTTCGATTTGGTGGTTGATTTCAATAAAAAAATATATATATTTTGGTAAATTAATTGTTAAGCAAATTGACCAATAATTGATCATACCAATTCATTTTCCTGACTATACTTCTATGTACCTGTTACTTTCTTTATTTAAGGGTTAATAATGTAAATAAAGACTAACTTCTAAGGGTTGCTAATTCAAATCCCCGATCGAAACAAATAATATTTTTGTGGCTGCATTAGGTATGCCAAATTTTGGTAAGATAAGTCTTACTTGTACATTAGGTACATGATATTCTGTCGTACGTTCCATAATACCTACCTGTAGACAATTTAGTTCTGCATGTAAGGGGATATACGGCTATGGTCAGTCGTGTTACCTGACAATAGATTTGCATCGCACGCCGATGCCGAGCTGCGTGAGACAGTGCAGCATCGTCTCACATTGATCGCCAGTTGGCAAAGGAAATACTATCTCGAAATAATTGCCCGCTTTGTCACTTATCCAAACCACGTGCTCCACGTGTAACTTGCAGAGTAATTCTTGAAGAATCTGCATACAATGTTTGCTATTTTACATTTTTGTACTTATATTTCTTGCATCTGGGTGAAAAGATGAGGGAGCTATCTACAGTGTGCTGGTGCTTTGAATGGTATATAGGGACGGGTTTCGGACAATAATCAAAAAAATAAAATAAAATGTAAGTAGTGAGAATGAATATTCGAAAAATAAAACGATCATTCACTAAATGTTTTTGTGAAATAACAATGATTAATCATTTATATCAATAATATCTATATACAAAACTCAAACGAAAGTGCAAGTGCATAGTACCTACAAAAGTCTTCGATTATTCATTATCGTAGACAAAAGCATTCTTATAGGTGTAGCTATTGCGTAGCTCAATCGAACTACTAGGTAAGGAAATATACATCTTTTATGTGACCCCAAAAATGCTAGTAACCCAAAGAATTTACTATCCTAATGGATAGGAAATTCATTCATTTCACATGGTTCGAATTTCAGTTAAATGAATTCGTTAGAAGTATTCTAATGTTGAATATGACGAAATTTGTTTAGTGCAGCTACACCTACATTTATTGCAATCATAAATAGATGATGCCCAAATAAATTGGCAACAGCTGAGAAATCTAAAACACTTACATTTTCCATAGTAAAAACTTCATCACTCTCGTCAATGTTTTCCAAAGGCTGATTGTATCCCTCATTATAGTAATGTTGCGTCAAATGTATAGGGATACTTCTCGACTTCTTATTCCTTAACTCGACAGCTATTCGAGCCGGCTTCAGTGCAGTATCTCCGACTGGTATTAGATCTTTTGGCTTCCCAAATCTTAGAATATGTTCATAATTACTTGAAGGTATATAGACAACAAAAATGACCCCGGAAGGCATTTTTACTGTACTTGAGTCGTGTGGACGGGTGACTGAAGGTGTCCCGATGTCTGACGGAAGTAAACGTGCCGTTTAGCATATGTGCGGCACTTAATTAAAGCCTTAGTTAAACAATTAACGCGTCGAAGCGTAATCATGTTGTCGCATTCGATTACAGCATGGGGTGTTCTGTGCTAAACACATCTAGGTAGGTATCTGCTAGGGGATGTCAGGGCCCTGCATAGTCTAGGCATTTGTGTGCTATTAACGTACTTATGTATTATTGTGGAGGAATGTTTCTTGAATATTAATCCCCTACATGCTCGTTCGCTTAGTTAAATGAGAACGTTAAGAGGGATGTGTGGTGTGACACGAATGGATAGAATAAGAAACGAGTACATAAGAGGAAGACTGAAAGGCACCGGTGACGGAAAAGTTGTGTGGAAATCGGTTGTCTTGGTATGGGCATGTGATGCGGAGGAATGAGGAAAATGTCGTCAGGAAAGTCTTGAGTAGGAATGTCGATGGCTGTAAGAGTAGGGGTAGACCAAAGAAACTATGGATGGACTGTGTGAAAGATGATATGGCTAGAAAGGGGGTGACTACCGAGAAGACTACTAATAGAGAAGAATGGAAGAAAGGGACATGTTGCGCCGACCACAAATAAATTGGGATAAGGGCAGGAGAATGATGATGCTCGTTCGCTTAGTAAGCAGTGTAGTCATCTGCAAAAAATAGGCCAATTGCTATGCATGTTAATTTTATTCTCGATGACCTGTTTACCACCTTATTACTTAAATACTTGTGTAGATACTTAAGGTCTATCAATCCGTATTTAGGTAACCAATATGCCTATATTATATTTAACTCATGCGATTTAATTTTCATAAATTTCCACAAAAATAGAAGTTTTTCTGTATGAGGGAATACAAAAGCGTTGTTGTTTAAAAAAAATGTATTTTATTAAAATAAATAAACAATTATTCTCTATCTTTAAAATGGATACATAAATAACTTATACTAGGTACTTAATTAATAAATTCAACAAATGTATTTAGTGCATTACACATCGTAGGAGTTTTTATGTAAAAATACCCCACTCTTTGAATTCACTGTGAAACTTAGCGACGGGTCTATAGTGGGATACTGAGGTTCAGGTACTTTTACAGCTTCACTCTTTTCGAATCCTAAATTATAATAACTATGGTTTATATCTTCAGTGCTCTGTAGGTAGTTGTCTTTATTGCCACTGTCACTCTCCAAAATCTTTGTGCTGTCACTGTTGCCTGTTTTGCTGGTTTGTGTCTCGAGGTCTGCACCTGCTTCCACGTCTATTGGGATGTACATCTCTGATAATCTATAAAAGACATAAGACAACAATGTTAGTTTTATCAAAACACATATATATGACGGAGAAGGTACGTCTCTCTCGTTATCTTCAGCCATATTTTAACTACTGTGGGCATACAATGGGAAGTGTTGGTTATTGCACAATAGAAAAACCGTTTGCAGTTTAAATCAAATTATAATTTACGACCAAATAATCACACTGGCTATTCACACACTGTAGATACACGACACAACTATACAGAACGCGCGACAGTTTCTAAACGTGTTCACTTCTTGACCGCCTCTGACAAACTCTGCCTTAACTCGGATCGAGCGTGATGTTGTAGACTCTGTCGAGCGCCGCTTGGTGGCGCCGCACAGTGGGCTGAAATCGCGAAGTGTGAACTTAAGGATTGGTATGTACATTTTTGAAATCTATATACTAATACAATATTTTTATGATCCGACAACTTTTTTCGTCAAGCCGTTACTTACAGAGTTATACTGCTTTCAATATTGTATGAACAAAAATATTAAAATAATAGATTTTTTTGTATGTACGTGCAAAAATATTTCACACCACTCCAGTGACGTCATTTGTTTGTGTCCAAAACACGGCAAAACCGGTTTTCTTATCAGTAGACGCGTAGTAATTAGTGACGTCATGACGTGCACCAATTAGAAGGTAGTAATTATGCAAGTAGTTAGTCACCGAGAGGGGAGGAAACGTCAAACGACAACCTTAGTTCGTTGTTATCTACGAATACATACGGACTACCCTGCTAAATTGACTGTTGTGAAGTTACGGTTGACGAGTTTTTGTGAAAATGTTTAGTGATTTAGTGACTAACCTTGATATGTTCGTGAAATTAAAAGCAGCTGGGAGTATTAAAGATAATAACTTTTTGTACAATGAAATTAAGTCAAAAACATCTGGTTTAAGCAGTGATAATGATAAAAAACTGAAGGACTTTTGTGCAAAGTATTGTTTTAATATTTATAAGAAATGGGAAACTTCTCATCGTAAGGAACAAGTGTTCAAAAGCAATTATAGTGAGTGGTTAGAGTCAGAAATATTGTGGCCAGATTTTGTGTTGTAGATCCATCTCTAGAGAAAGCATCTATTGGCACATCGACCGAAGTTCTAGAAAACCTTTCACTGAATTAGGTCCTAAGCAAAAAAAGAGACGTGTAGAACATACTCTGACAAGTATGGATTCAGACGAATTATTACATGCATATGTTTCAAAGTTCAAAGCAGATGGAAATGACAGTATTGCAGAAATATTAGAGTACTTGCTTAAGAATCCACAAGAAGTGCAGAAAGAGAAAGATTGTCTTTTTGTTAAAAAAAAAAAAACTGAGTTTGCACCGGATGAAGCTTTAGGCTTGTTTTTGTCACTTAAAATGACGAAATGGCAATATAATACGCTGCGGAAAAGCACCGAACAAGTAACCACTGTTAACATATTTCCCTCCTACTACGCACTACAAAATGAAAAACTAAAATGTTATCCACCTAAAACTGCTATTACAGTAACAGATACATCAGCTAGAATAGGATTGCAGGCTCTTTTGGACATTACTGTGAAAAGATTAATTAAATCAACCCCAATTGATGAAACGTATAAAGAAATGACACTGATAAGTAAATAGGGTTTTGACGGTGCTTCTAATTAAGCCAACTATAAGCAAAAATGCATTTAGACACCACAGAAGAGACTGATTTTGATGATTCTAGTGTTTTTATGGGTAGTTTGATACCTATCAAATTGGTTTCTGGTGATCAACTTGTTTGGGAAAATGACTCTCCTAACTCTGCTCATTGGTGTCGTCCACTCTTTTTCCAATTTGTAAAAGAGAACAAATGTACTATTCTGCGGGAGAATAATGCAATCGAGGCAGAGAGAGATAATTAAGTGAAGACAGAGATTGGAGAAATGAAAATCTCACACGACTTAATATTAACGATGATAGATGGTAAAGCGACAGCTATTCTTTGCGATACATCATCTCAAAGATGTGACATATGTAAAGCTACTCCAAAAGAGATGAATGACTTGCCTTTGATATTGACAAAGAAAGTTGATGTCAACCTATATAAATATGGTCTATTGTCGTTACAGGTTTGGATACGTTTCATGGAATGCATTCTTCATATATCATATAGATTACATTTGAAGACATTTACATTTGAGATTTCTGGATTGTTAAGGGTGACAGCAAGGATATTATGCAGAGCAGAAAGAAAGATATTCAGGAAGCGTTTAAATCTCAAAAAGGACTTTTAATTGGTGTCGTAAAACAGGTCCACGGTACAACCAATGACGGAAATACCACTAGAAGATTTTTTCAAGAGTCGATGAAAATTTGATAAAACGTTTTAAAACCATACTAGAGGCATTTTTTTCTGGTCACCCAATAGATGTAATTAAGTTCAAAGACTATACCGAAGCTACCATGAAATTTTATGTTAATTTGTATAATTGGTATTGCATGCCTGCAAGTGTACATAAAGTTCTTGCTCACGGAGCAGATATAATTGAGAGTTTGGGTATAGTGCCAATTGGAAAACTATCTGAAGAGGCTGCTGAAGCTCGAAATAAGGATTTCAGGAGATATCGTACACATCATTCGAGAAAATTCTATAGAAAGGCTACCAATGAAGATATAATGAATAATTTATTAATTAGTTCTGACCCACTTATTTCAAAAATACGTCACAAACTGTTGCGAAAACACAAAGCCCTCTCAGAAGAGGCAAAAGCTTTGTTGATTATTATGGATCCTGACGATAATGATCAGGAAAACATATTACATTTAAGTTCAGACCTATCACTGTACAATGAACCTGAATCTGACTTTTCTGAATAATCAATTAATGGTGCCTGTGTCTAAACACAAACAACATTTTATGTAGTGGATTAGGCCTACTGGGGACACCACTGTTAAAAAAAAAACGCGCCTAGTTCTCTACCTCTGGGGTGGTGTGGAAAAGAGAATTAAAAATAAAAATATCTCCAAAATCGCAGCATATCGCAGTACCAGATTATATGCTAAAATAGGAAAATAATTTGTACTATTTTAATCTGTAAACCGTTTGTTGAGAGCTCTTGAGAATTTCGAGATTTTCACGAAGTTATGTTTTTTTTCATACAAAAAAATCTTTAAATATTCATAACATTGAAAATAACGGTCAAAACGTAAAAGTCGTAAAACATTATTAAATTGTATTTGATAGTAGATTTCAATTCCGTTTTTTTTTTTTAATAACCCAATCAGTTTTTGTTGATTCCTAAGTCTTCTACGAGTTCATATCGGCCCACCGTGCGCCGGCGGCGGCGTCCCGATTAGTCAAACGAGTGACTAACGTATTTCCGACATACCACGGGCAATGAAGGGGGTAGTTAGGATGATTTTATTCCAAGAACAAACACAGCAAGCGCTACTGCTGAGCATGAGATCCTGGGTTCGATCCCCGGGTCCGGCAAAGTGTTATTGGGTTTTTCTATCTGGAATTTTTCAGTAGCAGCCCGGAGTCGGGATTTGTGCCCGGTTGATGGCAATAGGCTTGCCCCTTATTACATGGGACTTACAAACATAACTGGCGAAATGTGGGTGTATTCAGGTAGACTTCTGCCCAACCCTTCGGGGAAACAAAAATACCCCACTCTTTGAATTCACTGTGAAACTTAGCGTCGGGTCTATAGTGGAATACTGAGGTTCAGGTACTTTTACAGCTTCACTCTTTTCGAATCCTAAATTATAATAACTATGGTTTATATCTACATTGTAGTTGAAAAACATGTTCTCCGATGCTCTGAATCGAAAAATGGTTTTCACAACACCCGCAATATTTTTGAACGGCATATCTAACAACACCCCACACCATGGGATAGACGAGAAAAATATATATCCCAACTTTAAGTGTAGGGAAGGTACCCTAAAAAATGTTTATCTTGGATTTCTTTTATCACTTTGTTGTCTTGATTAATATGTATACCCATGGCAAATTACAGCTTTGTAGAACTATGAGTTTCTGAGATAAGCCGCGGACAGACATTCAGACATGGCGAAACTATAAGGATTCCTTGTTGACGACGGAACCTTAAAATCCAGTGCGTGTTGGACCACAAGGACCACGTGGATGAATTTATCACAAGACCAACTTAACATTGTAGTCGAAAAACATGTTTTGCCATACATTCCAACTGCAAATGTAAGTTGGTCGACTATCACTCGTTAACTTGTAAAGCCTACTTAGCTGTGATACTTTTCCTTTTAACTTCATTGTATATACTACTGCCATGATTTTTTTCACATATCCAAAAACAACCATAGCTTTTAGGAGGGGGATGGGGGGACACTTGACTCTAACAAAAATTAGCAGTTTTAAAAGTTTAATTTGTTCCATAAGAACAAATCTCCTCTGGAAAAGTTCTTACATAATGGCGAAAACGAAAAAAAAAATCATCCCTACTTCAGGTGTAGTTTCTACTTTTATCTTGAAAGGCTGGTCTTTGGGACCAAAAGTAGGTTCTATAGAGTAGTTTTATCTACACCCATGATATAAATACTCTTTAAAAGTTTCTGAAACAGCTTATTGCCAACATTAAAACAACCAGAGTCATACTCGTAGTAACCATAATATTATCCAAAAGAGTGTTAGAATAATGTACTAAATTAATTTCATTAGGCAACTCCTTTAAAAAAAAAAACCGGCCAAGTCCGTGTCGGACCACGCACAATGAAGGGTTCCGTAGTTGGGATTACTTGGGACGAATTTATTCCAAAAACAAACTTAACATTGTTGTTGAAAAACCTGTTCTCCCATACATCGATATATGCCACGGTCAATTCTCCAACTGCAAATTTAATTTGGTCGACTATACCTCGTTAACTTGTAAAGCCTAATTGACCGTGATAGTTTTCCTTTTAATTTCATTATATGTACTACTGCCATGAATTTTTACACATCTCCATAAACAACCATTTAGCTGGCAGGGGGTGGGGACACGGATCCTTGAATCGAAAAGTAGTGTTGACAGACCTGCAATATTTTTGAACGGCCTATCTAACGATACCCCACGCCATGGGGTAGACGAGAAAAAAAATATCATCCCCACATTACGTGCAAGGGAGGTACGATAAAAAAAAAAACAATATTTTATTTTAGCACTTTGTCGACGTGATTAATATGTATTAATATGTATACCTATGCCAAATTACAGCTTTCTAGTACTAAGCGTCTCTGAGCTACAGTGGGGACAGACAGACAGACGGACATGGCAAAACTATAAGGGTTCTTTGTTTACTACGGAACCCTATAAAGAACATTGTCATGGGCGCGCGTTTTACTACCACAGCGCCGTAATAAAAAAAAACCTACACTCGTAACCCGCCATGTTTGTTCGATATTGTATTGCAAAAATTTATTACTTTGTTGTTTACAAAAATGAGTGATACAAGCTTTGATAACACACCACCACATATTTCTAATGCAGCAAAGGACATTTCTAAACAATTATTGCCATAAACTATCCTTGAATTGACATAGTTCTTACAACACTGTACAACACCATATCGTTTTAGAACCTTTTATAGATGATTCATGTCATGTGTGTAGATAAACTCTTGTATGAAACTGTACATAATTACGAGATTAGGGGAGATGTAGGTAATGGGAGTCACTTAAGCGAGAATTGAAATAAAAGCAAATCTATAAATCAATTATTTATTGATTTAGTCGTATAACAAACTTTGGTTATCTAACTATCAATTGAGATCATCTTTAATCACTTTGGCTTACTATTTAAGGAACTATCATTAATTAAAAAAAAAACATGTTTGATCACCATTGCCAACATCGGTTGGCAATGGTGATCAGCGTGTGGACAATGATAGTCATCACATATCGCATACATAATTGCGGGCTAAGTCCCATCCAGTGCAATCTGCATGAGCCTAAAAACCACAAGAAGTGCACGGAAACCGCACCGGAAGCTTTAGCATATTCGAATGCCGCTTTCTAGATGGTTTGCGGTGCACCTGTAGAAAACATTGGCCATTTTTTATTGTGTTCGCGAATTCATCTTCCATCTCACGCATGAAGACAGTAGTACGTCCAAGACGAGGTTCCTTATCTTTATTTTTTGATAACCTTTTTTGAAGACCGGAAAATGGAATATTCATCGTTTTTGCGGTTTTCCTCATTGAATAACCACTATTTTTTACGAGTTCCACCGCCTTTTCAAGGTGGTCCATAGACCAGCCAGCCTTATCTATCTGTCTAGGACGAACATTCGGCATCAGCAAAACAAAAAAAAAAAAAATTTTCAAAGTTAGCAATGGGGTCACCCGACTCCGATTGCCCACTAAGGAGAAAACGAAAAAAACAAAACCTAATAAAAAAGTTGAGGTTATAAGGGGAAACGAAGTTGCAAATTACAATCTTAAATGCTACGATCATTATATATCACAAGCATAGAAACAAACACTAAATAGTTTGAGACTTACCTTCATATTTATCCACTCGAAAAATTAGAACACAACGACGCAAAATCGTTTTACGTGTATTAGGTACTCTCACACGCGTGGTTCAAACTGAGTGAACTGTCGGCCGGGCGCGCCACTAGCGTTCGGCTACCGAGTGATATCATTGAAATCGTTCGCTCGCGTTCGGTTTTTTGTTATAATGGGTGACCACCATTGCCAACTGACTCCAATTGCCTACATCTCCCCTACACTCATTGTGATTCCGTGCCTCGGAAAGCACGTTAAGCCGTTGGCCCCGGCTGTCATTTGTAGATCTTTGACAGTCGTTACGGGTCGTCAGAAGCTCGAAAGTCTGACAACCAGTCTTACCGGGGTATCGTGTTACCCAGTAACTAGGTTGTGGAGGTCAGATAGGCAGTCGCTCCATGTAAAATACTGGTATTCAGCTGTATCCGGTAAGACTGGAAGCTGACCCTAACATAGTTGGGAAAAGGCAGGCAGATGATGACTCATTGTGATAAACCCACATTCGTGTTTTAAATAACTATTACTTACTGCGAATTGGTGCAATAACCATCTATATTTTGTGCTCTCAGTTGCTTGATGATCGTTGGCCGTCTTCGGAATGTGACTGTGCTGGTGTCTATCAGTCCAGGAGTGGCACTTGTAGCAGTAGTTGGAAATACTTGTTCTTCATTACATTCTTCTTTTGTTTCTGATTTTTCGTCATACCATTTGCTGCAAAGAAAGAAATAAATTGGTTGTTAATTATCGATTTGCACTACTTAATTTTGAAGTTAAAACTTCTTTAGCCACGTTGAGCGACTTTTGGTAGGCGCTTAACTTATGGGTTTGCGTCACCGACATGCTAACCGCGTCACGTGACCTGTGGCGCCAGACTGGCGACGTGCAGAGGCCTGTGTACATGTATAGGTACGCATATTATTATACAAGGTGTCGTTTTGCATCCTCGTCAAATTCAAGGAGGTAACTATGCTAGTGATTCTCGACACGAATCAATAATAAAATAAGTAGATCTTTTTTTCTAATTTTCGGAAATCGGCGTATGTGGGACATACATGATAAAACGCGGCCCGTGTTATACCGCACTGTAACTGCCCTTTTACACACACACTACCGCATATGCAACGTGATTATGTTATGTGAAAGTGGTGTATTCTAAAATACTGTCAAACTTTAATAACTAAACAAACAAGTATGTATTAATTATTGAGCAGGTATCGTAATTTTAACTGATTAGGTATGTCTTTCATAGCAGCCTCCTGAAATTTGACGAGGATGCAAAACGACACCTTGTATAAATATGTACATGTACACAGGCCCCTGCACGTCGCCAGTCTGTATATGTTATTCCAAAGTTTTAAGTTATCGCTTCTGTCGGCAGTCCCCATGGCCTATATTTATAGAAATTCATGATTCCAGTTCATTTCTGAAAGAATGAACGCGAATCTGTCTCGAAATTAGTTGTATCCAACTGATTTCGAGACAGATTGGTAATACCACCAAGCATTTTATAATAGGAAGCATATAAAATGGAATAAAGAGGTTAGTTAATAATTTCGGCACTTTAACATTATTGAAGTCCTTATTAATGAGATACTTACTTATAGGCATCCCAATTTGAATTGTCTTTATTTTGTTTGGCTTGCATGCGAGTTCTGTTGGCCTTCCACCATGAGATGTCCTTTCTGTCTAGAGGACTCACTTCTTTTACCTGGAAACATAGATCAAGATCAGAGTTCCTGGGTTCCTTTTGAGAACTCCGTCTTAGGATATGACTATATAAGCTAAAGAGGTTCTATTCCTTAAAAATAGCCAATCTAAACTACTGTGAGTCGGTTACAGAAATCCAAGTTTGTATAATCAACTGAAAGGTGAACGGCAGATTTCGTACCGCTTACTTTTTTTGTTTTTTGGTTATAGAATTTGTACCACATATTAAGGCAACTAAGCCATTTATTTTCATGTAAGTGTACTATTTTTAGAAGTTCGGATTAATTAATAATATAAAAAAAAGATTTTAATAACTACACGTAATTTAGTCGTAAACTAAACGCAGTTATGTTGGTATTTAAGCTATGCTCGCCATGGGGGTATTACCCGACCTGCTCCATTCTTAGATGAAGTAATTTTATCGTATAGCCATCCACATTCATACTCAAATTTTCCTGACGACATGATCCTCATTCCTCCGCATCACATACCCATACCATGACAGCCGAAACAAACAAGGGTGTTGAAGCTAATTCCTTATGGAGATCCATTTACCAAATTAATCGCTTGTTTGATACGGAATAAAGAGTCTGGGGAAATTAAGTCCGGAGGGAGGGGTCTCGTAGTGAGAGGTCCTCGAAAGTATCAACTTGAATTTTATACCTACATATTTTATTTATGCTTTTGAACCTCTTTGTATTCACAAGATGTGAGTACCTGCAGTACTCCTCATAACCTCTTTGTATTTTATACAAGATATGAGTACCTACAGTACTCCTCTTGACCTCTTTGTATTATTGTGTTTGACGACAGGTCGCCTCTGAAGTTTGTACAATAAAGTACATGTAAAGTATTAAGCTATTGTTTTCTCAGTTAACTTTCAACTAGTCTGGTAATAATACCGGAAGCAATAAGTGTTGATAGAGATTAAAATTTTAGTCTATCCATTACTTAAGGTTAAGTACTCGTAAAACATTCGATCCCATCCTAGGCAGAAGAGTTACTAGGTTCCCATTTACCCAATCATTTACAGGGGCGTGCCGTCCATAGAGGCAATTAGGCCTAGCCTACCCTACCAACAACGCCATGTAATACAATAATACATAATATTAAAAAAAAATGTTAAACTCTTAAAACTCTTATAGCAACTTGTCGCAGACGCAGCGTGACTCACAGTTCGACGGAGCTTGGTACGGTAGGTATGTGCGATTTATTAGGCAAGCACTCGGCTAGCCTACATACCGTTGATAAATTTACGCACACTCGTGTATATTTTCGTGTGTATGAACGGCACACAATAGTGACATGGTTTAAATAAGGGGCGTAACTCCTGCGGCAGAAGCTCGCTACCCATTGGCTGTGTAAAGTCAAGATTTAATGAATGAACAGTATTGAAGACCAGGGTTTCCAATTTTTGGACAATTCTCCGAATTGCGGGGAAGTTTCCTTCATGACTACTAGAGACAATTAAAAAAACAGGGTGGTATTGTCGAATTTATACCATCCAAAAAATTATAAATTGTAAGGAATAGCAAAAGCCCTATCAAATGATTAACAACTTCATAATTTTTTATTATATTCCTCATATTTGGTAAATTTTGCTTTGGTTTTTGGAGAGTTAGGAAAATAAGTTTTGGCAACCCTGGACTGTATTATCCGGCAAAATTTGGTCCCTTTTGTGGAAGAACATGGTATGACAATGATACAATTTTAATTGGTAGTGTTTGTTTCATGTGACAGTGACACGCAATTTATAAAGTTTTATGTAATTCGTTTTGATACGTAGTGTAAATATTATTTGTTGTTTACCTAAGAATGGTGTTCTGTTGTGATGTTTGCGCCGATAATGTGTGTTTGTTAGTAGTTTAAACCAGTAGGTTTTCGCAATTTTCGTTTAATGATAAGATTCAAGTTGTGTCTAAAGGTGTGCCCGAATTACGAGACTTAATCCAAAAATATGATAATTCATGACTACGGATATCTTGCAAGTGACGTGTTCTGTAATTATCACCCACCCACTTGATTATGATATTTGAGGTGGCCGAATCTTTCTTCTGTTTGCATCTTCAGAAAATCGTGTTTTGAAACTTGAATTATAATGTGGTGAGTTCTTGTATTTAACTTTTATTTTTACAGGATTATTTTCAATGTTTTTTTTTTTCAAATATTATAAATCAATAGTGACTTTGAGGGTCATCATATGTAGAGCGACGCCGTGATGTTGCGCGAATTCGTTTTTTTTTTGTGTCAGTATGCGTGGCCTGCCCTCTGTGGAGAACCACTGCACGCCACTGATCATTTACATTCCCTTAAAACGTAGGTAATATTATCAGCGGGGTAATTGTGTACCTAACACACATAAAATGACAATTGATCGCAATATTTTGCTTTGTTTGTTTTTCTCATGGGTTTCATTTTAACGGTTCTGACGTTCATTGCGTTATTTACGTTGCTGAGCAGATGAATTTTTCAAACCTATGAAGCAATGGATTAGCAATATCATTCAAAACTCTCGGATTGTGACTCAAAGTCACGCAGGTGTTTTTCTTGGCTTAGGTACTCTTGGTTTGCCTAAAATTCCACATGGAGTATTCTCCCTCGAGAAGTTGAAATCGAGGAAATAAGTGTCTGGGATATGCCAAGCGCAACTTAACTTTAACGTGATCAGATTTTATGTAAAGTCAGGGAACTTAATGGTTACGTACAAAGAGTATCAACTTAAATTGTCCGTATATTCAAATCGCTACTGTCAGTCTTTGATAGTTATATGAAATGGCTATTACACAGAACATTTACGTAGGGTGTGAATCTTCTTAACAATGAATTTCCCTGAATTTATGTATCAGTAACTAGGTATACCTTATACACAGCAACTCCTGCGAGGAATATGCATACAATGTTGACGAGCGTCAGGCACAGGGACGCAGTACCCAACACAGCCAACTCTGCAGGCTGCGCCACCAACCAGCGGTCTTCGTCTGACGACACCATCAGCCTGGTCAGCGCCATGGCCCATAGTAGACCCTGGAATTGATAATGTTAAATAAGATAATCTGGGATCTGTGACATTTTCTGTTATTTTGTAGCGGAGTTTAAAATTCTATACTGATGGTCATATCTGTAAATCCTTTGTTTTCGTTACCTCATTGTTTCATAGGTAGGCCAACCTAAGTTAACCCGGGTGGGTTAACCTACAGTACAGGGTTCCTTTATTATGGTAAGGCTAGGTTGTGTGGGTACACAACCTAGTCTTACCATAATAAAGGAACCCTAATAAGAGACCCTTAGACTGGTTTCAGTTATATCTGTCCCAGCGAAGGGTATGGTAGTAGTTAATGGATATTCCTCTGACGTTTTTATCCCTGCTTCCGGAGTTCTTCACGGATCGCATGTCGGCCCAGTGCTGTTTATAATGTTCGCTGATGATATTCAATATTCTATACACAATTCTCATTTCGAAGTTAATGACTTGAAATGATTTAGGATTGTAAACTCAGAAAGGGATCAACAGCTTTTGCAAGACGATGTTAATAACCTTTGTAATTGGCGTAATAGTAATGCCATGCAGCTAAATATTTGCAAGTTCTTTCACTTTAAGTTCTCCCGTAAAAAATACAAATTCCCTACAACTTATACGACGGCGGGCTAGACATTGAATACCGCGACTGATATTAAGGACTTGGAAGTCTTGATTGACTCTGAAATGCGATTCAGTAAACACGTCGACAACACTATAAATAAATATTTTATTAATTGCAATACAAAGCAGATAATTCTGCCCGCATTAAAATGCCTCTATTTTGCATTAGTGCGTAGGCACATTGAAAACTGCTCAATCATTTGGTATCCTACCTACCAAAATAATATTCAACGCCTGGAAAGTCTACAAAGAGGTTTGTTAGGCGGCTCTCAGCAATAGCTGGTGTTCAACGCACAATTAAGGACTATGATGATCATAGATTAGTATATAAACGAGCCTAGTATACAGGGTGACATTGAAAACATGCGACAAATCGAAATGGGAGATTGTACTCATCATTATGAACAACTTTTACTAAGGGACCATAGCTACAATCCCAAAAAAAAAAACTGCTGTCCCCTACATTTATGTTCGCAATACCTCATCAAAATGTAGGAAAAGCAGATTTTTTTTTTGGGATTACAGCTTTGGTCCCTTAGTAAAAGTTGTTAATAATGATGTATACAATGTCCCATTTCAGTTTGTCGCAAGTTTTCAATTTCAACCTGTATACTAAATCTATGATGATGACGGACTGAGTCACTTCAAAATGAATTTTTTACAATGGCGTAGAGACTTCTTAGGTTTAACTTTCTTTCTGTTGTAAATCAAGGCGTGGATTGCCCATATTTGGTGAGTCAGCCGAGCATGAATGTGCCTAGACTGTCCGCCAGAGTTTAAAATTATGGACCGTTCTCGATCAAATCCAGTCGAAAAAATACGGATACAATGCGGCCCCTTCCTATATCCTCAGAAGATGCAATGACTTGTTTCACAGGCGATCTTGATGTTTTCGGTGGTAAATTAAACCATTAAAAAATGTAATACTACGATATAGCTTACAAATTATGTTTTTTTTTAAATTTAAAGGTAATTTTCTTAAATATACACATACGTATATTTATGAAAAATATCTTTAATTAAATATGGTGATATCATAAACAAAAAACCCAGCATTTGTAAGCCATAACGTAGTATATATTTCTTTATGGTTTTATTATTATTTAAAGTTTATATATTTTTTTAATATAATGTTCTAGATTCTAGTACGCTAATTGATAGTGACGTGCTTTCCTATAATTTAGATACATGCCAGATCTTTATGTTATAGACTTTGGATTAATGCTGTGTATGCGTTTAGTTGGTAAGCCTATATACGTATACATAAATAAGTAAATGATAACTGCGCAATTTCCTAACAAGAATACATAAGTTTCAGATAGGAAGGTAAAGGATATCTATTTCCAGTTTGGTATCTGTCCCTTGATCTAATTTTGTAAGAACGTATGTCAATCAAATTCCTGATTTAGACCATCCCTAATTATCTCATTCTAATTTAGGTGTGAAAATTCTAAACAGTGAACATATTGTCAGAACATAGTGACATGTTTATCTTGATGGTGGTTTTTTTTTTTGGGAGGGAAATCATCAAATAAGTTCTCCTGCTCTGGGCGGAGCTGGGTGTGTCAGACTCTTACTGACTAAAACCCACCCGTATTCCTTCCGTTGCCTGTGTTGCCAGGGGGCTCGGTGACCCTTTAGTATCATCCCGCGACCCCGGCAGTTGATGGTGGTATGAGTTGAGAAGAGAAACCGAGTCTGTATGACGGATTTAAAACAAGTTTAAAAGATGAACAGCCAATGCCATTTTATGGAGGTAGATACGAGTAAGTAAGTGCCACTTCAAAACCCATAACGAATACATAACATAACATCACGCCTTGTTTCCTTGAAGGGTTGGGCTGAGATGTACCTGTAGTACACCCACATTTCGCCAGTTATGTTTAAGTCACATGTAATAGGGGGCGTGCCTATTGCCATCAATCGGGCACAAAACCCGACTCCGGGCTGCTACTGCGAAATTCCAGATAGAAAAACCCAATAACACTTTGCCCGACCCGGGAATCGATCCCAGGACCTCATGCTCAGCAGTAGCGCTTGCGACCACTAGACCAACGAGGCAGTCCACCCACAACGAAGTTAAAAAAAAACCGGTCAAGTGCATATCCCAAAAACAGACTTAACATCGTAGTTGAAAAACATGTTTTTCCATACAACGTACGTCACGGTCAATTCTCCAACTGCAAATGTAAGTTGGTCGACTATTACTCGTTAACTTGTAAAGCCTACTTAGCTGTGTTAAATTTTCCTTGCAACTTCGATGTATGTGAAAAAATCAAAGCAGTAGCTTTGATTTTTTTCACATATCTAAAAACAACCATTCAGCTGGCAGGGCGCTGGGGGACTGGACACTAGACTCTAACAAAAAATTGCACTTTATAGCTTAATATTTCGCAAACGTATCCCTGAATCGAAAAATAGTTTTTACATGCATGCAATATTTTTACCCGACACAATGGGATAGACGAAAAAAAAATATCCTCACTTTACGTGCATGGAGAGAAGTCTACCTATTTATTTAGTTTTGTATGGTACCTCATACAAAAATAATAAATAGGTAGACTATTTTGATTCGATGACAAATTTTAGTTTGTTGTTTTATATTCCATGTATATTCCGGCCACCGAGAGAATGCGTTCCTGACATCTGTCAGTTGGACACGATTAAGAACTAATAAAGTTTACATTCGTAAAAAAGTTTTCCTTTGTACTCACCTGACAGGTGTTCTTCAACTATCTCATTCGATTTTGAACTTTTAACTCTACATTATAAGCTTGAAACCATTTGGAGAAATTTTACAGTTTGTGGTAACTTGATGTGCTGGCGACTGTACTTTAAAATATCCTAACAGGTTACTAATCTCCGGCCGATGAGAGAAAGCGTTCCTAACACCTGTCAGCTGAGTACAAAAGAAAACGTGTATGACGAATTTAAACTTTAAGAGTTCTTAATCGTGTCCACCTGATTGATGTCAGGAACGCATACTCTCGGTGGCTGGAATATACATAGAATATACATATAAACACAAACTAAAATTTGTCATCGAATCAAAATAGTCTACCTATTTATTTACTGTCTATTTATTAAGTGTTTATATAAGTGTTTTTAGGTCTGTTAATTATACACTAAAACATAATGTTTAAGTGTATAATTAATAGACTATCGTATAATACATATGACATAACATGACGCCTGTAATCCCCGAAGGCTCAGGCAGAAGTGTACCTATAGTAGGTACACCTATTTACATTTCGCCTGTTATGTTTAAGTCCCATGTAACAGGAGACGAGTGTATTCCTATTAACTACTACCGGATACTCACGGCATTAACAGCAGGTGGTAGCAGCGATGCGGATATGGCAACCCCAACAAGAGATGACGTATACTCTCCGAGGACTGCCAGCGCCACGCCAGCACCACTGGGTATCGCCACCAGAATACCAACCCATAGGGAACGGTACTCGCATCTGGAATTCAGAACAATAGGGTTATATTGGGTAATCGGGTTCGGTGCTAACACCTTAATTAACATATTTATCAATGCTGCTCCGACGATGTTATGAACAAATTTCATGAGAGCGCGCAGCGATATGGAAACCATTTTGGAAGAGGTTATTTACTAAAACTAAAATGCCTATGATCGTATTTTGATTTTCAGTAATTATTTTTGTTCTAGCATATACTTATGTTTTTATTTGAATTTTAAAATCCTTATTCAGCTGTAGGAGTCCCAGTACTTTTTATAATATTGGTACTTATTTTGTTTATGCCTGTTTTTATTTATTTAAAAAAAAGCCCTTCTGGGCTTGAGAAGAAGAGCCCCCAACAAAATTTTGATACAGGGCTCATTTCGGACTAGCTGCGCCACTGACTGTAAGGATCTAAGAATAAAGGCTTATTATTTATGAAAAATTACGTGATGTTGAATTCATGGAAACAGGAAAATTTAAATTGTTTGTCTTCCAATACAACTAAGGCCTTGTCATTTTGTCAAGTTTGAATAGAACGACTAATCACTCATTTTCCTTGGATTTTTTCATAAGTGTCTTTTATAATGTCATTCATTTTTAAAGAAAATTGTTTTTATTAAACGTATTTTCCACTAAAATTACCATAATAAATCACGTTGATTGAGCTTGTCTTGCAAAAAGTGTGTTCTACTTTGCTCACCCTCAATTTATAAGTACTTGAGTGGTTCCCATCAATCCTTCCTTATTATTTTGTAAACTGGGCATTCTATCAGCAATTGCATAAAAAAAAACACACTAGTTATTTGCAGCTGTGATGAATACTTGGCTGTACGATGATGTATGCGTTTATTGATTTATTCTAATTAAGTCGGTTGTTAATATTCTGGTACTGACGTTAATATCTTATTATTACGATATATCTTCACCGTGAGGAAACCAGATTTTAAAACAACGTTTGTATTGTTCTGTCAATGGAGTTAGACGGCAGAATGATGGATGCATCATGAAATGTCTCATTTATCACGCGGTGACACGCTTGCAGAATAGGGTATTTTACTATATACGAGAAAAATATCTATAAATAGATTATTGAGATAGTTTAGGCAAAAAGGATTCCCCTACTAGTATACTGTGTAGCCATCCACATTCATACTCAAATTTCCTCACGACATTTTCCTCATTCCTCCGCATCACATGCCCATACCGTGCTTTTGAAGCTAATTCCTTATGGAGATCCATTTACCAAATTAATCGCTTGTTTGAGAATGAAAATAAGGAACAAAGAGTCTGGGGATATTAAGTCCGGAAGGAGGGATCTGGGAGAATGTTAGAAGGACAATAGGGTATTTTACTATATACGAGAAAAAATCTATACATATATTATTGAAATAGTTTAGGCAAACAGGAGTCGGGAAATGTTACTTTTAGTTCATAAAATAACAAAATAAATTTTAAAATTCAATTCAACGTTTTCAGTTTTTCTAATCTGTTAAAAAACACCATGAAATAGTAGCCGCCATGTTATTACGTCATACCGCTGTGTAAACTAAAACGTATCAACTGTCAACACGTCATGACCACAGAGCAACAGGGCGTCCACTGCGTCCAGCGTTTACGTCAAACTACGCGCGAAGTTTGAAAATGTAAAATTTAAATGCATTTTTATGGGACTTATCGATTGAATAACAATTTTGAGATTTTTTGGGGCATATTAGCAATATAGAATTTAATTAAGACTCTTTTCAAAAATGGGTGTAAGACCCTATTGTCGAAATCGGAATTACCAAAAAGGAAAAAAAAAACTTTATGATGAAGGAGAAACAACTGTTGTTCACACTCGTGTATTGATGTGTTTTTAAATAGTTTTATGTTTACCCCATGTTGTAAAACCTACCCGATATTTGTAATTTTCTTTTGCATCAACTTACTAATATTTATTTATTGCTTGTTTAAGTAGTGAGAACCTGAGTTTTTTTAATAAAAAAGTTTGTTGAATTCTTGAGAATTAAGCCTTGAACCTTGGATAATTAAAAACTTTTTCGAAACGGTCAATAAATTTGTAATAGTCAATTTTTATGATTGATACACATTCATGCCAAATTGATTGTTATACCTGCAATTGAAGCGATTGACAATATTGTATTTATATAGCTACCGTTGAAATTGATTGCAATTACACATCACTAACAGCCTATAATGTCCTCACTGCAGGGACACAGGCCTCCTGTCTTCGAGAGGGAGTGGGCTGATTGCAATTGATCGTTTCGGAGACCCTTTAGAATTGTAAAGTGACTATTTTTTAGATTTCTATAATTTTCAACAACATGCCGTGTGAATTGCGATAATGCCACATTTCTGGTGTCCAACATTAGCTTAGGTGGTATCCATGAGAACACTGAGCATTTTCGGGCTATCTATTACATTTGGCAAACAATTTGTCAGCGATCAGCATAATGAAGATGAAAGATGAAGGTTCTTGTAAGGATGTGGAGACATTCAGCATTTGGGAAATGCTCCACCCCGCGGTTTCACACGCATAAGTCTGAATCCTATAAAAATATAGGGATAAAAAATATTTTATGTTCTAAACCAGGCAATGGTCTACGCATGTGCCAAATTCATCCAAATCCGTTTAGCCGTTTTAGCGTGAAATAAGGAACAAACAGACAAACTCACTTTCGCATTATCAATTACTAGTTACGAAACTTGCAGTTATTATAACGTACCTTGATATCATCTCAGTAGTAGGCCAGTCCTCTATTACTCCGTATCGCTCGTCGATGGCACAGATGGTAAGCCCGAAGAGGAAGCCCATGACGAGGGACAGGAACAGGCCTAGGAACTCATTCTTGACACCAATGAGTTGTAGGGAGCGGTCTCTGACAGCTGTGCCCAGGGTGCCTGCTGTAATTGGACCCTGGAAGACATCGTCATTATATGAAAAATTGATAATGCAGAAAGTCTAGCGATTTTCTTATAGCTATGGTGTGTAGTAATCATCAAAGTTATGCTTTTAAACGACTCGAGTAAAGGCTCCTGCAGATTTTTCTATCACAATTTCCATGAAGTTTTCATAGAAATTGTTCTACGACAGTCTCGTCGCGCCTGTCTGCTCCCAGACTTTAAGTGACAATTTTATTTACTGAATTGGAAATCTGATGAACGTTCTGAATTGTTTGGGTGCTCTTCCGTAGGTAGGTATGGGGTCAAAAAAATTAGGATAGGACCAAACACTTTGTTCATGGTCTTTGGAGCTAGTAATTAAATAATGCACTGAGCCAGCCAGAGACTCGCTCTGTCCCCTATAATATGTAGGTAGAGGTTAATTTTAAAAGATTGCATTTGAAAGGTTAAATAATCATAAACGCTGGTTCTCAATGAATTATGCTTACCATAAGCGGCGAAATAAGCATGCTCGCCACTAAAATGACAGTCGAGTTCTCGACCAGTCCAATAGCAGCGACGAAGGCGGCGACCAGCAATAAGAAAACCCAATCGAAGGTGAGGGCTGCGTCTGCACGTACGTCATGTAGAACTTGCGCGAGGTTTGTGCGTGCGCGCACAGAGGATGAGAAGCGAGACCATGCTGTCTTTGATACACCACTGGAATAGATAATTGTAACTGTTTTAAAATTGTAGATAATGGTGCCGATTCCCTTGTTCACAAACTAAACTAAATTTAAGTTCAGTGCATCCTTTTCTTTCTATTTCATTAAGAAAAGGACAGAAGATCAATTTTAGTTTAGTCCTGTCAAATTAATCAGTGCTTGACGTAAATTGACGTAATTTTAGTAGGCAAGTTTTTAATCACGTCTAAACTTGTATGGAGTTGTGACAGGCGCTGATTAATTTGACAGGACTAAACTAAAACTTATCTTCTGTCCTCTTCTTAATGAAATAGAAAGAAAAAGATGCACTGACCTTAAATTTAGTTTAGTTTGTGAACAAGGGAATCGGCGCCACTTAGTTCTTATTGAGATACATAGAAAAATAGTCGTCCAGCCCGAATTTCCGTCATGACGACCAATTTCAGCGGAGACCAACCTTCGGCGCGGGAGATGTTATAGTGCACAAGTGTGTGCGTAGACACAGGTGCACACTCTCTTCCCTCATACCCATACTCCTATAGGACGGCAAACCGACACGACCGGAGAGAGATCAGGCGCAGGGTCAACGGTTCAACGTGCTTTCCGAGGCACGAGGGTATCACACGCCCAACTTCCAAACTCCGGGATGTTATTAAGGAATTCCTAATGGAAAAACCCAATAGCATTATGCGCGACCCGGGAATCGAACCCAGGAACTCCGTAGTCGCGCTTGCGAACACGAGACCAACGGGGCATTAAGATACCAGCCGTCTGCCCGATGGGATGGAGGTGAATTTTCAAAAAATTCTTCCTAATGGTGGCTATACACGTAACTGCAAGCCTGACAAGCCTGCATGAATAAGCATTTTGTGTAAGCGTGATTGAGAGTGTGTATGCAGGTTAAGCTACACGCACTCAATGTGAATAGTTCTTGGTTCTGTTGTAGTAGCTAAAGCAAGCAAGTCGTCGTCGTCCATCGCTCAAGCAAACACTGATGCTGCTCCAGCACGCTTGTACAGTGTGTAGCCTATAGGAAAGTTGTGCACGCTTGCACAAAATGATTGTTCATGCAGGCTGTGGCTTATTCATGAAGGCTGTGGCTTGTTCAAGCCGCTTAATGAAAATTCTATCAATTTTAGCCGCTTGCACAAAATCATTATACAGACGTTCATGCACCTGCCGGGGTCGCGGGAAGGTACTTATGGGTCACCGAGGCCCCCGCAACACAGGCAACAGGAAGGAATACGGGTGGATTTTAGTCAGTAAGAGTCTGACACACCCTCCCGCTCCGCCCAGAGCGGGAGAAGTTATTTGATGATTTCCCACCCTCAAAAAAAAAAAAAAAAGACGTTCATGCAGGCTTGTCATGCTTGCAGTTACGTGTGTGCCCACCTTTAGTGCTCACTTTCGCTGTATTATAAGGAACTCTTGCTCAAAATTTCATACTTTTAGTCTCAGCGGTTTAGGCAGTGTGTTGTCTGTCAGTGAATGAATTTAAGATGTTTATTAAGAATAAAGCGTTGTTAGTCGCCATAATTAGCGTAGTGCTTGCGCAATACGAGTTGTGTAGTCCCCCGTAATTTGATCTATTAAGAATCCTCCGTACCTATATAGAAAAAAATGTAACCAGTGCCCAATATTTTTTTTGGTGATTCAGTCAGTAATAGAACACATTTCCATAATTTTTCTCCGACTTGAAATCCTAATAAAATACCTAAAAAACCTACGGCCGGCAAATCGTGCTAACGCACAGCTGTTTAGGTATCTTCGCGCGTTCCGCTATATAGTGCGCCCGCGCCGGCCGGCAAGTCACCATAAAAACAAAGGTTCTAATTTTTCGGTTCTAGTTTTTTTTAGGTTCTTACTTTAACGATAACTTGATGTTTTTGTACTAATACATATCAAAATAAAAAAAAATAGGTATGTTTAATAAAACTCGCTTAAGTTTAATTTGTCAAAATTTGCGCACTGGTTATTTTTTTTTCCTGTATAACAAAAAAAAAAGATGGCTTACAGAAGTCTTTGAGGTTTGGGTTTTTGTGCTTTGGATCTGCAGTAACAACCAAGAGACATGAGAAGTACTAGTTTAAAATAAAGTTTGTAATCTTAAAATTAGCAGTGATGTAAACAAATATTTTAATTAAACATTTGGAGACGTTGCTAAATAATAACAGCCGCACGAATCGTTCGAAGGTTGCCGCGGTCGGTCCATGGATGGGTGACCATACATTACATTCCATGTCTCAGAAAGCACGTTATGCCGTTGGTCCTGGCCGTCGTTCGTAGATCTTTGACAGTCGGCACGGGTCGTCAGAAGCCCTAAAGTCTGACAACTAGTCTTACCAAGGGGTATCGTGTTAATAAGTAACTGTGTTGTGGAGGTCAGATAGGCAGTGGCACTCCATGTTAAGGTGATACGTAAAAAAATAATCATAGCGAACTGCGCGGGCATAAGAAAGTGTCCGAGGAGGAGGAAAGAGTCAATAGGGAATATGCAAGTAATTCAAAACTTATTAATTATTTAAATATACATTGTGTAGGCGTAAAGAAACAAATTCATATTCTTTTTAATTTTTTTAATGCATTACTTATTTTACAATTCATTAATTTATGTTGCGTTTTTTTGGTGGAACGGAACGCAAACTCAAAACGCGTCATCTTCGACAATGCCGGAAGTGACGAAAGAAACTATGTGAATAAAACTCTATTCTTAGCAAAGTGCTTGAAATCTCACTAAGCTAAGTAAGTGCCATTCTGCTTGAATAAAGTACATTTTTTTTTTAAATTTATATGATTTGGCTACAAACAGATGTAAACAAAGAAGTTTTGTGGTAAATGACGTCACATCATGCCCGCGACAGAAGCGATCGTTTGAACTGTGGTAGAAAATTGTTAGAAATTCATATTATTTTGAGCAACAAGCACTAGTTGAATTTAACTTTTAATACTTTTCTTGTGTTTATATTACTGTCTATTATGGATTTAGTGAAACAAAAAATTACATGCATATTCCCTATTACTTCCACATGCGAAAAAAGAGAGCGCAACAATCCCCCAAAATAAAACAACGTAAGAGGGCGAAACCAAATACAACATGTTTAAAAATAAATTAAGCTATGTATCAAAAATATTTTCAACCAGAGTTTTCAATTACACATTCTGCAATGAAATTACTTAGGATTTTAGAATTACAGAAAAAAGTAGAGGTCTTTTTGGAATTAAATTCTATAGAGGAAATTTAACCCAATTAAGTTTTCCTTCAGTCAGATTAAATAAAATAAATAAAAATAATAAAAAAATAAATGTAAACAAATTAAAAAAACACGCCTGCCTTTTTTTTATTGCTTATTTTTTATGTTATACCTTTTAGTGATAAGACGATATTTTTTTATAAGTTTTTCTATGCGATATTGAATAGTAACTACTGTTATATTTATGTTACCCGGGATAATGCAACGCTTCTAACGATACCACATACATTGATATTGGTTAAGCCGTTTAGAAGTTATGGTGGAATAAAGAAACTCACAAACATATATGATACCCTGAATACGAAAAAGCTGCCAATTTATTTTGGTATTCAGTTACATCCGATTAGACTGAAAACCAACTAAAACAAAGTTGGGAAAAGGCTAGGTAGGCAGCTTCATTTTTTTTTTTAATTTCGTAAGACATAAGGAGAAGAAAAGGGATAACAATGAATTACTTACCTAAGAAACTTAGATCCATAAAGTAATTAGACTAGGTTAGGTTAGTTTGTGCCCTTTGGCGTCGAGACCCTCGGTCCGTGGGCTCCCAGTGCGCATAAGTTATTTGCGGAAATCGCGAAACGTCTAGTTGATGTAACTGGTGACCGAAAAGCTGGCGGCTTTCTCGCGCAACGCCTCAGCATTGCAATTCAGCGAGGAAATGTCGCCAGCATCCTCGGTACAATGCCTCGAGGGCCTTTTTTAGTTTTAACTTAGTTTTAATTTATATTAGTTAATGTTAATAATCATCTTGTAATTTGGTTATGTAAATAATAATATCGTTAGACTTAAATGCTCGATTTTGTGAAATTCCTGACACCCAAACTAGGACGTGACCTGTATCACAGGTGTCAGAATTTAGAGACGTTTATCAGACGGTAGGTACTACACGTGTTTAGAAGTGAACGATCTTCGGTTCACGTCCTGGTTGACATAATGATGCCATTGCCTTATAGTAATGGCGAAATGATCGGTTCAACAACTAGCTTTCATGGTAAACAATGCCTCACGCTTTTTTAACACAACATTAAGCAAAGATTTTCGTGTTTTAAGTAGATAACGATGTGCATATTTCAGTTTACCGTAAAATAGATAAGACGGCGAAGCAAATGGAGTCGTCTAGTTTTGTTACGAATTAACTGGAATCACCGAAAAGGGCGGATAAGAGTGACACTGGCAGACACTCTTTGCATGGCGGCTGTTCTGATCTAGGAGTAATAGTATTCTGTGCTTCTGATGACATTAGATGATACCACGTCCACGACAAACTGCTATATTCCGGCACAATCGTGATGATATTGAAACTGCTGAACCACTAATACGATGATCACTTCTGGTAAAGGCTATCCTGCGCCGTTAGATAAATTACTATTTACTACTGTTAAATAAAAAGTAATTCTTGGTTTGGTTTGGTGACAAAATTACTTTTATGTATGTAAAACCAAGTATGTCCAGTAGTGGACGTCTTTCGGCTGAAGTTATGATGTAAAAACAAAAATTACTCGTATGGTACTTGAGCATCACGTTTAGTAGGATTCCTACCCAGCTACTTATATAGCAGGCAATTTTGCAAAACCGTTCTATTTTTAGCTAGCTAAAGTGATAAACAAGGGATCAATTATATACTTATCCAATTTATTCTCAGTTTTTAATTAACTACGGTCATTACCGATCACTTGCTGAAAGCCAAGATCAATTGCTTGATTACAATAAATTAGTCAGTCTTGAGGACTACTGAGGAGGAAGATTGGTACGTGGTTAATAGAACAAGGCTAGGTTTTTCTGTTACTTACCTACGCCTACAGGCTTCTTTTTTTATTTTTTTAGGGTGGGACATCATCAAATAACTTCTCCCGCTCTGGGCGGAGCGGGAGGGTGTGTCAGACTCTTACTGACTAAAACCCACCCGTATTCCTTTCTGTTGCCTGTGTTGCCAGGGGCCTCGGTGACCCATAAGTACCTTCCCGCGACCCCGGCAGGCATCGGCCCTAGTGGACCCCTACCTTTGTGCTGACGACATCTCTTTGAGGCGCGCGTGGAATACAACGCGCCGTCGACGCCTACAGGCTACGTTGTATTTTTATAATTAGGTATAACTCACAAGCCCACACCTCTTGAGAAGGAAAATAGCTGTTCCCTATATCAAAAGTAGCTATTGCTAATATAATTTACGCTCCAGTTACGTACCACCAACGTTACGTATCATAATGTACGAATTTACTACTAGGCAAAAGTTTATTAAAATCTTATGTGAAATTTCTATCTGTTATGAGCATTTTTACGGAAGGAAAAAATGGTGTCCTAGGTATGGTATCATTAGGGCACTTTTTATTTGGGCTAACTTCACAGATTCGATCAATCAACTCAGCTATCGCAGTCTACTGCTGGACACAGGCCTCTCCCTGGCTGCGCCACAACACCCTGTCCTCCGACTAAACTTCTCTGATATAGATTAATTATATTAAATTACTTACTCTTCGTGTCGCAACCCTCCTGCCTCAGAGTCAGGTGGGCTAAGATCGTCATTCGACTTGTAGAACAAGGCACAAGGCAGCACGCTCACTGAAGACTGATGCCTCGCTCCGATGCCGAAGGTCCTGAGTACTTGTAACAGCTCCTCACTAAGATTCCCTGACTCAAGGGAGAAAATTACCTGTAAAAAAACGTACTCACATGGGTACATTATGGCCAGTGAGATTCACAACCCTTCCCTGTACCGCAGTCTAGTAAAAAACGGGTTAGTTAAAGATTATGTAGAGCAGATTAAGGGTAGCCAAATATTCTTTCTACAGCTAATTAGTTTTTAATGAGATCGCTTAATTGGCTTTGGACTTTTGCCATGTTATCTTATTGCGGGTTTAAATACAACATAACCATTGCTGGATAAATCGTTTTAAACACTACAGGTTTGAAGTCTGTATGTCGTGGGTGGAAATCTTTGGAAATAGATTTTTCATTGATACGTGGTCATTTAGTTTATGGAAAATAATCATGCCCGTAATCATTCGACGAACAATCACAACTTTCAGGATTATATTTTTGTTATTTCGGTAGGCCACGTCATAACGTGCCTAAGGAGAAGATGCCACCGTAGCTGTGAGGATCCTGAGTAAAATAAAATAGGAAATAATCAAAAGATAGAAAATTATGGTAAAGCAATTACAAAAACTTAAATTAAATTAATTAAAATTAATTAAAAACCACACAGTTTTGTAATCTTCGAACATAGTCCATTAAATATTTTTTTCCGTAAGCAATTAAGAATTAATATTAACACTTTAATCTCACTTTGGATATCAATAGAGTCTCAAACGAGTTTGGTTGGTTCTATTGTGTCCTTGTATGGGTGCAAACAAAGCGTGTTTGTACCCATACGTTAATTCTGATGTACTTTGAATGACTGCCGCGTTCGTAACGTGCAGTTATGACTGAGATCCATAACTGTCTAATAGGAGCTACGCGATGTAAGGACGTTTAATAAAGATTGTAAGGAAGGTGTGACGTCATAATTATATTTGGGTCACATTTACATTCCGCTGTTGGTTTTGGGAATGCTGTCAATGATAAATGCGGGTAGATTGACTATTTTAGGCACAGCATATTTATAGTTATAGTAGACACAATGCCTGTTCTACCTAATTAGGAATCATTTATTGAAGTATTCACTTAAAGCGATACTTCTTCGTTTCGACACAAATTCGTATGAAAGACCTTATGGTTTCGTATTCGTGCCCATATTTGAATTATTTAATTTAGATTAAATAATTTAAATAGTATGGGAACATTAATGTTAAGTAGGTACCTCCAATCGCCTGAAACACAGGATTACCTAGTTCAGGCACAAATCATGGGTGAACTTTACACAGATTTAAGAAAAACTGTACCTATTTATGGTTATACCTTATATTTTTTTTATTTTTTATTTCCATGACCTAAATCCGTTTGCCTACGTTGTCGCTATGTACTGAGTACTAACCTGCCAAAATTTATCATCTTTCGTTGAGCTCCACGCTGCATTTTTGATGTCCAGTCGCTCCACAATTTCTGACAGGATCTAAGAGCAAGCCATACATTATTTTAATTTAGAAAGGGGTTAAAATATAGTCTCGGAGCTTGCCGACTTATTGGGCAGTAGGAGACAATAAATTCTGGGGAGAAACTAAATGAACAATTTGAAGCAGACCTTACAGGACTGAATACCCACCAGATGTTATAATTTAATTTGAAACCTTAAAATATTATAATTTCAGTACCTAACAGCAATAGTACAATTGTTATTATAGACATCATCTTATAATTCAAAGACGTTATTACCACGACTGTTAGTTATTCTCATGACGCAAGTGTTTGGTTCGAGATGTAAGTGGCCATTTTATTTTCTTGGTAAGTATAGTAAACATCTTTCATGTTGTTAAAATAGCTGCGATTAAGTGACGATTACCTAATGGTTACGAGGCATTAATGTAATACGGATTAATGACATAAGCAGTAGGTATATACAGAGAAGCCTAGGTCCCATAGACTAACTACTTACATAATGAAAACATTACATAAATACTGACCATTTTACTCCCTGTTGCTAAAAAACTATCATGGCAGTCATGGAGACTGCTGCTGACAAAAGTGAAAACTTAAAACTTTGAACAGCACATCAGTCGAGTACGTCATATTAGCATGTCGGTGACGCGAGAATGTCGGTGACCATAAGTTTTGCCTTACCAAAAATCACTCAACGCGGCTAAATGAGTTTTCACTTTGAAAAAATACAGCATTGAACGATCATCAAACAAACATTTAGGTATATTATTTTTTAGGTAGATAATTATACTACATTTTGCGTCGAAACCACAGATCATAAAAAAACACTCTGTTGTCCGTAGTAAACCCGTCAGGGAATATGTGTTCTGTGGTAGTAAACAAGGCGCCCTTATAGTTTCGCCATGTCTGTCTGTCTATCTGTCTGTCCCCGGCTTAGCTCAGAGACTCTTAGTACTAGAAAGCTGTAATTTGGCATGGTTATAATGACGGAGAAGGTACGTCTCTCTCGTTATCATCAGCCATATTTTAACTACGTGGGCGTACAATGGGAAGTGTTGGTTATTGCACAATTGAAAAACCGTTTGCAGTTTAAATCAAATTATAATTTACCATCAAATAATCACACTGGCTATTCACACATTGTAGGTACACAACGCAACTATACGGAACGCGCGACAGTTTCTAAACGTGTTCACTCCTTGACCGCCTCAGAGAATCTCCACTTAAAGGCTCGTGCAGTACAACATAATACTCACAGAGGAACGGTGCGACTATTCAGGCCCGTATGAGGTAAGAGTATACACCGATGGATCAAAGACCAACTCCGGAACCGGAGCTGGCGTTTTCTCACACGACCTTAACATAAACATATCCTGCCCGCTGGGATTGTTCAACACCACCACCAGGCGGAGTGTGTGGGCATTATACAAGCGGCGTATGCCATAGAAGCCAGGAGAATCACGGACACTCATGTACGTATACTCTCCGACAGCGCCTCAGTTCTCCAATCCCTAGGGAAGAAACACAGTCCTTCGAGATTAACACAAGAATGTCACAATGCGCTAGAACGTATAACGGTATTCAACCGCAACACAGTGACACTGCAATGGATAAAAGGACACAGCGGATCGCTGGGCAACGACGCAGCTGACGAACTAGCCAGGAAAGCATCCGGCACGTCAGTTTGCGGACCGGAGCCGATCGTGCCCATCCCGTTCAACCAACTACGCAGGTGGCTACAGGAGCTCACCCACACACAAGCGGAGAGCTGGTGGTCCTCGGCACAGGGGTGCAGACAGTCCAAGGAGGCTATGCCATCCTTGGATAGTAAGTTAACCAGGCGCTTGTTACGCCTGGACAGGACCGGCCTGCGCCTGTTGACGGGAACCATCACGGGCCACTGCTCGCTAAACAAACACTTCCACACAATAGGCATAACGGACAGCCCTCTGTGCAGGGCTTGCATGGAGGCAGAGGAAACCGTTGCGCATGTGCTCTTCGAATGCACAGGCGTCACCTACATTAGAACAGAAACCCTCGGGGCACCCAGATCCTACACAGAAATTCTAAACAGACCAGGAGATGTTATCAACTTCTGAAGGGAGGTGGGCTGGTTGGAATAACCACAAAAACGGCCGCCATGGTCCACGCACAATGGTCTACCTGAAGGACTAAGTGCGGAAACCAAACCCTCTAACATAACATAACATAAGGCTCGTGCAGACTGGAGCGATATCGCGGGCGCGACAGGCATATTTCTGCCTGACGCATCCGCGATATCGCACGAGTACGACTCGGGTCGAGCGTTATGTTGTAGACTCTGTCGAGCGCTGCTTGGTGGCGCTGACGTCCCGATTAGTCAAACGAGGGAATAACGTATTTCCGACATACATGTTAATCATGCCGGCAAAGTGGTAAAATAAAATCATTAGGGTATATTATAGATAATATTACCGTGGTATAAGTATCCAAGTATACCGCTTTTACCGTTCATAAATATTGCGGGTCTGTGGAAACTATTTATCGATTTAGGGATCCGTTTGCGTAATACCTATTAAGCCTTATACTACTCATTTTTGTTAGTCAAGTGTCAATGTCAAAGTCATGGCAGAAGTACATACAACGATCACAGCTAAGTAGGCTTTATAAGTTAACGAGTAATAGTCGACCAACTTACATTTGCAGTTAGAGAATTGAGCATGGCGTATATCGATTTATAAGTTAACGAGTAATAGTCGACCAACTTACATTTGCAGTTATAGAATTGAGCATGGCGTATATCGATTTATGGGAGAACATGTTTTTCAACTACAATGTTAAGCTTGTTGTTGGGATAACTTCATCCCAACGACGGAACCCTTCATTGTGCGTGGTCAAACACGCACTTGGCCGGTTTTTATGATCTGCGGTCGAAACGAACCATTTAACATATGAACAGTACCTGTTTTCTTTTAATTCCAAGTTGCTTGGCAATAAAATTATCCGTGTGTTCACCATTCTGATAAAAACACTGGCCGACAAATAAACAATGGGAAGTGATTACCTAAAGCGACAGTTTCCTAAACGTAAGTACATTAAATAAGGAAAATATCTCGTGTTTATGAAATAACTACCGGTGTGGAAAAACATGGAAGGAGGCATTGGTAAAAAGTTTTTCTTACGTTAGTAAATCTCAGGTAACTAAGGAAAGCACTTATGTGTCAGTACAGCTAATCTTGTTTAGGTATTTCTAGACCTAGACCATCATCATCCGGAATGGCTGGTTAATCCATGCATTCCAGCTGAAAGGATCGGAATGGAGTGAAGTTCTCAGCGAAATAGTGTACAAAAGTATAACTGATATGGACAGAATAATGGTTAGGTAATTGAATTTCTTCTTTGTCGTTACGATTCATTGCCTTTTTCTGGATCATTGTCAGTGTTCCGGATAGAAAATGAATGAGCCAGGTTCCTGATTTACGATTTGAACAATAAAATACTGGTCAAGTGCGTGTTGGACCACGCACAATGAAGGGTTGCGTAGTTGGAATGGATTTATTAAAAAAAAAAGCTTAACATTGTAGTTGAAAACCATGTTCTCCCATACATCGACATACGTATACTTCCGCAATATTTTTGAACGGCCTATCCAACGATACCCCACACCAAGGGATAGACGAGAAAAAAAATATCATCCCTACTTTACGTGCAAGGGATACCTCCCTTGCACGTAAAGGGGGGATGTTATATATTTTTTTTATATTTTGTATGGCACAATTTTTAGGGTTCCGTAGTAAACAAGGAACCCTTATAGTTTCGCCATGTCCATCTGTCTGTCTGTCTGTCTGTCCCCGCTGTACCTCAGAGACGCTTAGTACTAGAAAGCTGTAATTTGACATAGGTATACACATATTAATCACGCCAACAAAGTGCTAAAACACCTGCTTATTATTCCGGAAGTAAACCTTACAGATCGCTAGTGGTAACTGGTTGTAAACTTCTAAATATTTATCAATACAAATAAATAAATTATAATGTTAAAATAACAGCTTTTTACTAAATGCATATGAAAGTATATACGGTACCTATAAAAAAAAAAAATGTTTTTAAATTTTTGTCTGTCTGTCTGTTTGTTCCGGCTAATCTCCGAAACGGCTAGACCGATTTTGATGAGACTTCCACTGGCAGATAGCTGATGTTATAAGGAGTAACTTGCTTGTACTTTTAGTTAAGAAAAAGCCACGCGGGTGAAGCCGTGGCTAAATAAACGTACCGTTCATAAATAAACGAGCTGTAGTACTAGTGTTTACTAATTCGCCTCAATGACAGTAGTCACTCCGGCATTTTCAAAATATTATGATAATGATTTAGTATAGTCTAAACAGTCCATTGATTGTCTATTTAAAACAATAGTAATGACTTAAATGCTAGGAAATGTGATCAATAGACAGACATTATGATCAGACAGCTGTTTACAGGGCCATGTTGACATACCGGAGACATTTTAGCACTTTTTAGCAGGAAATCAATTGTTGTTTGCATTTTATTTTGCAATTTTTCCGCATTGTCGTCAGGTGGCTTGACAAATTGTTGGCTGCCGGAATCTTGGCTTCAATTAACATAGGGCTGCAATAACTTGGTTTGTAAGATTGGAAATTATATGTCGAGGAGGCATGGCCATTAGGCACGCCCTTTATGCCTGGAGGCTTTTATTTAGGTATTAAGTTCTGTTTACATTTTTATTTTTACTATAGTTTTCAGTGTTTTTTTTTGCGTTGGTATACTGGTGTGCTAGCTGATATATGGCTAATAATTTAATGTTTTGTGTTGCGCGTAGTGTAAATTATTTTGCATAGTATTGTATAGAATCCATTTTTTTTTTGTCTAACTGAACAGGCAGCTGTGCTGCTGGTGAGTTTGTTGCGCCACTTCTTCCGTCTTCTTAAAGCACTAGGAAGTGGTGAAGGGTGGGCGTTTTGGGGGACTGTCTCATGTAATTTTGACGTTCGAAAACTGCTGATTCTCAGCCTAGTTTGAATAAATGACTTTTGATTTGAAGGAAATAAGTGGACCGATTACAATTATTGCAATTTTTTTTATAAATAATTTGTGAAAAAATCGGAATTCCAACATTGTGTTAGGTCCAATCAATGCAACATTCTTGTAAGTGTCTCCTTGGTATTTATAACTAGGTTCTGCTCGCGACTTCTCGTTCGCGTGGAAGTCTTAAGATACCACAATATACAAAAACCACAGCCAGATTTTTGTAAGACTTCATTTTCATAATACATTTGTAGTTTTGGTCACAGCAGCCAAATTTAAGTATACAAAGAGTCAAGACTGGTGACACGGGAGCAAGCGAGTGACGTACAGGGTTTTTTTACGTATGGCATCTCGTAGTTGACCTTGAGAGGTCGTGACTATTCAACCGGACTATCCTGTGGCTGCCTTAAGCGGACTCAAAGCCTCCAGCCAGGGGCGAAAAACTTACATTACTAAGCGACTGCACGCTAAGGGCACCCCCTGTGGGGTACGGACCTCGGCTTAGGGCGTCGCTGGGGGGAGGACAGCAAGGTGGGACAGGCTGGATCTGAACTGTATTATTATTAAACGGGGAATTTAAATCTACAGGCTCAGCTGCGGCGCGGGCTGGCACTTCGTCGAGCAAGGGTCGGGGGGAGGACGTACAGGGGGACAAACATCACCTCTTATAGCAGTATTATTTCAATATTACTTCAGCGTGAGAAAGAGATGGAGCTATAAGTCCTGTGCAACTCCATCACTTTCCCACTGTGAAGTAATATTATTATAATAATACTGCTATAAGAGGTGATGGTTGGCCCCCAGTTGTCCGTGTGAGAAGCAGGTTGTCCTGTGGTCGACACCCGCAGCCTTAGTAGCAATTTCCCTTTGCTGGCGAAGTTTTTTTTTTGTGAATTAATAAACGCCTGCGTTCGTTCTATCTAATGATGACATATCTACTGATTGATGCATTCTTACAGATTATTCCTGACGAACGGCTATCACTAAAATAATATAACAGTACCTAGATTGTAAATACAGGGATCACCTAACCATAGATGTTTTTTTCTTCTTTAACTTCAAGTTTTTTTGTGTACGTTCCACGAACTATCATACAATAGTATAACAAAATAAAAAGAGAAGCACACAAAATGTTAATTGTTGGGAATCCAACTTAGGTTTGCAAAGCAGTCGTCAAATCGCTACGGTATTTGCTCTGTCGAAAGTTGACTAAAATAGCCGTTCTTATACAGGGTGGAATTTTGTAATGCCACCTGGAGGGAAAGTACTCTTAATACTGCAGATAGAAAATTTTACTCAAAGGAAACATTCCTTTATTTTTTAATAGAAAGCAAACTGCATTCAAAGATTTTCGAAAATTCTCTTCTCCCACATCCGGGAATCGAACCGGCTAAAATCTGAAAAAAATATACCCTGTACTTTTATTGCATCGATCGTTAGGGTCAATTATAAGGATGAAATCTCTCTAACAAACATGATAAATTAAATGAAAGGAAAACCAGGAAATCTGAAGTTACAAATTCAATGAGTCAAGTTAAAGCTCTTACTAACATCCATCTTTTGTAATGCAGACTCCTTTGCGACATACTCGTAGCTGCGTGTATGAGGTAATTTAAATATGGAATGTTAGATTAAAATTTGAAAATTAGATTGTCATAGTTGTTATTCACATTTGATTGTTTTTACAACTCATTTCACATTTTGTCTCACGGTGAAAATGGCTTATCAAGAACAGTTTGATTTAATGGAAGCTTATTTTTTAAATAACAAAAACGTGAATCTAGCTCTGCGGTGGTATGGAGAGAGATATCAAGACCGACAGGCACCAACTCGGTTCGTATTGAAAAGAATGGTAGAAAATTTAAAGAATACGGGTGGTTTCAAGAAGAGACGGCAAACTATTCAGCAAAACTATTTCGATTTTGAACTAGATGTTTTAACATACTTTGAATCATTTCCAAAGGCTTCACAAGTAGAGATGCTGCCGATGAATTAGGAACAACCCACACTCGCGTACTTAAAGTGCTGAAAAAGTATAAGTATAAATGCTATCGTGAAGGTCGGTTGGTGCAAAAATTGCATATTGGGGATCGTGACAGACGATTACAATTTTGTGAAAACATGCTTGGAGAAATTGACCGAAACCCTAATTTTTTGAGTAACATTGTATGGTCTGACGAAACCAACTTCAGCAATAATGGCATGTACAATCGCCGTAATAACCATTATTGGTCTCGAGTGAATCCTCTTCGTGTTCATGAAACTAACAATCAAGTAAGATTTTCTTTCAACGTTTGGTACGGAATTATGAGAAATAATGTAGTGTTAGTCCACGTGTACGAAGGTCATTTAAACACTGTCAAGTATATTGAAATACTGGATCTCTTAAGAAACGAGTTAAATGGTTTCCCCGAGGAAGAGCGAAACCAAATAATTCTACAGCAAGATGGTGCTCCAGCACATAACAGCAGAATCACTACTGCCTACATTAATAACCATTTTAATACCTGGATTGGTACAAACGGCACAATCAGATGGCCTGCGAGATCGCCAGATCTCACCCCATTAGATTTTTTTTTGTGGGTTATGTAAAAAATCAAATTTACATGAAATCTTATGCGAATGACAACGAGTTGAGAGTTGAAGTTCAGAATACGATTTATAATATTCACCACAACACTTTATTAAAGGTTACTAGAAATGAATTCGTTAAAAGAATAAATTTGTGTATCCAAGAGAATGGAGCCCATTTCGAGCAACTAATTAGTTAGTTTACCATTTTTTGTAAATAATTAAATTAATTTAAGATTTCCTGGTTTTCCTTTCATTTAATTTATGTTTGTTAGAGAGAATTCATCCTTATAATTGACCCTAACGATCGATGCAATAAAAGTACAGGGTATATTTTTTTCAGATTTTAGCCGGTTCGATTCCCGGGTGTGGGGAAGAGAATTTTCGAAAATCTTTGAATGCAGTTTGCTTTCTATTCAAAAATAAAGGAATGTTTCCTTTTAGTAAAACTTTCTATCTGCAGTATTAAGAGTACTTTCCCTCCAGGTGGCATTACAAAATTCCACCCTGTATATATGTCTTGATTAATTGCTTACCTCCATAAAGGTATAACGGGATGATATATTATCATTTAAAAGGTTAAATATGTACTCGTAAGTTACCTATCTGCTATATTTTTCCCTATTCAGCTCAGTGAAGTAATGGACTAATTCGACTGATGTCATGCCGTTCGGTAAGACCTTCCGAGCGGTAAAAACTAGTAAAGCATGTAAGCATTTTCCCAACTAAGTCGTTCTGAAGGAGTTATCTTTCCCATAAATTGTATACCGTACGTAGGGACTATGTATTTTTCTTGGCTAGGAAAATTTTCTAGGGTCAATTTATTAATTATTACAAATAACTCTTTTGAGCTTAAGACGCTGACAACACCTAAACCGCGGTCACTGTCAAATTCCATAAAAAAGAAAGAGAAGCGCGATGACACAACGCTCGTAATTTATTGCAAAATATGAAGTAATTATCTATTCACTCAAAATTGAGTTGAGTAATCGAAAATAAAAAAACAACCAAGTTCTGCATTAAAATAAGACTTTCTTGTTATTAATTAAATACGTAACGTATGTTGATATATGATACAGATATTTTGGATTAGAACTCAAAGTAAGAGGTTAGTTTAACGTTAGTTTGTATCGAGATTTTGTTTTCAAAACGTGTTTTGGTAACAACCAAGTTCTGGGAAATATGTTCAAAATTGACATATATTTTTTCCGCTACCACAAACTATACAGATTTGGCAATTTTTTTTCTTAAGCGAAGCCTATTTTGGTCAATTGGGTCTTGTCAGCGCCTTAAAAAGTTTGTTTAAAGGCTCCCGCAGACTGGCGTGACGCGATGGTGCGACGCAATTCTGGTAGAACAATTTCCATGAAGTTGTCATAGAAATGATTCTACAAGAGTCGCGACGCGACAGCGCGATGCGACACTAGTAGAACCATTTCTGTCTGTCTGCGCGGTCTTAACGAAACATACCATCGAACAAATGTTAGAGAGCAGTGGTGGCCCAGTGGTAACGGCCGAGACTTAGGAGTTGTAGGTCGTAGGTTCGAACCCAGGCAGGCGCTTACTTTGTGTAAATTATTACATCACCACTGCTCTCAAAACGGTGAAAGAAAACATCGTGAGGAAACCGGCATGTCTTAGAACCAAAAATTCAAAGACATGTGACATCTACCGACCTGCACTGGGCCCGCGTGGTGGATTACGGCCCGCTCCCTCTCACAGAGAGGAGGCCTGTGTCCCAGCAGTAGGAATATTATAGGCTGATTATGTAGATAATATAGTTTGGAGATATATACCTACTTTTCACAAGAACTACTATAACGAAAATGTATTAACAGGTAAACAAGGCTTTTCCGTGAGGCAAGGATAGCAATTCAAGATCAGTATTGGGATTTTAAGCGCTAGACAGAATCTGTCAATTTTAAATCAAGATACACGACTGACTATCTTTCTAGATTACGGTCTTTAGATACGTAACCCTAAATTATTTATCGGAAAACCTGAAAATCATGAACAATAAATTAACAATAATAAAAACAAAAATCTTTCTAAAAATCTCTAAGGTGAATGTTTATGACCATTATTAAACATTCTCACCGTGAGCTTTGGGTTTTCGTGTCATGTCATGTTATTCACTGTCGTTAACCCGATTTCGAGTTATACATCGATCCGTATAATTTCCTAGGGCTGGCCACACACATACGGAATTCCGTTTCGAAATATCGATTCGAGATTCCGCATGTATATTCAACAACGCACAGAATAGAATATTTTGAATCGGAGAAAATTGCGAACGGAGAACTACTTACGTGTGTGATCCTTGATTTTGTGTGGATTTGCTGCGTTTGAAATTCCGAATCGATATTTCGATAATCGATTATTAGGCTCTTTGCATAAGGTAAATATTGTAATGTAGCGTTAGTCAGGAGCAAAATAACATTTAGGTATACTAATAATGACTATTTTATTTCGAGGTTCACAGAATCGTTAACTAAATACACTCAGTCGCATTAAATAATCAAATCAAATCAAAATTGTTTTTTGAATAATTTGGTGTGGGATTATATATTTGATTTGATTTGATTATATTATATTAGATTATTATTTTATTTTATTGATTCTATTTGATTTTGATTTATATATAGATATATATATATATATATATGGGGTAATTATTAACCCTTAATTATTAACTTTTTATTATTTGTTGTTATAGCGGCAATAGAAATACAAAATATGTAAAAATTTCAATCGTCTGCCTAAGACGGTTCATAAGATACAGTCCGCTACGGACGGACGGACAGTAGAGGCTTAGGCCCTTCGGGTTCGGAACCCTAAAAATTGATGAAAAATGTCAATTCAACTTAATATGATAAATGTGACAGTTTGGATGTTTGTTACTCAATCACGCAAAAACGGCTGAACGGATTTGGATGAAATTTGGTACACGGATAAACCATGACCTGGATTAGGACATAGGATATTTCTTATCCCGGAAGTACGTTCCCGTGGGATTATCTGACTTTCACGCGCGCGAATGCTATTAAATAAATAAATCAATGTGATCTTTGGTAAACTTGACTTGCTCTAGGTTTTATATTGAATTAATCAAGTTCAAAAAGGCTCAAAAAGGATCTTGCCAAGAATTAACAGGATGCATAAACCTTGCAACGACGAAATCGATAAACTACGTAAGGTAATTCAATAGTTTTTAATGTTCAAGATAATTTATGGTGTGTGAGATGTTTGTATGTTACGTATTCGTATAGTACAGTCAGCTTCAAAAAGATGCAGGATGCATCGACTAGAATTAATTTTATTGTCTACAATTTGCAAGCTACAATTAAGTACTCAATGTGTAATAATACACCTATGTTTTGTGGCTACACATGAATACAATATTAAGGAACAAAGATTGTAGACAATTAAATGAATTCTTGTCGATGTATACATTTTGTGGCTGTCTGTACGTATCAGTTAGTTTACCACTTACAGTTTCAAGCGGGGTGTCCCAATGAAACGCTGCGAGGATGTCGACTCCTCGTACAGGTCTAGTTATCTTCAGTTTGTTCTTCCGCGGCTTTATAACTTCTTTTATCTCTTCCCAAGACGCCTTCACATAACTTTTCCGGTCGCCCAGCTGTCCGTGTGCTAAATTACTCTCACTTCGGCACTTCAACGAGTTCGCTCTCAAGTTCTGATGTAAACAATCAGTTGATCGGCACTTAGATATTATTATAACATTGTCCTCGCCCCGCGCAACCGACTCTTTTGATCCTAACCGTTTTTCTTTTAATTCCTGGATTAGTTTTGTTGCCGTCTCATATTTTTCTTTTTCGAAAATTAAATTTGGAATAATGTTTCTTTTTAAATAATTTTCATATTCTTTTTTAGGTACGTTCACAATGAAAAGTACACCAGCCATGATTATAACGACATTAACCGTCGATCGTCGATGGAGGTGCAGTGTGCGCCCGCGCTCGCGCCTGCTAGCGATCTAAGCTAACGCTGTCACACCACTAACTAATTTAACCCTAGTATCTATTGTTTTATTTGCTGTCGAAATGTAGCCTCTATGTGCGGAAAATTACAAAACAATCGGCTTCCGTTCTTGCCAAGTGGACAGCATTAAAGTTGTTTTTTTCTTTGTAGATTATTTTGTTTTGGTTTTGTAATTATATGTAGATAAGCAAATCATTATTACACCTCGCAGTTTAAATAGCATAATCTTTATAAATCTGTTGCAAGTGTACTTATTAAACGTTGTACTACATTGATTTATAGAATGTAGGTATTGAACTTCATAACACAGTGAAGTCAATCTGCCTAACCTTTTCCCAACTATGTTGCGTTCTACTTCCAGTCTTACCGGATACCAGTATACAGCGGAATACATGGAGCGACGGTATTATTTTACATGAAGCGATTGTCTGTCTAACCTCCACAATCCAGTTACTGGGTAACACCAAACCTTTTTTTTTTGGGTGGGAAATTATCAGATAACTTCTGCCGGGCGGGAGAGTGTGTCAGACTCTTACTGAATAAAACCCACCCGTATTCCTTTGTTGCCTGTGTTGCCAGCGGCCTCGGTAACCCTTTTGAACTTCCACGCGACCCCGGCTCTAGTGGACCCCTACACTTGTGCTGACATCTCTTTGAGGCGCGCGTAGAACACAACGCGCCGTCGACCCGGGCCTGGTCCTTATCGGACGGCGAGCTACGCATTGCTTATCATCCGCTAGCCCACGCCTACATTGGCCGGAAATCCGCCCGGGATTCCCGACGCCCAGGGCATCTCCTGCGGCGGCTAGGGGCGAGAGGGCGCGAAATTTGCCTTTCTCTCAACCGTCCCGCCTCCTCCTTCGTGAGCATTACTGCTTCGCAGAAGGAGGTGACGGCTGCCCATGCCTTCTCGCTCCGTATCATGGCCTGAACATGGCAGGGCCGGACGCAAAAAATATCACTATACCTGGGGTAGGGTTACCCAGTAACTGGATTGTGATAGGACTCGTTGTCAGACTGTTGGGCTTCTGACCACCCGTAACGACTGTCAAAGTTCTACGTATGACAGATTGGAGGTGTCAGAATATATCACCCATCCACAAACCGACCGCGGCAAGCGTAGCTTAAAATGGTCTATTATTTTCTTTAAACAATGATGATATTCAACATTGTTGTCGTCTTAATTTACGTTGAGTTGAATCAATCTTTACGACATAAAACGAAATATGACTATCTAAAACAATATAGAGCGCTGAAGTTTATTGACAATTGTTCACGTGGCTGTTTCATCTTATCACGAGCATCCCCTCGGCAACGGCTGCGGGTCAAAATAAAAGCTTGCCGCGCAGCTGAGGCGGGGAGGGCGGCAGGCGGCGGGCTGCCGGCGCCCGCCCAGTCGCGGCACAGCCTGCCGCCCGCGCGCACCACGCGCCCTCCGCGACCACGCGATCAATACCCGTTAACCGCAACTAATATCACCAAAAACCTTCTGTATTAACTGAAGGCAACGTCTCACCAACGGGCCCTGCTGTTCTCGCAGTCTTCACGTGGGTACCGCACTTCGTAACGCCGCGCCGATAGCTTTTGTCAACACCATAAAACATGGCTACCTTCGAAAACACATGATCGCCATCCGTTTATTGGAACGTGAGTCTATTCTCGTTGGGTCACAGTACGACGGGTCACATGTAACCCCTGTATCCTATGTATTTGTGTTTTTATCGTAGTGTTACGTAAATGCTACGCTACTGCCGTTTCAAAATCGATAAGTTATTAAATCTTTATGAAACGATTTGATAGGCGCCTCGTACCCCTCTTAGTTCCTCTTACGTCTTTGATTCAAACATTATTTCTAATGCTTTTTATGTAAAGATAATTGTATGGTCTTTGTCTCATGATGTTCGGTGACTAATTGGCTTACACGTGTGACATCGTCGTGTCGCTTCCTCAGGGCCTCGGATTTTCAGATGTTGTATAATTGCCGAAAATATACTCAATACTCAATACTTTATTTGCATTTCCACTTAGGTGGGAACTTAAAATTATATGTGATCATTATGGACCCTGTCGGGCACAGCAAAATAGTAGGAGAGAGAAAGCTTTCAAAACTTAGTTTATCTATCTTCTGAACTAAATCTAATATTACTATATTAAGGTTTTTATACATATATACCTAGTCTAGTAACGTGCGATGGTTGTCAGGATAAACTGTGATTATATAACTATCCTTGTTGTGACGTAAGTGTTGTGTACAGGTGAGCTCCAGACTGTAGGTATGGATTTATTTATTACCAGCTACGTAGTTAGATAATAACAATAAGATGCGCGAAACGGTGAAAGCTTAGTGATAAATTAATCAATTAAATCACGTTTGCAACCGAAAAATTGTCTCCAGAAGGTACAAAAACAAAAGTCAAGTTACATAAGCTTCGGAAAACGTTGTATTTACGTATATTTAATAATACGTTCGAGGCAGTCACGCACGGCTTTAGACAGACGCCTGGGGGCTGTGCTTCAAGGGTCGCAGATTTAAGTCAATGTCAATATAATACATGTCTGCACGAATTTTAAAGGAGTAAATATAAGTTAGGGGTGCTCGTCGGTTGTGTGAAGGGGCCCTCGCAAGCCGACGTATACCACCCCAGAATATACATATCAACACCGAATTTACGATAGTACCTAAGTATTTATTTAGCTCTGAGCTTTTGAGCTGCTCTAGAAATACAACCGTTCATAGTTACTACTGCTTTACATATTTGGTTTGATGTAATCATACGTCCATATGTATGTATGTATGACTCTATCCCCTATCTCATTTAAACTCTTAATCAAATTATGTAACTTATAATAATTTTATTTTGTAGGTACGCGGTTTCGTAACTGGGTTACATGTTAATACTATGGCTTGGCAACATAACGGTACATATTTATAAAAAACTGGACCATTGCTACGCATTACAATACAGCTTAACGACGTAACCATCCAAATTGCCAGCAGGACAGACATAATCAATAATTTTCCCATTTCATTTGCTAACCCGTACAACACACATCATCTACGTCGCTTCACTTATTATATAACTATTTAATGTTATAAGAAGTAGTTTATATACTATTTGGGTGAACGAAAATTTCAAGATTTATTTCAGTATCTAACGTCTGTTGTTGAACAGACATCAGATACAGAAAAACTAAAAATATTGTTGTAGGTTGCTACAACAATATTTTCAAACTATATGATTGGCGCGTTCAATGCTAAGATCATAGACAAGGTTCGAAGTTTGAAATTATAGTCAAAGTTTGTTGTTACGAATAAAAATGCAAAGATTTTTTTTTTTATTAATAAGTTATATTCAAACTTAACCTTTTTAAGGATTGATGGTAGCAATGTAGGTCATGGAACGATAGAACGAAAATGCCGAGTTTATATGGTAGTCCGTATTTTATTTAGTGGTTCTTTGTTAGTGTCGTTCACGTAAACTAAGGAATTGTGCGGTAGCGGTGCTGAAGGACTGATTGCTTCATTTTCTTTGACGTTAATTGCCAACGTTTTTCACTAACTTTACGTCGCTTTTATATCTAAAGTCGAATTATTAATTCATTCAATTTATTCAAATGTATAAATTACATTTATTTTACATTTATAATTATAGATTCTGAAATGTATAAACTACATTTATTTTACACTTATACAAGGTGTCGTTTTCAATCCTCGTGAAATTCAAGGAGGTAACTATGCTAATAATTCTCGACATGAATCAATAATACAATAAGGAGGACTTTTTTTATAATTTTCTGAAATCGGCATGTGTGGGACACGCATGTTAAAACACGGCTCGTGTGATACCGCACTGTAACTGCCCTTTTAAACACACACTACCGCATACGCAACGGGGTGATTCTGTTCTGTGAAAGTGGTGTATTCCAAAATACTGTCAAACTTAAATAATTAAAAAAAAAACAAGTATGTACTCATTATTGAGCAGGTATCGTAATTTTATTTGGTTATGTATGTTTTTCATAGCAGCCTCCTGTAATTTGACGAGGATGCAAAACGACACCTTGTATAAATAGATTAAACTAAACGAACACCCTTACAATAAATACGACCCATTACTCCAATGAATTCATAATTCGACTTTAGTTCTTACGTTTTCTTGACAAGTCGGCGAGAATAAAAGTAGCATTCGTTTTATAGGTCCTCTAGAATCTAGATTTTTATCTTTCTATGATTAGGTAGGTAACGTTTCCATGAATCACGTCAGAGGAAAGTTTTTAAAAGAACTCAAGTGGCCGTTTTCAAAATTGAATTAAGCTATCAGTAAAACCAAAACAAATGAATGTAATCTCTCTTAAGTATCAAAGTAGCTTAATATAACTAGCCCATATTAAAAGGTTTTCCTTAGCGTTAATTAAAATCTTCATTATAATCCGAGGGCATTGTAAAGCGATCCTGCAATCGTGGGTTGAAAGGAGTTATCTCCTGAAATGTTAATTTAATTTAACACATTTAACAAGATAATGGACGGCATGATTTCGCTTTTAATAAGCAAGGCAAACGTAGAGAAAATACTAGAGCAACGTTATACTTCGGTCGTGTACCTAGCTGATGATCTTGTTTTAAATTGTGAGTACACTTTATAACGTACACGTTGCAAATGCTTGCAGCAGCTTTTATTAAAAGGTTACTCATACAGCGCAGTATTCTGAAACTGGTTTTTAAAATGCAAACTAACACAACATACATCTAGAATAATCTAGATAATATTAGGGCCGATTCACACCGGGAAAGCAGCGACCGGCAGCGGCGCGGCGAGCACTTTCAGTGTGAAATAATTTTAAACTCTATCTACAAAACTAAAAGACCAGTATCGCTTGAAAAGCTCGAAAAGGTCGCGCGGACACGCGCGTCTTGTCAGCGGTACTGCCCGCGGCTGCCCGAGTCGCGTCGCTGCCGGCCGCTGCCGCCTCCTACCGTTCCGGTGTAATCGGCTCTAAGGGTCAAACAAAGTGTACGTTATTTTGTTACTGCTTGACGCCTCTACTTCTGAACTGAAATTTGGCACTCAGCTGAAACACAAACCGGACATGGATACAGGACTTGACCCTTGAGTTTGTTTCGACATTTCTTCTCAGGGGTAGTCAGATACGAAATATCAACTCCACCTAGCTTATTTAAAAACAAATATAACGTGTAAAAGTGATTCTGATATCCTATTTACAGAATAAACAATTTCATTTGTCATTTTCTCTTGGATGCGAGTGAAACCGTAGACAACAGATACTTCACTTAAAAATATTTTAAGATCAAAAGACACATCGTTCTTTAGATAACTTTCACAAAGCAATAAAAACAAATAAGTCAATTCAAGCAGATACCTATTAAAAAAAAGATGTGCGTACAATATTCATTGGTGAATATTTATAGCTTACTAATGAATAAAACTTTATGCATGACAAAGAGACTATTTGAAACTGACAACGCAAAATGAAAAGCACTTGTATTTTGAAGCATTTTGCATATTAAATGTGGACTGACTTCTGCTCTCTAATTCGAATAATGTTCAGTACCTAAATACAAATGTTCTTCAGTGGGGCACAAATCAATCTGTTTCTACTATAATTTTAGTGTGTAATTTGCTAATGGACTGACTCGACTTGACTGACTGTATCTGATGTTCTCGTTGGTCACTAGACATTTACAGTCAGTCACTACTCGCAAGGGCGACTGTTCCGCTTGAGGTACTGCATGGGTTAATCGTCTAATCAGCCTTATTTGTTTGAGTCTAGATTTGTGCTCGGTTTGACGCAAAATGGTCACCATTACCTGGGTCTTTTAACATTTACCTATATGTAACTGCATACTACTCGTATACACCGGGTTGACCTTGGCCATATCAATGCGCGTCGCGTTCACGCCGCGCCGCCGCGCGCCGCTGCCGTTCGGTTTTTTAAGGAATATTTATTTTAAGTAAGGAAAATATGAATATTTGAAAAATCACAGATATAATTATAGATAATTTAAGAGTCTTTTCATACAAAAAAAAAATCATGAAGGTATCTTAAGTAGTTTGAAAGTAATATCGTTTTTTATGCTTTGGGTAGACATTAATTAACTCCTGAATTTATTTCATAAAGTATTTTATTACAATACTTCACATACAGAATTAATGTAAGCGTTCTAGTTTAACATATAGTTTTTGCATAACTTATTCGCATTATTTGAAGGTGTAATAACAGATTTAAAAGTTAGTAAATCATATATCAGAAAGTAGGTCTCTATTTAGAATAATGTTTAGTGAATAACTCAATTATGCAATATTATTAGTTACATATTTCGTCGCCTTAGAGTGAAAACCTCGTATATGCGAAAAAGGCAACTTTACTGGAATAATGATTAAATTCTAAGTGTTGGTAAATTGAAAACCTCGTCTGTCCTTTTGCGAGAATTTCGAACTCGCCATAGATGGCGCTACAGGTGACTAAACTTTTTTGTGGGAAACTAGGCGTGCGTTGCGAGGTTTTGCTTTCCAAAAATGTTATAAAATAAAAATGACCAAATAACATTCCCGAGGTTTTCACTCTAAGGCGACGATTTGCTCATCTCACAACAAAATGTCAGTCAATCAATTTGGTACACTGCCAGAGAACCTTTATCATGCATAACATAATCTGCCTATAATGTTCTCCCACTGCTGGGACACAGGCCTCCTCTCTGTGACAGGGAGCGGGCCATAATCCACCACGCGGGCCCAGTGTGTTAGATGTCATATGTCTTCGAATTTTTTGGTCCTTCGAAATCCTGATCGTATCGTCAAAAATTTAAAGTTGCGCATTGTTCCGAGTTTACCTCACATTCTACGTAAGTATTTAATAAACACGGTAACGGAATTTATGCTTCTAAATACTTTGTAAACTAAGCTCTAAATACCGAGCTTATTTGTAAGCACTCAACATGTTTGGTTTGTCTCTAATAAAAGCTCAAGTAGCTTTATAGGTGAGTCACAAGAGACAGTAAAGACATGCGTTGTGTATTTACTGTGCTTAAGTACCAAGTGGTAGGTAATGGCTAAGATTACAGCGGCGATAAAGTTTATCTGTTGATGCGAGTGGCCAGTTTTCTGGAACCAGCCAGACTGCTGGCTGCAACTTGCAGACATTTAGCGAAGGATATCGCACTGTCGTACTTTAAATGCTGAGCTGGAAATATACGAGAGTTGCATTTTAAAGTGTGAAGGGTGCCGTTTTACAGACGTGTAGGGTTGCAACTAGAGTTTACTGGAGAACATTGTAAATGAGCTTTACAACGGTGTAGCTTTTCGCAACTAAGAAAAATGCCAAAAGGAGAGGTTGGTTTAAATTTTCGATAGTATTGATTCCGATTCATAAATGAACCCAACACGATTATGAGGCCGAACTATTGAAAAGCCTCGCTAAAGAAAAGCGAAAACATAATAGGCGAAAGTATCCATTTATTTTTTTACCAACATTCTCCACAAATCGATTTGAGCACAATGATTGCGTCTAACTGGGCAGTTTTTATGTGCCTACCTAACTACTCATAGGATGTGCTCGCTAAGTTCGACGCCTACAGAAATACGTAGAAAATACAATTTCTCTAGTTTACTTTCAAAACTAGAGACCATAAAGTAAACAGAGGACTTACAATACCTACGTACCGATGTGTCTCTATCTTATTTCGATCTAAAACATGAAAGGGAAACTAAATAAACATGGTATTGTTTACTTTGGAAAAGCAAAATATTTGGGAAGAGATCTGAGCAATACCTCATTATATTGCTGAAATATTATCCTTAGAAACGACTTCTGAAGGACATCTATACAAATAAATAAAATTGAAGTGTCTGTTTGTAATGTCAAAATAACAGTCTGATAATAAATGCATAAGAAAATATATACGGTACTTACAATAAAAAACAATGGTTAAATTGTTTGTCTGTCGGTCTTTAAACAGGCAGGTGTGTTGCTGGGGAGTTTGTTGCGCCACTTCTTCTTCCCAGCTAAAGCACTAGGAAGTGGTGAAGGGCGGGCGTTTTTGGGGGTCTGTCTTATGTAACTTTGACGTTCGAAAAGTGCTGATTCTCAGCCTAGTTTGAATAAATGACTTTTGATTTGATTTGATTTGTCTATTTGTTCCGGCTAATCTCCAAAACGGCTGAACCGATTTTCACTGGCAAATAGCTGATGTTATAAGGAGTTACTTAGGCTACTTTTATTTTAGAAAAAGCCACGCGGGCGGAGCCGCGGGAAACACATCATAAACATTGCTGAAATATTATCCTTAGGAACGATATCTAAAGGACATTGATAATAAAACCGTGGTGTGCTCAGTAGATATACTTACCAGATTACCAGCCTTTAGGTAGATACAAGCAGATAATAATGATAGAATGTCAAAAATGTCTGTTGTGTTGTCGTTATAAGTAATGTATGTTCTGTCCTACATATAGAATATAAATTATTTATGTTCTCTCTTCTCTCTCTCTGTCGATATTCTATAAACAATTAGCGAACAAGAAAGGTATAAAAAGAACATGAATTTGAGATGAGACTTGATACTGATAACTAGACAGTAGACAGAGGGTGCATGAGCTCGATTTTAAGGCATTAGAAAAAGCTACTATATTCAGTAACCGGACCCATTTTTTTAGCCAAACAACCTGCGTGTTCTGCCTCTAAAATATGATATATCTAAAATATGATATATGCTAGGTAGATAGTGTGTTGAAATCATAATAAGACTAATTTAATAGTATAGAAAAAAATCACGAAGATACCTCTAAAAATTTCTTTTAACGATTAAAAACCATACTAATATACTTGCAATCATTCTGATGTTTTGTCAGATTATTCTCCAAGCAACATAGCATAATAGTGTTATAATTTTTTTTATCAAAATTATTATGTTATTTCATCGCGCTTCTCTTTCTTTTCTATGCAGTCTGGCAGTGACGGCGGTTTAGCTGTTGTCAAGCCTCTTAAACTTTATCTTCTACTAGCTTTTGCTCGCGGCTTCGCCTGCGTGCAGGTCGAAAATTATCCCACGGAAACGTTCTACCGGAATTAATTTATCCTATGCGTTAATCCAGGTTATTAACTATCTGTGTGCCAAATTTCATTCAAATGCATTCAGCCGTTTTTTCTATACTTAGTAGTAATAGCAGAGGAAAAGGTCATTCACTCCCGCGCCGCCGGCGCCGTCAACCATAATTATTTTGTTACGCGTAATTTTGAATAAGTGATATCTTTTAAAGTTTTTGATGTCGCGAAAAAATTACAATAATTAATGATATGATGTCAAGGCATATTTTAATCTAAACTAAATACGCAATTTAAATAACGTATAAGATAAGGATTAATAATATGGTGTCAAAATAGCTTCGGAAACTACAATGAATTTTTTATCAAATTCTGAAAGATAAAAATGGTGGCTGTAGGTCATCCTTAGGAGATAGATATATGCTATCGCGGACTTTTTTGTTGAATGTGTATCTCGTACGATTTACGCGGCTCACGCCAGTAAAGCTTCCAGTCGGCATGATTTATTCCGACATCTTCAACAATAATCGTCATATTTCAGCCAATTTACACAAAACCTTAATGAATTATACACTTAAACCTTCCTCATGAATCACACCGTCTATTGGTGAAAACCGTTTGAAAATCTGTTCAGACGTTTTTGTGTTATCGCGTTCAGACAGACAGACAGACACGCGGCGGGGGACTTAACGATAGTTCTAGCTTTTTCCAAAAGAGCAAGGAAACTTGTATTACAAGTTATTATAAAAACAGAAAAGAATCTATAATAAAAACAAAGTTTTGTTTTTATTGTTAAAGATTCCTTGGAAAACGGTGTACCCTTAGGACGAAGCCTTTTACTTCTGAATATACTAACAATAGTCCCACGAGATTGTTGCTGATAAAAGCAATTTAGTTGCCTTACCCTACTTAAATAAGAATAAATACTGAATTGGATCTTATTATACATAGATACTGTAAAACGTAAAAGCTGATATGAAAGTTGTATTAATTAATAAGCACTTTACTGGACACGTTCAGCAAATATTTAAGTGCTAAACAAAGTGAGCCAGTATCGTCTGAGGTAATCAACCAAGTCTCGGCTCTATTAACGTTAAAATCACAGTGCTTTGTAATAATTTCAATTACTATCGCAGCTACTCAAATAGACAGACGCGGACGCACACTATGGTCTGGTAAACGAAAAGTTAACTCTTTACTTATGGACTCATAAAAAAATTATGTGTTTTTTGTAGAGCAGAATAAATATGAATATTTTTAATCAAATTTTTTGACGTGTGTAGAGTGTATTTTGCCTTGTGTACCTAGTAAATAGGTACAGTCACATCCAAAATATATTAAGGGCTATGTTTGCCTGGTCATTGCACAATACCGCGAATAACATCAGCCATCTTCGTTACATGTCAGACTGAATTAAAAATGAGACTCAGAGAAACTGCCACTTAAATAAAATAAAATAAAATATCCTACTATGATTATAAATGTGAAAGTTTGTATGATTGTTTAAGTCACGCAAAAAACGACTGAACGGATTTGGATGAAATTTGGCCCACAGATAGTTTATAACCTGGACATTTTACACTTTTTTCCCGGTAGTACGTTGCCGTGGGATAGTTTTCGACACCAACGGGGGCGAAGCTGCTGGCAAAAGCAAGTATTTCTTAAAATGGCCGGACCTTTAAAATATAGTAGCTTAATGTCAACTCGACATTGGGCAAAAGTGTATGCTATTTTGATTTTTATTAATCAACGACTGGTACCATACCGAAACAATTATTTATCAGTTTAAATGCAATCAAACTTTCCAAAGATACTTATAGAAGAAAGAAAGAAAGAAAAAGTATTTATTGGGACTCGCAAAGGAGAGAACTAAAAAATAAAGAAACATAAAAAGATATAAAAAATACAAAACAAAATAAAGTAAAATTAAAATAAAACAAAAAGTCCAGTACGAGGCCAAAAGGCTCCTATCTCAGCATAATGCTCCGGTACTTAAAAAAAATAGTGTCGCAGCGCTGGTATTCTGATAGGGCCCAGATTATCTAACACTACAGAAAGCAACTATATTAAACACATGTCGCATAGTACGGAAATTAATACAATTAAAATGCAGTACAAAACACCTAATCTATCTACTCAAAACTTAAAATCTCAACTTGGTTTACATCCGTGAGATTTTAATAAAATACCAGGTTCTAGGAACCTGAGCTAAAATAAATTAAAACAAAACAAAAATAATAATGATGCCCTTTATTCCGAAATACTAACATTTCCACTTAAACTCAGAAAATAATTAAAAACTATAAACATTTAAAACTAAAAAAAATCTCTTAATTCAGCGTGCCTATTGGCAAAGGCCTTCTCCAACGATTCCCAGTGGTGCCTGTCTTGAGCAACCCTTTCTCCAGTTTGGTCCTGCTGTCAATTTATTTTCGTTTTGGAACCTTTCTCGTCTTCTTTTGCCGTCCCTTGGGTTTCGATTTTATTATCTCGTAATTGTAATTAAATATGTATTTCTAGCAATAGTCTAAACTCAATGCCGTAGCTTCAAATGGTGTTCATGTGCCTTGACTTGATAAAGAAAATAATTTAAAAACTAAAGAAGATATAAAATACTTAAATGTACGTAACAGCCTATTTTATCATAACATTAGAACTTTAGTTACCACAAAACACCTTTCTGAATACAAAATATTATCCTAGCCACGACCTTGCGTGGAAAATAGCTGAAAGTTAACATTTTTACATGTCACTGTTGTACCTCAAAGGTTAAATGGTAAGCACAGCAAAAAATAATGCTGCATAAATTACCTATGACTATAAAAATGCCAAATGGTCCTAACGTTTATAATTTCTGTGACGTGTAATTTCTAGATTTTAACAAATTATGGGTTAATTTACATGTTTCTGAAAATCTATAATTGACTTGATGAAAGTTATTTTGTTATACATAAGTAATTGGTGCAAGTTTGATTTTTTGTCTTTTAATAACCGGCCTAGTGCGTGTTGGACCACGCACAATGAAAGGTTCCGTGGTTGGGATAAATTTGTCCCAAGAACAAACTTAACATTGTAGTTGAAAAACATGTACTCCCATTCATTCAAACTGCAAATATAAGTTTGTACGCAGTGTTGTTTGTAATATTGAGAGATCTACCATGTTATTTTAAGAAATAGAGTTCTTATAAAAATAATCGTTCAGTACTTTCGGAGATAAGGGGCGAAATAATTTTATTATTATAAAAAAAAAAAATTTGGAGACCGCTTTGGAGACCGCTTTTGGAAAGCTCTTTCATTTAACGTATAACACGGTACAGTTTGTAAAACGTTTTTTAAAGTTTTTAATTTGTCCCTCAAAAGTGACCCCCATATTCAAAATTCAATTATTACGTTACGTGTTTGGGTCACAGAAATAATTCATATGTACCTTTTGAATTACGGAACCCTAAAGAAGGATTGTTAAAAAACCATTTTTATTTTGCTATTTGAAACATACGAATAGACTGAATGTACTCGTAAACAATTGGGCTCAAGTACAAAAGCTGTACTAATTCATTAATATTGAATAGCCATTATTGTGTCGCAGTCGAGCGACAGTCGCTTCACCTTGTGGACACAATATTAACTTTTTAATAGAACCAGTGGCAATGAGGTTTGATTTTAGTGATCTAGCCCCTCTATTCATGTAAACTTGACATTTATAAACCTTTTAGAAACACTAGCTGTCCTTGTCATTTTCATGTCAATGAAGGGAGAGGGCAATATGAACTGAGGGACTATAACACAATTTTAGATAATAATATGTTAATGAATAAAGGGGTCAGACGTTTCCCTTTTCCAGTCTTTTCCGACATCCTTAGGTCAGTTTAATATGTAGGATATTTATTATAAGGATGAATGTTCCTCTAAAGGCGATATAACCATAACATTAACGCACGCTACGCATGTTACGTGGCGCGAATAACGTCATTAGTAATATGAATTTATATGACTAGTTACAGTTTACCCTGAATTACTTTTCTTGTCTGCCTGCCTTTTTTTTCTGGTAACTGGGTGGTAATCCTCATTGATGTCCTTCGCCCTGGGGCGGACGGAAGGGTCTGTGATACATTTACTTACTAAAACCACCCCGTGTTCCCTCGCACAGTTGCGCCGGGAGCTTTATTTTTTTTGTTTGGGAAATCATCAAATAACTTCTGCCCTCCCCTCCCGCTCCGCCCAGAGCGGGAGGGTGTGTCAGACTCTTACTGACTAAAACCCACCCGTATTCCTTCTGTTGCCCGTGTTGCCAGGGGCCTCGGTAACCCTTTTGGACTGCCACGCGTCCCCGGCAGGCATCTGCCCTAGTGGACCCCTACACTTGTGCTGACGATATCTCTTTGAGGCGCGCGTGGAATACAACGCGCCGTCGACCTGGGCCTGGTCCTCACCGGACGATGAGCTACCCATTGCTCATCGTCCGCAAGCCCGCGCCTACGGTGGCCGGAAATCCGCCCGGGATTCCCGACGCCCAGGGCGTCTCCTGCGGCGGCTAGGGGCAAGAGGGCGCGAAATTTGCGTTTCCCTCAACTGTCCCGCCTCCTCCTTCGCGAGCCTTACTGCTTCGCTGAAGGAGGTGACGGCTGCCCATGCCCTCTCGCTTCGTACCATGGCCTGAACCAGGGCCGGACGCGAGAGATCTCTGCCGCCGATCGCCTCCACGAGGACATGGTGGTGCTCTGCCCAAGCCGGGCAGACCTCCACCGTATGCTCCACCGTGTCCTCCGGGCGATCCACACAGTGGTGACACCCGGTGCGCTGGGGGCTGCGGGGGCATTTAAGCATTCTTCAATATAGCCCCCAACTAGTGCCGGTTCCGTTATCTGCCTGCCTGCCTACCCTTTTCCCAACTATGTTGCGGTCGGTTGCTAGTCTAACCGGATGCCGCTGAATACCAGTAATTTACATAGAGCGACTGCCTATCTGACTTCCACAACCCAGCAACTGGGTGATACGATACCCCTTGGTAAGACTGGTTGTCAGACTTTCGGACTTCCGACAACTGTCAAAGCTCCACAAATGAGAGTCGGGACTAAGAGTTCAATTACGTTTCTTAACTTAACAGAAATCTTAAATGCACTGACATACAACACACAGCCTGCACCGCTGGATCTAGAAGCATGAATTATAATAAAAATATACCTAAACGGGTTAAGTTAGGGGATTGAAGTTTGTATGGAATTTCAAAATTTTCGCCGATCGGAAAGGCCATTAGGCGCGCGGCTTGTACTGTAATAAAGTACAATTTATGATTTTAAATTATAAAGCTAGCTTCCCACGGTCGATCAGCGGACCAGACCGCACCGACGCACCATGGGAAGAGTATCGTCTGTGGTAGCGCAGACACGTCCGTCGCGGCGCCTCCGATCCGCGGCGAGTCGGTAACTGCAAAAGTGCGGTGCGAACTCTCTTTACGAGTTCTCTTTCACTTTCAACTTTGGAATGACAATAGATCCAATCTCAAGACCCAGACTGACTGACACACACAGTTGGAAGAGCCTTGGTGTGAGGTGCGTGGGTGTCTGTGCTCATCAGCCGTGCGTGATAATCCGCAATATCACGGACCATGTGAAATCGCCTTTAGAAATGCGGTCAAGAGCTATAGCCTGTGTAAAACAAACTTTGAACAATATTGTACGATTGCAGACAAATTGCTCTTTCATAAAGTACAAGTTTAAACTTTAAGCACAATCTTGAACCTATACCTTCGAAGTCAAATCGTAGCAGAGAGCTACGAATCCAATAACTGCTACGCCGCGTAGGCGGGGCGTAGCAGTAGTGCAATCGTAAAATAACATGGATTCATTTGAATCAAAATCTCTCGTAATTGAAAAGTATTTAACTAGGTCTTAAATGGCATTGGATTCGTATCGATTTCCTGTATTGTGCTAATCCACTGGAGCGGGTCATCGAGCGATTGAATCGGAAACCGCATTAGATAGCATGCTATGTGCTGCAGATACATGATACGTGTAATTATTTTACAGTCAGCGACAAAATTCGATTTGAAATTTAGGTTTTAAATCTTAATCGTAAATTATTGAGCTAAATATCTCCTCTTTTTAAGTACTTGTACATAATATTGTATATTTTAGTGTTAGCTTGTATAAATAAATAAAATATTAAAATGCAAGAAGTCAAATTAGAAGAATATTTAACTCTTAGCTACGAGTATTATATGAAATGCTGAAATACATGTATCGAATAATTTCGGATCAATGGTTCTAAAAACTTTTTTGGCGAAAAAATATACCTACACAAATATTTCGTTTACCAAGAGGTTCGGCCTTTTGGAAAACGAAATATTTCTGTATATTTTTTACTTTATGTTGGAATATATAGATTTTATTTTACAGAGTAAAATAAAATATAGTTTTTTCCTTCCCCTTTCGTTTTTTTTTAAATATGCCCAGTATTTTTGCGGAGCCCACAGAGGCTTTGCGGAGCCTTAGGGCCCCGCGGAGCACACTGAGTATGGCTGATTTTGATGATGAGTAAAAGTTTAGTAGCAGTGATAATCAACTTTTGCCACTGAGTTGATGTACGGTACATCAACTCAGCCTATCGCAGTCCACTGCTGGACATAAGCCTCTCCCAGGCTGCGCCACAACACCCGTACATTAGAAACATATTATTGTGCTGGTCGACCAGCGTCTCTCCCACTTTACATTTTACAGTAAACTTAGTTAAAATACCGCTAGGTCACGCAAAAGGTATTTCGGGATCTGTAAACGCTACGAACGACGCGACGTAATTTGGCGCCGTTAGCAGCGTAGGCAAGGTTTTGCCAGTTCCCAGCGGTTTCGAGTAGCCGCATACTTTTTCCAGTTAGTGTTTGTAAATGGCAGCGTGCCTGTATACGCTAGCTAGATAAACTGGAGTATAAGCCTTATAAGCATAATAAAACGAATATTGCGTATATATCCAGTATAAACTCCAAGAAGTATAAGTTCTACTTTCCTATCGCAGGTATACATACATATATGTCTATATTGTTCCCACTGTTGGGACACAGGCCTCCTCTCTGTGAGAGGGAGTGGGCCATAATCCACCACGCCGGCCCAGTGCGGGTTGGTAGATGTCACATGTCTTCAAATTTTTGGTTCTAGGACATGCCGGTTTTCACACGATGTTTTCCTTCACCGTTTTGAGAGCAGTGGTGATGAAATAATTTACACAAAGTAAAGCGCCTGCCTGGGTTCGAACCTACGACCTACAACTCGTAAGTCGCGGCCGTTACCACTGGGCACCACTGCTCTCATCGCAGGTATGCTGGAAGAAATTTCTTTAGAAATAAGCATCACCTTTGTACGTATTTTTCTGTTCTTTTCTTCTTGACTGCCTCGTTGGTCTAGTGGCGCTACTGCTGAGCATGAGGCCCTGGGTTCGATTCCCGGGTCGGGCAAAGTGTTATTGGGTTTTTCTCTCTGGAATTTCTCAGTAGCAGCCCGGAGTCTGGTTTTGTGACCGGTTGCTGGCAATAGGCTCGCCCCCTATTACATGGGACTTTAAAAAGATAATTGGCGAAATGTGGGGTGTACACCTCTGTACAACCCTTCGGGGATACAAGGTATGATGCCATGTTATGTTATGTCTATATGTGTGTATATAAATGGTTAAATAAATAAATATCCAATGTCTTCTTACTGTTTTTCAGTATGGGGAAACAACCTATACTGAACATATCTTTCAAAGCCACGATCTTCAGTGGTTAAGACTGTGTCGTCTGCCAGCCAGTCAATCAGACATGGAATTTATGAGCTCAAATAGATAGAGAATAAGTTATGCGCAAATTAAAAGTCCCAGCTTACGCACACAAACATTCCAAGTTTCTGAAGAAGTCTGACGGCTATGCAAAGTGCTCGTAAAGGCTCCTACATACTGGCGCGACTTGTCGCGCGACGCGACGCGACACAAAGACACCGCGTGTAGCGCTACAAGCGGTGCCTTTGTGTCGCGTCCCGTCGCGCGACAAGTCGCGCCAGTATGTAGGAGCCTTAATGCCAACGTTAATACAAAGGCATGTTGGATGAATAACGACGTCACTAAGCCGGTATTTGTATGAAACACAATTATGTTGCTTTCGCCCCCTCTGACGTCACGGCTCTCACATTTCGCTTTTAGACAAATGAGCCAGGCTCGCAATGACGCATAATTTCTCTCGTTTATTATTACACGCGTGATTCTATTTACATGACTAAAATATATGCAGACTAGAAAGTTAGAAATTGGTCCCTTTTTTCCGTCGATTGTTTGCTACAATCCGTGAAAGTATTTGCAAAATTCAGTCATGGAACATCAACCGTTCCGACGCCATTTTCGATTTTGAAAAATGAGGTTAAGAGTCTTTGCTTGATAGATATGGATTCGGGGATTGACCTGATCTGACCTCGACCTTTTTATTAGCCTGTAAGACTTCAGGGTGATATAACATAATTTATACAGAAAAACCTACTGAGGTGAAAATAGCTACCTAAATTCATTTGCGTTTGGAGTATAAAAAACAGCAAGACAAACTCAAACTCAAAGCATTTATTTTGAATTGTGAAGGCGTCGGTCAGTTAGAAATATGAAGCTAGTTTCCCATTCCAAAGCGTAGTAGGTACCTATGGAGAAGAACGGGCAAGAAACTCCATACTGTATCTAATCCTCCAGCGGATGTAGATGTTTGCACACCGTAAATCTATGGACATTTCAACGATCTTTATGATCGTATGATCACGTTTTATGAGGAAACTTAAAGTGTCGTATCGATCGAGGTTTTATTGACGCGAAATACCGTTCAAGGGGAAGTACTAGGAAGAATCTCTCCAGTAAGGAGGGTACTTCGACTTTTATTATACTGCTCCAAAGGGTTTTAGGAAATGTGATGGAATTTCATGCCTAGTTTTTTATAGATTTTGGGTATGAGGGTAGATATAATGTAAGCGAAAAGTGTCCAAAGAATCAACTCTACTATGAAACCTGAAAAGGAAAAGAATGCGGATAAAATTCTTTAGCAAATCTCTTATTTTTCGTAACAACACATTTTTCCAATAGCGTAAAAAATGGACTCCGTTCATTTTTCATAAAGATAGTTGTCGTGTCATATAACTTATACCTGTTCTTATATCCTTGCGGATAATTTATAAAATCTTTCCTTATAACAGGCGCGGTGTTGTATTACTTAGGATACCGGATCCTTTGCGGCGCTCGTCCGTCTCCCTGTCGCTACAGATTATCTTTTAAGTAGCCTTAACTTTTGTTACGGATTTGAGAATTGTTGCTTCTGTACAAAGTATGACGTATAATCTCTTGAGGTAGATAGAGGCCTTTAATTGCATACATATACCTAAAAAACTAATTTCTATAATTCATTCTCCTGCCCTTATCCCAATTTATTTGGGGTCGGCGCAACATGTCGCTTTCTTAATTTCTATAATTACATAATCAAATTGCAAGATGGTTAATATATTAACTAAATTAAATGAAAACTAAGTTAAAACTGAAAGAGGCCTTCGAGCCATTCGCATTGTACCGAGGGTGCTGGCGGCATTTCCTCTCTGAATTGCAATGTTGATGCGTTGCGCGAGAAAGCCGCCAGCTTTTCGGTCACCAGTTACATCAACTAGACGTTAGATATCCATATAATTATATATTTATAAAACTATACCTATTCTTGGTGGATAAATTACAAAAAAAATTGGTTGGCTGTTGAAGTTGAGCGAGCGTTTATCATTTTCTCCCGTGCACTGTCTATACGGTAATACCTCAAACCGCGGTAAAAGTACTAGCCATCCAGTTAGGTCCAAGGTTAGGTAAGTGCGTCGTAGACTCTATCTTGCTTTCCTAAACACGAGTCAACAAACATACTTATAGGTAAGTAACTACGTATTTCAATGAAGCTTTAATTAAAACAATAGGTTAAAAAAACCGGCCAAGTGCGAGTCGGACCACGCACTTGGCCGGGCTGAAGAGTTCCGTAGTTGGGATGAATTTATAACAAGAACAAACTTAACATTGTAGTTGAAAAACATGTTCTCCCATACATTCCAACTGCAAATGCAAGTTTGTACGCACAATAATGGGAGATTAAATAGGTATCTTATTTTAGGTTTAAAACTATTTATTTTAAAATTATAAAAAAATATATTGGAGACCCTCACAGTAGGCCCCTTTTATTGTTTTTTGTCCCAAAAACGACCCCCATATTCAAAATTCATTTATTTTCGTTAAACGTCCGTTGGGCGTCCGTGTGTACCAAATTTCAATTTGAGAGATTATGAGCAAAATGGCTGTGACAGACGGACATACAGACAGACGGACAGACAGACACGAGTGATTCTATAAGGGTTTCGTTTTTTCAGTCAGACTTACGGAACCCTAAAAAAGAAAAATCCTTGCTCTTCGGTTTTTCCAGAATGATTTTTACGAATACGTCACGCGTTGCGGACATAATGCTATAAATAAGTTCCCCTGTGTCAAGTTTCTAAAACTTTTGTGAGAAAATAAGCAGGTGGTACTCATTCCCTAGCCTTTTTTAATTGAGAGACAGTAAAGTCCAGCCTGAAGCCCATTTAGTATTTAGGGCTATGTATTCCTTATGTGTTTTACTACATACGTGCTAATATTATAAATGCAAAAGTTACTGTGTCTGTCTGAACGGTTTGGGCACACACGGATAGACCATGACTATTATTTTTTTCTTTGGGGATGTCTCGTGGAAACACCCCGGCTGGGGAGAAGGGAGAGTTATTATTATTTAAATGATTATTTATGATGAGTTTTCAGAATTGTACTGAAATCTATGCCCCCAAAATCGTTATGTTCGTTATGTTGGACTCGTACCGATTAAAACCCCACAGTTCGTTCCACTACCTTGAGTCGGAGGGGCCCGGGAAATACACGTAAATACGCGCACACCCCCGACTGGATAGACCATGACTTGGGACATAGGATATTTTTATCCCAGTAGTACATTCTCGTGGGATAATTTCTGACTTCCACGCGGGCGTAGTCGCGAGAAAAACTGCGGTATTTCATATCGCAATCTATGTTGACATACATTTTCTATGAAGCACATTTTGGACAGCAGTCGTGGCCCAGTGGTAACGGCCGCGACTTACGAGTTGTAGGTCGTAGGTTCGAACGCCGAACGGACGCCGCTTTACTTTGCGTAAATTATGTCATCACCACTGCCCTCAATACGATGAAGGAAAACATCGTGAGGAAACCGGCATGTCCTAGAACCAAAAATTCGAAGACATGTGACATCTACCAACCCGCACTGGGCCCGCGTGGTGGATTACGGTTACGGCCCACTCCCTCTCACAGAGAGGAGGCCTGTGTCCCAGCAGTGGGAACATTATAGGCTGATTATAAGACGCGAGAGAAGTCGCAAGAAAAACTGCGGTATTTCATATCGCAACTTATGTTGACATACATCTTCTATGAATCAGGCCTACATTCTATGACGGCGCGTTGTGTTCCACGCGTGCCTCAAAGAGATATCAGCACAAGTGTTAGTGTAAGTGTTGTTGTCCGCTAGGGCCGATGCCTATGCCTGGGTCGCGGGAAATCCCTTTCGGATACCGTGGCCGTGGCCGTTGCAACACAGGCAACGGAAGGAACACGAGTGGGTTTTAGTCATTAAGAGTCTGAGACACCCTCCCGCTACATCCAGAGCGGGAGAAATTATTTGATAATATCCCACCCAAAAAAAAAGTCCTACATCCTATGTTTGTTTACGTTTGAGAAGCTAATTAGTTAAATCCGTCTTGTTTCAACTTGTGCCTGGTACTGTTTGAAGTTGAATGTCAGATCGCAAGAATTTGCATGTTCATTCACAATTTGAAGAAAAGCAATGCGACTTGCGAGTTGGAATCTGATTAGCGCGCTGAAACTTGAAGGTGAATGAACTGTGATTTATTTATACAGTTTGTTTGGAGCTTTCTAATGAAATTGTAATATTTGGTTGCTAAACATGAGTCGTCTATGCTAATTTCAGATTAGCACAGATTGGGATCCTATTATATGGGACTTAAACGGAACTGGTGAAATGTGAGTGTAGGTAAGGCTCCATAGGTACACCTCTGCCTTACGCTTCCGGGAAAACAGGCGTTATGTTATGTTGCTATGAATACATATGTATTATGTACCTTGAAAAGTATTATATTACTTTAATTATTGTGAATGTAAGCACTATGTGGGTCATTTTTATTTATTTATTTTTGTTTTTTTTTCTCAGTTAGTTTTAATGATAGTCTGGAATTTTGAGTACTTTATGCGGCCAACCCAAATGTCCTTTCCTTGGTAATGTTCGTCGAGTCGTTGAGCTCCTTAAGTTCTGAGTTGAGCTACACGATTACTGACAAATGCTTGCACTGACTGGACAGGTCCACTCAAATTTGTGTCGTTCTTTCTTCAAAAGACCATTTCAGACATAGATCTACATGGTCCTCACATGATCTGACCAAGATTATGTCTGGACTTTTAAAGAGACTTTGACCCTTGAGTTTGTTTCGCCATTTCTTCTCAGGGGTAGTCAGATAGGAAATGTCGACTCCATCTAGCTTATTTTTTTTTTAAATATGACTTGTAAGTGATTCTAATATCCTATTTACAGAATAAACAATTTCACAAGAGAGTACGTTTTCACCAATAACGACTGACATTAGACAACATAATGGAATATTTTCTTTAACCTTCTCCCCGGGTTTTTGTTGCTCTATAGCCAACACCTGACCTGTCTGGGGTTGGGGCATCGTTTCATTCATATATTTTTAGCATAATTGTCATCTGTAAAGAAGTATATAGTCTGTTCGAATAGTATCTGATGAAAGTGTAAACAAACCCTGTTTAAGTTAATTCTTACACAGCCACTCACTAAAATTAGTACCATATTTATTTGTCGACGGTTATATATCTCAATTATTTTTCCGACAATTTTTGTTTAAATAAAATTATATTGATATTGTAATTGAAAACTCATCGACGAAATTTGAGGTTATAAAGTTAATCTCATCCACTTAAAAGAAAGAGATTTTTATCTCTGACAGACAACGCACAGCCTAACCGCTGACTCTAGAAGCATTAAATTTTGCACAAGAGTGCAGAATTTCGGCATAATGCATAATGCTTCGGCTTGTTGACAAATGAAATACATCTTTAGGGTGGTTTAGAATCAGAATTTCGGGTTAACAAGTTCAAATAATCAAATCTAAGTATTTAAATACGCACTCAATAATGTAAGTGGCACTACTGATTGGCATCTACAGACGTTTTCTGACCCACTTCTTCTTCTTATATATCATAAGCTACTTTTGGAATACGCCATAAGTGGTTAGTCTGGGACATGGAATTATACGAGGCGACGGTGGTGGTTCCGGTTTCCGTTCACTACGAGCCCGAATCACGATTTTGGCGGAATCGTATACAGGAATCGGTGCCCGTTAATCCCGACCTACTTGTACCGCTTTTGTTGCCAACAATTCATACTTATGGGTACAAACAAACGTTGTATCATGAGCAATCATTGGGATTCTTTATCACTGTGTTATTATTGGACGTATCAAGGTTGCTCACTCACCCGCATCGGCACTACTAGGAACACATAGCACCTAATGATGTACCTAATAAAACATTGAATAGGTAGTTTGTTTTTAAATCGATAAGTTGTTCCGACTATCCGTTATGAGTGTGGCTAGAAGCTGAAGCTAGATCTACGTAGCTAGAGATAATGGTATTAGGCTTTATTTATACTAAAATGGAGAGAAATTATGAATGTTAAAAAAATAAATAAAAAAATCCTCAGGACAACGCAATGGCGTTGCTCTGAGATAAGGAGGACAGATAGTATACTGTCTATTATACAACAAATTAGAAGAGAACTTTCAGAGTTACATAAGGTGTCGCAGTGGGCGGTTTTATCGCTAAAAGCCATCGATCAAAGTATTATATTTTGATCGAATAAAAGCGATCTAATAAGGAGGGGTCAAACGGAAACTCGACTGAAGACTCTTTGTTACTGGGAAACTGGACTTTAAACGTTTCCAGGGATCTAAAATGGTTTTACAAGACTAGGCTGACACGGCAACAGGAAATCAACAGCTCAACAAACGCTTTGTTGAGCTGTTGATTTCCTGTTTTGACCATTCAAAGTCCCGCAAATCACTCGGGATGGGCTTGCTATGCATTTAAAAATAACGGAATCTCGTAGAAATATCCTACAAAATCCTATTCTTCTTATGTTATATGCATAAGTATTGAAATGTCTTGCACGTTTCTTGCACCACAAAGTCGGTTGAATTCTAAGTGGTATCGACATAAGCCGCGTATCCAACACGCCTCGGATAAAAAGATTGCAATATTGTACGATAAGCGACATGCTGCGATCAGCATTTAGACGTTGTTGCGTCATGAGAATATAATTGTGTATTTTTAGTAGTAAGGAAGATTTGAGGGAGTTTGTAGCTTTTATAACTACTGTTCTTTGGCTTTCTGGACGAGCAAAGTGTTGCAATAGGCTCGCCATAGGGGGCGAGTTCATTGAGAATTCCTACATAGGCTTTAAACATAAATAGCAAAGTGTAGTAGTACCTACCTAGTGTTCTAAGTAGGTTTACCCATATCAGCCTATAATGTTCCCACTACTGGCACACAAGCCTCCTCTCTGAGAGAGGGAGTTTTTTTTTTTTTGGTTTGGAATTCTTCAAATAACTTCTCCCACTCTAGTCGGAGCGGGAGGGTGTGTCAGACTCTTACTGACTAAAACCCACCCGTATTCCTTCCTTTGTCTGTGTTGCGGGGGCCTCGGTGACCCATTAGTACCCTCCCGCGACCCCGGCAGGTGAGAGAGGGAGTGGGCCGTAATCCACCACGCTGGCCCAGTGCGGGTTGGTAGATGCCACATGTCTTCGAATAATTTTTGGTTCTAGGACATGCCGGTTTCCTCACGATGTTTTCCTTCACCGTTTTGAGAGCAGTGGTGATGAAATAATTTACACAAAGTAAAGCGCCTGTCAGGGTTACGAACCTACAACTTACAACTCGTAAGTCGCGGCCGTTACCACTGGGCCACCACTGCTCATACAATCTATACTACTTACTAATTCTATCAGTAGGTACACTAATTCCATGCTATTATAAAGTACTTACTTATTCCACGCTCAAGCTGTCACTTGCTGTCTACACACTTCCGTCCGACATCATTCCTACAGAAAGCGATGGGAAAAATGTTACACATAAAAAACTTAAAGTAATAAGCCCTATTTATATCTTTAGTAAATATTATGTCAGCACACAATATTTGTGTTGTGCAAATCTCAAAGTCCATAAAGGGAGGTAATGAAACAGGGGCCAAAAAAAGTTCACAAGAGTTCATAAGGGGAGGTAATGGTAAAGGCGTTTAAAACCTGAAGTTTCTTACAAAACTTCGATCTTTTACAGGAATTAGGACTATAGTAAAAAGTTAAAGTTTGCAGTCTTTTTTTTGTACTTCGGAAAATGACCATTGAACATCTCATCCGGGTTATTTGTCTGCGTAAGTTTTTGCTCTTTCCTCTGCCCTGTTGAGCTCACCTAATGCAGACAAACATAGGCTATTTATTTTCTTGAGTAGGCTATTTTTTTCATAAAAGCTCCTAGCTAAGCCAAAGTGGTTCGCTTATTTATTTTTATAAATACTTAGCACATCTTTCTTACACAATTTATTATTTCTAATATTCTAGTCTTTTCGCAGTACACGAGCGAACCATATTGAATCATTACGGACATTGAATGATCTACATTCATGTTAACAAGAATCGATTGGGTTGCCCCACCCAATTTGAAAGGGCTAGGTGGACCGTGTTTTACTATGTCTATATCAAACTGTGCCGATTAAGCAACCGCGGGGCCCGTAGCGAATTTTATCGAGGGGCCCTAGATCTGGTATGGGTTCTTAAGGCGCTGACAAGACCCAATTGACCAAAATAGGCTTCTCTTAAGAAAGAAAATTGCCAAATCTGTATAGTTTGTGGTAGCGGAAAAAATATACGTTAATTTTGAACATATTTCCCAGAACTTGGTTGTCACCAAAACACGTTTTGAAAAATAAATCTCGATACAAACTAACGTTAAACTAACCTCTTACCTTGAGTTCTAATCCAAAATATCTGTATTAAATATCAACATAAATTACGTATTTAATTAATAACAAGTACGTCTTATTCTAATGCAGAACTTGGTTGTTTTTTATTTTCGATTACTCAACTCAATTCTGAGTAAATAGATATTTACTTCATAGTTTGCAATAAATTACAAGCGTTTTGTCGTCTCGCTTCTCTTTCTTTTCTATGCAATCTGACAGTGACCGCGGTTTAGGTGTTGTCAGCGTCTTAAGTGTAGCAAATATTAGGGTAAAAGAAAATATTTTTTTGCTTTATGTTTATTAAATTATCATAAAAATAGTGTAGACTGTAAGTCGTTAAAATAAAAAGACTATTTCAACATTTTGAATCGAGCCGTTTCAATTCTGCTACGCATCCATACTGAGTGTCCAGTAAGGGTGCTCGCACACGTCAGCCTTTTTGTAGAGCCGATTATCGGGTGGATTCAAGTTGTATACATTTATACGAGCATTTTTTGTAGAACTTGTGCGTTTACCGTATGAAATTCTATGTTTTATTTTCGGCAACGAAATAATCGGTTTCCTATCGATTGTCTGACGTGGATGGTCTTAGTCGGAAAAAGTGCTACGTCTTAATAAGTTCCGGAGGCGGAGGTGGGCGGGTTTGGCAATTGCTACTCTTACTACGTGGTTAATCCGGCACTGATATCAACACATATTATAAATTAAAGTCACTTTTCGTGTCTGTCTGTGTGACCGCGTTGGTCTTCAAAACTACGCAACTGGCTTTGATGAGGTTTTCACCATCAGTTAGAAAATTTATTCCGGAAGGTTTGTGAGTAGATATACTGTATAGACTACTGCATAACCCGACCCCTTTTCCCCACTTCTTGTTTGTAAGAAGGGTTAGGTAATGCAGAGCACTGACGGTACGTTAATATTAAACTTATATCAATAAAGAAATCTTGACACCTAAAAAAAATTCATGTAAAATGTTGCCAAGACGAGGCTACATCGCTCGCACTGTCAAAATATTATCAAATCTCATGTAGAGCCAAGCTTCTAACTCTACATGCCCTAACTGCACAAACTCTACTAGTCAAAATATGTGGCTTGGCCATTTCGTATGGACCTCTCTTGCACGTAAAGTAGGGAAGATATAAAAAGGTTTTATTTAACCACTTTGTCGGCCTGGTTAATATGTATACCTATGCCAAATTACAGCTTTCTAGTACTAAGAGTATCTGAGCTAAGCCCCACAGACGGACGGACATGGCGAAAATATTAAGGGTTCCTTGTTGACTATGGAGGCCTAAAAAACCAAAAATGTCAAACTTTTTCAAATAAATTCTGTTGTTAAAGGCAGTTAATTTTCCTAGATGAGTTTTAAGGCTGGCGGTAATTACTTGCCGGGCAAGTTTTCTAGGGGCTTGTTTAATTAACGACTAAGAGAATAATGTTTACTTTACGCAAACGAGTTGAGAAGTCGCGTCGTGTGTAAACTAACTCGGTCTTTTGAGCTAGCATGACTTATTTTTATTAAATTGTGTCTCATTAGTCCAGACAAGATTTGCTCACGTCTCTTTCATCATCGTCGACTTTTAACGAATGACGTACCTACTTCCAGGGAAGATTCATATGAAAAGGCTTACATCTCTACTTGACTATTTTTCGAAACAAAACTACTTAAGGCGCAGATATGATTTTAGAGACGTTTAAATCTATTATTTCGCCTTCTTAAAATGCAAATAAGTTATGCAAAAAAAATACGTTTAACTAAAACGTATACACATGAATTCTACGTGTGAATATTGCAGTATTGTAGTAAAATACTTTATGAAATAAATTAAGAAAGTAATGTCTACCCAAAGCATAAAAAACGATATTACTTTCAAACTCCTTAAGATATTTTCATGATTTTCTTTAATTCTATCTGTGATTTTTTATATTTTACGCGGTTAGTCAAACGAGTGACATTAGTCACTCGTTTGACTAACCGCGACGCCAGCGCCACCAAGCGGCGCTCGACAGAGTCTACAACATAACGCTCGACCGGAGTTAAGTTCAGGTTGTCAGAGGCGGTCAAGGAGTGAACATGTTTAGAAACTGTCGCGCGTTCCGTATAGTTGTGTCGTGCACCTACAGTGTGTGAATAGCTAGTGTGATTGTTTGATCGTAAATGATAATTTGATTTAAACTGCAAACGGTTTTCTATTTTGCAATAACCAACACTTCTCATTGTACGCCCACAGTAGTTAAAATATGGCTGATGTTACTTAATGAGAGAGACGTACCTTCTCCGTCTTATTCATATTTTCACTACTAAAAATAAATATTCCCTATGAAATCGAACGGCCGCGATGATTGCGACACACATTTGTATGGCCAAGTTCAACGGCGATTCCCTTACCTTGAATCCTACCTTGAATCCTAGACCCTTAATTTGTTAACATAAGTTTGGTTTGTGTTGCCATTAGCTGGTCTTTTACTTCTCTCATATCTCTGTCTTTGTGTAGACCCTAGACGGTTGTGGTTAGACTGGTTCCGACACACGGGAAACACAACACTGTTTTGCGCAGTTGAGTAATAGACTACACGTCGAACACAAAAGACGGGAGTACCTAGTGAATAAGAATGATCTAGCTACAGTAGGTATCTTCACAGGTTTACCATAAGTTCCATCTGCAAAATAGATCCTTCAAAAAACTTTGCAGCTAAGGCAATATTGACCATGACGTTTTCACGATGACTCAACAATACTGGGTCAAAGAAATTCAAGCTTTGCATTATCGATGGCGTACTCTCGTGTAGTTCTCATAGCCCTAGACTATAACAGTATTAAATAGTTGAACCAGATAATCCTATCCCATGGATCGTAAATTCAGTTTCATGAATATAAATAAATTATCCCCCTTAACTGTACTTGTAGGCTAATACGCTATGCGAAGCAGTAATGCTCACGAAGGAGGAGGCGGGGCGGTTGAGGGAAAGGCAAATTTTGCCACCTTTCGCCCCTAGCCGCCGCGGGAGACGCTCTGGACGTCGGGAATCCCGAGCGGATTTCCGGCCACCGTAGGCGCGGGCTTGCGGACGGTGAGCAATGGGTAGCTCACCGTCCGGTAAGGACCAGGCTCGGGTCGACGGCGCGTTGTATTCCACGCGCGCCTCAAAGAGATGTCGTCAGCACAAATGTAGGGGTCCACTAGGGCCGATGCCTGCCGGGGTTGCGGGAAGGTACTAAAGGGTCACTGAGGCCCCTGTCAACACAGGCAACAGGAAGGAATACGGGTGGGTTTTAGTCAGTAAGAGTCTGACACACCCTCCCGCTCCGCCCAGAGCGGACGAAGTTATTTGATGAGTTCACACCCAAAAAAAAAGGCTAAAGTCAATGCAAATTTACTTTGTTGAGGCGTATTTCGGTACTTGATTAACCAATAGTGAGGAGCAATCTATTAGGTATTAGCACAGTGTAACTTCTTACTATGCTATGCTAACTTAACTGTGTTATTATTTTTTAAAGTATCCAGTTATAGTTTAGGAGTTGATTATTAACATTAACTAAATTAAATTAAAAATAAGTTAAGCCTAAAAAAGGCCCTCGAGGCATTGTACCGAGGATGCTGGCGGCACTTCCTCGCTGAATTGCAATACTGGTGCATTGAAAAACCCGCCAGCTTTTCGGTCACCAGTTAGTAGTTACATCAACTAGAGGTTTCGCGATTCTAAAAGTTTAGAAGTTATTAGAATGTACATAGCTGGAGTTTCCACTACACCTTTTATTTCTATGTAGTTCAAGAATGTAGTAAAAACTGTAATATACGAGTACTGTAATATAAGTATATACAGGGTGGAATTTTGTAATGCCACCTGGAGGGAAAGTACTCTTAATACTGCAGATAGAAAGTTTTACTCAAAGGAAACATTCCTTTATTTTTGAATAGAAAGCAAACTGCATTCAAAGATTTTCGAAAATTCTCTTCTCCCACACCCGGGAATCGAACCGGCTAAAATCTGAAAAAAATATACCCTGTACTTTTATTGCATCGATCGTTAGGGTCAATTATAAGGATGAAATCTCTCTAACAAACATAAATTAAATGAAAGGAAAATCAGGAAATCTTAAATTAATTTAATTATTTACAAAAAATGGTAAACTAACTAATTAGTTGCTCGAAATGGGCTCCATTCTCTTGGATACACAAATTTATTCTTTTAACGAATTCATTTCTAGTAACCTTTAATAAAGTGTTGTGGTGAATATTATAAATCGTATTCTGAACTTTAACTCTCAAGTCGTTGTCATTCGCATAAGATTTCATGTAAATTTGATTTTTTACATATCCCCACAAAAAAAAAATCTAATGGGGTGAGATCTGGCGATCTCGCAGGCCATCTGATTGTGCCGTTTGTACCAATCCAGGTATTAAAATGGTTATTAATGTAGGCAGTAGTGATTCTGCTGTTATGTGCTGGAGCACCATCTTGCTGTAGAATTATTTGGTTTCGCTCTTCCTCGGGGAAACCATTTAACTCGTTTCTTAAGAGATCCAGTATTTCAATATACTTGACAGTGTTTAAATGACCTTCGTACACGTGGACTAACACTACATTATTTCTCATAATTCCGCACCAAACGTTGAAAGAAAATCTTACTTGATTGTTAGTTTCATGAACACGAACAGGATTCACTCGAGACCAATAATGGTTATTGCGGCGATTGTACATGCCATTATTGCTGAAGTTGGTTTCGTCAGACCATACAATGTTACTCAAAAAATTTGGGTTTCGGTCAATTTCTCCAAGCATGTTTTCACAAAATTTTAATCGTCTGTCACGATCCCCAATATGCATTTTTTGCACCAACCGACCTTCACGATAGCATTTATAAGTAAGTACTTTTTCAGCACTTTAAGTACGCGAGTGTGGGTTGTTCCTAATTCATCGGCAGCATCTCTACTTGAAGCCTTTGGAAATGATTCAAAATATGTTAAAACATCTAGTTCAAAATCGAAATAGTTTTGCTGAATAGTTTCCCGTCTCTTCTTGAAACCACCCGTATTCTTTAAATTTTCTACCAATCTTTTCAATACAAACCGAGTTGGTGCCTGTCGGTCTTGATATCTCTCTCCATACCACCGCAGAGCTAGATTCAGGTTTTTGTTATTTAAAAAATAAGCTTCCATTAAATCAAACTGTTCTTGATAAGCCATTTTCACCGTGAGACAAAATGTGAAATGAGTTGTAAAACCAATCAAATGTGAATAACAACTATGACAATCTAATTTTCAAATTTTAATCTAACATTCCATATTTAAATTACCTCATACACGCAGCTACGAGTATGTCGCAAAGAAGTCTGCATTACAAAAGATGGATGTTAGTTAAAGAGCTTTAACTTGACTCATTGAATTGAAAACTTCAGATTTCCTGGTTTTCCTTTCATTTAATTTATCATGTTTGTTAGAGAGATTTCATCCTTATAATTGACCCTAACGATCGATGCAATAAAAGTACAGGGTATAATTTTTTCAGATTTTAGCCGGTTCGATTCCCGGGTGTGGGAGAAGAGAATTTTCGAAAATCTTTGAATGCAGTTTGCTTTCTATTCAAAAATAAAGGAATGTTTCCTTTGAGTAAAATTTTCTATCTGCAGTATTAAGAGTACTTTCCCTCCAGGTGGCATTACAAAATTCCACCCTGTATATTTCGGGTCAGCGAACAGACAGGCTCTACTATAAAATCTTGCTGGATTGGCAATAAATCTATGAGCAATATACACATGAGAATTTCTACTTATTCATTTTCGCCGAACAGACTGCTTTTAATAAAATATAGGTAGTGAGAAAAAAAATGAGCTTTTATTTATTTGGTTTATGGCCTGTTGCACGATCGGAACTAGTATCATTCCATTTATGAAATTACAATGAATCATAAACGCATGAATTCAAAGGTGTTGCAAGTCTAAATAAAAATAAAACTTTTTTCTTTGCCCGCTAGCCTACTGCTGTAGGTTCGTCGAATCGAGTTGAACAGTTTGTGATAAACTGAGTCGTCCAATGGGGCGTAAATAAACGAGGAAGCTTTCATGTCACACACTGCCGCGGCCGCTGCAGTGGCCTTGAACTGCATTCGTATTGTCACGCCTCACGGCACCACCTGTTTACATTTTTAAATACCCACTCCAAACAACAAGCCTTTGTGCTAACTAGAAATAGTTTAAACAAAGACATTATCAATGTAACATAGGTATGTCAGTTCGTACACGTGTCGCTGAAAATTGTTGTAGCCTTGAGAAAATGTTTCCGTCTGTGACTGCAGTAAATTGGAGGAAATAAAGCGCAAGCTGCTGCAAGCTTTCTGAAATTGCTAGTATTTGTAGTAAAAATAAAATATTATCAACTCCATCCCTCTACATGACTTTAAACTTTTTTTAAAACTCTTTATTTAAAATATCACTCTGTGTAAGATAAACGAGCAAGCCTTACAGTAGTTGCATATGATGTGTAACATCTGACATTTCACCTTGGTAATAAGCAACTGAGAAGCGGCAGAAATTAATCTCACAATTTAAAAAAGCTAAATACTGTAATATTTATTCGAATAATTATTAATGACTAATGGTCGTCTACTGGTCGAAATTCGACCTACTTACAATCTATATATAGTACTTACTAATTCCATGCTCAAGCTGTCAATTCCTGTCAACACACTTCCGTCCCATAAGCCATTTAATGTTTCTTTTTTATTGTTGTTTTGCTAATGGTTTTACAAAAACTTTCATCAAAACCAGCGTGAGTTTCAGATTAATTAATGTAATGTAACTTTTCTTCCCTAGTTCGATAAACTAATCACGAGCCTTTAGAAAATATGAAATTAATAATTAGGTTTTGTAAAGAGTCAAATTATGTAAACAATAAAAGCACGTTCTTACCAAATTAGCGACGATCCGACTTGACAAAATATCAAAATTTCTTTAGTATGTTAGTTTAATATTTAAATATTAAACTTACATACACACACACCATAAACCATCCAAAATAAATTCTATAAATTATGGTGCAAACCGCATCAAAATTAGTTGCGTAGTTTAGAAGGCGGTCAAACAGATAGACAGGAATCGACTTTAATTTATAATGTATGAAAAAAATGTAGAAAAATTGTTGCTATCTCATGCTATATCTATAGTTTTCTCCTTATTTATTTTTATCACGGCTCTTTGTATGCTCCATTAAACACTGCGTTGGTCTGTGCCTGTTACGAAACTAGAATGACACAGATCCCTCTAAAACATTCTTATGTAAGACCTCATTTTAAACCTGTCCAGGTCAAAATCAACTAGGTACGTAACTAATTGACTAAACTACATAGTCCGCGTTACGTGACCGGAGAGGCTTAAATTCTAAATACAATAGGTACTTACATAACTCCGCTGGTTCGCACGGATAGAAGAAAATCTTCAGCCGTTCGTTGCTAACGTAATCATACATCCACACGTATGTGTAGTCTGTTATGTACCTTCAAACGTAAGAGTTCAAGGTCAATGCAGTATACACATGCGACACTGGTCGACAAAGCACTCATCTGGGTAAATAAACTTTTAGAATCATGAATTTGATTATTCAGAAAAGTTTACAGCTATTGAAAATTCATTTTACTTCGCCGAAGATCCGTTGTACGTGTTAATGGCTTCAATTCAGAATAAAGAAGTAATACTCTTTCAGTGAAAATATCAAGCGATTTGTAAGCAAATTTTATTTACTCAGCTGTTTTATTTGATTGGTTTGGAGTGTTGAAACAAGAATACAAAGATTTGCCAACTAATTTCCAAATCGCAAGGCTAAATATTTGATATCGAAATAACCTTGTTGACTCATCCAACATTTTCCTGAATGTAAGTCCATTAAGACCTATTAAAGACCAAAAAGTATTATTCAAATAGGAGAAACGGAATTTTTGTAATAAAATGTACCAATATTTCAAGACACTACCATAAAGAAAGAAAGAAAGAAACAATATTTATTGGAACTCGCACAGGAGATCACAAACTAAACTAAAAAACACTCATAGAAACATAAAAAAAACAAAGTAAAATAAAAATAAAAACAAAAAGTCCTGTACGAGGCCAAAAGGCTCCTATCCCAGCATAATGCTGCTTCTATTCTACTGAATACCAAGAAAAAGAACACATTTGAACTCTGAGTAACAGAGCCTTATTTACAGACCAAGTCATGTGTTCTGCAGTAAAATATCGACACAACTAGGGCATGTCCTACGGCCCCATGAAGAATGGGGCAGCCGTCAGTTTCCTACGGGTTATAAATTTCAGTAGATTGTGCGTCTAACCCAGTCGGGTGCGGCAATGCGGTCAAGGATTCAGAATATTTCGAGAAATGTTCCAGATATTAAGCACAAAATCTAGATAGGTAGGTAGGGTCTTGAGAATCTGTAAGATTTGTTTGGTTATTTCATCATTTTAGTACAAAATCACTTTATTCAAATTAGGCTCAAATCCAAAAAAAAAGGTGCTCCTTTTTTTTTGTTGGGTGGGAAATCATCAAATAACTTCTCCCGCTAAAACCCACCCGTGTTCCTTCCGTTGCCTGTGTTGCCAGGGGCCTCGGTAACCCTTTAGTACCTTCCCGCGACCCCGGCAGGCATCGGCCCTAGTGGACCCCTACACTTCACACACATATCTTTGGGGCGTGCTTGGAACACAACGCGCCGTTGACCCGGGCCTGGTCCTTATCGGCGAGCTTCCATTGCTCACCGTCCGCAAGCCCGCGCCTAATACGGTGGCCGGAAATCCGCCCGGGATTCCCGACGCCCAGGGTGTCTCCTGCGGCGGCTAGGGGCGACAGAGCGCGAAATTTGCCTTTCCCTCAACCGTCCCGCCTGCTCTTTCGCGAGAATTACTGCTGCATTAAAGATTTTTTAACGGTATTAACTTTATGTAAATAAGTTAAAAAAAAATTGAGAGTACCTATTTTAGATTCGAAAACTACTTAGTTTATTTCATTGGCACTCATACGTAGAGGATTAGCTCTCCAAGTAAATAATTTAATATTTTGATAAAAAATCTTTAAAGAAGAGGTTTTTTATTATTTAGATTTCGTTTGATTTGATTTAGACGAAGTTTAGCGAGGGCAGGATGAATAGGCAAGAAGTTGTGATGGCTTTGAGACTTGATCCGGCCACGTTCCTCTCAATAGTTTTGGTTTTACGATGCGCAAAGTTGATTCACCCAATTGTGCTGTCTATGGAGTCATAGAAGATGTACATCACATCTTGACGGAATGTAGTCGTATTGGAGTCCAAAGACGGGAAGCTTTTGACAATAGTTTTAATGTAGGCTTTCATTGTCAGATGAAAGCCTACATTATGAAACAAGACTTTATCATATTATTATATTATTATTATTATTATTATGGGTACAAGGTTGCGGGTAGGCTAGTCTGTTATACTCATTGTATTCAATAATCGGGGTGATATAATAGAAAAAACCTTGTAAATAAATAAAGATTTAAAAAAAATCTGAAATTGAGCCCTGTAAGTACTTAATAAAAGTATTAAAACTTTCAGGCTACGAGAAAACAAACGTTAATTTAATCAATATACTACAGGATGAAAGGCAGCGTTCTCAAAATTGAAACTATGATCAACACATGTATCTATCTGATTTAGAAGATTTAGGCGATTTGTGATACTATCAAAGTATTTATTACTTATTCGTACGTACCAATAGAACAATAAACGATGGCATTGTATCACTCATGCATCAGTCATCACATTAGTAGTTACAATTGAAATATTTAAATAGTAAACAACGCAGCATTGTTTACCCCGTCGAATCAAGCGTGCGGTATGTAGTATAGTTGCCTACCAGTTGGGTAATAATAATAATAATAATATTCTTTATTTTTCGGACAACAGTGATCCATCGTGTTAGTAAGCAAAACAAAAATAACTTATTTCTAGTGTTAGTAGCTGAGATACAATAGAGAATAATAAAAAAAAATAGTATTGTGAAAAGGATACCTCCGGTTTAATGTCCAGTGATTGTCCTTCTCACAAAACTTTTAACAATCGGAGAGTCAATACTCTCCGCCATAGTTTTTAGGATGCTGTTGCCACTCGCCCGCAACCTTGACAACAGCGACGCGGTTTTCTTACGAATGACGGCGTGGAAGCCGTCAGTTCGGTTTTGCGCAAACATAGCAGAAGCGCTGCACCATCGCGGCAGTCCCAACATCATCCTAAAAATATTATTATATTGTACGCGTAGGTCATCTAACGTTCTTTTAGTATAGTTGACCCAAAGACTCCCCGTGTAAAAACACTGGCAATATGCCTTAAACAGTGTCACTTTTACTAAACTGCTACACCGAGCGAATCTTCGGGCCAACATGTTACCTCGGACCGCCAGTGCCCTACGCTCTCTTTCAATATCAGCATTGTCCTTAAGGTCGTCAGCGAGAAGATGCCCTAGATATTTGACTGTTGTCACTCTTTTGACGTTCAAGCCGTTTAGGGTAATGTCAGGTATAGTATCTGGGCAATCACCGCCGGCCTTAAAGACAATGTATTCACACTTCTTAACGTTATAAACAAGTCCGTGTGAGGCAGCATACGCCTGACAGACCCGAAACATTTCATTTATCGCACCTGCCGTCGGCGCCAGCAACGCCATGTCATCAGCGTAGCTGATACTGTTTATTTTTATACCATGGACGCTGCATCCCACCCTCATATTGCTGAGGTTCACGATTAGGCCATCTATATATGTGCTAAAAAGCCTCGGAGATGTCAGACCACCCTGCCTCACACCGCATTCCAACCTGTATGTATCAGAGAGTGCATTGGACCACCTTACAACATTTTCTTGATTCCCATACCAATACCGTAGGATCCTGAGCACTCCGGCCGGTACACCCCTATCCTCAAGCTCTCTCCAGAGTACATCATAATTTACCAAATCGAAGGCTCTGGAGAGATCCAGAAAACAGGCGTATACCGGCGTTTTCCGATCAGTGTAATACTGGACGGTATGTTTGAGACTTACTATGGCGCTTTCCGTTGACAGTCCAGGTTGAAACCCGAACTGTGAGTCATGCACGGAAACAGATTCTTTCAAAGCGGAATCAATCATACCGTCCAGCACTTTTGCCAATGTGGTTGCGAGAGATATAGGACGATAGTTTGACTTATCGGATATGTCACCCGTTCTATTCTTAATTATGGGAACCACTAGTGTTTTCATCAGTCCCGCCGGCAAGTAAGAGTGACTAAGGCACATGGTATAAAACACCGACAAAACCCTTGGCAGATGCGCTCCAGCAAACTTGAAATGCTTAATACTGAGCCCGTCATGTCCGGGAGACTTGCCTCTGCTCATATTCTTAATAACTTTTGCAACTTGTTTGGCCGAGAAGAACATTAATGACTTATCCCCCCGAAATTCAGGCCCAGCATTGATCACATCTACTGAGGGACCCAGAGGAGATTGTACTGTAAAATGTTCTTTGAACATATTCGCAATCTCCCCCGGAGCACTCCTCCCGCCGACAATCACCGATAGTGAGAGATAGTAGGTAATGGCGTAACTCGTTTACGACCATTTTATTCCGTTGCAGTGCATCGTTTCGATTTATTTACTGAATGTGTCGGCATTATCCAGTATCCACGTGCAGACGAAACGTGCTGGCTTTTACAATGGTTTGCAGATACTATTTGTGTAATAATAGCTTTGACTAGTCCGTAACAATTAACTTAATACCTAAATAAAAGCCTCCAAGCATAAAGGGCGTGCCCGCTTACATATAGCTATAGCCGTAACTCAGTCACAAATGATAAACTAGGACCATCAAACTATTTTTGGACGGATGGTGGTTATTTAATTGCAATTTTGGGGGTTATGTGCATGCAGGGCATGGCTAGTCACGCCTCCTATTGTCTAGCTACAGGGTGTTTAGCTTAAACGAGGGACATACTTTAATCATAATCATGAAAATGATAATTTTTTTCCAAATGAAACAAACTTGAAAATGCGGAAAAAAATCACCTGCTCCATATATTAAATTTACATATGGTCGCATAACTCGACAAAATGTAGAAATGTAGGACACAGCTGATTTTTTATTACATTTTTGTGAGTTGGTCTCATAGTAAAGTAGTTTATTTCAATGAGTACTACACTCCCTTAGAGTATGTCCTTCGCTTCACCCTGTAAAATAAAATATCCACGAAATGAGTTAGTTTCGTACAATTCATGCAGGAACAAGAAAATAAAATAAAAATACACCGATGCAGAATGTTTAAATATGTGCATTACAGATTACATTGTTATTCGAGATTCATGGTCACATAATCGGATCTGACCTACTTGCAAAACTTTCTTGGTAACCTTTGAAAAAGTTTTGAAGCCAATTTGCAGGGTAAATAACTAGATCGATTCTGCATCTTGTTTGAATATTATATGACTCACTGACACATTGGAGGAGTTCTTGTACGGGATAGTTAATCAATTTAAAAGCTCAATTATTTTAAATCTAGTGAAGGGAATAAGTCCAGTTTTTCTGTTTTAAGCGGTCTTAGCTTGCCCCATTCCCTATAAACCTACTTAAGAGTCTGTCAGTTTTAAGAATTAACACTGACAGCTCTTGAACGCGGTTTAGTGTTTCATTGCATTAAGTTCAACTGTATCATCAAAGATTTTTATCATTCAATTTTGTTTTGGGTTCAGTAACTCAAAAGGAATAAACGGAACCCTTATAGGATGACTAATGTATCTGTCTGTTTGTTTGGTACACATATGAATTCATGTGACCCAAACACGGACGTGTGCAAATTAGAAAATTAAAAACATAAGTTTTGCAAACTGTACCATGTGACATATCAAATGAAAGGACGTGTTGTGATGACACAATCTTTTTTTTTATGATTTTTAAATAAATTGTTTTTTAAGTTATTTAAGAAAATAGATAAAAATTGACCATTCGCCCCTCTTATCTCCGAAACTACTGAACCTAAAATTTTTAAAAAATATAGAAAATAAGTCTTTATTTATAGATTACAGAAAAACCTATAAGAAGTCTATGGTGTAAAATAACATGGTAAATCTGTCAATATTGTGCCTACAAACAACATTTGCAATTGGAATGTATGGGAAAACATGTTTTTCAACTACAATGTTAAAGCCATAAGGTGCAATTCCAAATACTATTATACAAGTTACATGGGATAGGAATACGAGGAAAAGCTCATGAATGGTTTGCATCATACGTAAAGGATAGGGTACAACTACAGTTGAATATTTCGTTAGCAACACAAATGAAATAATTAAAATCAGATCCGACAGTAAAGCAGTTAATGCGTCATTTCCCCAAGGGAGTGTTATAGGCTGCCTTTTGTTTCTTACCTACATAAATGACCTTCCTAAAATTGTAAACGGACCATGTGTGTGTCCTATTTGCGGACAATATCTCTCTGCTCACCTCATACCAGAACGATTTCAATATAAACGCCAAATTAAAGTCCCTTCTTTCTATAGCTGTAAACTGAATGGATAACCATTACTTAAAATTAACTTCACCAAAACAAAATTAATTACTTTTCATCCCCATCAAAAATCCCCACTAAAACTAAATTTAATTTTCAATCATGCAAAACTGGAACAAGTAAATGAATTTACTGTGGCGGCATCTACAGCGCCACATACGAACTACGCATCAAACTGACGTCACGCAAAAATCCTACATCGCGCAAGCAGAGTTTACCGCGCAACTAGCATATATACAACATCCCGACATCAACCGTCGGGCAGTTGCCCACCAGACACGACACCCGTCTGGTCGGAGGATCCTCCCTTTTCTATGGAGGATGAGTGAACTTTACACCCTGTTCCTCATGCCTCTATACTGGTGACCTCGAATATGAACGTCAGCGCAGCCTTCGTGCAACTACATCAGCGTGACGTCATAATCATCACTTCCTCAAGCTCTCGAGCGGCGAGTCACACAGTCAGCCAGCACCCACGGCTTCAACGGGTATCCTGACCACCAGCATGCAGCGACCGCGCATACCTGGTCATCACCCTAAGCCTCATCAGCAACCTTGGCACAGCACACTGCACTTTCGGCCGGTCAACAAGCAGAGCTCTTCAACGCTCTCCTGGTCGACGCCAGCAGTCAGCCCTCAACCCGGCGCTGTACCACATCCGACTCACTGGAGCATAACGCAGCGCCACCCCGACACACTGGGGCATCACCGCAGACAGTTCCGACCCACCGCGAACTATGCGACAACCGGTTCCGACCCACTGGGACCCCACCTGGCACTGGCAAGCATCGCAAGATACACGACTCAGCCCACTATCGACCTCCGGTCTCCGGAGGGGAGTGATGTGGCGGCATCTACAGCGCCACATACGAACTACGCATCAAACTGACGTCACGCAAAAATCCTGCATCGCGCAAGCAGAGTTTACCGCGCAACTAGCATATATACAACATCCCGACATCAACCGTCGGGCAGTTGCCCACCAGACACGACACCCGTCTGGTCGGAGGATCCTCCCTTTTCTATGGAGGATGAGTGAACTTTACACCCTGTTCCTCATGCCTCTATATTACTCTCCTAGGATTGTCTATAGATACCCACATAAATTGGAAATCCCATATACAGAAAATAAGAGCTATTAAAATTTGCATATGCCCTGCGCGAAATTAAAAAAAACCACCAATCTGCAAACTGCACTTGTCACTTACTATGCTTACGGGCATGGCTCAGCTGCGGGGTCATGCTGTGGGGTAACAATACGGATTCACAAACCATATTTATTTTACAAAAGAAGTTAATTCGAATAATAACTAACATAGAACAAACAGATAGCTGCAAATCACACTTCCAAAAACACAAATTACTCACACTTCCCTGCTTATATATCTTAGAATTAGGTAAATTTGTCAGGAAACACCCAGATTTATACACCACTTGCGAAGAAACAAAAACAACATATACTTTTCGACACAACAAAAACAAAATAATTATACCTCAATCCCGACTCAAAATGCACTCAACCAGCCCTTTAGTTATGGGTTTACTAATGATAAGCATAAAATATATTGGCATAACAAAATTCAGCATAATGATCATTACGCATAATATTATTAGGCATAAATGTTTTGCCATAAATACTACTAGCATAATAATAATGAAGCATAATTTTATAAAGCATAATGTTAAAAACGCATAATGATATGAACACATAATATTCTTTGGAATGAAACTAATAAACCCTAATAAATACATACATAATCATACAACCAATTAAACACATCTAATAATTTATAATAATATTGAATTGCTTGAATTGCTACTTAGCCCTCTTCCTCAAAGCCTTCGCGCACGTATGGGAGTGGCGCGAGGAGGCGAAACGCCGGGACGTAACTCCGCTGCCGCGACACAGCGGACGGAGCTCCGGCGGGATCTCATGGCGACACGGAGAGTACGGTTGTGGCAACCCAGTGCGGGGCACGCCACAATTGCGGCGATAAGTCCACTCTTTCAGGAGTGGCTAGAGAGGCGCCACGGCGTCCTCACCTTCCGCCTGACGCAGGTTCTCACCGGACACGGCAGCTTCGGGAGGTTCCTGTGTCGGATACGGCGGGAGGAAACGCCCGGGTGTCACCACTGTGTGGATCGCCTGGAGGACACGGTGGAGTATACGGTGGAGGTCTGCCCGGCTTAGGCAGAGCACCACCGTGTCCTCGTGGAGGCGATCGGCGGCAGAGATCTCTCACGTCCAACCCTGGTTCAGGCATGGTACGGAGCGAGAGAGCATGGGCAGCCGTCACCTCCTACTGCGAAGCAGTAATGCTCGCGAAGGAGGAGGCGGGACGGTTAAGGGAAAGGCAAATTTCGCACCCTCTCGCCCCTAGCCGCCGCAGGAGACGCCCTGGGCGTCGGGAATCCTGGGCGGATTTCCGGCCACCGTTGGGCTTGGGGACGGTGAGCAATGGGTAGCTCACTGTGCGGTAAGGACCAGGCCCGGGTCGACGGCGCGTTGTATTCCACGCGCGCCTTAAAGAGATGTCGTCAGCATAAATGTAGGGGTCCACTAGGGCCGATGCCTGCCGGGGTCGCAGGAAGGTACTAAAGGGTCACACTTTAGTACCTTCCCTCGGTTGCCTGTGTTACCAGGGGGTAACACAGGCAACGGAAGGAATACGGGTGGGTTTTAGTCGGTAAGAGTCTGACACACCCTCCCGCTCCGGCCAGAGCGGGAGAAGTTAATTGATGATTTCCCACCCAAAAAAATAAAGCCCTCTTCCTCTCTCCTAATGTTGCTGTGCCCGACAGGGTCCATAGTGGTCTTTTACTTTTTATACCATCTATGTAATACATATGGAATGCAATAAAGAATTGAGTATTAAGTAAGTTTGTTCTTGAGATAAATTATCTTGGGATAAAAACATGGTAGATCTATAACATATTCATTGTACGGAAGATTGATTTTTGATTTCACGCGAGACAAACTCGCACGTGTCCGGGTTTTTTTTAATATAGAACAATGCACACTTGCTTTTTCAATTCACTATAGACATTGGCAGAATAGTCGACATCGGCTTTGCTTGCCATTATAAAATAGAATAGAATATAATAGTTTCAATGCTGAAATTCGCCAGCAGTCATTATTACTAAGTTCAACTCTATCTATGAATGGAAATGTGTTGACAATAATCGTGATAAACATACTTATTGAAGTAGGTATATGTTATCGCCTTTTTATCATGCTCGTTAACTCGTTACGATGCAAATGTAATTAAAACGAAACACATGATTAAAAACCTTAATTATATTACAACCTTACTTGGGCTTTTGTACAACGATATTGTTATACATAATTATGCAGCAAAGCCGTCATGTTATTTTGTATTTTAAGATTACCGTAGCAAATCTATCCACACTAATAATATATGTTACAACAATTATTGCAAAGTAACTCTGTCTGTTTGTCTGTTTTTTAGCTTTTCACTTTTAAGGGATTTCGGCACACGGTACACCGTGACCTGAGTTAGAACAAGGTTAGGTACTTTTTGTCCGGGTATCTAGTATGTTCGCGTGGGATACTTTCTGATCTCCACGCGGGCGAGCAAAATCTAGTCACAAATATATTTTACCATAGTTAAGTGCTGCCTATGTTTATGCTGTACTACAATATCAAATGCTTGTAGACATGGGATCAATGCCAAACCAGTACCGTTTATGTTAGTAAAGCTAATTCTACTACATTTGTGTAAGTCCTGTGGAGTCAATATCCTTGGAGTTGGCGCAAGGGCGTCGCGGCGCCGGCCCGCCGACGGCGCCGCGACGCCCACCGCTCATTGCCATAATACATTATGATTCTCTGAGACCATCAAAATAGTAATTTCTCATATAAATGAGAATTAAGTTTCGCTCTTTAGTACCAAGGACATTAATTTTCTTCATGTAATTTCAGTGTTTTCAACGGGAGACTGAAAATATTTTTTTTTTTATTATAATCGTTGGTAGCGTTATGTTTGTGGGGTAATCTCCATAGCCGAGTGCTCGTTGCTTATTTTTCGTAGCGTAATGTCGGTGTCTTCGTTTCTGGGGGTCTGCTCTCTAAGTCCGTAAACGGAGATACGGGCTTGTCCGAACGTAGTTGATCCGTCAAAACAAGTGTCCAATTATTTTTTTTGGACGGGCAAAAACAGGGAGTAGGGTAGACCGTCAAATCATGTTGTGATTAATTCTCAGTTCGGTCCCCGAACTAATCATATGTCCGTATGTGATACGAAGTAGGAAATTTCAGCCGAGACTGCGGAGTTCGTGCTTAGGGACTATACCCCCTGTAGCGGACAATTCATAGCTTAGTTTTCGTTGGCGTTTATGGCATAGCGTAATATTTCGCTTGCCTTCTTTTAGTAGGTACTGTCGAGGAGCTCAGCGTTATTTTAGGTTAATTTTGTATTCATAAAGTACCAGTATGTTTGAATTTGTAACGACTGTAACTTTGTAAGAATATGTGCGGGACCAAAAATAAAACTAATGTGTTTGTAGTACTTGCGTAAGTACCACCTAAATGTGTAATTTGTTACTCGTACAAGTAAAACAATAATTTGACTAAACATGCTCGTTTATGTCGTTAAATAAATGAAAATGATGTAGCAATGTAATGTCTGAAAATTATGTTGTAATTTTGGTTCTTTTATCAAAAAACCATTTCAGACACCAATCTACATAGTCTTGACAATACATGATCTGACCAAGATTATGTATGGACTCTAAAGGACACTGTGACCTCTGAGTTTGTTTCGGCTCTTTTTTCTCAGAGTAGTCAGATAGGAAACGCCGACCTCGTCTAATTTTTAAAATATGATTGCCTGTAAAAGTTTTTGTACAAACCTTACTTACATACAGAAATAAAACCTTTTATCATTTACTAACTTTTGCCCACGAACAAACGAAAGCGATCACATACCTCATAGCCGAGCGCCGCGCCCGCCGCGTCAACCATAATTATTTTGTTAAGCATAATTTTGAATCTGTAATATCTTTTAAAGCATTTTTAGTCTAAATTAAATACCCAATTTAACATGTTTTATTAGATAAGGATTAATATAATACCGATTAAAATAGCTACCGAAATAACATTGAAATTTTTATCAATTTCTGAAAGATAAAAATGGTTAAGTACAGTACTGTGGCTCATCCTTAGAAGATAGACATTTTGTTGAACTTTTTAAGATGTACGATCCTGTAGAACATAAATTTTGTGTATCTCGTACGGTTTAGGCGGCCCACGCCAATATAGCTCCCAGTCGGCATGATTTTTTCCGACGTCTTCAACAATAATCATCATATTTCAGCCAACTTCCACAAAACCTTCATGAATTATACAATTAAACCTTCCTCATGAATCACACCGTCTATTGGAGAAAACCGTTTGAAATCATTCCGTCCATTGATGGACACCGTTTGAAAATCCGTTCAGTAGCATTTGAGTTTATCGCGTTCAGACAGACAGACGTGGGGGGACTTTGTTTTATAACCTATGCAGGCACGTACGACTTTTTTTTTTGGTTGGGAAATCATCACATAACTTCTCCCGCTCTGGGCGGAGTGGGAGGGTGTGTCAGACTCTTACTGACTAAAATCCACCCGTATTCTTTCCGTTGCCTGTGTTGCCAGGGGCAGCCTCGGTAACCCTTTAGTACCTTCCCGCGACCCCAGAACCCATTTTTTTTTTGAGGGTGGGAAATTATCAAATAACTTCGCCCGCTCTGGGCGGAGCAGGAGGGTGTGTCAGACTCTTACTGACTAAAACCCACCCGTATTCCTTCCTGTTGCCTGTGTTGCCAGGGGACTCGGTGACCCATAAGTACCTTCCCGCGACCCCGGCAGGCATCGGCCCTAGTGGACCCCTACATTTGTGCTGACATCTCTTTGAGGCGCGCGTGGAATACGACGCGCCGTCGACCCGGGCCTGGTCCTTGCCGGACGGTGAGCTACCCATTGCTCACCGTCCGCAAGCCCGCGCCTACGGTGGCCGGAAATCCGCCCGGGATTCCCGACGCCCAGGGCGTCTCCTGCGGCGGCTAGGGGCGAGAGGGCGCGAAACATGCCTTTCACTCAACCGTCCCGCCTCCTCCTTCGCGAGCATTACTGGTTCGCAGAAGGAGGTGTCGGCTGCCCATGCCCTCTCGCTCCGTACCATGGCCTGAACCTGGGCCGGATGCGAGAGATCTCAGCCGCCGATCGCCTCCACGAGGACACGGCGGTGCTCTGCCCAAGCCGGGCAGACCTCCACCGTATGCTCCACCGTGTCCTCCGGGCGATCCACACAGTGGTGACACCCGGACGTTTCCTCCCGCCTTATCCGACACAGGAACCTCCCGAAACTGCCGTGTCCGGTGAGGACCTGCGTCAGGCGGAAGGTGAGGACGCCGTGGCGCCTCTCTAGCCACTCCTCAAAGAGGGGACTTATCGCCGCAATCGTGGCGTGCCCAGCACTGGGTTGCGACAACCGTACTTTCCATGACGCCCAGCACCCATATTGGGAACATTTGAATAGTAATTATTTACCTGTCTATTACTACAGACATAAGCACTGATTGCGCTGATTATTACATGTTCCTACAGGTACCACTAATCGAGTCTAACGAGTCCTTAGACAAGCCTATTGACACCTATACGACTTGAAAATGTATTGCACGTACCTATGTATATAGGCATTGATAAGTAAGAGAGTGTTTTGCTGATAAAAGACTCAATTTCAATAAAATTTTATATAACCATATGGTTATATAAAATTTTATTGAAATTGATAACCCAGTAGGCACTACACTTACAAAAAAAATTTACTTTTATTTATTAAAAGTTGTAAAAAATTGCTTTAATTAATAAATTATTTAATAAATATGTTGCCTCTTTTCTGTATGACTTTTAGACTTACGTTTGCAGGTTTGGTAAAATGGCTGAATGATTTTTCCTTATAACCAATTTTATTTATGTTTTTATGGACAAACCATACCTCCAATCTAACCGTGGAAAACAAGAATACTTTATCATTTCAATCATGTGTAAAACCAACAGCTATCGGTGGCGGCGTGGCGTTACGAATTGTGAGATTACAAAGTAATAAAATTATGAAAAGTCGTTGCATGTGAAGGTGCTCGTGTGATGGTCATAGTGTACTGACAGTGGGTGTGATATCCTGTGCGTCAATGTTGGCGAGGTGATAGTGTTGCCAACATGACGTCGTTGAAGCATGGGGTCAATTTGAGTCGGCGGGCGTGCAGGCGACCTCTCCTGTGGGCTGCGGTAGCCGCCGTACTGTCCTGCGCACACTGCAATCCTGTTGAAGTAAGTTGGCTTTCATTATTTACTTACTTGTAAAGACATAACATCACGCGTTGTTTCCGTTATTATAGTTATGTTTAAGTCCCATGTAATAGAGGGCGAGCCTATGGCCATCATCACCATCTGCCTAGCCTTTTCCAAACTATGTTGGGGTCGGCTTCCAGTCTGACCGGTTACAGATGAATACCAGTATTTTACATAGAGCGACTGCCTATCTGACCTCCACAACCCAGTTACTGGGTAATACAATACCCCTTGGTAAGACTGGTTGTCAGACTTTCGGTCTACTGATGACCCGTAACGACTGTCAAAGATCAAAAAAATCAAAAAATCAGAAATGTTTATTGCAATTACATACAATTAAAACACACAATGAGTTGGAGATCACCTTTTAAGCAAGAAGATGCTTGTGGTAGGTGAACTCCGCTCTTCCACTGTCATAAATAACAGGTATGCAATTGATAAACTGAGCCAAGAATAACAAAAATAAAAATAATCTACTTTAAATAAAACAAAATAACAAAGCAAAAAGGAAATACAAAAGGAAGGAGCGCACTTGTGTGATGTGTTGTGATGTGTGTGTCTTATGTGATGATGTGTGTTGCGTGTGGTTTTGTTGTGTGCGTGTGTGAGTGTGTGCGAGAGTAATGGCGTGAGTGAGTTTTGTAAATGAACTGCTAAGTGTAGGTTGAGTATTAATTGCAATAACTTTAGTTGTGTTTATTAGTTTTAGATATCCGTTTAGGTTTAGGTTCAGGTTTGGGTTTATGTTTAAGTTTAAGTTAGCCCTACGACAATGTCTTGGGATCGGAAGAAGCCAGGCACAGCTTCCTCCACTAACAATTCCGCTACCACGGTCTTTTTAATTATTGGACAGGTTATGGAAGCGAAGATACTAAGGCCTCAATCTCGTCGTAGGTTTTTTCCGTAAGCCATTTAGTTATAGCTAGTTTACAGTCACGAAGTTTCAAAGGATAGATGCGTAACTCTTTATTCGGAAGATTGTATAAGCGGGAAGATTGCTTTTCATACTGCCTCTCAGCAAAAGCAGATCTGACAGGGACAGTTGGAGCGACTAAGTAGCTTCTCCTGCTACTGATACACGTCTTTGTGGGATCATACGGTAGGGATTTGTGCTTTCTCAGGATAAGATGGAGTAGGTAAAGTTTTCTAACAGATAGGAGGTCAGAGGTTAGGTACAGGCTTTGGGTTGGGAATCTGTAGGGTTTAAAGAACATAACCTTGAGGACAGAACGCTGCGCCCTCTCAAGTTCCAAAAAATTCATTTTTGTTGTCCCACCCCAGCATGGCAAACAGTACGTAAGAACCGATTGGGCTAGTGATACGTAGACTTTCTGCAGAAGATTCTTTGAGGCAACATGTCTCAATGTTTTAAAAGTCCAAATTAATTTCCTAACCCTTTTCATGATCAGTTCAGTATGCATGTGCCAGGACAGACGCTGGTCAATCATGATGCCCAGGTATCTAGTATATTGTAACCTATCAATCTGTGTACAAGAGCAGTCCTGAATTGGGGGGTTGGTACAGCAGTGGATCTTAATTTGGAAATCATGTGGAGGTTGGGTGTGTGCGTACTTGGTGAAGCAAATGTAGTTGGACTTGGAGGCATTTAGCGTGAGGAGGTTACGATTGAGCCAATTTGCAATCTTTGAAAGGCCTGTTTCGGCTGACCTTCTAACTTTTGACCAATTCTTATCAGCAAAGACTATGGCGGTATCATCCGCATATGAGAAAATGCGACCCCCGTCAATACTCATATTGCACAGGTAATTAATATAAATAAGGAACAATGTCGGGCCGAGTACACTCCCCTGTCCGACGCCGTACGAAATGGTTTCTACTGAGCTAGTAAAGTCCCCTATTTTCACTGTTTGTTTGCGGTTATTGAGGTAGGATTTGAATAGCTCGAGAGGGGGCCCCCTTATGCCGATGCTTTCGAGCCTGTACAGGAGTATGGGGACAGACACAGTGTCGAAGGCCTTTTTGAAGTCAAGAAAAACCGCCAGACATTTGCTTCCTTTCTCCACATTGTCAGCTATGGTAGATGTCAGTGACAGTACTGCATCCTCAGTAGATCTACCCTGTCGAAAACCGAACTGAGACGGAGATAGAATGTTGTGCTTAGAGAGGTATTTAATTAAGCGTGAGTTTATGAGTCTTTCTAGGATTTTCGAGATAGATGGCAGTACTGAAATTGGCCTATAGTTTGACGGGTCTGACCTGTCACCACACTTATACACAGGCGTTATTACGGCTATTTTCAAGGCATCCGGGAAAAGTCCCTGCTCAAAGCATAGATTTGTCAAGTGGCTTAAGATTGGGACTATTTGTTCGTGTGCAGCTTTTAGAAATTTAACTGGGACATTGTCCCAGCCAGGGGCGCTGTCTAGTTTTAAGCCCATTAGTGTAGCATGAACTTCACCAGGGTCTGTGTCAATTAGTGCAAACGAAGAGATCGGTATATAGTCAGCTAGGGATGGGTTTGGGTCGCTATTATTGAGTGTGGCAGCCGGAAGTGGTGTGATGTTATCCGCAAGAACCTTTCCTATGTTAGAGAAAAAGCTATTCACCTGGTTAATAGAGGTCTGTGGGCTATAGAATAGTTCTAGGAGATCCAAGTTATTTGTTTTTTTGGGGTTTCGCTGTGTAATGTTGTTAATAATATCCCATGTTTTTCTAGGATTTTTGTGTGATTTAGCAAGTTGGTCTCTATCATGTTTACGCTTTTGTTTTTTGATGATGCAGTTACAGTAATTTCGGTATCTTTTGTAGGTAATTTTTAGTATCTCGTTGTACGGGTCGAGTCTCATTCTTCGTTGCATGTTATTTCGGTTGTGAATACAGCGCAATAAGCCAAGTGTCATCCACGGTTTTAGGGTTCTATTTTTAACCGGGATCATCCTAGTGATAGTACTAAGCGTGATACAGTTTTGAAGAATTCCGATTAGATTATTAACAAAAATGTTAGGGTTAGTTAGATTTAGAAGGTCTGCCAAGTTACTATCTTTTAAGAGGGTGAGTCCCTTCTGTAAGTTAAAATCTGATTTTATTTTAGTAGGTTTTATTATGTGTGTATGGCTCGTGATTTTTAGGAAAGTCATGAAGTGATCTGTGATAGTTGTGTGTATAATTGCAATAACCGCGGTGTTACTAGCAGGTTTGAGCTTTATGATGAAGTGGTCTAGACAATTTTTATCTCTCGTGGGTAGTGAGTGACCAGGGAGAAGCCCATGCATAGCCAGCATGATGAGATAATTAAGTCGATTCGCGCGTTCATGTGATTGCTCGCCCTGGTTTATAATCAGATTAATATTAATGTCACCAGTGACGATTACATTTTTAATAGATGCAAGGGTAGTGAGATGATTATTTAAGGATAGAATAAATTCGTCAGCGTTAGTGGTTGAGGGGGAGCGGTAAATCGCAATGACTGTAATGTCCGGTGAGATACGGACCTCCAAGCATGACGCGTGAGTTAACTTTATTTCTCTTATTTTAAAATTATGTGTGTTTTTAATATAGGCGACTACTCCATCAGCTTTGTTAAGATGGTAGGTAGATTGGTGTGAACTATAGTTGGTTATTTGTGGTATCTGTTTATTTGGATTTAGTCTACATTCAGTTAAGATTATCAGGTCGATATCAGTCTTAAGATTTGTTATGTTTAGTTGAAGATCATCAAAGTTAGAGTAAATTGACCTAATATTTTGCGAAACAATGGTAAAACCGGAGGAGTTAGGCTTTATATGGTTACTAAAGTCGTTGAGTTCGCAGTCGAACACTTGGGCTATTTCATGATTGTCTATGTCATTTAAAGTCTGTAAGGTGCTATCCATAAATATAGGTTTTATAAGTGCAGAAGAACGTAGCTATACAGACATTTAGTGTTTGAGTGAAAGTGTGTGTGCTTGTTGGAGGAGTGATAATTTGAATTAGTGTTGAGTTGAGTAGTAATTGTGTGTGGGTGCATGATAGACATATTTAACTTAATAATACGCTCCATATTTATCCTATAACTAATTATTTTTAAGCAACTAGAATCCCAATAGAATCGAGACAAACAGGGGTAACACCAGCGACAAGTATGCAGGGTACGACGTTTAAACATCAATAGCAGTATATAGTATAGGTTAGTATTTAACTTAAGCCTAATATTAGTCTTTATGGTAAAGGATCGAAACCAATAGGGGTAACAAAATAGTAAAACATGGTAAGTGCGACAAATGATAATCAGTAGGTAACAAAGCATCCAGTCATTTAAGTTGCAAAAGATTATGGACCTGCGACTCACTTGTTATGATGATAGTAGGATAGTTGTCATCCTTTTTTACATGCACTTTGCCATAGGCTCATAGGATCCACGAATGACAGCCGGGATCAAAGGCTTAACGTGCTTTCCGAGGCACGGAGGGGTCTTGTTGGTATGTAAAGATGGTCACCCGTCGACGTACCAACCACGGCAAGCGTGGCTTAACCTGATCGATCAACCCGTGCGGCTGTTATTACTTAGCCACTAGCCCCTGAGTCTGTTGCCATCAACCGGGCACAATTCCAGACAAGTGCTCAACAGTAGCACTTGCCACCCCTAGACCCACAGAACAGCTAAAAGAGCTCTGCGACTAGACCTTTTTTATGAATGGCATCTTGTAGTTGACCTTGAGAGGTCATGACTACTCAACCGGACTATCCTGTGGCTGCCGCGGACTCAAAGCTTCCAGCCAGGGGCGAATTTTTTACGTTACTAAGCGACTGCACGCTCAGGGCGCCCCTTGTGGGGTACGAACCTCGGCTTAGGGCGTCGCTGGGGGGAGGACAGCTAGGTGGGACAGGCTGGATCAGAACTTGATAGTTATTATTATTCGGGGAATTTAAAGCTACGGGCTCAGCTGCGGCGCGGGCCGGCACTTCGTCGTGCAAGGGTCGGGGGGGCGACTAGACCAATGATGCAGTCTTATAAATAGGTACGTTCATAGATAATAATTATAAACTCTTTACACATCATGATATATTATTTATTATGATATGTATACAGCTGTGTATCTACTTTAGTAGACCTATTGTATACTTATTATTTGCACCAACGACAGCCCCACATTATGTCCCCAGGCAAATCACTGTCCATTCCAAGGTTGCCTGGAAGAGATCGCAGAAAGCGATAAGGCCGACCATTGTATATTTTGTAGTATTTGATTTATTTTTTGTTATATATTTTTGTGGTGTAGAATAAAAATCCTTTACTGTCCAGGCCTCTCGTTTGTGGAATGTATTGGCAGTTCAAATAAAACGAGCGCAGTCGTTACTCGTATTTAAATGACTCGTAAAGGAACATTACTTGTCGTTGTGATCTTGCTCTCGTAACTGTAATTATCTGTAGTTTTCGTTTATTTTCGTTGCTTATACATTTAATATGTATGTATTTATGTATATATTATTTAGGATATGTATGTATCTGTGTATATATTCTAGTATATTGTATTCTTTTTGCACCAACCACAGACCCACTTTATGTCCAGGCAAATCATTGGTCATTCCATGGTTGCCAGGAAGAGATCGCAGAAAGCGATAAGACCGCCCATTGTATATTTTGTAGTGTTTGTATTATTTTTTGTTATGTATTTTTGTGGTGTAGAATGAAGTATATATAATTAAATAAGTATTACTCACCTGAGTACCTACATATGTAACTTATTATTCATTGAATTCCCATATTATTAATTATGGTAACGGTTCACTGCCATATTTCATCTAAACAATGAGTAGGTGGGTAACATAATATACCTACCACTATATTATGTTACCCACTTGGATCAACTATCGTTTGGCAGGAGTTGAAGGGTAAAAGGGGCCAAAGTTGGTAGGGGTTGGGTCCCTGATTATAACGCTTTTTTTTTTTTGGATGGGAAACCATCAAATAACTTCTCCCGCTCCGGGCGGAGCGGGAGGGTGTGTCAGACTCTTACTGACTAAAACCCACCCGTATTCCTTCTTGTTGCCTGTGTTGCCAGGGGCCTCGGTGACCCATTAGTAACTTCCCGCGACTGATTGTAACGCTACTACTCTTATTAAAATAATGCATATTATTCGAGAAATTAATAAAAATGTTTCTAACCTCAAATCAGATAAGAAACGAAAACGAAACATTAATATGGGCGATTGACAACCAAATCTGTCCCAGTATCTGTAGTCAGTATCCAGTATCAGTATCTGTAGTCAATCCGTGGTGTAAAATGTAGGGCAAATCCGTAAAACCGAACGTAAAAAAAAACAGACCTACACCATTTGCGTTATGTGTCACTGTCATTCGTTTTCGATCATTTTGTTTCTCCTTGAATTATTATGTTCGATGGCTAGTTTCCAATAGCAAGCCAAATTTTCGGAATAATTAAATAAGAACCGACAAGTAACAGTTTTAGAACTTGCAAAGGCTATAATAATATTACGAATTATATTATAATTCGTATATGAAAACTAGCCAAGTCAGACCTTAGGCTACAATATATTATTCTAAGTTATAAGAAGAAATGATATTTTATGTTGTTATAAATAAATTTCAGGGCTGGCCATTGAACTTGGCACCCATTTAGATCTCACTTCTTTTGTCGTTGAAGTCAACAACCAAGGCATATATCATAATATTGAACTTGGCTCTCATTTCACATTTATGTTTTTGTTGGGATATCATTACTTTTTGTACATAAATTAACAGTAGGTACTTATTTATAACAAAATTAATATCAAATGGTTTTTGTTAAACTACTGTATTTTCCTACGTTTACGGGGTAAATTGTCTTTTTTGTGTTACAAGTATTTTCTATATTTTCTTGTACCTTTGAAATGTTCGAGTGAATTGCCCATTCTGTATCAGGACTTTTTTTTTACGCGTTTTCTGTTTCGTACTTACTAAAAGAATTGTAATAATAATATAACCACAAATATGTAAGTATTTTTTAAGAAAACCTATGAATTTCGTAGCATAAATCGCAACCTTATAGGTCAGATATCGAGAGATAACCGGACAGCAAGACGGCGCTCGCGCTTATGGGCGCGGCTGCCACTCGCTCGGACACGTTCGCGACTTCGCGTAAAGGTTTTATCGCATCGTTCCCAGCCCGCTGCTGCGGCGTCGCACCACGCGCCGTGTACCGAAATGCCGATATTATTTAATAATTATTTTTATGTAATGAATCTTACACTATTGATGTGCGCTAAATATCGAAACAATAATTAATACTAAATCCCAGTTAATAACGTAATAACTACGAGAGTCGCCTATACTGTTAGTTATAAGTACTAAAACGGAAATATTTGGATTAAAAAAAATAAGGGTGGTATTCAATTTGCTATATATTCACGTGAAGACCTTAAAATCCACATAAAGACCGGCTGTTATAAGTTATGATTGCTAATGGCTGATTCTTACATTATTACAGATAAAGGCACTAATTATAACTTAAGCGTTCTTAATAGAATCAATTAAGTGAAAAATTATAATAAGATGATAAAAATTTACCAGTTTCTGATTTATTCCTTTATATTCACCTAATTATCTATCTGCATGCCAAATTTGAATTTTCTAGGTCATCTGGAACTGGGTTAGAGTTTTGATCTATAGGTCAGTCAGTGATAAAAATGTCGATTTTTGGTCGTTAATATCTAAATAACCGTTTGAGATGTGTTTATGGAATTTGGAGCACTTATGTATCTCGCAAGTTTCAATATATGAGCCGACTTTGACACGTTTATGTGAAATAGGTTTTGAGTTATGAGGCGGTCAAAAGTGGCTCCAAATGGTTCGTGTAATATTACACACGGTGCTGCTCGCCAGTTCTGTTACTTGAACTTGGCTTGAAACGCTACCGCGTGTCTAGATTTATTGATACTGTTTAGTAAAGTAATCGCTAGTAAAAAAAAAATTCTAAAGGCTAGACTGTAGCAATCGTCTATTTAACTTCCGAATGCTACGTACATTGATTTTTCTTATGATAAACGTTTCAATTGAGGGACCAACTGTAACATTTAAATGGCTTCTTTTACAAACTAGAGATTGAATTTACAGTAGTTCAAGTACTTTTACTAACGGTAAATTTCAAATTCCATTGTGGTCTCCACTCAAGGTGAACTTATGGTGATCGGTTGAGGGACCACCTTCCGCATGCTAGTTATTTTTATTCTGTGAACAGGAAAGGTTGATATTCAATAAATTAGTTTTACAAATCTTTTACTAAGAGTAGTCATATAAAGCAGTTGTAAATTTTAACTAGGTTTTGAGCTCAAAAGTTACAATCGGTTAAAGGTGGTCCCCTTTAACCGATTGTAACTTAAGACTGGCCACTTTTACAAACTAAAGGCTTAATTTAGAATTGTTTGAGAACTTTTACTAAAGGCTGACGCATTCAAAAGCTCAAAATTCAAATGTGGTCCGTCAACGGGAACGCACATTCTAAACGGAAGTTAAAGGCACTAATTATAAGTTTTAAGCAGCTGAATATCAGTATTTTACGGTTCACTAATGTTTGACAAAAAACGAATGACAAATGATCATTTTAAAAATAAAATTATAAAAACTAATCATATGAAAAACATATCATTTCGCAACCATATTATTACTTTGTAAGTAATGATTTGACAAAATACAGATTTCGCAAATGTTTTACTTTGCAAATATATCAAATGTTAAAATATCATTCCAAAAATATTAATTTCACCGAGTACTTCGTTCGTCAAATTTGCGATTTTACAAAATGACGGTAGATAAATTGTTACTTAATAATCACTTTGAGCAAATTTTGAAAACATAAAATTACATGATTGGAATTTTTATCTGGGACAGATAATTTATGGGCAAGTACTACTAATTCATACAAATACTGATTTGATTAATAGTCTATTTAAAAAAAATACACGCTACCCTAACCAAGTAAAATAGGTAGAATTCGGTTCTGACCAATGACTATAATTATAGCCTCGTGGTTTAATTCTCTGATTCTGGCTTCTGGCACTCGCCGACCGCCGTGCTGGTGCGGCACGCTCGCTTCGCTCGCACGGCTCGTGCATTGTGGTCGCAGTTCTAACCTAGCCTAAACCTATAATAAGAATTTCTATTTAATTGACCTACCCTGTTAATGACTGATGATTTCGTACTGAAATTAAATTAAGTAAGTAATTATCAAGCAATGCATTTTGTCAAACGTTATTTACAGAAATAATAGATTGTAAAGTGGTAACTTTTTAAAGTATAAATTTACCTAACTATATTTTTAAATCAAAATTTACGATTTGTTTTTTGTCTAATGACAGGACACCGTATTTTACATGTAGCGACTGCATAACTAACTCCACAACCCAGCTACTGGGTAATACAATACTCTTTGGTAAGACTGGTTGTCAGACTTTTAGCCTTCTGACGACCCGTAACGACTGTAAAGATCTACGAATGACAGCCGGAACCAACAGCTTAAGGCGCTGAGAAGACCCAATTGGCCAAAATAGGCTTCTCTTAAGAAAAAAAATTGCCAAATCTGTATAGTTTGTGGTAGCGGAAAAAAATATATGTTAATTTTGAACATATTTCCCAGAACTTGGTTGTTACCAAAACCCGTTTTGAAAAAAAATCTCGATACAAACTAACGTTAAACTAACCTCTTACCTTGAGTTCTAATCCAAAATATCTGCATTAAATATCAACATACGTTACGTATTTAATTAATAACAAGAACGTCTTATTTGAATGCAGAACTTGGTTGTTTTTTATTTTCGATTACTCAACTCAATGTTGAGTGAATAGATAATTACTTCATTTTTGCAATAAATTACAATCGTTGTGTCATCGCGCTTCTCTTTCTTTTCTATGCAATCTGACAGTGACCGTGGTTTAGGTGTTGTCAGCGTCTTAACATGCTTTCCGATGCACGGAGGAGTCTCGATATGTACCTATGGATGATCAGTGATCACCCGGTTCGTGACCGACCGCGGCAAGCATAACTTAACCTTCGATTGACCCGTGCGACTGTTATCATTTTACAACGAGCGATGTCAAATAAAGCTAGTTTTGTTTATATAAGTTAATTGATGATAGTCTCAAAATGTAAATGTAGTTGTAATTTTAAGTGATTTGATTTCCCTTTAAGAAAATAAAAGTATATTCTTCTTCTTAAATAAAGAAGTAGATTCTTCATTTATTTACAGGGCTAATTACTTTAGTAACAGGTCTATAACAAAAGTTAATTACCTAAAAGCTCTGTAATATCATTTTATCATCGTGTCCAATCATATTAAGAAATTAATTGTAGTAATGGCACAGGATGCGATGTCTACGGAGATGTCACCTATTCCCAGCTGACATTTAGAGTCGGGGTGCTGAAATGTCTGTAGAAAGGTCACTAGTTTACTTTAAGAGAATTATAGTATGGCAATTACTGTTATGTAAAAGTTCATACAATTAAAATGTAACCGAATGGGTATTGTACCTATTAGATTACAAGCCGTTGCAAGATCGGTAAAAATGACGAACTTTTACGAACTTTCATCACCTATATAACTCCTTTGGGATTTTTTTTCCTTCCTTAGAGCCCATGTTCGTTATTCTCTTTATTGTTTTATTTTTGTAAAACTTGAGGGTACGGAGGGGCTTGTAGTTAAGTAATAACTGCCGCACGGGTCAATCGATCAGGTTAAGGTTAAGGTTTGTGTTAAATTAGATAAGTTAATAAGTGACATTGCATGTAATTTTAATTTTGAATGTTCCGGAATAGAATTAACAATTAATCAAATTATCATTATTTGTATTTATAGGACACAAAATAGCAACCCAAAAGTTTTTCTCGAAAAATTGGAAAAGTTACGAAATAGAGTCGCAAATAAATCGAAGAAGGCAATTATTTGTGGGGATTGGAGAATTTGGATACATTAAAACCAAATAAAAGTTGCCAAGAACTCTTAGGGTTGTTGAAAAATTTCAATATTGAATTGCATTTTAAAACACCAACACGAAAACAGTCATGTTTAGATTAATTTGCAAGTAATATCAATTAAGCTAAAGGTGAAGTTCATCACCTGGCTTTGTCTGATCATGAGACAGGACAGACCCTGACAGTGTTGACTAATAAACCTGAATCTATACGTACAACCTAAAGTTGGTTTGAGTACAAAAGGGACTATCACAAAGAAAACATACAAAAGTTTTGTGACTGTATTTCTGCGCTTTCATTTGATGACATGTATTGGAAGATGCATTTCAGGTATTTTATGGTAGATCACAACTGTTTTATAAACTATGTTTTCCCATACAAAAGATAAAAAGGTCAAACGGAAAAATAATACTCTATGGTGTTTAAAAAAGTCATGTGTACGGAAACGTTATTTACATTTAAAAACTATTCATAATAAAACAAACAAAAGTAGATTAACAAAAAGTACCAAAAATATAGTGACATACTGAAACGTTGCATTAACAAATCTTAACAAATACACATCAAAAGATATATACAGAATATGAAAAGCAAATGCAAGACTACGTGGGATATTATCAATAAAAATTGGTGATACACAAAAAAGTAACAACATAAAACAAATATTAGTAAAAACCAACGACATCACTGACCCTCAAAAAATTTGTGACATGTTTAACGAATAATAAATTCAATTGACAAATAATAATGAATTTACGTATAATATTGACGCTATAAATAGAACTATGGACATTGATCACAATAATACAATATTTCTGAATCCTACTGATCCTAGGGAAGTGTTCAGGGTAATCCAAAATCTAAAAAATACTGCGTACGTCGGTTTTGACGAAATAAGTACAAAAATTATAAAAGCTTGTGCAAATCACTTAAGCAAACCGTACGTACACACAACAACAACACAACAAGTGACAAGTACAATGTGGACAAGTATAATTTGCTTAGGCGGGAACAATTTGGATTCAGGAAAATTAGCACCACCACTTTAGCTTGTTTTATATAACAATTTAAGTTAACTAGCTAATTAAGTTTATATAACTAAACAGACAGACGTGCTGCTGGGGAGTTTGTTCCACCACTTCTTCTTCCCAGCTAAAGCACTAGGAAGTGGTGACGGGCGGGCATTTTTGGGGGACTGTCTTTTCAGCCTAGTTTGAATAAATGACTTTTGATTTGATTTAAGTTAATAAAAACAATAACTGAGGCAATGAATGACAACATACCTGTAGTAGCAATTTTTTTAGACATGAGTAAAGCCTTTGACTTCGTCGATCATAAGCTATTACTAAGCAAAGTAGATAAATATGGCATAAGAGGTCAAGCGAATGACTGGCTTAAATCGTGCCTAAGTGACAGGCGTCAATGTGTGCAAATGTCAAAAGTTGTTGATGGAAATAAAGTAGAATATAAATCTAATTTAAAACTAACGCAGTAGGAGTACCCCAAGGCAGTGTGGTGGGATCATTTTTATTTCTGCTATATATTAATGACCTCCCCAATGCAACGCGCCATAAAACAATCTTATTTGCTGACGATACGACACTAATAATAAAATGTAAAGACAAAAATAAATTGGAACCGGAAATTAATGAAGCAATCAAAGACATCATAATTTGGCTAAATAATAACAATTTAAAAATCAATATCAATATAACAAAAATAATTCAATTTCAAACTTATAAATCAAATTTTAAGAGTCTTAGTATAACTATGAAGACAGTACTATAGAACAAGTAACAAACAAAATTCTTGGGCATAATTGTGGATCAAAACTGTAACTGGAAATCACACATTAATTACGTATGCAATAAGCTAGACAAATTTGTTTTCCCAATAAAACGGCTACGATCAACAGTGTCCGTAGATGCAGCAGTCACTGCATATAACGGATACGTATCGTCTGTGCTGTCATATGGTTTGATACTGTGAGGCAATTCAGTGAGTTTTAATGGCATTCCGGGTACAAAAAAAGGTGTTAGGGCAATCTCTGGTGTCTGGTTTTTAGACAGCTGTTAACCTTTATTTAAAAAACTTCACATTTTACCGTTACCCTGCATGTAGGTACATCAAAGAACTATGTATGCTAGTAAAATAATATCCGGAGTATTTTCGCATGCAATCACAAGTGAGCCACAAAAAGGCTGTGGCTAGAGATAGGTATAAATTCGACATAAATGTACCGCAATGTAGATTGCAATTATTTAGGAGGAATTTTTATATTAATGCCATTCAGGTGTATAATAAGTTGCCTAACTCGTTTAAGGAACTTCCCATCCCCATGTTCACAAAAAAAGCTAACAGATTGGTTACTAGATAATTGCTTTTATGACATTGCTAAATATGAGAAACATTGTAAAAACCCAGGATGACATGTACTTAATTTTAACTAACGAATACATAATTTTATATTAATTCATACTGGACTTATTGTTGGACATTTATTAGACGAATCTTAATATTAATTTGTACTTAGTTAATAATGATATTGTATATTTGTGTAGAGCAGTGGTGGCCCAGTGGTAACGGCCGCGACTTACGAGTTGTACGTCGTAGGATCGAATCCGGACAGGCGCTTTACTTTGTGTAATTGATTTCATCACCACTGCTCTCAAAAACGGTGAAGGAAAACATCGTGAGGAAACCGGCATGTTCTAGAACCAAAAATTCGAAGACATGTGACATCTACCAACCCGCACTGAGCCCGCGTGGTGGATTACGGCCCACTCCCTCTCGCAGAGAGGAGGCCTGTGTCCCAGCAGTGGGAACATTATAGGCTGATAATGTATATTTGTACACCATAATATGTTGTGGTAGAATGTATAGAACTAAATAAATATTAACACCATACGATGTAATACTATATACTTACAAATAAATAAAACTCTAAGCTACCCTTACCGCGTTTAGTCCGTAGATGGGTGACCATCTTTACGTACTTTGACAGTCGGCACGGGTCGTCAGAAGTCCGAAAGTCTGACAACCACTCTTACCAAGGGGAATCGTATTACCCAGTAACTGGATTGTGAAGGTCAGATAGGCAGTCGTTTCATGTAAAATAATATGGTTCACATATTTATTTAAGTGTATGTATTTTTTTTCGATATGATACGTGTAGGTATATATAACATTTTAGTTACATAAAAATAAAAATCTCTTCTTGTGCTCACACACTATTTTCTACATTTCTTTTTCATTTCTCCTTTTGATAATTAACATACCCTGGGAATATTTTACCTTCTGCTGCATTCAAGTTTATAATAAAATAAGTGTTTGCAGTAGATACTACCAAGTTATTTTAATTTGTTTTATTCGTGCTTATTTTAGTTGTCTAAAACAATATAATACTCGTATAATGTATTTTTTTATTCAAACATTACTGAGTAAAACCGAAACATTAAAAAAAGTATGAGTACAAAAAAACAGTTATTTAAATGAAACCAACATTAAAATTATTCCATGAATTGGTAACTCTATTTTACGAGTCTAAAATCAAAATGTTGGTCGCCCGAACAGGGACTTGAACCCTGGACCCTTGGATTAAAAGTCCAATGCTCTACCGACTGAGCTATCCGGGCCATACAATGTGTTACGAAACAACTATGCATATAAAGTAGAGCCTGGAACAGATATGACGCCAAATTGAAAAAAAAATGGGCCGACGGACCAGTCGCATATTTGACTTGCGTATTTATATCTTACCCCAGGCTTCCTATTCATTTTGATTTTTTTTTACACGTTCATGTTGAGTTATAACGATGATATTAGGTATATTTTATGAGTCGTGTAAACTCGGTTTTTATTAGTCAAGATTTCAGTCAATGTATTCAGCTGTTTCGTTTGATGCGACGCGGCGCGGATAGCTCATTTGTTAGTTCACTTTATGTCCAGGGAAATCACTTTCCATTCCATGGTTGCCTGGAAGAGATCGCAGAAAGTCGTAAGGCTGCCCATTGTGTATTTTGCAGTGTTTAGCCGCACGGGTCAATCGATCAGGTTATGCTACTTACCGCGACTGGTCCGTAGATGGGTGACCCTCATTACATACCAAGACCCCTCCGTGCCTCGGAAAGCACGTTAAGCCGTTGGTCCCGGCTGTCATTCATGGATCTTTGACAGTCGTTACGGGTCGTCAGAAGCCTGAAAGTCTGACTACCAGTCTTACCAAGGGGTTTCGTATTACCCAGTAACTGGGTTGTGGAGGTCAGATAGGCAGTCGCTCCATGTAAAATACTGGTATTCAGCTGCATCCGGTTAGACGAGTAGCCGACCCCAACGTAGTTGGGAAAAAGCTAGGCAGATGATGATGTTTTAATTTTGTAGTGAGTGTACCCAAACATAGTGTGGGGAACAGAACTGTCATTGTATAAAGTTAATGGCTGATTTTAAATGGATATGTATTTATGGGCGATTCTTTGCTTCAACTGCAGTTAGTTAGAGACGGACCTCTGCCATTTACTCCTCTGGTGACCAAATCACAGTTGCCATCATAATTTTTCTTCAAATCATTGTTGAGTTAGTTACCTACGTTGTTAACCCAAATCAGGCAGGGCAACTTGAGATCAGTCTATTCCTCTGTCAAACTAAATTAGAAACAAAACAGGAACAGTGAGACAATTGTGCTGATTCCCTTGGTCACAAACTAAACTATATTTAAGTTCAGTGCATCTTTTTCTTTCTATTTCATTAAGAAAAGAACAGAAGATACATTTTAGTTTAGTCCTGTCAAATTAATCAGCGCTTGACTTAAATTGACGTAATTTTAGTAGGCAAGTTTTTAATCACTTCTAAACTTGTATGGAGTAGTGACAGGCGCTTATTGATTTGACAGGACTAAACTAAAATGTATCTTCTGTCCTCTTTTTAATGAAATAGAAAGAAAAAGATGCACTGAACTTAAATATAGTTTAGTTTGTGACCAAGGGAATCAGCACAATTGTCTCACTGTTCCTGTTTTGTTGCCTGGTTTAGTTTAGTTTGTGCACAAGGGAATCGGCACCAATATCTACTGCAAACACTTATTTTATTTTAAACTTGAGTGGTGCAGAACCCAGTGTATGTTAAATTAATTATCAAGTCGTTGACAGTTTCAACCGCAGCGCATTTGCATTTAAAACTTCGCAAAACTTTCTTTGGTTACAATCATACCCGAAAATATATACGGTACTCTTATTAAAAGGCAATGCATATTTTTCGAGAAATTAATAAAAAATGTTTCTAACCTCAAATTAGATAAGAAGCGAAAACGAAACGTTTAAATCCATCATAACTTTTCTTCAAGTCATTGTTGAGTTAGTTACTTACGTTGTTAATCCAAATCAGGCAGGGCAACTTGAGACCACTATATTCCTCTGTCAAACTAAATTATACACAAAGCAAAGGAACAGTGAGACAATAATACTTTAACCCACAATCTAACACATGTCACCTATTTTCCCAATTTCATCATTGTACGACCGGTATTAGGCTAGCATAGCACGCTAGGAGTTCTACCTGCCTGCGCCTGCGCCATTTTGTTATTGTTTACGACACGTTCGAACTGGTTCTTTTGTTTTCACCCCCTGCACATTGTCAGGAGTCATGTTATTTGCCCTAGCTAAGACAATTAACAGGACTCATGACATGAGATGACAAAAAGCTTACCGAAATTACCTTTTTTAAATAAAATACATTTATTTCTAGCAACCTTCATTCATATGTGGAGTACACGCAAGTACAGAAAACACAATTCTCAAACTCAAACTCAAAGCATTTATTTCAATTAAACCATTTACAGGCACTTTTGAATTGTCAAGGAGTCGGTCAGTTAGAAATATGAAGCTAGTTGCCCATTCCAAAGCGTAGTAGGTAGGTACCTATGGAGAAGAACGGGCAAGAAACTCCATGGACACTCTTTTGAATTATATTGATACATAAAGATTAGTATAAATAATGTTGAATTTATAACTAAATACGAGTATGAGGACGAAGTAAAAAAAAAAAACGCGTCCGTAGTAGCAAAATAAACAAAAAAAAAACTATTTCAAAATAAAATAATTACAAATAAGCCGAGGAAGCTAAGAGGTGGCCAGTCCCAACTGACGGCGCCCGTTCACGAACATGACGCATGGATCAGCACCATTCAGCTCAACCATTTTGAAGGGAGCCAAAACGATCCAACACACGCGCCACCATCAGCGAGACATCTGCCCGGGCGGATTTCCGGCCACCGTAGGCGCGGGCTTGCGGTCGGTGAGCAACGGGTAGCTCACCGTCCGGTAAGGACCAGGCCCGGGTCGACGGCGCGTCGTATTGCACGCGCGCCTCAAAGAGATGTCGTCAGCACAATGTATGGGTCCACTAGGACCGATGCCTGCCGGAGTCGCGGGAAGGTACTAATGGGTCACCGAGGCCCCCGAAACACAGGCAACGGAAGGAATACGGGTGGGTTTTAGTCGGTAAGAGTCTGACACACCCTCCCGCTCCACCCAGAGCGGGAGAAGTTATTTGATGATTCCCATCAAAAACAAAAAAAAAAGCGAGACATCTGAGTGAGCATGACATACTCTCAGCCGCCAGGGCCTATTCAAGTCAATGACATATTAACCGGTAAATGGTAGCTCTATACATAGTACTCACACCTGTGCAATGCAATTATACGATACATAGTAGATTGAATTTATACAATGCAAAGATAGTCTTACAATGTTCAGCTGCTCCAAAAGTATTTTCAAATGTTAACTATTCAATTGGTTGTGAATCGCGCCTGCATTAAAAATGGCTTTGATAGCTCTTTTCTGCAGAATAAAAATTGACTCGATGTCTGTAGCCCGTCCCCAAAGTAAAATACCGTAAGAAATGATACTATGGAAGTAACTAAAATAGACTAGCTTCGCGGTATCTACATCAGTAATTTGACGGATTTTTCTGACAGCATATGCCGCTGAACTTAGACGTCCTGCAAGAGATGTTAAATGAGGACCCCATTGTAGCCTTGAGTCGAGCGTGATCCCCAGGAAAACAGTTTTATCGACGAATTCTAGTTTCTCTTGATTCAATACTATCTCATAATCACTACTTTTGACATTTGGCAAAGAAAATCTAATGCACTTAGTTTTTTTCGCATTGAATACGAAATTATTGGCGGTGAACCAATTCTGAACCTGCAATAGGGCGTTATTTACGCCGTCAACATTAGTAGCACTTCTATCTACCTTAAAAAATTAAAGAAGTATGGTCAGCAAATAACACCATTTGTGGTTGATTATTTAATAAATGGAGTAGATCGTTAATATACACTAAAAGAGGAAAGGACCCAATATCGAGCCTTGTGGAACACCCATTTTTACTTTTAAACCGAGTGAATTGATACCATTAATTTATACTTGCTGTTGTCTATCATTTAAATAAGATTTTACTAAGCTGAGCGCATGTTTTCCAAGTCCGTAATGCTCCAGCTTCAAGAGTAATGTTTCGTGGTCGACGCAATCAAATGCCTTTGAGAGGTCACAAAAGATTCCTATGGCGCCTTGCGCTTCTTCCCACGCGTAAAAAAATGTGTCTTAATAAGGTTACACCGGCGTCGGTCGTACACCGTCCTTTAATGAAACCATATTGTTGATCGTGAAGGATATCACGGCAATAAAAAGGATAATAAAACCTAAAACACATCACGGCAGTGTTCAGATAGGCAAACAATGCTTACAGACTGAAATTAAATCGTTAGTTAAGCTGAAACAAATGAAAATGTTAAACTTAGAAAATTGTAAAAATACCATCTCCTTGTTAATAAAATTCTCTTACTTTTAAACTATTATGAATATCCTAGTGATTCATACCTCCAAAGAATCTCTATGACTTGGGCAAGTTTTTCTTATACTCGTACGGTCAACTTTCGCTAGTGTTACTTTTCCTATGAAAATCGCTCGAAAATTGAGTAAAACTTTTTCCAGACCGAAGCCTTAATGATTTTTCATTGAGCACTATGCGATATGATTGAAAAAACAAAAATTTGGTCATAACTTTTGAACCGTAAAAATTGCAGCGACATTCTCAGGGTTAAAAAGTTTACAAAAGTCTTTGCCCACGTCACAATTCGATTTGATCGATACTTCCAAGTACCACCCAGTTTAAGGAACTCTTGTGCAAAATTTTATGGTTCTAATTCTAAACCCAGTGGTTTAGGCGGTGTGTTGTTGTTTTATAGTAGATATTAAATAAGCAGCATTGCCTTTCCTCTCAACTGTCAGTATTTATACTCACATAATAATACTACTGTACTACTTTAAAATACTGTACATAATATGCTTCACGTATTTATTAAAGTGTATGTATTTTTTTTGCGTTATAATATGTGTAGGTATATTTAACATTTTAGTTTAAGACTTCTCTTATTTTTTATCTTCTTGTGCTCACACAATATTGTCTACATTTCTTTTTCATTTCTCCTTTCGCAAATCTACTCGAAGAAATTTCTTAAGAAATAAGCAGTACCTTTGTACTAAAATTATAATTATGTCGTATGTCTGTTTGTATTTTACTGTGTGTACATAAATAATAAATTAATAAATAAGCTCCCTTTTTACTATTTTGTCATAAATATATCTATGTTGTAACTAAGTCTAGAGTATGATTGTGGCCAAATAAAGTTTTGAAAGTTTTAAATTCAAGTTTCAAGTTTAATATAAAATAAGTGTCTGCAGTAGATACTACCAAGATATATATTTGAATGTGTTGTATTCGTGCTTATTTTTGTTGTTTAAAACAAAATACAATGTAATTTATATCAAAACATTACTGAGTAAAACCGATACATTTAAAAAGTATGAGTACAAAAAATCGGTTATTTAAATGAAACCAACATTAAAATTATTCCATGAATTGGTACCAACTAACTCCATTTTGCGTATCTAATATCAAAACGTTGGTCGCCCGAACAGGGACTTGAACCCTGGACCCTTGGATTAAAAGTCCAATGCTCTACCGACTGAGCTATCCGGGCAGTATGATGTATAACGAAACAGCTATTCATATAAAGTAGAGCCTGGCACAGACATGACGCCAAATTGAAAAAAAAAATGGGCCGACAGAGCAGTCGGATATTTGACCTGCGTATTTATATCTTACCCCAGGCTGCTTTCCCATTCATCTTGATTCCTTTTTACACGTTCATGTTGAGATAAAGAACGATGATATGTTTTATGTACCTAGGAGTCGTGTGGCCTCGGTTTTTATTATTCAAGATTTCGGTTAATTTATTCAGCTGTTTCGTTTGATACCACACGGCCTGGATAGCTTATTCGTTAGTTCACTTTATGTCCAGGCAAATCATTGTCCATTCCAGGTAGGAAGAGATCGCAGAAATCGATGATGCCGCCCATTGTATATTTTGTAATGTTTGATTTATTTTTTGTTATATATTTTTGTGGTGTTCAATAAAGTATATATACAAGTACCTACTTCCCATATTATTGATTGAATCCTATAATGATTAATAATAATTATAGTAACGGTTTACTGACATATTTCATCTAAACACTGAGTAGGTAGGTAACATAATAAGGAGCTAGTTCTTTAAAATATGCTATGTAGGTAGGTCATAGAATTTCTTAATTTTTGGATAGATTGGAAAAGCTTTCTCTTAAATATTTTTAACTAGGTGTTGCCCGTGACTTCGTCTGCGATCCAGGATGCAAAGTAGCCTATGCCCTTCTACAAGGCACGGTCTACCCATGTGCCAAATTTCATCTACTCCGTTCAGCCGTTTTAGCGAGAAAGCGTCACGAACAAACAAACCAATAAACAAACAAACTCACTTTCACATTAATAATAATAGTTAGGAAGTTAGGATTTAGGAGGAAACTAGGCCTCTTTGGACCGGTCAAGTAGGTACCTAACCGATGTTCGGTTAGAATACTTTAAAATAAGATAGGATAAATAAGCGTCATTATTCCCATATTCCCAAGTTTGAAACCCGTTTGAAAGTTATTTGTTTGGAAAATACAGTAAGCTGAAACAAATGAAAATGTTAAACTTAGAAAATTGTAAAAATAAGACCTCCTTGTTAATGAAATTCTCTAACTTTTGAACTAATAAGAATATCCCAGTGATTTATACCTCCAAAGAATCTCCATGGGCAAGGTTTTCTAATGCGATCAACTTTCGCTAGTGTAACTTTTTCCCATGAAAATCGCTCGAAAATTGAGTACAATGTTTGCCAGACCGAAGCCATTGCAGTAAATGATTTTATTTTTATTCAACACATGTTTTCTAGCTACGTAAAAGTTACCACAGGAAAGGCCCACTCTTCTACAACGTCCTGAAAAAAATATATAGCCCTGATAGTATTTTTTTAATGATTCTTTTCTTTGAGCATTATGCCATATGATTGAAAAAAAAAATTGGTCATAACTTTTGAACCGTAAAAAATTGCAGCGACATTCTTAGGGTTAGAAAGTTTGGAAATAACCTGGCCCACGTCCCTATTCGATTTCATCCATACTTCCAGGGATAACTGGGTTTGGAATTAGAAGCCAGTTTAGGCGGTGTGTAGTGTCAGCAAATTAATGAATTTAAGATTTTTAAATAAGCAGCATTAACTTTCCTCTCAACTGTGAGTATTTATATATATATTTGTTTGTATAATGCTTCATGTTTTTATTTAAGTGTATGTAAATTTTTGCGTATATTCATATTTTTTCTCTTCTTGTTCTCTTTCTACATTTCTTTTATTTTTTTTTTAAGAAATAAGCAGTACCTCTGTACTAAAATAATAATTATGTCGTATCTGTTTGTATTTTACTGTGTACATAAAATATAAAATAAATAAATTAGCTCTCTTATTTATTGATTTATTTAACCGTTATATTATTCCTACTTTGTTGCCTTTTTACTATTTTGTCATAAATATTATTATCTAGGTCTAGTAATTTATTTTCGGCCATGATTGTGGCCAAATAAAGTTTTGCGAAGTTTTAAATGCAAATGCGCTGCGGTTAAAACTGTCACTAACTTGATAATTAATTTAATATACACTGGGTTCTGCAGCATTCAAGTTTAAAATCAAATAAGTGTCTGCAGTAGATACTACCAAGATATTTTAATGTGTTGTATTCATGCTTATTTTTGTCGATAAAAACAAATTACAATGTATTTTTTTATTAAAACATTGCTGAGTAAACCGATACATTAAAAAAGTATGAGTATAAAAATCAGTCATTAAAATTATTCCATGAATTGTTACCAACTAACTCAATTTTGCGACTCTAAAATCAAAACGTTGGTCGCCCGAACAGGGACTTGAACCCTGGACCCTTGGATTAAAAGTCCAATGCTCTACCGACTGAGCTATCCGGGCCATACAATGTATAATGAAACAGTCATTCATATAAAGTAGAGCCTGGAACAGACATGAGGCCAAATTGAAAAAAAAAATGGGCCGACAGACCAGTTGGATATTTGACTTGCGTATTTTTATCGTACCCCAGGCTTCCTATTCATTTTGATTCTTTTTTACACGTTCATGTTGAGATAAAGAACGATGATATTGGGTATATTTTATGTAGGAGTCGTGTAGAGTCGGTTTTTATTATTCAAGATTTCAATATGTGTATTCAGCTGTTTCGTTTGATACCATTTGGCACGGCGCGGATAGCTCATTCGTTAGAGAATTCGACTTTTAATCCAAGAGTCTAGGGTTCAAGAACCTTTTCGGGCGGCATTTACTTTGAAATAATAATAAAATATTCAAAATGGGAATTCACCGTTAATTCTTAAGAGGACAATAGGCATCAGCGAAACTATGAATTTGAAGTGCCTTACTACTTTATATTCATTTTATTTTATGAATTTTATTTAAATTCGGTGTAAAGTATAAAGTAGAGTAAAGTGCCTGCTACACGGTTGCCAACCGCGTCCCCAACAGAGGTGACCGTGGTTGGCGACCGGCATCGGCAGAGCTGTTTCAACTACATGGTCGCCAACGTGCCATTCTGTCGTGATATTCGAGTAGTAACATCATGGTGAATTTATCAAATTCAGAAAGAGCAGGAGTGGCTTGGGCACTTTTGTGCGCGAGCGAAGAAAAAGTAATTTAATGACCTAAATAAATAAAAAATTATAAGTCATCATAAACACTTTTTTAAACTCTCTTTTGTACGAGCCTTTTAAATTGTCAATTTTCTTTTTGGCCGATCTGAATTGTTTTCCATTTAGAAACCAAGACATCCCAGACTAGGCACTTTTATCTTTGTACTGTTCGCAGCTGAGATCCCACAGACAGGGACACAGACTGTTCCACAGACTGTATCCAAATAAACGTTATTCTATTCTAATCTTATTCTATTCTACAGGGTAGGTCTCTGTGCAGCTCGATCAACTCAGTAACAATTTATTTTATTTCCGCCATTTTGCACGTTTTAGGGTTCCGTAGTAAACAATGAACCCTTATAATTTCGCCATGTTCGTCTTTTTTTTTTGGGTTGGGGAGTCATTAAATAACTTCTTCCGCTCTGGGCGGTACGGGAGGGTGTGTCAGACTCTTACTGACTAAAACCCACCCGTATTCCTTCCGCTGCCTGTTTTGCCAGGAGCCTCGGTACCTTCCCGCGACCCCGGCAGGCATCGGCCCTAGTGGACCCTTTCACTTGTGCTGACGATATCTCTTTGAGGCGCGCGTGAAATACAACGCGCCGTCGACTCAGGCCTGGTCCTTACCGGACGGTGAGCTACTCACCGTCCGCAAGCCCGCGCTTACGGTGGCTGGAAATCCGCCCGGGATTCCCGACGCCCAGGGCCTCTCCAGCGGCGGCTAGGGGCGAAAGGGCGCGAAATTTGCCTTTCCCTCAACCGTCCCGCCTCCTTCTTCACGAGCATTACTGCTTCGCAGAAGGAGGTGACATCTGCCCATGCCCTCTCGCTCCGTACCATGGCCTTAACCAGGGCCGCACGCCAGAGATCTCTGCCGCCGTTCGCCTCCACGAGGGCACGGTTATGCTCTTCCCAAGCCGGGCAGAGCTCCACCGTATGCTCCACCGTGTCCTCCGGGCGATCCACACAGTGGTGACACCCGGAATTATCATACAATGGATATTCGTAGAAATCAGTTGCATATAATTCTGAAATGTTTATAAACAAACCGTATTTCGTCTGACCGTGTTTCCGACACAGGAACCTCCCGAAGCTGCCGTGTCCGGTGAGTCAAGCGGAAGGTGAGGACGCCGTGGCGCCTCTCTAGCCACTCCTTAAAGAGGGAACTTATCGCCGCAATTGTGGCGTGCTCAGCTCTGAGATCCCGCCGGAGCTCCGCCCGCTGTGCCGTGATTTCTCGCGGCAGCGTAGTTACGCCCCGGCGTTTCGCCTCCTCGCGCCCGCGCCTCTCCCATACGTGCGCGAGGACTTTTGCTTACAGATCATGTCCTTCTGTCTGTCTGTCTGTCTTACCCCACTGTAGCTCAGAGACACTTAGTACTAGAAAGCTGTTATTTGGCACATATTAATTACGCCGACAAAGTGCTAAAATAAAATCTTGAAAAAAAAATTTTTTTGGCGTACCTCCCTTGCACGTAATGTGGGGATGATATTTATTTTTCTCGTCTCCCCATGGTGTGGGGTATCGTTGGATAGGCTGTTCAAAAATATTGCAGGTCTGTGGACACTACTTTTCGATTCAAGGATCCACTTGCATAATACTAAGCTATAAAGTGCTAATTTTTGTTAGAGTCAAGTGTGATGTTTAAGGAGATGTGAAAAAAATCATGGCAGTAGTACATATAATGAAATTAAAAGGAAAACTATCACGGCTAAGTAGGCTTTACATGTTAACGAGTTATAGTCGACCAACTTCGAATTGACCGTGCCATATATCGATGTATGGGAGAACAGGTTTTTCAACTACAATGTTAAGTTTGTTTTTGAAATAAATTCGTCCCAAGGAATCCCAACTACGGAACACTTCATTGTGCGTGGTCCAACACTTGAACGGTGAAATTCCTAATAAAATTATGACTGTTATCCAAAACAGGAGTTTTATTTTTATTTAAAAAAAATATCTCAAATCCGGCCGCAGCAGCAGCAACAGCAGCTTCAATTTGACCTGGACAGGCTGAGATGGGACGCGCCCACGTTACGGGTCACACGATGGTGCTCGGCCTGGGCAGTGGAGATGGGAAAATTGAAGAATTTCCATATATTATTATTCCATATAATATTTAAACGATAGAAAGATATAAGCCAGTAGGGATCTACAAATGACGTTGAGTGTGTGGTGTTAGAACGAAGGATAAATACTAAAACAATATTGTAGAATTAACAATTCTACAATAGGTAAAATTGTAAAACTTGCGCGCCTAGCAGGTGTGCCTCGCGCGGCGATTGACAGCGAGTAACTGACGTGTTGCCAGACGCCGAAGGCGTGTCCTCGTACAGATATGGTCTGAAATCTCGTATTTTGTCAACACAACCTCGTACATACCATTTATTTAATAAATTGCATAAAATCTATTGATGTTCTAGTCAACTATCTCATAACCAAGTTCTCTACAAAGAAGTTTCGTCAAAAAGTACTACAGAGCAGTTTGTACAAGTTATACAAACACACCTTACACACCGCTCTGGACAACCTAGTGTCCATGGTCGCAGATAGCAGGTCGACAACCGGAATTTTGCTTTGAATACTGTATACAATATCAAAACCTACTATAGTAGACGTGGAGTAGAGTGGATTTAACATTGACATATTTTCTACGTTATGATAACATCTTATAGAAACAATACAAGTAAAATTAATTAAATTAAACCTTTCGATTCGTACGTACACACCGTTCATTCATTTCGTATACTCAGAGGCGCATTCCAAAATATGATTTGTATCAACGACTCTCGTACAAAGTCGTACGAGGATAGATGTAAGCTCGTACCTCGTACCAAACCACTAAATCTCGTACATGTACGAGAAACCTCGTATGGATGGCAACACTGAACTGACGAACTCGCGGTTGGTAACCGCCGTCTACACGGTCGACCAACCCCCTCCCAACCTACTCTATTCGTCCTTGGTCGCTAGCGCAGCTCTTTAAACCAAGATTGTTGGAGGGCCAAATCAAATTTGGTCGTATAACCACCATCTACACTACCAAAGGTGACCTTGACTATAACCTACCAAAGCCAACTCTGTCGGAACGCGGTTGGTGACCGTGTAGCAGGCACTTAAATCAAAAATAGTAGGTGTCTGAAGTCGAAATTTTCTACTTATAATAGTGAATTTATGAAAAACAGACGTACACAAATAGCTAAGATTCACAATACGATATGTATGAAATTGCTTCAACTCACTATTTTGTTTTAATTTTGTAAATGTAATTACTTTATCTGTTATTGATTAGCTAATTTATTTTTATTAAATTTTAAGCGTTAACGTTGTTCCGTGAGTCCCTTACCGAAAGTTTTATCAGCGTAGGCGCTGCCTTTACTGAAAATGGAACAAGAATATACGTACTTGCGTATATTTAGCACGATTTTTATTTTACTCGACATAAAATAATCACTAGAAGTCATCATCTGCCTAGCCTTTTCCCAACTATGTTGGGAAAAGGATACAGCTGAATAGGTACCAGTATTTTACATTGAGCGACTGCCTATCTGACCTCCACAACCCAGTTACTGGGTAATACGATACCCCTTGGTAAGACTGATTGTCAGACTTTCGAGCTTCTGACGACCCGTAACGACTGTCAAAGATCTACAAATGACAGCCGGGACCAACGGTTTAACGTACTTTCCGAGGCAGTGAAGGGTCTTGGTATGTAAAGATGGTGACCCATCCACGGACCAACCGCGGCATGCGTAGCTTAATCTGATCGATCGACCCGTGCAGCTGTTATCAGTGTTATCACTTAGCCACAAGCCCAAGAAAATAATCACTAGAAGTCTAGACGAATATTAAAACAGCAGTTTAGTATTTTACTAACTTTTAGTGCCAGTTTGCATTAAAATATCCAATTTAATTTGCCGAGCTACACAATCTATGATTGGTAAAGAAACAATGTGATGTTCAAATTAGTTTCCGAATGTAAAATTCCGGATTTTATCGGAGAGGTAACCAAATACGACGCTTACAGTTTTATAACTGTACCTAAGTACTTGCCGGAAGAATCTTCCCGTACCACCTACAAGGGATCATTATTACACCAAAGTATTGAATTAACGTAAATGACAAACAAAAATATTAATAAATTAATTTTATCATCTGTTTCATTGTACAAAGACGCTATTTCACCACTTATCAAATAATTACTTAGGGACGCCAACAAAGGTGATTCACCGCGATTCGTTACTTTGTACGAATCACGCTCTGCGCCAACTTTTTATATGATCAGTTATTTCGCTAATATTCGTACTGCCCGGATAGCTCAGTCGGTAGAGCATTGGACTTTTAATCCAAGGGTCCAGGGTTCAAGTCCCTGTTCAGGCGACAAATATTTTGAATTATCAAATTATTTCTCGAAGTTTATTAATAGTAGTATTTACATAAATGTATAATAAAAACACATTAAGAGTAAACAAGTTTTCAAGGAATCAAAGGTCTTCAAGGTCGCATTTCGACGTTTATCGTTATAGCTTTTTTTGTTAAGTACTGGATTTAGAAAAGAAACATTGATTTATTTTATAAAAGGAAGTGTAATAAGTACATAACAGTAAGAAATAACTAATTAATGTGGTTTGTTTATAGAACGCAAGATGTTTAGCAATCTCTGATTGTTTATTTATTTTCAAAATATAACTTGAAGTAAATAATTAATAACCTTGCACTTATCAAAATAAATTATATAATTATGATCTGGTCCATTTTAGCCCACTCGCCTTCATTATATCTACTTAATTTAATGGAAGATTTCGAAAGTAGTAAGCAATGCTAAAAAAAATCGAATGTATTGTAGGTATCCTTCGAGGAACAGTTTTTGTTAAAGCTTACAATAGAATACTTTTGCCCTGCAATGGGATAACACAGGCTGATTTATTTACTAAAATAGAATACACAGAATACAATTTCGGCATTTTATTCGTTTCTTTGTACAGCCGTTAGACCTTTTTTAACACGCTTTTTGTATGTTTGTATGTAACTGAATCTTTGAATTCGATTTTCGACCACTTCAAAACATCAGATTAATTTGAAATTTTGCACACTTGGCAAGGACCGGTGACAACACATTAATTTAAGTTTGTCCCATTATCCTTACCAGGATCTTCAGGATTAGCGATTTTTCATATCCGGAGACACGGTAATGTCTTGTGCCTAGTACTACGACTTGTGCTAAGACTTAAGTACATGACTTAAACTTTGAGACAAACATATATTATGACTACTGGCAGGGTCAACTAGAGAGCCATACATTTACTTAAATAAAAAATAGTTTGAGATATAAAAGTAGTTACCAAACTAATAAATAATAGTTTAAAAATAAAAAACACAAAATTATTTTTTAATTTTTTGGTTAAGTTTTCTAATAGCGTGTTTTTTAGTTTTTTAAACTATTATTTCATTGATAAATTTTGTGTATTTTGAGGCTAATCGAAAACAGGTAAGTATCGTTTTAGTCTTCATTAAAAAACTTAGGTAGGTTCACTCCTCCAATGATGATAGTTTGCGGGTCCATTTGACCGCCTCATAGTATAACCTTATAACTAAGAATTACTTAAGAGGACTACAAAACCTAAGTGTCCTTGAAAAACGCACGCACACATTTGCACAATCGATGTGAACGCCATCTAACGACGACGCCCATATAACTAACGGCATAGCGAGGTTACGCCCGAGTATTCTAATAGATGGCGCAGCAACGACGCGCATGTAAGATATATATCTAACAAAAAATAGATAGGACAATGAAATTATTTTTATTTGTTTTATGTGTTACTTGAAAAATTAAGGATGTGTTCCTAACTAATATTATAAATGTGAAAGTGAGTTTTGTATCTTATGCTTTCACGCTGAAACAGCTAAACGGACTTAGATCAAATTTGGGACATGGGCAGACCATGATCTGGAGAAGGACATAGGCTACTTTTCATCCTGGATCGCGGGCAACAGCTATTTTTAAATAAAACTGATTCAATTAAACTAAAAACATTTTTATTAAAAAAAAAAAAATGGCGCCCTTTATACACCTTTATGGTTTACACTAAGCACTAAGGGTTTTTCAGATTTACATCATAATACATTTTAGTTTTAAGCTCTTTTTCAGGTTAACATTATGTGACATTTAGTTTTAAGCTCTTTTTCAGGTTAACATTATGTGATATTTAGTTTTAAGCTCTTTTTCAGGTTAACATTATGTGACATTTAGTTTTACGCTCTTTTTCATGTTAACGTTATGTGAAATTTAATTTCAAGCTTATTGTTAGGTTTCTATCTAATGGTCCGTGATTTGAGATCTCATATAACTTTTCCAAAACATGGGAAACGTTAATAATCCTATGTCCAATTTGGATGTTCTTTTCAGGAGTACCTATAGTTTTCCATCTGAAAAAGAAATGAATACAAATATAATTTCTTGATAGATAAGATATATTTTTATTCGTATAAAACATAGAAATATTAAACAAGAATTCTAAGTAATCAATCTAAGTGAAATGTGTTTGCGGAAAAATCTTCTTCTATAATAATCAGAGATCGGATATTCGGATGCATATTTACCTAAAGTTAATTTTTAGCAGTGAAAGTATGGAAGCAGCTACTTAAAATATTTTTATTTGTAAAAAAAAAAAACACGGGATGCCTGGAACACCGGGAATGCATAGCTAGTCGGGTGTATAATAAAGAAGCGACTTCTAAAATATGTATATTTAAGAGGAGGGGTGCTGTGTGTTAGTTAAAACAAAAAAGAACACCCGAACGCATGGCAAGCACAGCGACAAAAGCAATTATTGTAATTAAATAAACTAAGAGAACTATTTGTCGGGGTAGCTACTAGCGCATAAGCAGGTATAATTTGCCGTCCCACTCACAAACTCGCAAAATGCCTATCGTCGTTTTCTATTAATATAATGGTGCTAACATATATTTTTTTTTTTCGCTATGTGGAGAGGAAAGGAATTTAACAGAATTTCACTAAGCACAATAATTTGTAACCGTTATCGTATATTAAAGTTGTTTGCTATGGCAGTTTGGTATTTACCTACCTACTTTACAATATTAGGTAGGTAGATATTATGCATCCGCTTATAATAGTCAGGAGAAACACAAAATTTGTCGATTCCGGAATAGCGGGTTTTTTTTTTCTATAATAGTTCATTCCATAGAAGCCAACATTTGAAAGTAAGTTATATGTAGTACTGATTATAATACTAATCTGATTCAATAGTCAGAAACCTTATTGATCCCGGAAACGCGGGATTTTTTCGATATAAAAGCGCATTCCACATTCGCCAACATCTCAACTTTAGGTGAATATGCATCCGAATATCCGATCTCTAATAATAATTTAAGTTTTCTATAATAATCTTGAATTTAACCCATCTGTTTCTTGGTTTTCACGTTGGACATGATATTGCCTTACAAGCCACCTAAAATTCTATTATTATTTTTAAAACCAATTGAAACAAATCTAAACGTGTTTGTGGCAAGGTGATGTTATAAATATTACCTGTCTACTTAAGGCTTCTTGTAGTACATGCATATGAATATGTAGTTTTATCAATAACTTCACAATCGTGATCTTTCTGTAGCACCTCTGTTTTTAATCTATAAAAATATTGAAGATTTTTAATTACGTAGAAATGTCAATTCTAAATATTGTAGTTCTATGATGTATTGTAGGTCACAAGATAGGTAATTGAATTTCGTTTATTTTTGTATTTGACTTTGAAAAATTGTTAAGCTGCAAGATTAGGTAGGTACCTACAATTCATAAGTAGGTACATAATTACGAGGGCTGCACTAAAAGTATCGGGAATGGAATATTTCCACTGTTCCTGTCATATTAAAATCTTTTTAATTGAAAACTCCTTGGTTTTAAAATTTTAATACCATTTATTTATTAAAAGATTCTCGGTCTTGTCACAAGGTTTTGTCAAACTTGTTAAGTCGTTGAGAAAATGGAATGGACTCGAGAAAATTCAAGAGCGATGATTTATTATGACTTTCGAAGTGGTTTAACACAAAAACAGTGTGTTGACCGGATGATTTCTGCATTTGGTGATGAAGCCCCATCCAAAACCACAATTTATCGCTGGTTTGCTCAATTTCAACGTGGACGTGTCAAGCTCAGTGATGATCCCCGTCAAGGTCGTCCAAAAACTGCAGTCACCCAAGAAAACGTTGATGCTGTGCGTAAGCTGATTGAGGAAGATCGACATGTGACATACCGCGAAATTCAGGCAACTTTAGACATTGGCATGAGTCAAATACAAATAATCTTGCATGAACAATTGGTGTAAAAAAGTTGTTTTCCCGATGGATACCGCATTCGCTCTGTGAAGAGCAAAAAGCGTCTCGTGTTACTTGGTGCGTCAGAACTCTCGAAAGATTCCACGCAGGATCTTCAAATGCTGTATACAACATCGTATCAGGTGACGAATCCTGGATATACGCGAACGAACCCGAAACAAAAAACCAGTCACGAGTTTGGGTGTTCGAAAATGAGTTAAAGCCAACAAAAATTGTTCGTTCAACTGCAACCGCCGCATCATCCTCCATCACGACAATGCGAGTTCTCACATCGCGCACAGAACAAAAGAGTTTTTAGAGCAAGAAAACATAGAATTATTAGACCATCCGCCGTACAGCCCCGACCTAAGCCTTAATGATTTCTATACTTTCCCTAAAATAAAGAATAAATTGCGTGGACAGAGATTTTCATCACCTGAAGAAGCTGTGGACGCCTACAAAACGGCCATTTTGGAGACCCCAACTTCCGAATGGAATGATTACTTCAATGATTGGTTCCATCGTATGGAAAAATGTGTCAAATTTCGCGGAGAATACTTCGAAAAGCAATAAATACATTTTTAAATAGTAATGTTGTGTCACTTCCTTGATTCCCGAAATTTTCAGTGCCGCCCTCGTATAGTCAAACAAAACCAATAAAATTAAATTCTTACTTGTGACAAATAACATCGCAATTTTCAGATGAACCAGTTATTTCGTCATGCCTATTATCAAATAAGCCGAGGTCTTTTTCTGAAAAAACAAAAACATTTGGTAAATTTAGCTTCTATTTATTGTTATTTATATATTTTATTTGTTGCTTATATAAGGTGGAGGTACTTACGTATTCGAATAACTTCCGTGTTGATATTTTCGACCGTTTTTCTCCTGTAGAAAATAATTCGATTTTAAAGGTTTTTTTTATTTATATACTTAATTATAGAAATGTATTTAATATATATATGTACATCGTAGTAGTTTAAATAAAAAACAAAAATCCTGAGATTTTAACCCAGGCATTCTCGACTGTAAATCCACTTTTCTTTTAAATACGCTACTGTATCATTTGAAAGACGTTTTGAAAATACAGAACATATGAACTGATTGCACTTACTTCGACGTTTCCAAAATTCATAGTATTATGGTTATAAAAATAAATATTTAGTAATAATAAAATGCTCTATCTTACCTTTTAATTTCGTTCATAAGTTCGGCGTTTGATTTGTATGAACGTTTTTTAATTTTAGTCCTCGCAACGGTTTTCACTTTCTTTCCCATGACATTCCATTTCTTTCTTCTTTTTTGTTGATTTTTCTTTTACAAATGATACAATTTTATAACAAACTACTTTATTACGCTATTTTAACATAAAGTATTTTATATCTACACGAAATAAAAATATTTATGCAAAGAAAATATGAAACAATGAATTCACAAACAAAACTTTACAAAACATTAAACAATCGGGGCGGAAATAATGCGGCGAAAAGAAGACACGTCTGTTTAGCATCTGCAGGCCTCGGCGGGCACTGTCGATACACAGGCGTTTACGCATACATGCGTACGTATTATGCTCGGAAATAAGAATATACGATTAACAATAAATCCATTGATTAGATCAAAAAATTAAAACACTATTATGCTAATATGTTGCTTGTAGAATAATCTGACAAAAAATCAGAATAATTGCATTTATATTAGTATGATTTTTACGCGTTAAAAGAATTTTTTAGAGGTAACTCCCTGATTTTTTTCTATCGTATCAAATCAGTTATATTATGTTTTCAACACACTATCTACCTAAGATATATCCTGAAGAATATCATATATTTTTCTGATTTTGTTTACTGCAGTGGATCATATACTTTTAGGCATTATAAAACTTGCGTTTAGCTCCTGTAGGCCTCTTAAGTTGGCACGCGTGTCACTGGTGGAACGACAAAATAATTTGGGCACGGCATCGTAGGTACCTAAGTCAACTAGTTTGCAACATCAGAAGTCGCACTAATTTGTTATTTATCATTTAAATAAATATAAAACTGTTAATGTTAACATTACTGTATAATAATAAAGGTTTGTGAAAGTATAGTGTTTTTTAACCAAAATTTATAAGACATGTGACATCTACCAATCCGCACTAGGCCCGTTTGGTCGACTACGGCCCACGCCCTCTCACCCAGAGGAGGCCTCTGTCCCAGCAGTGTGAACATTATAGGCTGATTATGCTATTATGCTATATATTTTTTCCAGTATAGTTACTACTGGAAAAAAACTATGTAGGTTCAAGTCTTATAACTATAGTTTGGCATGTCATGCGTCATGGCCACATTCAATATTTATTTGAAAAAATAAATGGCACGTGGATGTGTATTGATTCACCATTTCTGACCTAAGTACTCCTTCATAGAGTTATTTATCCAAATCAATTCACATATTATCACGAAAATCTTTATTTATTTTTAATTTGGGGAACCCAATCTCAGTCGAATGTCAAAAGCAAATCCAGTGATTTTATTTTTTGGATAGAAAATTATCAAATAACTTTTCCCGCTCTGGGCAGAGCGGGAGGGTGTGTCAGACTCTTAGTGACTAAAACCCACCCGTGTGTTCCTTCCGCGCGTTGCCTGTGTTGCCAGGGGCCTCGGTAACCCTTTCGAACTTTCCCGCAACCCCGGCAGGAAATCCAGTGCTTCAAATTAGGATGCCTAATTAGGGCCGAGTACTTAGGTCTCATTTTAAACGTGCCGCTGAATAATGAAATAAGTCGACGCGGGCTAATAGGACCGCTGTGCACCCTAATTGCGTAAATATTGGTCTGTTCAACAACGTAAATAACGTAATTAATGTTGTTGAACTGTCAAAATGAAAGCCATGATGTGTTGCGAAATTACCCCGCAGGCGCAGGTTTAGCTTATAAATTATGGATTAAGGTAATTCATGAGGTAAACTGTAGGTAACTAAGCCATTCTGTGTACTGGTTGTTTCACTGGGTTTTTTACGTCTTGTTTACTCATTATATCTAATTGCTGAACCTTTTTGGGTGTCTCTATTACCTTCGAGTAGTTTAGTTAATGAGTAGAAAGATTGCTATATTATACAGCAGTTTTATTTTTGTTGAGGAATGTGGTTCTTTAATGAATGAATGAATGAATGAAATGCACCGACCACAGCGTGGTTAAACCAGACTCGATTGCTCGAATGAACCCAAGGATTCGCACTAGTCCCTGGAGCCTCATGTTTCATGGGACTGCAGAGACCATTGTATATCAAAGAGTAGACCGGGGGGCGCGGTAATGGTCAGGAAGACGTGCCCTTAGGATAGAAAGGATTATTAGAGCCTACCGGATATGCATCCTTACTAATTGCTGAACCTTTTTGGGGTGTCTTTTTTACCTTCGAGTAGTTTAGTTAATGAGTAGAAAGATTGCTATATTATACAGCAGTTTTATGTTTGTTGGGTTTTTAGGTTTATTTATGCGAAAAAATAGAACCCCAGGCTTGGCCGGAAATTTAATTATGGAACTTGAACTTTATAGCCAACACCTTGATCGCATTACACACTTCCTTTCCAATCACGATTTTGAAGGAAATTCCTAATCCATTGCTACTCATGTTTGAAAAATTCGCCTGCTCCACAATGTAAATTACGCAATTAATGTTGTCGAATTGTCAAATTGAAAGGCATTGCAATTGTTAGTGTGGAACTGATTGTAAATAAAACAAACACAACAGCAGATACTTATATGTATGTATAGGGACACGTTTGCCGATAGGTATCTTTGCGGGTATATCAACCAGCGAACACTTGTAAGAAAATTAAATTAATTCAGGGTAAGATTGTGTTTGTATTTTTATTAATAAAACAAGAAATACTCATTCAAACTTTTCAACTACCGGTAAAATGCTGCAACTTTGCCGTAGTTTTATAGTAACATTGATATATTTCGAAAAAATACAATAAATTTTCACCCTTGTTAGGTTGGGGATAAAGCTTATATTAATGGTCATTGGCAGTGTACTTAGAACTATAATTATTCTGTTTCGTTTTCGAAATATAACAGTCTTAATCACTAGGCAAAGTTGGGGCACAAAACTGTAACATTGTCTGCTTCAATTTTGACCGTCTAAACGACTTAAGTACATCATTCTTGCACTGGAAGTTAACCCTTATTAGTAGGACTTAGGGATAAGAATTGCAAAACAGCCACTTTTTGCTTATACAACTAGAAATAATGCTAGGCAATGTTGTGTTCTTTTTAGGCAATCTTGTGTTCGGCTATCACTCATTGCGTTTGACAACTCACTGTCATGTGGTTTCAAAGAAAATAAACATGGCGGCGGGTTTTTCGTATAGCCAGGTAATGATTGAAATAACTACCAACAATTTGAAGTTGCTACAACCAATATTTAAAAAGATATTGGTAAATACATATAATAGGCAAAGTTGGGTATGCGAGGCAATGTTGCAGCGTTTGAGGTACTTACAGTATTTTCTTTGATGTCATTTGATTCTTTATTTTAAAGCAAAACGTTGTCACACGAAATCGGTTAGCATTTTTTCATAAGTAGGGCACTCCGCAGAGTCCGCAGTAATTCGGCGAAGGCCAAGGTCCCAGCAGTTTCAAGACAAAGCCGCCTGTGACAAGGTCAAGATGACTGGCTAGCGAGAACCCTCGGCCACTTCGTTGAGCAGCCACTAACACTAAATGTTTGGGATTTGAAGGGCACTAAATATGGAAATTCATTAGACTTGAATAACATCATAGCTTACTAAAATAAAACGAGCAAGCCTTACAGTATTCGCATATAATGTGTAACATCTGAAATGCAATAAGCAACTGGGCAGCGACAAAAATTAACCAAATTAACCATTAATTTATAAATTTAAAAAGTTAAATACTGATATTTATTCGAATATTATTCACTACTAGTGGTCGCTCACTGGTCGAAATTCGACCCCTTCTATTTAAAATCTATATAGTACTTACTAATTCCATGAGTAGATACACTAATTCCATGCTATTGAAAAGTACTTACTTCACGCACAATGGTCCACCTGAAGGACTAAGTGCGGAAACCAACTAACATAGTACTTACTTATTCCATGCTTAAGCTGTCACTTCCTGTCTACACACTTCCGTCCCTTTTCACGAAATCATTCCCACAGAAAGCGAGAGGAAAACATGTTACACATCAATATAAAATACTAGATGCATCCCGCGGTTTCACCCGCATAAGTTTTGACCCCGTGGGTATATCGGGATAAAAAGTATCCTATGTGTTATTCTTGGTTATAAACTATCTGTGTGCCAAATTTCATTCAAATCCGTTCAGTACATTTTGCGTGAAAGAGTAACAAACATCCATCCATCCATCCATCCATCCTTAGAAACTTTCGCATTTATAATATTAGTAGGATTTCTTGTATCTTGCAATACGAAAGCAAAAGTATCTTATACGAATTAGTAAACAATAGTTCCTAAGTACCTTTTTTTTTTAGTTCTTATTTCCTTCTTTTCGGTTCTTACAGTGATTTCCTTATCACAGTAAGTAACTTCTGAAGTACACAAGCAGGTATGCTTAATGTCATAAGGGTAATCACAACAATAGAAAGGTAAAAACTTTTTACCTTTCTTTTGAAGGGAACCTCTATAAATAAACCCACTAAACTACTTACTTTAGTGAATCGCGGAGGTTCTACGAAATCTCATTCACTGTAGGAAAGAGCGCCTAAGGAACGGTTATCTACAATATTTACTTACCTGGAAATCGTAGGGAAATTGTAAAAAAGGGGACGAATTTTTCGGACTGTAAACGCACAAAAAGACGCCATCTTTGTTAGCAACTGTGAGGAAGAGTGAAATTGGTATCCCGTAAGGAAACATGAATGTGCGAACATTATATAATATCGTTTTATAGTTTGTTTTCGACAGCTAACATCCAACAATGACAAGATTCATAATATACGTCGTTGGGGTCGATCACAAGAACTTGCTTTTCATAGAACTGAAAATGTATAGGTACCTAGTGCAAGTTACTTATCTTACCTACAAATTACTAAGTGTGCTGTAAATAAACTGTTTTCCAAGAACTAGGTACTCATCTGCAGTTCTCAGAAAACATCTTATACCTATACAATTTTGTATTTATCAAGAAACAGACCTATTTTTTATAAAAAATAATGGGGCGTAATGTTGAAGTAAAGAGTACAACAACAGAAAAACTGATGAAGTAAGCGTAGCGCTAAGCGTAATGAAGTTAAAAAGAATAAAATTATATTCCTGAGGACGACAGCGTAACTTAATTGTTTTATCAACGCTACAGATCTATGTACTATATACTTAGTCTAGTATTTTATATCTTCGTCAGTTTTCATATTATTTCTTTTATCAACGAGGGTTTACTGGAATACGTGGCCATGGCACAGAGCACAGAGACGTCAGGGGCACCTGTCCTGCCGGGGTCGCGGGAAGGTACTTATGGGTCACCGAGGCCCCCGCAACACAGGCAACAGGAAGGAATACGGGTGGGTTTTAGTCAGTAAGAGTCTGACACACCCTCCCGCTCCGCCCAGAGCGGGAGAAGTTATTTGATGATTTCCCACCCTAAAAAAATAATAAAATAAAGGGGCACCTGTGAAAAGTGTCAAAGCGCCTAAATTTTCTTTAGTCGTGAGGCGTGAGTGAATGATGAACGAATGAATGAAACGAATGATGACGTTCGTCATCATTTATTTTATATTCATTGTCAAAATGGAAGACCTCTTGTTAAACTGGCGCCAACTGGTGGTATGCAATATATAAATTAAAAATAACTATTATATACTATACCTATACACACAAACCTAAATACATAATCATACAACCAATTAAAGACATAATAATTTATATGTCTTTAATTTGATCAGCTGAAAGCTAAAAATAATTATTTATAATACTTGGGAATGAATCTTCAAAATTTAAGATGTTAAAATGTGTTGCTAGCAGAATTGTGTCACAAAAAATTAAACATTCCAATTAAAAAAATTGTTTTGCACAATACTGAATATGTGTCTGCACTTGCATGAAACTGGTACATACAGCTGGCTATCCTTGCCCACGTGCATTACCTTCATTAATATCTAACTAATAATGCTCTCTAGATCCTAAAATGATATTCTGTTAGCAGAATGTGTTGAGTCTCAAATAATTCAGTATCATAAAAAAGAATTGTGTAAGTTATTGATAAATATGAAATTTATCACAAAATTCTAATTATGTTAAATAATTTACTTACTTAAATTGTTGTTGTGAACTTGTGACTGATAAAAAAAAGGAATTAACTCAAAATTCCTAAAAATACCAGTGCCAAATCTATATTGAATAATAATAATTATGAATTAATGTGCTATAAAAAATAATAATTCGCTTGGCATGAAGTTTGTATGTAGTAGTTTATCTGTGCCATTAGAGAAATTGTTGTTTCGCAATTTACCTGTATTTTATTATTGGACAATAATATCAATTTACATTTTAGCGTATTTGTAACCAAATGTTGTGATTGTTGGCGTTTGTTGTTGTTAATTTGATTGTTAGTAGACTTTATAAGTAAATGTGGATTCAATTAAATAAACCGTCTTCTATAATAATATTGAATTTCTTTAATTGCGACTTAGCCCTCTTCCTCTCTCCTAATGTTGCCGTGCCCGACAGGGTCCATATTGGTCTTTTACTTTTTATACCATCTATGTAATACATATGGAATGCAATAAAGAATTGAGAATTGAATTGAATTAGGAATTTCCTTCAAAATTCTTCGGATTGTGAAAAAAGTGTATTTCGCAATTGGGGCACAGGACATATATAATCATATCTCTTAAAGCTACGGCACTGAGCAGACTATTGCACAGAAAACTACAGGTTGAAATTGAAAACTTGCGACAAACTGAAATGGGACATTGTATACATCATTATTAACAACTTTTACTAAGGGACCAAAGCTGTAATCCCAAAAAAAAAAATCTGCTTTTCCTACATTTTGATGAGGTATTGCGAACATAAATGTAGGGGACAGCAGTTTTTTTTTTGGGATTGTAGCTTTGGTCCCTTAATAAAAGTTGTTCATAATGATGAGTACAATCTCCCATTTCGATTTGTCGCATGTTTTCAATGTCACCCTGTATACTAGGTGTCGTTTTGCATCCTCGTCAAATTCAAAGAGGTAACTTTGCCAATGATTCTCGACACGAATCAATAATAAAATAAATAGGTTTTTTTTTCTAATTTTCGGAAATCAGCATGTGTGGGGACCCGCTTGTTAAAACGCGGTCTGTGTGATACCGCACTGTAGGTAACTGCCCTTTTACACACACACTACCGCATATGCCACGGGGTGATTCTGTTCTGTGAAAGTGGTGTACCTATTCTAAAATACTGTCAAACTTAAATAACTAAAAAAACAAGTATGTAGGTATTAATTATTGAGCAGGTATAATAATTTTATTTGATTATATAAGTCTTTCATAGCAGCCTCCTGAAATTTTACGAGGATACAAAACGACACCTTGTATTTTGTAATATTTGAAAATAAAAATCAAAATAGCATTCACCTTTGACCAATGTCGAGTTGACATCAACCTAAATCCTTTTTATTAGCCTATTTAAATCTAGTTTTCGGGCTCTCTCAGTGTCACACCTTTAATTCTGGTCATGCTGCAGTATTGACATTACGACACAATAAATAATGCTGAGTCGGTAAAGCAGATTCCATCCTGCAATGAGCAGACAAAAATGAAACTTAAGGTGATGAATGTGACTGTACCTACATATGTAAAGACTACACAGTATTGTAGTTATTAGAAAGAAAAAAAGAAAGAATAAAAATACGTTTATTTGCGGTAAACATGACGCAAAGAAGGAACACAAATAAAAAAAGAAACAATTTGGGGGAAAATATGCGTCACGTCCACGCAAAACGGCCAACACTCAGCATTATGCTGCGACCCTATGCGAGACAGAGTCCCAGCGCTGGTTTCCAGCGATAGCCGACGTTGACGTGATGAGGTAAAAATCTAGTATCGTTTGGCAGGAGAAGGGGGGTGGGAGTGGGGGAGGAGGTTGGGGGGTGGTGCACCTTGCCCCCTGGCACCACTCCCATGAAAAGGTAACGCACCGTTCTTGAGAAAAACAAATTATTGTAACCTAACCTCAAAACTCTTAGTCGCTTAAAAATCCGTAGTATGAGCCCAGCTTCGCGGGGGAGATTGGGGGAGGGGTGCTCCCTGCCCCCTGGCACCACTCCCATGAAAAGGTAACGCACCGTTCTTGAGAAAAACAAATTATTGTAACCTAACCTCAAAACACTTAAAGTCGATTAAAAGGCGTAGTATGAGGCCCGCTTCGCGGGCCTCTAGGGTTTAAAAAAAAATAACCTCGAAGGGGATAGCGGGGTCTGAGTTCGCTCGCTCCGCTCGCTCACTAGACCCCGCCATCCCCTTCGAACCTAACCTGTCCGCGTCGGGGTGCCCCAAGTCCCGAGCTCGCTTCGCTCGCTCTTGCATCCTAAGTTCTCCTAGTAACAGTAGTAACATTGCCTTTTGTACACATATAATATACGATCAGTGGAAGTACAAACACAGAAAAAATTCACGCAACTCGAGGAGAAACGGAACGATCGAAAACAAATAACAGTGACACATGACGCAATTGGCATACCTGTTTTATTGTTTACGTTCCGTGTTATCGAATTTGCCCGACATTTTATACCATGGACTGACTACAAATACTGATACTGGATACTGGATACTGACTACAGATGCTGGGGCAGATTTGGTTGTCAATCGCCCATTTTAAACGTTTCGTTTTTCGCTTCTTATCGGATTTGAGGTTAGAAACATTTTTTTATTAATTTCTCGAAAAATATGCATTACCTTTTAATAAGAGTGGTAACGTTATAATCGGGGACCCAAACCCTACCAACTTTAGCCCCTTTTGCCCCCCAACTCCTGCCAAACGATACTAGATCCAACCCAATATTACATAATACACACAAACAGGAACAGATTCTGCCCCATTGGTGTGCTTAGATCGGTTGGTTATCTACCAACGTTAAAATACCCTACTTTAACATTGGTAAAAACTAGGTACTTTGATACTCGGGGTACCTAGTAGTGCGTATGTTTACCGTGAATAACCGTATTTTCTTTCTTTTTAGTATAATATTAATCCATTTATTAACAAAATATAGGTGGTTATAACATGTGCAGTATTTATTTGTATAAAGGAAGCTTGAAAGAAAAGCAAACTTATAAGTCGCGAGCTCTGACAATACTACTTACTAACTGGCCTCTTAGTTCATTAGACGCATGTCGTTATGCAATCAGAAATTCGCGAGTTGACGTTTAAAGACTGTATCAAATTATTCTCATAAATTTTTATTTAATCAACTAAAACAAGAATATCGCCAACAATATTAAATAAATAAAAATCATTTAATTCAGGCAAAAACCCATATTAGGTACCTACAGTCGCCAGCACACCCAGTTACTACAAACTATCAAATTTTCTCATTCGATTTTGAACTTAACCATCAATATTTTAAGGTTTAAAATCATTAACAAATTTGACAGTTCGTGGTAACTTAATGTGCTGGCGACTGTACAGAATAGAATAAAATGTTAATGTAAATAAAAATAAACGAATGAGTAGGTAAAAAAACAAATTATAAAGGTCACAAAATTAAAATGAAAATAAAATGTCAAATGTAATTTTAATATTATAATATATTCACCAACTTACTTATCATAGGTATACCTCATTAACCATTCTCCTTTCTTTCCAGAGTACCACAAAACAAAGTCCGTCCATAACAGTCGATGGGATCTCCACGTACCCCGGACTGGGGTTTGGCCCCATGGGCCCAGTGGTCCCTGTGCCCGGCGAGCCGCCAGGCACCCAGCTACGTCAGCACCAGGACACTACCACGAATCTACCAAGCACGGAGAAGCCGGAAAAGAAGATTAAGAAACTAGTCATCGCCGCGTTTGAGTTCCATCGGGTCGAAACGCCGTTTTTAATAGGATTATGGATTTTCTTCGCAAGCTTAGCAAAAATTGGTAAGTTTACTTTTACTTAGACCGTCCATTAACTTTTTGTTTGCAGGAACGAGTGCAAACTTCATCATTCTATCGCTCAATTTTAAGTACTTAACTGAAAATAATGTTTTAATGAAAACTTAATCTTGTTCACACTGGTAAGCTGTACGAGTACCTAGTATCGTGTTATAGTTATTTAATGTATCAAAGTAGACGCGAGTGAAACAGCAGGCAACAGCTGTTAAAAACACATTATTTTCTCCCCATTAGCGATATCTTACAAGGGAAGTTTTTCCTTAGGAAGATTTAACTGACATTATAGGTAAAGAATTGCGCTCGCAATGTTCAGATTTAGTCGATTATACGGATCACTGCGAGACACGCATGTTAGTTCCGAATCTCAGTTGGAGGCAGGGATTTAACACGCGGACAAATTCTTTTCGGAAATATGCCTTTTAATTTACCGCCGGGATGGCTGGAGGAATGTATTGTACCGAAATAAAGCATTTTTCAATTAAACGGAAATACCTTAGGTACCCTGAATTGCGAATTTTGTATGGCTATTGTTCTCGAATTATTTAAATCTTGTCAACTCTTCAGAGAAAAGCACTCAGATAACACTAACTTCATACGTACTACCGAGATTTATTTTCATTATGTAAAACATACGAAATGTAAAATTACAAAATCACAATACTGCTAACTAAAAGGAAGGTTACGAAGTTGGGCGACGTGGTATTGATTTAACAGCAAAAGGGATGGACTGGAATTGACTGGATAATGGAAACAGTGGAATATAATATAGTAAGTAATAGTAACAGCTTCAAAGGTTAGAGACATAGACACTTCACACACAGACACACACAGAACATAATTCACGCTTAAAGGCCCCTACATACTGGCGCGACTTGTCGCGCGACGCGTCGCGACACAAAGGCACCGCTTGTAGCGCTACACGCGGTGTCTTCGTGTCGCGTCGCGTCGCGCGACAAGTCGCGCCAGTATGTAGGAGCCTTTACTTGTCATGATTTCCAAATATTAATAAGATTTGTATTGATTTTAAATACGAAATATAAAACTGAAAGTACCAATGTGATTTGCTTCAAATGATTTTTGTATCATGAAGTTTCAAAGTATCTGATTTGACAGTTACCGTAAAAGTACTGGTTTTTTTTTTAACATAACCGCATGGAAAACGTGATATATTTGGTGTGCCGCGTAGTTGCTATGCTAAGTTAGTTCTCTTCCTCTACGGCTACATTGTCGCGATAACGCGAACTACATTTCGCGCGCTCTCTGTTGTACAGCGAGATGTCGACCGGTTTGCGAGAGAGAGCGCGCGAAGTGAAGTTCGCGTTATCTCGACAATGTAGCCGTAGGAGAACTAACTTAGCATAGCAGCCTCGGAATCTAAAGGTTGTCTTCAAGAAGTCTAAAGTCTATACTGATATTATATTGAGTACCTAATTAAATAATTTGTTAAATATTGCTTTATATTAAGTTTGTGTGTGTGCATGAATATAAATACAGAAATATTCGTACTGACAAGGCGATTTCATTTCATACTAAACTAGCCTTGTAAACCGACATATTTCTTTCTGTTCAATCGCACTCTGACCCCCAAGTTACAAGGTTTAGTTTGGAATTTGGAGGTCAACAGTCATACCAAAACATTGTGATGTACAGACTTAAATGTGTTTATGTAAGATAACTGTTTGTCATCACAACACCTTTTCTTTTTGCCAATAAAACTTTTTGGTCAGTGGGTCGTCTTAGCGGTTGTATTTTGTAGCTATTCAGGCTGCACCTAGAAAAAAATAGGCAGGACGTTGCAATGATTTTCTGTTATTTAAATTAAAATGGCGCTTCCAATTACTATAAACTGTTACTGTAGATTAGTTTTAGAAGCAGACATGTTTACTACACAAAAAATAACAATTGCAACATTATATTCAACGTTCATTGTGTTAGAGCTTATCAAGCTGTCTTATCGTAAACGTCAATTTATAAAATGAAGCTTACGAGTGAAAGCTTAATGAAGTCGGTAATCATAATAACAAAGACACGAAACACCTTTCTTCGCCCTTGTACCACTTTTTCAATCAGTTCGAGAACGTTCCCTGAATTTTCCAACATGAATAGGTACTTACTTACCTACTTGCAAATCAGAGGTGTATTTGAAACCTCGAAGGTGACGCAAACTGGGCCAAGTGATGTTATGCCCGTAGAAGTTTATTTAGGAATTTAACTTAGATATACCTACCCTCTTGCCTGGTTATGTGGATACGTTAACTTTTTATAATATGAAAGGTGTTCCTTTGTGTATTAGGTAAATACTAGGTACTAAGTGATGCTAAGTAAGGTTAGGTTAGGTTATCAAATAAAAACAACTCCAATGTTTACCAATCTTGATAATATAAGATCATTTAATTGTCCTTCATTTATTTGTTACTGGTTGTTGTTTGTTGTACCTACCTTGTGTGATATTAGTTAGAAAATAATTTATGTAAACCCATGTCTAACGAATCCTATCTTCTTTACTCTAACTAAAGCCAGAGAGTACCAGTAATAGCAAACAAATATTATTTCAGAAAGATTCGAATTCATTACATTCAAATCTTTACTTGAAATATAGTTCTAGTCAACACAGTAAAATTAATTTAGTGACAACTGTTCTACTAGTCGACCACATAACTGAAACCACTGTACCTACATGTTAACTTGCTGGCGGCATTTGCAAATTGAGAAGTTAGGCCAGATCAGTAAGGCTTCCTGCCTCGGAACGTGGCAATGACCTACATTCGTTGTGACTACAGTAGCTAGACTGCGGAGCTTTTCTCACTTAATACTTATACATTGATTTATTAGAATGTAATTAGAGCTACGAGTAACTATGAGAAATTATGCAAAAAAAAACAAACAAAAGTAGCAAATTAATTATACTTTCCACGCAATATGAATCATTTTGAGTGAGACCTTCATTATGTAGAAAAAATATGTACAGTCCAGGCTTTTGACACTGGACTTTTGGATATGGTTATCCAAAATGCCAAAATCTTTGCTTTTTAAAAACAATAACTCGATTAACTTCAGCCCGAAATAACTCTAACCCCAAATGACTCATGTCATCCTAAATGAACGCTATCCATTCAGTGAGTTCAGCTCGAAACTTCGTTAGTTCGAATCATTGAATAAGTTGCGGGTATCATATTGTTTTCCTTCCGTGATAAGTTTCACGGACTGGGCAAAACCGCCAAAATAAAACCTGACGGAATGACAGACGATCCTAATCTAGCAATATTAGGGTGCCCTGAATTAATGGTTTTGTAGTTTCGGGATAGCGATCATTGGGTTTAGAGTGATGTGGGTAAGAGTTATTACGGGCTGGAGTTATTCGGAGTAGCGTTGTATCAGTACAGGGATTTGGGCTATCATTTATTATTCTGGGTATCTATGACATAGTTATTTGATAGGATAGAATGTAAGTGAAAAATCTCCATGTCTATACCTAAATGATTTTCTAAAAAGACATTTTTAAGTAAGTTTAATTTAAAAAATGTAAAAATCTTTACTTTCAATAACACAAACATAATATTGGTAACACCATAGGCAAACACGATACAAAACTTTTCTTCTTGAAAGACACGTTTTTTAAATAAGTGATCCGTTAACGAAGAATTTTTGTATAATATTCGTCAATACATGATACAAAACTTGAAGAAACCGACTATCATTATTTATTTACACGGTTCAAACACTGACGAATTAAGAACAAGGTTACTCATTCTAGATTTCCTCCTTCGTTTCACAGAAAACATCTTTCTATATTTGCCCCCCTTCAGAAAATGTCTTCGAGATTTAACTAGAAAGGTTTCCGATTTATTATCTTCGTATTGATGTGGCTGGGGCTGTTCTACGGAAGAGAACGCTGTGATAAAAGCTGATTTGGGCATAAAACCAGTTGCTGGTCGGAGTCCTAACGAAGCACGTGGTGGTCTTTGGCCGTGCGACGGACATTCTGACTCAGGGTCCAGGGAAATGGTAGTTATTGATACTGTCGAGTAAGATTGTTCCTCTCCAGATAGCGGACTGGTATATTTATCCTCATATCGCAAAGTGTGGACATTTGTGTAGTAGTTCCCCATTTTTACGTCAACAAAATCAAATGAGTTACTTGAAACTTTAGATTCCAATACAGAATCTTTAGGAGAATAACTTTTATTTCTAAACTGACAACCGACATCTCTGATAAATATAACGGTCTCGTCACTCGGATTTTCATTGGATTCATTAGAACATTTGTAATTTGAAGAATCAAACTGACATGACTTATTGGAACACGTTAACTTTTCCGTAAAACATGTGTTATTAGGAGATAGTTGACAAGGAGAAAATGTTCTACCAGCGGTTGGTTGGTTCGGATTTAACAAAAAGGCAGGAGCGTTATAATCGTTCGCATACGCATTCTGAACTCGAGAAATCATGTTAATTTGATGGTTCATTGAGTTTGCGAATGAGTCGTGTTGACATACAGGGACAAATTTACATCTCGGAATATGCGGACAGTCAGTGGTTTCCAAGTCTTCGACCACTTTATGTGTTGTTTCTTCGTAATGTAGATTTTTAGAAAATGGCACACACAGTGGTATGTTAACGCATCGGGGGCGATGTAAGCAAGGAGGGATATATTCGCAATTATTTTTCAACACAGTTGCTCTTTGACAAGAAGGCACGACCGTACAAGGTGGATGATGCCTACACGCTTTAGTTATTCTTATAACGCGTGGTGTTGATTTAGGAACAGTATTTTTATTGACGCATTTCTGGTTTACGTTATAAAAGTTATCAGTTGGTAGAATTTGACAAATGGGTAATAATTCACATCGAGGATCATGTAGACATAAATCTCCATCTTCCATGGTCTTGTTTCTGTGACTGTTTGGTGAAGCAGCAGCTCTGCATGCGTAAGCAGTGGTTGAAGATATTTCCTCACTACGAAATATCGAAGAGTGTTCATATTTCAAACTTTCTTCTTCTTCTGTAGTACTTAGACTGATTTCGACATCTACTTTCTCCTTGCAATTAGGACATAGAACTTTTCGCAACTTTTTATGCGGCTGTAGTTTATTTTTTGCGTTTTTATTGACATTGTTTTTATCAGCAAGAATCGGTACGTCCTTTTTATTTGCAATCTCCATTGGCAGGTCGTTTTTTTTGTTAGGAACAGTTACTTCGATCATTTTTACTAAACTTGTGTTTGTTGGCTTATCTTCCATAACAAGATCACGTTTATTCTTTTTTATTTTGTTAGTCTTCGTATCTTTCTTTTGTTCTGGCTCAAATTTAGGGGTACTCGTTATTTGGTCAACAATTGTTAGGGACTTACTGTTTTTTGTTAATTCAGTTAAAGATTTATTATCCGTGCAAGGACAAGCATAAGAAAATAACTGACATGGACAGGGGTCTTCCGTGCGTTTACCTCGGTCTTTCTTCTTTGCCTTTTTGTCTTCTGGAATGGGTTTGGTGTACTCTGTGTGATATTTTGAATACGACCAAAATTTTTGCTGTCTGCTAGACATGTCTTTGTAATGGTTTTTTCTGTGGCGATTCTTTGGATAATCATCGTCTCTCAAGCAGATTTCAGAAGAAAGCCTTGAGTGTTTTTTTTTTACTTTCTTGGTATTTACTTCAATACTATCTCGCGGCAACAGTTTTGGGTGCATTTGAGTAGCACACTCCTGGACAATAGCAGTGGATTTTCTGCCAAAAACGTTTAAAGGTGCAGGCATTCTCATTACTTTTATAAAGTTCGCGTTTGATAGACTGGGTTCAGTGAAACAATGGAATGAGTGTCTTTTAGCAATCTCGTCTAAATCATAGAAGATGGTGCTCGTAGAGTGTATAACAGTTTTGCAGCTGTTATCGTTAATTAGAGGATTGTACTTTTCAGACACTACGTATTCATAATTGGGTGACTCCCCGCATGCAGCAGTATACGCTGACTGACCTTTTGCTGAATTATTGAGGCCCGTCGTAGGAACTATGTTACCGTATGACATAGTCCCAATTATATCGTAAATACTAGAAAAAGATTTTGTATGAAGCAACTTGTTGAGCTTCGGATTAGTCATTTTTAAATTTAAATAGTTTGCTTATCTGTTAGACGAAACTATAAAATGTTGTGAGTAAGTTTGGTAAAATTTCATAACCAATTATATGAATTACACTTTGTTTACCATCACAGAAATATTTTAATTTTACATGTTTATAACATTTTTCATTTACTTAAATGTCATGAATTGACAAATTCATGACAAAACCAAAAAGAATGTAATCAACAAGTAGATTCGTTAAGACAGTTTATGAAACTTTTTCAGATCGGTCATAAAATACTATTATTTTCAGTGAATTACTATGATTATATTATAGAACGTTTTGTGCACTTCAACTTGGACTTAATCATGGCGGTCAATTTATATCCTACATTTGTTTCAGGTTTTCATATGGCACCGAAGTTGTCAAAAATGTTTCCCGAGTCCTGTCTGCTGATATTTGTGGGTGTGTTGATCGGGGCGCTGCTGCTGAGCACGCACAGTGTGCACGTGCAGCCTCTGACGCCAGACACCTTCTTCCTCTACATGCTGCCTCCCATTATCCTGGACGCCGGCTACTTCATGCCTAACAGATTGTTTTTTGATCACCTCGGGACAATTCTTTTATTTGCCGTTGTTGGGACTGTGTTCAACACCCTGACTATTGGTAAGTTGACTTTATGGGCACGGTTCTTCGGGCCGATTCACACCGGGAAAGCAGCGGCCTGCAGCGCGGCAGCGAGCACTTTCAGTGTGAAATAATTTTAAACTTTATCTACATAATTAAAAGACCACTATCGCTTGAAAAGGTCGTGCGGCCGCCCGCGGTGCCGTTCGCTCGCGTTGCGCGGCCATGCGCGTCTTGTCAGCGGCACTACCCGCGTCGCGTCGCTTCCGGTCGTTTCCGGCCGCTGCCATTCCGGTGTGAATCGGCCCTTAAAGTCTATATCCTGCTTTTCAACTCAGTTCCCAGATCACTCAATTCGTTTCTACCATGCTGATAATGCGGAAAGCAGTGGTGCCCTATTGGTAACGGCCGCGACTTACACGACAAGCGCTTTTCTTTGTGTACAGTATTTCATCACCACTGCTCTCAAAACGGTAAAGGAAAACAATGTGAGGAAACTGGCATGTCCCAGAACCAAAAATTCGAAGACGTGCGACATCTAGCAACCCGCACTGGGCCCGCGTGGTGGATTACGTCCCACTCCCTTTCACCGAGAGGAGGCCTGTGTCCCAGAAGTGGGATCGTTATAGGCTGATTATGCTATGCATGCTGATGTACAGCTACCATCCTTACTTTATCTTTCACTGTATGAGGAACAGCGAATTCTGAACCCCTTAAAATTGAGTGAGGTCGAATTTTAATGCTAAAATTACTATTGAATGTTCACAGGGGCGTCCCTATGGGCTTGCGGACAGACTGGGATGTTTGGCTGCACCACTCCACTTCTGGACATGCTTTTATTCTCGGCACTGATATCCGCCGTAGACCCAGTAGCTGTGCTAGCTGTTTTCGAGGAAATTCATGTCGATGAAGTGCTTTACATTGTAGTTTTCGGCGAATCTCTGTTGAATGATGCGGTTACCGTTGTTTTGTATCACATGTTTGAAGCTTACACGTGAGTACTTACTTAGTGACTTTTATTTTAATATTAGAGAAATTAATTGCTATTATAATCAAATTGCCCTAACTACCTACTTTATATTGTCCGTATATTCAAATCGCAACTGTCACCCCGCGTCCTAACCAAATACTACAGCCGCTCGAGTACGCGGTCGAAGCGATTGTTGAATTATTAATTTTGCCGTAAAAATGCGACTTCATTGATCGCGCGACTATGTCATATAACAGCGCGACGATCGCTTTTGGTTAAGACGCTGCTTTATTCTTTGACCGTTGTATGAAATAGCTATAACACGGCAAATGGACGGACGTTGTCAATTTGATTAACAAGTAATTTCCCTGACTGTACTACTGTAGTCTTGATTTTGATCTCAGAAAATTTTAATGTGAAATTGACGTTTTTTTTAATCTCTCCATAACAGAGAAATGGGTCCATCACGTCTTGAATACACGGACTTTCTTGCTGGCCTCGCCTCTTTCCTGGTGGTGGCAATTGGAGGCACGTTCATTGGAGTCGTGTGGGGCTTCGCCACGGGCCTCGTCACCCGCTTCACGCACGAAGTCAGGGTCATCGAGCCAATCTTTATCTTCGTTATGGCTTACTTGGCGTATCTGAACGCAGAAATGTTCCACATGAGTGGTATACTTGCGTAAGTAACTTTTCTAAAGTAAGGCTTAAGTATGATTACAACCGTTAATGTCACAGGCCGTTTGACCTGAGTTACACTGGTTTAAGTCAGCCTCTAACTCTGGAATAGCACTTTTATAGCTTTTTTTTTAAGACATTTTCTTGTTTGTTTAAAGAGCCACGAATTAAAATGTAGGAAATAACGTACAGTCACAAGTTACGCAAAATACAAAAGCGTGTTTCTCGTGAAACAAAAATCGTGACATTTAGAAAATACCTTTTTCGAAATAGTACAGTTTCGTTACTACTATGTTCGTAACACCATAAAATATGTATCAATACTTTAGGAGAAAATCGTTTTTGAATCGTGTGTAAGTGTAAGTTATTAATGCTCGCGACTGTACGTACCCACACCATTCCTTCTCTATGTTTTCAGTATAACATTCTGCGGTATAACAATGAAGAACTATGTGGAAGGGAACATATCCCACAAATCGCACACTACTATAAAATACACCATGAAGATGTTGTCTTCTTCCTCGGAAACCATCATCTTCATGTTCCTCGGAGTCGCCACTGTAAATAACAATCATGACTGGAACACGTGGTTTGTTTTACTGACCATTCTCTTCTGCTCAGTGTTTCGGATAATAGGTGAGTAACAACTAAATACCATCTCTACAATAATTACAGACTATTGTTAGGTTTCAGAGGTCTTCAGATAAAGATGAAGGCTCTTATTCATAAACGTCCATCAAACTTATTTTAGTTAAAATGCTGCTAAAGTTCGTTTGTCCTTATCTATCCCTTTGACATTTGTGTTTGTTAGAAAGTGACAAAACCTATTTTAACTAAAATAGGCATGCTAAGTTTTATGAATAAGGGGATAAATCTATAATTTTAAGCAAAGCCCTTGTCCGTGTGTTCAAGAAAAGATAAATAAACTCCAGTAAAAAAAAAAACAGAAACCGGTTATATAAGATGTTGGGTCTTTCAAAATCAAGTAAGTACTTAGCTCCTAAATTCTAACCAAGAATTGCTAAAACACAAAGACATGGAAAAGTAAGTAGCTAATCGTATAAACAGAAACAAAGCGACATAACACAATGTGGGTCACGTGTCAACTGTGACCGGAAAATGCCCGTCAAACTTCAAGGCTTCATCTGCACGTGTCGCCCTCTTAATTTTCTAATACCACAGAAACATTTTAAAACGTGCGTTGTATTGTTTTATGAGATTTTCCTTATTAAACAGCCTTTTCTTTCAAAACAGTTAAAAAAAAGAACGCACGTGTACATGTATGTACTCGTAAGTGTATTAAATGTTATTTGTATTTAATAACCGACCGACCTTGAACTTGCCGTTAACCAATCAGGCACATAATTTCACAAATATTAATTTGCTTTTTATTAATTAGATTGTGGCTATCCAGACATTGAATCAGGGCCTCAAGTCTGCTATTACAATAGTATCAGAATGGTCTGTTCCGATCCTCATTAATGACGTGATGATGATATATTAGTAGATTACCAAACTTGTAAAATCAACAATTATAAAATCAATGATAGACCATTATGACACTATTGTAATAGCAGACTTGAGGCCCAGGACCCTTGTTGTTATGATATCCAGTGTTGGTCTCAATTTGTCAAATTGAGAATCTACGCCGTAGGCGCCTACGGCGTAGGCCCTTACCTAAGACTCTAAGCTCGTATCATTTCATAGAGGCTACGGAGTGCAACTGTGATTTCTAATATTTCTAAGTATGTTTTATATATTTATATTAATTGTTTCAGGTGTGTACATATTTAGCGCAATCGCCAACAAGTTCCGTTTGCATAAACTGAATATGGTTGAAAAATTCGTCATGTCTTATGGAGGTGTGTTGGTTATTTTGGTTGTATACCTACTTTATTTTAAGTAAATAGCTCTTCATAACTTATTAACACATTCATACATAACATCACGCCTTGTTTCCCCGAAGGATTGGGCAGAAGTGTACCTATAGTACACCCACATTTCGCCAGTTATGTTTTAAGTCCCATGTAATAGGGGCAAGCCATTAAACGGGCACAAATCCAGACTTCAGGCTACTACTGAGAAATTCCCGATAGAAAAACCACAACACATTCAAACTGGCATATTTACAAAAAATCACGTCTTTTTCCCATTACTCTGTTCTGCTCTGTCTGTTCGCTACGTACTACGGTCATTCTTACGTTATCTGTTCGAGAAAGTCAAAATATTTACATTGAGATTAAATTATATAACTTCAGATTGAATAATACAATACTGAAACTTACTAACGTCTTACTATCAGAGCACCTACCTAGATTATGCAATACCTAGACGCTGACAGCTAGGCGAGGTTCTAGAAATCTAGATTGTTTAGGTATGTCTATTCCGTCTAGCCGCTTTACACCCTTGGAAATTATGAACCCGCAGCAACCACGCGATTTTAAAGGGCGAAAAACTTCAGACATGCTTGCTTGCTCGAAGATTTTAATACTGAAGGACTACTATGATCTAATTTTCTGCTATATTATGCAACATTCGCCTTTATTTTAATAAAAAAATAAGCCAGTATAAAATATAGGGAGAACCCCAAAAGGGTACTTTCTTCTAAGATTGTTTTCCACTGGAAAGTCTTATAGAGGATTAGAGATCGGAAAATGAGGTTGTAAACAATTTTCACTTCAAAAGGTTCTTCCCTCCTAATATTAAAATTTCTGTTACGAAGTCCTTCAAAATGTTTATCGTTGGCCTATTTTAGGCTTTATCTTTGTCTTTTATTCAGAACTAACTGCGCCCCACGGTTTTACCCGCATAAGTCTCGATCCCATGGGAAAATCGGGATAAAAAGTATCCTATATCCTAATCTAGGTCATGGTCCAAATTTCATCCAAATCCGTTCAGCCGTTTTAGCGTGAAAGCGTAACAAACAAACAACCTCACTTTCGCATTTATAATATTAATATAATATAATATAGGTACAGTCAAGAGCATAAACACAGTACACGCTTACGCAAAATTCAAAAGCGATTTGCTCGTGAAACAACTATTGCAACTCTGAGAAAATACCCTTTTCATAATAGTATGGTTTTGAAAATACCATGATCGTAACGCAATAAATATCAATGCTCTAGGAGTAATTCGCAATTGACTCTTGCGTAACTGTAAAGTATTTATGATCGCGACAGTACACTTCCGTAAGTTTGCTCAACCCGTTTCTGGCGGGCAACCACCGCCTCTTATATCAGTATTATTTTAATATTACTTCTCAGTGGGAAAGAGATGGAACTATAACCCCTATATAGCTTCACCTCATTCTCACACTGATGTAATATTAAAATAATACTGCTTTTAGAGGCGGTGGTTGGCCCCCTGATGAACCATGAGACAAATATTACCGATGTAGGTACAATTTACTGTTCGATATTATTTTTTTTTTTACATTTCCAGGTCTCCGAGGTGCAGTGGCTTTCGCTCTAGTTCTCCTAATAGATCCCGAAGTAGTGGAACTGCAGCCAATGTTTGTTACCACCACTATAGCGGTGATATATTTCACCGTGTTCATACAAGGGATCACGATAAAGCCTCTTGTGAAGATTCTTAATGTTAAAACTGCTGAAAAGAGGAAGCCTACTATGAATGAACGGATTCATGAAAGGGTAAAGCATTTATTTACAACTAGATGCGTCCCGCGGTTTCACCCGCATAAGTTTTGACCCCGTGGGTATATCGGGATAAAAAGTATCCTATGTGTTATTCCTGGTTATAAACTATCTGTGTGCCAAATTTTATCAAAATCCGTTCAGTTATTTTTGCGTGAAAGAGTAATAAACATCCATCCATCCATCCATCCTTACAAACCTTCGAATTTATAATATTAGTAGGACTAGCGTTGCTATAATCATGTGTTTATTAATTTACATATGTATACTTAACCATTTTTATATATTTTTCAGTTTATGGATCATTTAATGGCAGGCGTAGAAGACATATTAGGGAAACACGGAAACCATCACATGAGAGATAAATTCAAAAGATTTGACAATCGTTTCATTAGACCGTTCTTACTTAGAAACTATCAGGTAGGTTATTTTGTTGCAAATTTGAACTAAGTTCAGTAAGTACGGAACGTTTTTGAAACATTGACTAATAACAAAACAGGACAAACTATTATTTCAGGGTGCAGAACCCAAGATTTTGGAGACTTATTCAAAGTTGGCTATGAAAGATGCTATAGAGTACATGCAGAGGAATGCGTCAACTATTGGGAATATATCTGGAGCCGAATCCATGTCAGCGATATTCAAAAACTATACAAATGCCAATTTTAATGGAAGGTAATTTTTTTAATAACTTTTGTTTGGGGTTTTTTTTCCACAGAATATTGTTCTTTTTTGAGATCTTTGTTTCCTTTTCAGTCCTAGTTTCAGCCAACTAGACTCGTCTACGTGGAACATAGATATGCAGGAATTGGAATATAATCCGTCGAAAAAAGATCTTACGGATGCGAAGATACACCATCTCCTTGCCGAAGAACTTTGCAAACCGTTTAGACGCGTAAGTTTATTATATAAAACTTATCAAAGGCTTCTTTATATTAATAAATTATTATTCAGGTCATATGTGTTGCTCGTTCAGTGCCTGACCTATTGGCAGAATATCGCAATATAGCAAGTTATCCATAAGGAGTCTCCTCTAAGATTTTTCTGGGTGAGAGGTTCCTGGTGTAATAATAATAACAATGCCAGTTAAGCTCGCTTATGTCTGCTCTATAAAATAATAAAGGCACTGCGACGATGAAGTGACTGGAACCTTTATCTACCAAAACATATATTACAGGAAACGAAAAAAAAAACCGTTTTATTTTACTGTATACAGTTGCTCAATAGTTATTATCAGTTATCAGTAACTCGTTAAACAATAAGATTTAAAGTTAGCTGCTTTTGCCAGATCACGCAAACGATTATTTAAAATCTAGACTTCAAATAGTAATAAAATAAAAATCGCCAAAATGTTACAGATTTTCTTGGAAATTACATAGATATTAATGAGTATGATAAACTTTTGTAAAAGTAGGATATGGCTTAGGGCTTGTGAGTAGCAAAGAAAACCAAACTTGATTAACAATCTAAGTTTTATGCTAGTGAAAAGTTATCTGGGTAAGTAGGTAACGATTACAACCTTCTTAGCAAAACGGAAGCCATATTCGTAACAAGTTCGCTCCGGTTTAACACCACGTTGTTAACTCTCATACCTTGACCTGCATATCGGTAGGTCGGTCATCGATGGTAGTTCATGGGGCTAGATAATTTAATCGAAAATGGGGTAGACGGGAAAGACCTATCTATCTATAACATAAGACTTTGTAACACTGCAGGACAAAGGTCCTCTTCTCATGCAGAAAAGGCACGAGAATTAGTCACCACATAATACCATGTTCAAGGCGCGTTGGCGATCTCAGACTTATATTAACTATAAGTCCATGATACGAAAGTACATAAGAATAGAAAACGTCACATTGGTATATCTACTTGCCCGGAATTAAACCGGATTATACCTAACCCTAATCAACTAATCATCCCTTGACCTGAATATCGGTAGGTCGGATATTGGTAGTAGAAAAACTCCGTCATAAAATGGGGTAGACAAGAAAGGGCTATCATACATATAATTATCTAATGCTTTTCCATTCTGTAGCATCGTCGGCTGAGCTACAGTCGCCACGCGGTGAACGATCGTGACCTCGGCACCCAAGTCAATTACAAGACCCATATGAATATACGACGACGAGTCGGGGACAGGAAGCATCATCATAAGCGCAGTAAACGTGGAAAGCAGGTACGCATTAGTAGAACGATCTTTTTACGTACGCTCACTTGTAGGTGTGATGGATGTAGACAAAGAAAAGATGGATGGATTATGTGAGGGATGTGAAAGAAAAAGGAGTGAATAATATAGTGACGGCTGACAGCGACAGGCCTATCTCCTGCCGGGGTCGTGGGAAAGTCCAGAAGGGATACCGAGGCCCCAGGCATCACAGGCAACTGAAGGAATACGGGCGGGATTTATTCAAGAGTCTGACACACCCTCCCGCTCCGTCCAGAGCGGGAGAAGTTATTTGATAATTCCCACCCAAAAAAAAAAGGCCTACCTTTTGATAATAATTTATTTGTTACGTGTTATGTGTGAAATGTATGTTAGCTTTTTGTGAACATTTTCAAGCTGGAGATAAGGTTCTGAAAATCGCTTTTTCTTTTTTTCAGGATGGGAAAAATCATGTGACTTTCCCTGAATTCCAGCAAAACGGTTCGGCCAAACAGTTCACGCACGGTAAAATAAAGTATTATAGATTAGGTACTTATTTATTCTTTATTCTTATTATCACGAGTGTCGATCGCATGCACGTGTGGGTTCAAGTATTATTTCGATTTTTTGTTTATTTTCAAATACATACATAATAATATGTATCAATGATCATTGTTAATTTCTTTTGCAAGCACAAAAGCTTCGTTCTACACTAGTTTAATGGAAATAAATGTACATAAATAAAAACACAATAATTAAAATTATTAGAACATTTAATCATAGCACATGTTTTTTTTGTTTTTGTATTGTCTGTGATTTGTGATATCAAACATTCCTGTAAGTTTTTGTTCCAAAATCAGTTTAAATAATCTAAATATTCTTAAATAAAATAGCAACAATTAAATACAATCTTCTTAGCTCATTAGTTAAAGCATGAACCCCAAAACTTTCCATGAAAAATATAGCAATAATATCGTATTTTGACAGACTACATAGACGAGGTTCTGCAGGAGGACGGCGACGAACGCGAGATAGGACCGCGACGCGAAGGTGACGACGGCGGTATAACTTTCACTGCCAAAACCTTACGTAGGTATTCTGCATGACACTCCCTGAGTGACACACCGCAGTTTGGATTTGAATGGTAACAATGCTAACGCTAAATAACCCGACGTATTGTCTACTGGATCAGAAGCACTGTAGATAGAGCAGAAGATTGTGTAAGAGTAGATAGCTAGACGTAAAAAAATGTGTACCTATGTATGTAATTTCATTTCAATGTCAAGTAAGTTCTACGAAAGTACCTACGCCAAATCAGGTTTGGGCTGATACTTGAAGTAAATGATTAACCTTTTCCAGTTTTTATGCATCTTTGTCTGTTTTCAAATACAGAACTAGGAGGTGAATCCAATCCAGTATGAATATGAGATGAATATCCAAAAGCTTTATATTCAAATCCAAACAAATCCTGTAGATCTTGTCGACTAACTTTGTTTTATTTTCCGCACAACCTTTTCTTCATTAACCAAAATGGGGTACTTATATTAAGTGGACCGACGTTTACTAAATTTGTATACGACTATTATTTGCTGGGTCCAGAAGCATTCCTTAATTTCTGACATGGCTACGTACTGTGTGAATGAGCTGAAAGTATTTGTGGTGGCATGTACTAAATTATTTCTCTGTATGTAATTATTTGTATTTTCTAAACTATCTCTTCTCGAAATTCTTTTCATTGAGTTGTTTTGGTTCAGTTGCCTATTTCAAGTGAAGTTTTGACCTTTCAATACTAACCAACTTATTTGCAAACCTTTGAGTAAACCCAAATTCCTTTAAAATTTTGGTACAAATAGTAACTTAACTTTTTTTACAATAATGTTTTGATAATAAATATTTATTAATTTTCAAACAAACTTGTTAATTGAAAATCAGCTTATTGGTCTGGTTCTATCAATTTCGTGTGTTTTGTGTTGATATTTTATTATTGAAAACATAACAGACAAAGGCATCAAATTTGCACAAATTTGCGCATGTGGGAACTGTATAGTGTCAAACTAAAATAGAAGGTTTGTTAATAAAGCTGGTTTCAGTCCAAATTTAAATTCTCTTCTGTCCGACCGCTGTGTGAGCCACAATTATACCATTCCATTAGTCGTTAGGAATACCTACTAATCTTGTGATCGCTGCGTATCTGTTCATCTCTGCTTGTTTAATATTCTTTGTGTTTGATGGTCGTTTTCTTCCCTTCTGGCAATCTTCATGTGGCACCACCGCAAACTAACCGATACTCTCTGCAACTGACGATGATAATATTATCAGCTGGATACAAAGAAGTCAGTCCGACGTCCTCGCATAAAGAAAATAGTAGTTCACTTTTAAATCAACTGGCTAACCTGCCCGGATTCAATCCCTTGAAAGCGAGGATCGTTAAGCAGTACGCTAAAACACCCGAAGAGATACTCCCGACAGCTGTTGAGAAATCCTTACCGTGGAGAAGGGACAGATCCACGTATAACTTTGGTATGTGTTTACTTCAGAACTGAACTGTTTTCATAATTGTCACTAGAACTGCGTGCATACTTGCGTCTGATGATCAAGATTTTAATTTAGATTATGCTTTAATGTGTCTGTGCTACGATAACCGCAAATCATGATTTAAATGTAAAAATTACACGCTCAAGGTAGGCAGAGGCTGTAAATCTCTAGAGACATCACTTTATCGTTAATTATGTAAGACATAACATTGGGTAGCACTGGCACTAACGTTGTGTTAGTGTGATCATAATAATCAGATTTTTTGGTATCGTTTTTCCGCAACGTTTAATAATTGTTTTTTAATTTTCGTTCAATTAACATTAAACATATTTTGCTGACATAGTTACAAAGACAATGTTTTTTTCATCAGACGTTTTGCAAAGATATTAATTGGTCATCCGATTCAATGTTACTATTGCATGGTTTAAACACATACTATTATTAATTCCTTTGTTTATTTCCTATTCGCTAATTAGCGCTTGATAGCCAATCTAGTAATACTTAGTTAAATTGTTTTTTATTTTTATTAAATGTTTAATAAAACTATAGATAACCGCGTAGTAACCGCGTAACCTATTATTAGATTGGTTATGCAATAAAACTTGGCACTCTATAAACTATATCTAGTTAAAAACAGTAAGTATTGCATGTTATAACGAGTACTATATGTATTTATAAAATCTATTAATGAGGTACTAAATATAATTATGATAGTCTTTAGATATAAATTTATAGATTGAAACATGTGTTTATGCCTAAGTATTAACATTAGCGTAAAGTCGAGTTATTAGTTCACTGGAGTATGCCAGCTGTAATTTTGTGTAGTAAAATGGTAATATTTATTGTATTCTAGACTTTTTACACTTATTATTATACATTCATATGAATCGATTAAACTAAACGTTCCCCATTACAATAAATGTGACCAATTAATTACACAAAGTGACAGCTAGCACATGTCAGATAACTCCAGTTATTTAACAATTCAACTTTAGATATTTTGTTCCCTGGCAGTACTCAGTTGGCCCCTATTACTACGCATATACGTACTGTATACTTTTACAATTTCATATATATATATATATATGTATTTATAATGTTTATTTATAAGTAAAACATTTATTTCATAAAATATTTTTGAAATATAAATAAGTTACGTATTGTTTATTAATAATATTTTGTAATATTTTTTTATTGGAAACTATAACGTTCACATTTATAATATTTTAGTTCCCAATGAGGATATTCTCGAAGAAGACGAAAGAAGACTGTCTGACGATAATGGCAAGTATTAAACATGGTGCATAGTTCCTTATGCATCTGAGAATGCATATCTATACTTAGATTTATACTCACAGACACCTACATGATAGTAGCTGAGCACGCTCGCGTGGCCACCCCGACCGCGACCGAGAGGATGTTGCCATGGAAACGCGAGGAAATGGAGGGCTCGGGCTGCGGAGCCCTAAAACAATCAGAGTTCCCTGCTTGGGCCTCCAACAAAGAGTATCTAGCGTATAGCTCACCCTCAGCTACGTTCTTAGGTAAGTGTATGCAAATTTTGAAAATGGTATTACAATATTTTATTTATAAATGTATTTGAAAAGGTACAATAAAAATATAAAAGAAAGTAATGACTAGTTATATTATGCAAGGCTAGTAGAAAGCTTGGTAAAAGTCAAAATGTTGGGCAAACACGTCGTAGACCTTTGCGTAGCAGCGTAGTCTCGTAGCACACCTAATTGGTCTACGAACTCGTAGCGCGTAGGCGCATATACTACGACATTCTGGATCACCCAGCAAGTTACGAATTTTATTTTTGGTGAAGATATTCTGAAAAATAATTGCACTGTCCAAATTATATATTTGTATCGGTCATGTGTTAAAATATTTCTAACTACGTTTAAAGGTTACTTTAGAGTCTGATCGAAAGTTATGAAGTAAGTTATATCAGACTACAAATTGTTTAATTCTTTAATAACAATTCTATCAACCTACTTAGTATCTACATTTTTATTTTTCAATAAATTTGTTCCCATTTAATATGCACAATACCTACACCCTAGCAATTGTAGTGTGCATTTTCATCATTCAATTCTTTTCGGGAACATATATTAGTTTCTACTACCACAGAGACTCTTACATTTGCGTACCTAACACTGCACGTTAGCTTTTTAAATGATTAATACCTTTTGCTGATATAACTCCATTTTTGTAGCACCAAAATAACATTTAAGTTTTAAAGCCCCTTCCATTAAATTAGAAGCTTCTAAAACCATTTCATGGCAAATAAAAAGTGCTTAATAGTATAAATGAAAACATGCGCCTGCCTAAAAACACGAAATAAACCTTAGACTTTAGAATCTTTTATCAACTATTCTGACACGATTTTTTCCTTTCCCCCTATCCACCCCGCTGTAAAACACATCCTTTCTCATAATACCTTACCGGTATCAGGAGGCATAGAGAAGCCGAAACATCCTAAATCTATCATAGGTCTGTTCCGAAGAGAGAGCTCTAGCTCTACACAGGGTGCTGCCGAGAGTGTGGTGGTCTCAGATTCAGAAGGGAACAGAGATAGTTGGAGCAAGGGAGAAGGAACATCGAAGGATCCTGTTGGGAGACAGGGACCGAGTATGTTGTCTAAGAGGAGCACGAGCCTGGGGGGGCCGTCAGTGTTGTTGATGGAAGATGTGGCGCATTCCGACCCCCTGGGCGCGTCGAGTAGACCAGCCAGCATTATGCAGGGGCCACATAGAGGACAGTGTCGAAGAGGATCGATGTTAGAGTTGACTGGGTACGTTCATTAACAGCTCATCATTTATCTTTTGACGTTCAACTATGTCTTTCGCAGCGAGACATTTGGCAGTTTACTGCTTGAAGTCATTTACATAGAATTAATGGAAATGTAGATTTTGTTCAGCAGTGTTTGGAAAAAGGCAAATATTGTGGGTATATATCATACAGAGAATTTTTTTACAGAACAGAATTACATTAATTTGTATTAAACTATAACTGATTGATATAAAACTAAATTTTTTTTCTCTGTTCTTTGAACTTTAGGAATTTTACCTATTCCGATCACTGATGATAATAATACAATAATTGTAAGTCTAATCTTTGTAAGTTATTATAACTATAACTAAAGTATTGTAGTAGGTAAGCCTTTGATGATATTTGTATGTGTTTTTAAATAAATAAACAAACAAAACTTGTTGAATTTCAGGTCATTATCTCGAGATGCGATCACAGAAGAAAAATGCAGCAAATCACTGCCAGAAAGTGAGCGCATGGGTCTGCGACGATTGCCGCTAGGTCAGCAGAGTCTTCCCAGGGAACCCTTCATCCGACAGCTGACCATGGCAACTACCCTGCAAACCAGTTCTTCGTCTGAGGACTCCTCAGACGAGAACACCTGAGTGCCCCGCCGTGGTGACCCAGACAGGTTACCACTGCTGAAGTACAAGACTCTAGAGTGACGTGCCATCGCGGACGGTGATATTGTGCAAGTCTAAAAATACACAAACTTTCTAAAAAAGTGCTGTGAATCTGTGGTGTATAATGATAAGTAAAATGAGCATAGAATTAAAAAAAAACGAGTTAATTAAACACCCGTAACGTATTTTAATCAAATTGAAATCTGTATTTATATGCAAATATATAGATAACTTTGCCAAAAACATCTAAACAATTTCAAGGGCTTTCATTATATTGGTTCCATGTGATAAACGGGAGCAGTGGTGGCCCAGTGGTAACGGCCGCGACTTACGAGTTGTGTGTCGTAGGCTCGAACCCAGACAGGCGCTTTACTTTGTGTAAATTATTACATCACCACTGCTCTCAAAACGGTGAAGGAAAACATCGTGAGGAAACCGGCATGACCTAGAACCAACAATTCGAAGACATGTGACATCTACCAACCCGCACTGGGCCTGCGTGGTAGATTATGGCCCACTCCCTCCCTCTCACAGAGTCCTCTCTGTGAGAGGGAGGGAGTCCTGCCTGGGGGGCCTCCTGGCCTGTGTCCCAGCAGTGTGAACATTATAGGCTGATTATGTATGATGTATATGATAAACATAGTATTGGGATGTTGATGACTATTGTTACCGTCTACAATTAATCTGCCTAGCCTTTTCCCAATTATGTTGGGGTGTTGGGGTCGGCTTCCAGTCTAGCAGGATTTAGCAGAATACCATAATTTACTTGGCGTGACTGCCTATCTGACCTCCACAACCTAGTAACTGGGTAATACGATACCCCTTGGTAAGACTGGTTGTTAGACTTTCGGGCTTCTGACGACCCGTAACGGCTGTCAAAGATCTACAAATGACAGCCGGGACCAACGGCTTAACGTGCTTTCCGAGGCACGGAGGGGTCTTGGTGTGTAAAGATTGATCCGTGGTTCGCGGTGGATGGTTGATCCGTGGATGGGTGACTACCAAGCAAGCGTAGCTAAACCTGATCAATCGATCCGTGCGGCGTGCGGCGGCGTGCGGTGGTTAAGGGAACTTAGCCACAAGCCCCCTCAACTATTGTTACCGTCTACGTGTACGTGTATACATTAGACAAAGTAAGATGCGCTGATATTGTCGGTCAATAACCACGATACGCACACTTAAAGCGAGATAAATATCGTGCGGTAGAGTTTAGGTATGTTCTTTATAAAACGTAAAATTGCTTGCCAGATATCCTGTCTGAGGCTTTCGAGTAATTTTGGTATTTAGGTAGCCGTAATTATATTACATTGTAAGGTGTAAATACGACGCGTTGCGATGAAATGCATCATGCAACGACCACTGGTAGACATAAGTGTTTTAAAAAAATAACAAATGTAGTTTCCTATCAATCTTGCCTTTTTTGTTCACGATAATAAGGAATATCTTGCTGTGAACAATCAAGAATTAAAATTGCTTTAAGTACAGTTATCTAAACCAATTTTTATAGTTGTTTGAAATGTATTTTTGTATGGTCTTTGTAAAGTATCATGTAATTACATCCGGCACTGTATTTAAAGTAATCGTTTTACAATAATTATATTTATATAAAGATATTTATGATTTCAAACTTGGCACTTGTTGCCAATGACAATACCACTAGTTTTAATTGAGATGTGATTTGTAAAAGTAGATAGTACCTAATACATTTTTGTGTTTGCTACGTAAATGTAATAAATACCACGCGCTTTGACATTTTTTCTTAAATCTAGAGAATCTGCTCCGAAATAAAATAACGAATATATTGAAATATATTTTTATCCATATTTTATGATTTCATTATCCACATAGATACAAAAGTAAATGATTACTGAAAAATGATAAATTATATGAAATATTAAATGATACCTGCTTAGATAAATGACTGGTAATGTTCATGGTCGTGGAAAATTGCCTCGTTTTCCTTAATATTCCTTCACGTTAGACGAAAACCTAACGAAAATACGTTATCATTTCAGAATTTCTTTTTTTCTAGATAAAAATACGTGTTTTTAATCATGTAAGTAATAAGGTTTTCACTTGCGTTCGTCAAACTTTAAAACCATCGATCTGGCGTTTTCATACCGAGTTGGTAACATGAATAGATGTCAACACTACGATCGAGTGAGACAATATTTTAATCATACTTAGTTATTCTGTTAATGATGTCATTGGCAATTTGACGTCACGTTAGTCTTAACCTATCTGTATAAAAATGTCTTAAGTACTTTTTAAATAAAGGCATCAGCAGCGCAATGAAAATGTTGAATTGTTATTAGATTATTAAATATAGGTATAAACCCATACAGGGTAATATTAAATTATAAAGCGAGACTCGATGGGTTGAAATATCTAAACATAATAAAACAATTGATATTTTTTTGGGCTTAACGACGGCAGTTATTACAGCAATTTCAAAGATCAGAATTAACAAAAATCTGTTATTATCATGTAAACAAAAATAAAACGATTTTCTAAACTCATACCTGAAGTAACTGCACTAGCTGCGGTCGTTGACCCAAAAACAAATCATCAAATTTTGTTTTTTTGTTCTATTATTTTTAGATATCGATATCCATCAACTCTGTGGAATTACGCTAGCTAATGTAATTTGACCCTGTATAACCTTGTTTATGAAGAATAGACTAATTTAGAACAATAATAGCTGTAGCATTATAGAAAGTGTATCATAATAACTCATGTAAATAATATTGTTTGTTAACCATTTTATTGAAAACTAACAAGATATTATTATTGATAATAGTTTGGATCGCTGCTCCATTAAATTCTATTCAATATCCTTACTTTTCATGTCGTAAATACAAGGGTTTAATTTGTAAAAATAATACACAAATAATACGTGCCTATTACCGTAAACATTTTCAGCGCTTTTTATTAAAGGTATGTTCATAAATTACTTAATAAAAAAAAACTTGTAACTCCGGATGCTTTTTGGTGACACTCATTAAAAAACGATTATAATAAATACTTAATTCATCTTGGTATAATTACTAGACATAATAAACTTATCAAACATCATCTTATTCTCTTGGGCACTAATTTATTTTATTACATAAGTATATGGGGGGAGGTTATCTCAGGAAACCACCTTTTCCAGTTATAAAGTTTAATGGGGCTTAAAACATTTGGTAGTTAACAATTTCACACATAATAACATTGGGAAAGAAAACCCTAAATAATAAGATTGCGCAACAATGGACAGTCAGGCACGTGGCAACAATTACCTAGGTACGCGTCTGCGCAGTAAGCGTGAGGGCTGCGGATGTGCTAGTGCGTTCCAACTATTATTCCATGAAGAATTATATAAAAATACGCTAAACTTACTGGCTATTCTAGTAAATTAGCAAATACCTACCTATCTATTATGTTAAATAATTGTACCTTAATTTTTAATGATTTATATTCAACATTAAAAACAACCTGTGTTAAGGATTCTGACCAAACTTAATACCTACTTAAATAACTTTGTTTTGTTCTATCTCTATTTTTTCATGAACTCGATGCAGAATAACCCACAAGATTTGCAGACGTGAGAACACGTCTTAAAACAGTATATAATTATATTGTTGGTATTATAATGTTGTATAATGGTTTGTGGCTGTGTTATGTGCTATAGGTACTCGCATTTCTTATCTACGATTGTCTGTGTGTGATACAAAATTAAAATAAACAAACGCTAATTCTTTGAACGCCACACTCTGTGTAAAAGGAAGGTGCGAATATCGTTCGATAGTTAAATTAAATCAAACAAGTCTAGGTACTCTACTATAAGCAAGCTTTGTATAAAAGGGATTATGGTGTGTCAATTGATAAAAATAATAGTGCCTAGCGTAGAATATCTACACCGCTCATTGATTGATGATATTGTGGTTTTCTTTTGTACTAAATTATTGTTAAAACTGTATTATAAGTAGTACAATAGATATAAAACTGAAATAAAAATCACATTTGAGAGTTACCTATTACGTGTTTTATTTTCTGCTGAAAGTTTTCTCCCTAACTCATTAATATAATTCTCGAGAACATATCTTCTTCTTCGCTTGCTGATATCTGGAAGTTCCTTGGTACTCTTGGTATCGGTAGACCACGTCATCTGGATTTTCCTAATACGATTGGCCTTAATGATTGATATATCAACCGTCAGTTCACATTTTTCACAACCACTTGTCATTTGGATTCCCAAATGTTGTCCCAGACGGTCGATTTCATTACTGGCCTGGCTAGTCCCATAATAGAACCATTTCACTTCTCTCCGGTCACCTTGGAAGAAATTAAAAAGATCATCCTTTCCATAAAATCCAAGGCTGCGGGCTATGACGGCATCAGTCGTAGTATGGTCGTTTGGATCCTTGATATCCCTTACCCTCCGATTACCCAAATCATCAACTTTTCTCTTGATTCCGGACAATTCAATCCCTGTGGCATATGGCCTATGTCCGCCATTCCCTAAAATCTCTCCCTACCCTGCTACTTTCGACCTGTTTCCATTCTCCCATTCCTGTCTATAGTACTTGAGGCCTGCGTACACAAGCAGTTAACGCGGTTTGTTTACCAGAACAACCTCGTTAGCTCTTTTCAGTCTGGATTCAGGCCTGGTCACAGTACAGCCTTCGCTCTCCTTAAAAAGACTGGTGACATTAGAGAAGCGATGGAGGATACTCGTACCCAGGTTACCGTTTTGATATTGATTGATTTCTCCAATGCCTTTAATTCCGTCAGCCTCCATTCCGCCGCCATTCTCTTTTCTGTCCTTTCTCATCTTATGGTTTCACCCGATGCCTGGAATGGATCTCTTCTTACCTTCAACAGTCGATTCACATTGATGCGAGCTTGTCGAGTTGGCGCGACCTGGACGCTGGTCTTCCACAAGGCGGTATTCTTTCTCCATCGTTATTCTCCATCTTCATTAATTATAAAATTATATAATAAGTTATTATTATAATAACTTATTGTTATAATAATAACTTATTATTATAATTTATAACTTTATTAATTTTATATCTTCGGTGTTCGTATTATCTTTATGCTGATAATCTTCAGTTGTATGCAGCTGAGTGGATAGAAGGTTTATCGGACACTATAGCAGATGTAAACCGTGACTTAGTCTCTAGCAAAAAGTGGTCTGATAGTTTTCGGGTGTCTGTAAACCCCTCAAAGTATCAGGCTATTGTAATTGGAAGCTCGCGCATGGGTACGGTGGCACTTAGCGCTCTTCATTCTCTTTTTTGGTACCATCATACCCATTACCTCAACGGTGAAAACCTCGATTTGCATCTTGACTTGACACTGGGCTGGCAACGCCAGGTTTCTAGTATTAGTCAAAGGGTAAACGTTACTTTGCAATTCCTGTATCGTCTGAGAAATACAAATAAAATCTTACACGATCGACAGTATCGCTTCACCAAGGGACGTTGTACGACCGACGCCGGTGTCAACTTATTAAAACACATATTTACGGCGTGGGAAGAGGCCCAAGACGCAATAGGAATATTTTGTGATCTCTCCAAGGCTCTTGAAACTTAAGCATTACGGACTTGGAGACCTTGCGCTCAGTTTAGTAAAATCTATTTAAATGATAGGCAGATTCACTCGGCTTAAAAGTAGAAATGGGTGTACCACAAGGCTCGATATTGGGTCCTTTCCTCTTTTTAGTATATATTAATGATCTACCCCATTTGTTAAAAACCCAACCACAAATAGTGTTATTTGCTGACTTCCTTCATTTTTAAAATTAATAGACGTGCATCAAACTTTGACGACGTAAATAACGCCCTATTGCAGGTCCAAATTGGTTCACTGCTAATCATTTAGTATTAATTGGGGAAAAAACTAAGTGCATGAGATTTTCTTTACCAAATGTCAAAAGTAGTATTTCTGAGATAGTATTGAATCAAGAGAAACTAGAATTGTCAATAAAAAGGTTTCAATGGGGGCCTCATTTAACTTCCCTTGCAGGACGGCTAAGTGCAGCAGAATATGATGTGAGAAAAATCTGTTAATTTACTGATGTAGATGTTACTTTCATAGTATTATGTCGTACGGTATTTTATTATGGGGACGGGCTGCAGACATCAAATCTGTTTTCATTCTGCAGAAAAGAGCCATCAGAGCAATATATGGCATCCGCAGGTGCGACTCTCTAAGGGAACTGTTTAAAGAAATTAACATCATGACGATGTCAATATATCTACGAAAACATCATGTACGTAAGGAAAAATCTACATCTTTTGGTAAAAGAGGTGTAATACACAATTAGTATAAGTTGGAGGATTACATCGCTGATAAAAATGCTTGGCTCAACGCTGGTCCTGCTCCACAAGGGCGCAAAAACTAATTGATAAGCATTTGAAAATAGTGTTGGAGCTGTTGAAGATTTCAAAAATTATCTTTGCTTTGTATAATTCAATCTATTAGTATTGTATAGTTGCACAGTACATTGTTATGTGAGTACTATGTATCTACTATAAAGCTGCCATTTACTGGATACGTGTTTCATTGACTTGAATGTGCCTGGCTAGAAGTATGTCGTGCTCACTCTAATATCTCGCTGGTGGCGCGTGTGTTGGATCATTTAGCTTCCTTGAAAATGGTGGAGCTGAATGGCGCTAATCCATGCGTCATGTTCGTGAACTGTGACTGGTCATCTCCTGGCTAGCACGGCTTATTTTAATTGTTTTTTTTTTGTTATTCTTTTTATTACGGACTGTTATATATGTGACCTCTTTGCTTTGACCTCTATTTATTATATTTTTTATATAGGTTTATGTCTTGTCATCTCCGCGGTGTCACTGTCATATGAAATTATAAAGACTTAGGAAATGAATATAATTATTTAATTCTATGATACATAATATTGGTGACGATGGAGGCAGAACTGGCGCGACTTACTCGCCTGCGCGCAACTATACGCGGCCAGCTTACAAAGTTCGAACATACACTGGAACAATTACAAAATCCTTCGGATTTCGAAATAGGTTCTCGTCTGACGAGTCTAACAAATTATGAACAAAAATTTGATAAATTGCAAAACGATATCGAATTGAAAACACATGACGTGGAAGCAGAAATTGAGCATCGGCATTCCACAGAAGAGCACATATTACAATTAAAGCTAAAGCTGCATGGCTTACGCCCTACACCACCGACCGCACCGTCGACTTACGTCACGGCTTCACTTGAAAGCACACCGGAAACTACACCAAGAATCAACTTTCAACCGTTACAGGAACGAGAAAGTTTCAACAACTTTATTCAGAGATTAAAAACCTACATGAAGCTAAATAATTGTCACAATTCTCAAATACAGACCCTCATGCTGCTTAGTTTATTGCCACCAGAATTACACCAGAAAGCTTACGACTTGTGCGCACCGAATGATCCTTGGGAACTGTTATTCGGCAGCTTGGTTCAAATATTACAACACTATATAGATCCAAAACCGAGCATTTGGGCTCGTCAACATAAATTTACGAGTATTTCACGACTCCAAGGCTCTGATGAGACAGTCATATCATACTCGTCAGAGTTGAAACATCTAGCTCAAGATTGCGAGTTCGCGTGCAATAACTGTAGGAAGTCGATCTGTGATAATTTTCTTACCGTACAATTTATAAGAGGATTAAATGACACCGATATTCGAACCAAAATACTACAGGAAACAATGGTGACCGATTTTGCGGACTTAATTAATAAAGCAACCACCATTGAACTAGCAAAATCTGATAGCGGCTATGTCACCAGCTCACTCTTTGAACCTTGGTCTACATGTGAAAACTGTTCAAGTTTCAACCCCAAACAATGCAGTCAAAAGCAAGAGTATAAACCTTTAACGATTAAGGATTTACGAGGCAAATGCTTCCGCTGTGGAAGTAAGGAACATAGAGCTAGCAAATGTCGCAGCATCAAGGATACGTGCAGTAAGTGCAAACGAGTTGGTCATCTTGCTCGCGTTTGTTTACAATCAACACGTGGGAACAACCAACTGGAACCTGAACACATGCAGGTGCGAGACACGAACAACTCTTCAGATATAGTCGATGACTCCACCCCATGGGATATGAATTTAATACGATCCAACAACACAGACAAATTTATGATTAATGTACGCAATAATGATTCGAAATTGAAAATGGAAGTAGATACAGGAGCTGCTCTATCATCTATCTCTCACAAAGATTTTAAAACATTGAACACTGGATGCAAGATTTACAAAACTAATATCATGATGAGAACATATACAGGAGAAGTCTTCGCACCTCTCGGAGTAGCCTACGTTACGTGTAAATACAATGACCAAACAATCGAGGAAAAATTATACATTATCAAACAAGATGTTGACCCTATCTTCGGTCGAGCATGGATACGAGCAATCAACTTGGATATTGGCAAATATAAACGCAGTTAATGCTAAAGAACATCCAGAACTTGATAAGCTACTTTCTGAATACTCCAAGGTATTTGATGGCTCCCTTGGGTGCATACCTGATTACAAAGCTCATTTGACCCTAAAGGAAGAAGTGTCACCAATATTTGACAAGCCTAGACGTATACCATACGCTCTTAAAAATAAAGTTGATGATGAAATAGTACGACTCTGCGAACAAGGAGTAATTACAAAAGTTGATAGTTCTGAGTGGGGAACACCAGTGGTCCCTATTCTCAAACCAAATGCGCTTATGCGCAGATTATAAAGTCACCTTAAATAAAGTGATAAGGGATAATCAATACCCAATTCCGATCATAGAGGACATTCTGGTAGAGATGAACGGAGGTCAAATATTTTGCACACTTGACATCAGTCAAGCTTACATAAACATGATGATGGACAAAGAGAGCGCTGTGATGCAAACATTAAGCACACACAAGGGTACGTTTAAAGTGAATAGACTTATGTTTGGCGTCAAGGTAGCTCCGAATTTATGGCAAAAATTTATGGATCGTTTGCTTCAAGGAATAGCTGGAGTGAAATGCTTTTTCGATGACATAATAATTCAGGGATATTCAGAAGAACAACTTCTTTCAAGACTACGCTTGGTATTACAAAAATTACAAGAAAAAAATTTGAGACTCAACAAGGATAAATGTCATTTTTTTCAAGAGAGAATCGAATACTTGGGTCATACCATTGATAAAAATGGACTGCACAAAAATAGAAACAAGGTGAACGCTATTCTGGCTACAAAATATCCCAGCAACATCAGTGAACTGCGGACATTTCTAGGAATGGCTAATTATTATAATAAGTTCATACAGAATTTAGCTTCAATATCCAGCCCTCTTAATAACCTACTCAAGAAGGACATTAAATACGAATGGACACACAAATGTAATGAGAGTTTCAAGAAAATTAAACAGGAAATCGTCAGTGAGAGAGTTTTAATGCATTTTGACCCTGAGAAACCCTTGGTTCTCGCTACAGATGCTTCACCGTTTGGACTTGGAGCAGTTCTTTCGCATCGACTATCGGACGGATCTGATCGGCCTATTGCCTTTGCATCACGTTCATTGACGAGTAGTGAATAAAAATACAGTCAGATAGACAAAGAAGCGACATCTTTATTCTGGGGATTAAAGAAATTTTTTCACTTCTGCTACGGAAGAAAATTCATACTTATTACAGACCATAAACCATTAACTAATCTTTAATCCACACCAAAACTTTGCCGGCAATGAGCACAATGAGACTCTTTCACTACGCACATTTTCTATCTGGTTTTGACTACACTATTGAATACAGAACATCGAATGATCATAGCAATGCAGATTATCTATCAAGATTTCCGGTAGATACAGTAGCAAATAACCTAATTGACGTACATTGCGCATTTCAATTAAATCAGATAAACACAATTGCAACTGACCGTATTCAAATCGCCGAAAAGACACAACTCGATGATGAGTACAACCATTTATTGGAAGCTTTAAAAAACGGTACCTCAGTGAGAAGATACGGCTACAATGACAACGAATTGACCATACAAGACGGTTGCATTATTAAAGGAACAAGAGTGATGATTCCAGCAACCCTGAGACAACAAGTTTTAGAAGAACTACACACAGGACATCTTGGCATAGTAAAAATGAAATTACTGGCGCGTGGATACGTAGTCTGGAGAAATTTGGATCAAGACATAGAAGACATAATTAAAAGCTGTAGAGAATGTCGATTAAAGCAAAATCAACCCGCATGCGCAGTACTACACCATTGGGACTCACCATCAGGCCCATGGCAAAGGATCCATGTCGATTTTGCTGGACCGATTAAAGGTTATTCCTTATTTATAATAGTGGATGCTTTTACAAAATTGGTGGAAATTATAGAAACGAAAACAACCACAAGCTCATGGTGTATCCGCCACCTTAAAGAACTTTTTGTGACATTTGGATTTCCGCTTACTTTAGTATCAAACAACGGTCGACAATTTGTTTCAAAAGAATTTGAATCATTCCTCAGAGTAAGCGGGGTTGTTCACAAAACCACAGCCCCATACCATCCAGCTACGAATGGACAGGCGGAGCGTTACGTACAAACAATTAAAAAGGCAATACATTGCATCAACGCAGAGCCAGGTTCTCTACAGGACAAACTGCTGGGTATTAAGGAACGCCTACGGAGGACGCCGAGTTGCAGCACAAATAAAAGCCCTTATAAGCTCATGTTTGGCAGGGAGATAAGAAACACCCTAAGTGTTCATTTCAGGGCGAGGACGAGGGATGCAACACGACCGCCGACTGATGAGGTAACGGTACGCTCATTTACTGTTGGGCAGAAAGTGCAAATACGCAGCTACACGAACGACCAAATTAAATGGGAATTCGGAACCGTTTTAAGGATATTAGGCCGATTGCACTATCTAATAGAAACTGATTCTGGTCAGATTTGGAAAAGACATGTTGATCAGATGCTGGGTACCTTAATACCAAGAGAGGAACAGTAAATCGCTTTTCGGAACTTTACAACTAGACGATTTGGGACGGAGGTGTTATATATGTGACCTCATAAACCTATATAAAAAATATAATAGAGGGCAAAACATCTATTATATTTTTTATATAGGTTTATGTCTTGTCATCTCCGCGGTGTCACTGTCATATGAAATTATAAAGACTTAGGAAATGAATATAATTATTTAATTCTATGATACATAATACGGACGCTTTTACGTTTTGCATAGTTCTCACATTAGTTTAAAATTAATGATGTTATAACAATATTTTGTAACCATAATATGTTGATTTAAAAGAGTGGCCGTGGAGTTTCTTGCCCGTTCTTCTCCATAGGTACCTACTACGCTTTGAAATGGGCAACTAGCTTCATCTTTCTGACTGACCGACCCCTTGTCAATTCAAAAGTGCTTAAAAGTGGTTTACCTACTTGAAATAAATGGTTTGAGTTTGAAACTTTTTCCCTTTAAGACGAAAACTATGCTTGTGCAGACTTTGATATTCCCTATCTAATGCAGGTACCTTTTTCAGTGAAAGAATATTGAATGGAAAATAATAATATGAAAGTCGTAGAGTAGGAACAAAAAGATTAGAAAAATCAATGTGACAGTTTCACTTGACACACACTAATTTTTTCTTTATATGTCACTGCAGCTGTAGCATACCAAACAGTCCATAACACTTTCCCTCAGCTGCTAGACGACCTTCTAGTCCTTCAGACCTAAGTTCTGACAGAGTTCCTGTAATCTCGGTCTGGGCAAGGCCTTAGTCAGCAGATCTGCCAGCTGTGTAGCAGAGCTAGTCCTTTCGGCCACAATTAGATTTTGAAGCACAAGTTCTCTTACAAAAAAGTGTCTCACACGAACATGTTTGGTTCTTCGGTGAAACTCAGGATTATGTGCTAATTTCACCGCAGCTTCATTATCTACAAATAACACAGGGATTTCTTTCTGACCATTTAAGACTTTGAATAGTCTTTTTAGCCAAAATAATTCTCTTGCAGCCTCGCTTGCTGCCACAAGCTCGGCTTCTGTGGTGCTAATGGCAACTGAAGCTTGGCGTTGACTTATCCAAGATATTGCACCTCTTGAAAATAAGCACAATACTCCTGTCGTAGAACGACCTGTTTTCAAACATCCAGCGTGATCAGTATCACTGTATGCTTTGATTTTGTTAGGAGAATCTGCATCATGAACATATATTATTCCTCTTGATAATTTTCCTTTTAAATAGCGCATTATGCGCTTTACCATACACCAATCATTTGAAGTCGGCTTTTCTAGGCTCCTCGAAGCCATTCCTACAGCATAGGCTAAATCAGGGCGAGTGCCCACCATCAAGTATGCGAGCGACGCTACTGCTTCTCTGTAAGGAAATGACTGTGACTCATTTTCAGCTTTCCCTGTTTCAATAATTCCTTCTTTCTGTAAAGGAGTCGACACTGGATTGCAGTCTCTCATATTGAATCTGTCCAAAACCTTTCTTGCATAAGCTTCTTGCTTTATTAAAATCGAGCCATCTTCCATTTGCTCTATTTCTAATCAGAGATAATATGAAGCTGGATTGGTTGTGATCAGCAAAATCTTTTTCAAGTCATTGATGAACTCATTAGCAAGGTTTTCATCACTCGCTGCAACTAAACCATCATCGACGTAGAGAGTTATTATGATTTTCTTATCACCCATGGCTTTCATATAACGGCATGGATCCGCGTCGCTGGTCTTAAAACCTAAAGATTTAAGAGTTTCTGAAAAACAATAATTCCAGCAGCGCGGTGCCTGCTTTAATCCGTAGAGGCTCTTTTTTAAGTGACATACTCTTGATGTCCCATCCTCAAAGCTGCATCATGTAAATATTTTCATTCAAAACACCGTTGAGGAAAGCTGTTGCAACATCAAACTGAATAAGATGCAGTTTCTCTCTTGCCGCAACACTGAGCAAAGATGTTACAGTTGCCAGCCGGGCTACTGGGCTGAAGGTTTCATTAAAGTCAAAACCCTTCTTTTGCCTAAACCCTTTCACGACTAAACGGGCTTTATATTTCTCAACTGTACCGTCAGGGTTGGATTAAATTTTAAAAACCCAATTACATGGCAGCGCTTTGCGATCTCTGGGTAGATTTTGCAATTCCCACACTTTAAACTTCTGTAAAGAATCGATTTCATTCTTCATGGCTTCTAACCACCTATCTTTACTTGTACCACTTGATACTGCTTCTTTATACGTGGAAGGTTCTCTTTCTATAATCGAATCAACCAAGAATAATTTAAAGTCGTCCAATTTTTGTGGAGGTCGTAGAGTACATCTGTCTCTGAGATTATACCTGGGAACGTTCGGCATAGGAACACCGTTCTCTGAATTCATCGGGATTTCAACATCATCAGGAAAAGCATCTACAAACTCTTCAGTTTCACAATCTGAAAATGGGTTTTCATTTTCTATGATCTCACTTTCTTTTTCTCCCTCTAATTGGACTGACTGTTTTACAGGAGAAGCTACATGTTGCGGAAAATCATCTTCTGGAAGGATCACTCCCTCTGTCTCCTGTCCTATCAAATCAAAATCTCCTTCTATCTCACCGCTCACTGGTGAATTGACATCTTCCTGAGGACCAAGTCCCAAGGCCGTTGGGATTCTCAATTCCATGGTTGGACAAAAGATGACATCTCGGGATCTTTCGGTCTGTTTTCCATTCCAGATGCGATATCCGTCGTCGTTATCGTATCCGATAAGTCTGCCTTTGGTAGCTTTCTTATTTAGCTTCTTCCTTTTTTATTTGGGAATGTGAAAGAAACATACACTCCCTATCACACGCAAGTGAGATATCTTAGGCTTCTTCTTATGCCACAGCTCATACGGTACTTTCCCTTCTTGTCTTGTGGGTCCCGTGCGATTGAGGACGTATGCAGCTGTATTGATAAGCTCGGCCCACAGGGCTTGTGGAAATTCATCTCCTGCGTGCATGTATGATCGAGCTGTTTCCACTAGAGTCCTGTTCTCTCTTTCTGCGCACCCATTTTGTTCGGGCGTATATGGCATCGTGAGCCGCTGGATTATTCCCTGCCTGTTAAGTACCTCCCGAACCACTTTATTATCGAAATCCCCGCCATTGTCGCTCAATAAAGTTTTGACTGTATGTCCAGCATTTTTGGCTTCTCTCAGAAATTGAATAATCTTTTCTTTTACTTCACTTTTGTTTCGCATAAAATAAACATGACGAAACGCGGAGAAGTCATCCTTTAAAAGGACAAAGTAGCGATATTTCGAGTAACTTTCAGGGAATGGTCCACATACATCGGCGTGAACCAGCTCTCCAGGCATACTAGCTGTTTCTCTTTTGCCAAATTTAAGACGCTGTGCCTTCCCATAAATGCAGCCTTCGCACTGTATATCATCTTTGTCACCTAAATTGATTCCCAGTTCCCTCTTAACAAGATCTTTGACGTATTTCTTGTTCTGGTGACCAAAACGTTCATGATATAGCTGGAGCAAGCTCGATGGGTTAACAGCATTAATCTCTACAGGTTTCTTTAGTAGAACTGTCTTCATTTGTACCTTATACAGTCCTCCACTCTGCTTACTACTACCACAGACCCTTTCCCTTTTGCAGGAATTACAGTCCCATCTGCCGTTGTAACGGTGTGGTTCGATCCAAAGTTCTCAAAATAAGTGAATATGTCTCCTCTATTGGTAACATGAGTTGTGGCACCATTATCCACGTACCAATTTTCTGTATCGCTTTCTTCAGAGCAAGTGTAAATCATCAACGTTATATTCTGCACTTGCTGCTGCTTGGGCAAAGACTGTGTAGGTTTCTTCGGTCTGCCATCATTAATCCACTGTTTACAATTCTTAATGCGGTGACCTATTTTTGAGCAATACCTGCATCTTATGTTTTCGTCTCTTAACTGCGATTTATGCTGCACCTTTGAGGTAGAGGCGAGCACTTCCTGAGTCTCCTCAATATGACCACCTAGCGCCCTCTTGTACCCGCACAGTTGTGCTGTCAGTGATTCAATTGTCCTCTCTTGTTTGTTTAGCAGCATCCAACTTGATTTGAAACTGAAAAATTTTTCATTGTGGGTGTTGTATTCCTTATACACAATATAGGGTTGCCTACTGGGAGAGCAATGAAAGGCGCGAGAGTCAAGTCCTTTTCACATTACTCGGCTTATATTGTTTTATGGTATCACTTATATTCTGCACAATAGTATGTGGTTCATAATTCTGGTTACATAATTCTACGAAAAATTCTCCTGGCAACCGTAAGGCTCGGCCGTAAACCATTTGTGCGGCGCTTACACCTCTATCAGATTTGATGGCTGCACGAAGTCCTAACATTGCAATAGAGAGTTCGTGAGACCAATTTTTATTGTTATCTAACCTGGCCATTAATGATGCCTTTACACTTCTATGCCACCGCTCAATTGCTCCGTTGCTTTGCGGATGGTACGGGGTTGTCCTTATCTTTTGTACACCTAAATATGACATTAATTTTTGAAATAGTTTGCTTTCAAATTGCCTGCCCTGGTCACTTGTGAGTTGGACCGGACAGCCAAATCTACATACCCATTCTGTATACACTATTTTCACTACCGTTTCTGCTGATATATCTTTAATTGGATAAGCCTCTGGCCAACCTGTACCTCTGTCTATTATTGTTACACAGTATCTGTATTCCTCTGAGTTTATAGGCAGTGGTCCTATTATATCAATGTGCATATGATCAAATCTGCCTACTGGTTGATATTTTCCATATTCTGAATTAGTATGTCTATTTACTTTTGACTTTTGACAGTTGATACATGTTTTTGCCCATAGGCCAATATCTCGGTTTATATTTGGCCACCAAAATTTTTCTTTGATCATCTGGCGCGATGTACGTATGATGAGGATGACTAAGATTGTGTATCGCGTAAAATATATCTTTCCTAAAACTTTCGGTTAAATAAGGTCTTGCGTTTTTTTTTTGATATTTCACAGAATATGTATTGATTGGTATTTGGTACTAGTATTTTTTTTAAACTGGTATCTAGAATCGTTTATATATTTTTTTATTTCTGGATCTTTCTTTTGCTCTGTTGCTAGTTTTTCATAATCAATTACGCTTGCTGTACATTCTATGCTTTCTATACGCGATAATGCGTCTGCGACAACATTATCCTGCCCACTCACATGGCGTATGTCTGTCGTAAATTCGCTTATGAGAGTAACTGCCTAATACATCTTGGACTTTCTTTTTTACTATTTTTACGTAACTTTGTAAACGCAAATGTTAAAGGTTTGTGATCCTACCGCTTTCTTAATGTCAATTTTTGAGAATATTGTTTTTCCAGTTAGTAAATACGTGAAGTCTTGTACACGGGGTATAGGATACCTATCTGGTTTTGTTATTGCATTTAATGCTCTGTAGTCGCCACATGGACGTATTTGTCCATCTTTTTTTGGGACTAGATGTAAAGGACTTGCCCAAGCTGATTTGGACGGCCTACATATACCTATCTCTAACATATTCTTAAACTCATCCTTTGCCAATTTGTATCTCTCTGGTGCTAAGGGTCTAGGTTTACAGAATATTGGAGCACCTGTGGTTTCTATATGGTGGTAAACGTTGTGCTTTGGTGTTTCTTTGAACGACATGGGATTGAGTATATCCGGATATTTCTTTAATATGTCATGAATGGGATGATCATGTCGTATTGTTGAAACTGCCGGTTCACCATGGTTTACGATCGTGCCACGTACTGTCAAATTAGTTACCTTATCTTTAAAACAACGACCATTAATATCTACAATTATCATACAATTATTTAGAAAATCTACCCCTAGTATAGGTTGCTTTACATCACATACAACAAAGGTCCATTTAAAAGGTCTCCTTAATTTTAAGTCTAATGTTAGTGTCTTTGTTCCATATGTCTTAATTTCTGTACCGTTTGCAGCAAATAGTTTAAAATCTGAGTTTAAATCTAATTGGCGTTTTTGTTTTACTAATGCTTTTGGTAAAACAGAAATACATGCTCCCGAATCTATTAAGAACTTAATATTAAGTTTACTATCACTTACTACTAGGCGGTGATCCTTAACTGTCAAACTTCCCGCCACCGGTTGCAGTTCTGCTAGTTTTCCGACTTCGGTGGTGAGTTCTTAGCTTTCCAGTTGCATAGTTCGACGCACTTCCTTGCCCTTTGTCCGTACTTCCAGTGATATGAACACAGCCAATCTGCATTCTCTGATGTTCTGCGTGGTCTTGACCTTGAGCGGCTACGTGAGAAGTTTCTTCGTCCACTTCTGCCTCTGTACCTTTGTCTTCCTCTGTCCATTTCATTTATCTTTAGGTTAATCTTCGCTATCTCTGCCATGATGGTAGCTACGAGGTGCATTCAATAAGTACCTAGCCTCATCGCCAGAGGGCGCTGTAGTTTCAAAAGAGTTTTACCACAGTGTAGCACATTCTTTTTTAATTCTTTTTTAAAATTTTCATTCCAATCCCTTCATTTGTTTTAATTTGACAACTTATGAAAGCGAACGTGTCGATCGGTTTTACAAAAATGGAAAAAGAGCAATATCGTTCGGTGATTCGATTCCTATTTTTGGAAGGGAAAACGCGCATCGAAATCAAAGAGCGCTTGGATACTGTGTACGGTGACTCTTCTCCATCGATGGCCACCGTCAAGAATTGGTTCAACGAGTTTGCACGTGGCCGTACGTCGGTTTTTGATGAACCACGTCCAGGTGCACCGAAAACAGCTGCTACGGAGGAAAACATTAAAAAAATCCATGATTTCGTATTGGCAGATCGCCGATTGAAGGTTCGGGAGCTAGCTGAGACTGTAGGCATTTCAGAAAGAACAGTGCATCATATTCTTCATGAGGAACTCGGCATGAGAAAGCTGTCGGCGCGATGGGTGCCGCGTTTACTCACACCAGAAAACAAGCGCAACCGTGAGACCACATCGGAGACGTGTTTGGCGCTGTTTAAGCGGAATCCAGCGGAGTTTTTGCGTCGTTTTGTGACCGTCGATGAAACCTGGATCCACTGGTACACACCAGAGACCAAGGAGCAATCAAAACAATGGATCCAGACCGGGGAACGTGCTCCAAAGAAGGCGAAAACTGTAAAATCGGCCGGAAAAGTTATGGCCACCGTTTTCTGGGATTCACAAGGTGTGATCTACATCGATTACCTCGAGAAGGGTAAAACAATTACAGGCTTTACTATGCCGATTCATTGGGCCGATTCGACGCCGAATTAAAGAAAAAACGACCCCATCTGGCGAAGAAAAAAGTGCTGTTTCACCACGACAACGCACCGGTTCACACGTCTGCCGTTGCCATGGCCAAATTGGTCGAATTACGCTACGAATTGTTGCCCCATCCACCGTATTCTCCAGATTTGGCCCCTTGTGACTTCTTTCTGTTTCCTAATCTGAAAAAATCACTCGCCGGGAATAGATATGGATCGAATGAGGAGGTCATCGCCGCCACGGAGGCCTATTTTGCAGAGTTTGACAAAAACTATTTTTCGGACTGGTTAAAAAAGTTGGAGCATCGCTGGGCTAAGTGTATCGAACTAAAAGGAGACTTTGTTGAAAAATAAATTGCCACTTTTCCAAAATTTTCGTTTACTTTTTGTAGGCTAAGTATTTATTGAATGACCCTCGTATGTCGAATTTCGTTGTGGACTTCGCATCAGCACGCGCTACTTTATTGCCTTGCGCGAACTGGTTAGTCTCCATAATTTTGTCTGCTATTATTGCCATTTCTTCTAGATCCTTCGTAGACGTGACGGTAAGTACTGCCTGGACTGCTGACGGTAAGTGACCTTGCCATAATATTTTTAATGTATCATCCTTTATTTTGTCTGTTGCTAATTCTTTCATTCTGCGCAATAGCTGACTAGGTTTTTGCTCTCCTAATTCCATCTCTGACACTAATTTTTGCATTTGCCTGGTCTCCGATTCTTCGTATATTTGCAGAAGGCGTTTTTTCAATGCTTCGAATTTTCCTGTCTCCGGGGGATTTGCTAAGATGTCTGCTATCTGCTGCACAACGTCATTGCTTAATTTCCCAACTATCATATAATATTTGTTTAGGTCGGACGTTTTTTGTGGTCCTAATATCGCTTCTACTTGCAGGAACCATAGCCGTGGGTTGTCCGGCCAGAAGTTTGGTAATTTATCTGACACCGAGACTGCGGAGATCTCTGCGGATTCTTCATACTTTGCAGCACCAGATGGAGTTGGCAGATACTGCGGATTCATTTTTCTATGGTACGCGACGTGTGCACAGCGGTACGAGCGTGCGTGCACTTGTTTGCGATCGGGGTCACCACTGTTGTATTCCGTATACACAATATAGGGAGAGCAATGAAAGGCGCGAGAGTCAACTGCCAACTGGTTATATTTCTGACTTACTTACGTTTATACATTCTGTATGGTGTGTACGGGTGCGTGTGCATGTGTGTGTGTGTGTCCCTACAAGGGAATCTAAAATTTTACAGATCAAGAACATTTCTGGCAACTTCATGTTGGGATCGGTCTTCAAAATTTCGGCATTCAAATTGTTCCAAATGTTTTTAAGTTTCGACATCATGGTAGATGCGTCATCCGCAGAATTATTTTTGAAGCTGAAGAATTGCATGCACAATGTGTATGCTCTGTCTTCTGATTGACCGTCAAACAAGCGGTGAAGTTCCTGCCATACTTCGTTTGCTGTTTCAAATCGCATGACTTTCATTAGATTCTCTTCGGTCATGTTGCTTGTTATGATTAGTAGAGCGTTGCTGTCTGCCTTCCTATATTTTAACAATTCTGCATTATAGGCCATCAGTGCACCATCGCCTATTCCTAAAACTGGTTTTCGAAGTTTTCCTTCTGCCGCCTCCATAGCACCTTCTGTGCCCCGCAGCATGATGGACACTTTATACTTCCATGTAGCCCAATTCTGGCTACCTACAAGCTAACCGATCTGAATCTTGGTGGTGGTAAAATTTTCCATTTTGACAGCACCAAAAAAAAAACTTTTGTTTTTTTTCGCTCTTAATACTTCCTGGGTCTTATCCTCGGTATCCTGGGTGTTCTGGAAGTTCTGGGAGTTCTGGGCCCATAACCTAATGCAGGTACCTTTTTCAGTGAAAGAATATTGAATGGAAAATAATAATATGAAAGTCGTACAGATGTTCTATGTCACGAAGTCCGTTTGGCTATGAATGTTGTCAAGCGTGCACATGCACATTGTTTTTGTGTGCGTAACCTCGAGAGCGCTCAGTGTGGATCGGGACACGGTCCGGATCAGTAGTGGTTTTTAGTTCGCGCCAAATTGTTTCACGGAGTAAGGTCAGCATGGCAACAAAACGAAGAAGAGTTGTCCATAGTGAGGTAATATTTATTTATACGTTTTCAATTAAAATGTTATACAAAGATACTTAATATAGCAATAGAAGTATTTATAAAATGAATGTTTTTTTGTGTTATAAAATGTTTATATTACTTAATTATTTTGATTACATTTTGTTTTAGGGTCGAAACATGATAGCTAGTGTTTATCATTTTCTGCGAGAAGAATATTAATTTACAAAATCATTAATGGAACTCAACTGTGATTTGTCTCATTTACGAGACATTACACGCCGTACAGCTGAAGCTACGGGTGTGAGCCAAAAAACAGTTCAAAGAATATTAAAAGAAGAGAAGGAATTGCCATCCACTTCATCAAAATTCACTTCACCTATGAAGAAAAGGAGAAAGCGAGATAATAAAGTGGATATAGATAATTTTACAGCCGATGTGGTTCGCAGTACTGTACAAGATTTCCATATTGTCCATAAAGAAATTCCAACATTAGCTAAGTTAAGAACAGCATTGAATGAAAAAATCGGATTCGAAGGTTGTTTAGGAACTGTTCGCAAGTTACTGTTGAAATTAGGTTACAAGTGGCGCAAAACAGAGAACAACCGTAAAGTCTTGACGGAGCGTCATGATATACAAATGTGGCGTTTAAAATATTAAAAAAAAATAACAGAGTACCGCTCTCAAAGTCGGCCCATTGTCTACACCGATGAGAGCTACGTCCTTTCGACACACGTGCGAAACAACACCTGGGCAAAAAAAAAGGAAAGAACTCCGTTTTTAAAAAAAATTGTCGTGTGGTGTCCCACAGGGATCGGTCCTGGGGCCGCATCTGTGGGACATCGGATACGACTGGGCGCTGCGCGCCGACCTCCCTAGCGGCGTCAGCGTAGTGTGCTACGCTGACGACACGTTGGTCCTGGCGCAGGGGAGGTCGCACCAGGCGGCGGCCGAATTAACGGCACGCGGAGTTGCGACAATCGTCGAAAGGATCCGGCAATTGGGACTCGAGGTGGCCCTGCACAAGTCCGAGGCCATGTGTTTTCATGGTCCTCGGAACGCGCCACCGTTGGGGTCCCAAATAACGGTAGGAGGGGTTTCTATCGGCGTCGAGTCGACGATGAAGTACCTGGGACTCGTCCTCGACAGCCGGTGGAACTTCGTGGAATTTTTCCGACGTTTGGCTCCCAAACTGGAGCGGGCGGGCGCTGCATTGAAGCGGCTCCTGCCCAATCTAGGGGGTCCAAACGCCTCCTGCCGGAGGCTCTATACGCGGTGGTCGTGCGGTCCATGGCCCTCTACGGGGCTGCTGTATGGGCGCGCTCTCTGGCGCTGCGGCCAGCCCGCTGGTTGAGCGCGGCCCAAAGGGTCATGGCCATCCGGATGGTCCGGGGATACCGCACGGACTCCTGCGAGGCAGCAAGCCTCCTTGCCGGATTGCCGCCATGGGATCTGGAGGCAAAAGTCCTCGCGCACGTATGGGAGTGGCGCGAGGAGGCGAAACGCCGGGGCGTAAGTCCGCTGCCGCGAGAAATCGCAGCAGAGCGGACGGAGCTCCGGCGGGATCTCATGGCGTCATGGAAAGTACGGTTGTCGCAACCCAGTGCTGGGCACGCCACGATTGCGGCGATAAGTCCCCTCTTTGAGGAGTGGCTGGAGAGGCGCCACGGCGTCCTCACCTTCCGCCTGACACAGGTCCTCACCGGACACGGCAGCTTCGGGAGGTTCCTGTGTCGGATAAGGCGGGAGGAAACGTCCGGGTGTCACCACTGTGTGGATCGCCCAGAGGACACGGTGGAGCATACGGTGGAGGTCTGCCCGGCTTGGGCAGAGCACCGCCGTGTCCTCGTGGAGGCGATCGGCGGCAGAGATCTCTCGCGTCCGGCCCTGGTTCAGGCCATGGTACGGAGCGAGAGGGCATGGGCAGCCGTCACCTCCTTCTGCGAAGCAGTAATGCTCGCGAAGTAGGAGGCGGGACGGTTGAGGGAAAGGCAAGTTTCGCGCCCTCTCGCCCCTAGCCGCCGCAGGAGACGCCCAGGGCGTCGGGAATCCCGGGCGGATTTCCGGCCACCGTAGGCGCGGGCTTGCGGACGGTGAGCAATGGGTAGCTCACCGTCGTCGTCGTCGTCGATTTTATAAAAAGCAAGGGTTTTGATGTCTTACGCCTTCCCCCTTATCACCCAGAATTAAATGCGATTGAAAATATTTGGGGGATCGTTAAAAATTATGTCACATCTAAAAATATCGAGCAAAACATGACGAATACGGAAAGACTGATCAATGAAAGTTTGGGCCAAGTTAGCAGTGAAACGTGGCAAAAAACTTGTGCTCATGTTGAAAAAATTGAAAAAGACTACTTGTAATATTTTGATCTCGATTTTGAATTTATAATCAATGTACAAGATGATTCTGACGACAGCAAAACGGTATCGGAAATCGAAAATTTATCTGATAGTGATTGAAAATACTGAATAGTCCTACTTGTTTCGTTTCCATTCTGTAACACCAATGCTTAATTAAATGCCTACATATTCTTAATATTTTTGTATTTATTGCAACCTAATCTAATTTATTTACAAAACCAAAATTTTATTTAGATTATTAAATCTCGACTTGAATATATATCAGATTTTTTTGCTAACGTTACCTACTTTTACACACACAAGCGCGCTTGTCGGGATACGTCATTACTACAATCAAAGCCGAACGGACTTCGTGAAATAGAATATCTGTAGAGTAGGAACAAAAAGATTAGAAAAATCAATGTGACAGTTTCACTTGACACACACAAATTTTTTCTTTATATGTCACTGCAGCTGTAGCATACCAAACAGTCCATAACACTATCATCGATAATGGTGACGTGTGCTACTTTGACTTGAACGCGGTTTTGCTGGATAAGTTCGACAGACTGCTCAACAATGGTATCCGGTTCATATTCTATCTAAGGAAATATAACCATGCGTCAAGCTACAGGTCTGAGCTCAAATGGATGTCCATTCGCCAAAGAAGTTTGCGCGCTTTGACCACTCTTTTCTCCCTTCTCAACTCTCCCACCCCTCCTTCTTATTTTATGTCTCACTTCCAATATCTATGTTCTTCACACGCTAAGAATCTGTATTCTTCTAACAATCTTTTGCTACTCTGTCCTTCTCATACTTCTGATTTTGGTCATTCTAAATAAATAAAATCGTTCATGGTCATAAATGTGACTAACTGCATGAGGGTAGGTCATGAAGCAACCTGACGTTTCGTAGCAATCTGTCCGATTTTTAGAATGTAGTTGAACGATAGATTTTAGATACCGAAAACAAAAGTTGCAGACACCAGTAGCGTCGCACGTCTCCAGGGAGACCCGAAGGAGAAAATCTTGTTTTCAAGTGTATATTGGTCAGTTGATGCAAATAAAGCATTTCTCAGAAGAAAGTGTGAGCATCTAATGCGTTGAAACCATTTCGAGCGTGTTGAAAAATTTTACCGATCGGCATTCTGTCTGAAAACTGTTGGACATGGTAAAAAAGTTGCAAAAAAAAATGTATCTTTAGTGTAGCACCTTACTAATCAGACAACTTTTCTATAATCAGAAATTACGATTAAAGAGCTTACTCGAAACCATCGAACTGAAATTGAAGGATTTTTAATCAATTGCTCATAAGGAAACAAGGAAACTGAGATAACATTTGAAAAATACTGTTTATTGAAAACAATTAATTGGTTTTAATCATTGTCAGACTCATCATCGTTGTCGTGTGGGAAAGGAGCGTAACTAGTAGGTACCGCGCGTTTTTGGAATTATAGATGAATATAATAAATATTCATGGAATGAAATTTGGCACAAAAAGTATTTCATTCCAATGAAAATTGTAATGTGAAAGTTTACAATTTTAATTGGAATGAAATACTTTTTGTGCTAAATTTCATGGCATTAATATTTATTTGTATTTTGTATAATATCTTGCTGAAATTTGGAATTAAATTTGACACAAAAAGCACTAGGTAACCCCATTAGGGGATGATATTCAATAAAATACGACACACGTCTTCCATCAATTCAGTTAAAAAACGGTTTATGCAAAATTTGAAGTAGATTACTTAGACCAAGGAATCACGTTGTCCCTTACAAACTATGCCCTCCCTTTTTCACCCCATTAGGGGTAGAATTTCGGAAAATTCTTTCTTATCGGATGCCTACGTCATACAAAGTACCCTCCAAGTTTCAGGTCTCTACGATCAGCGATTTAGGCTGTGCGTTGTTCCGTCAGTCAGTCATTCAGGACAAGGAGGAAAATGCTTTATTTTATATATATAGATTAGATGAAATATAAACTGTATCTAAATATAGAATATCTGTTATTTAAATATAGAATTTATTTATTTTAATTAAAAAGACGAGAAGACGAGTAATAAAGTTTTATTATTAATGTAATTAAGATTATTTAAATAAAAAAATAAGTTAATTATTTTGTTGGGCATAAACTGTTCTTAGATTAAAAATTACATTATTAACTAATACCTAGTAACTTTTCATTCAAAGTACCAATAGCTGCGATCAACCTGCCCGCTGCCGCGCGCCATCTGCTGCACTATATCTGAACAAATGCAAGCATATTGTTTTCATACAGCCAGCAGCAGAATTTGAAATATTCTTATTCCAAACCAAATCGCCAAACACGCCACAAATTAGTATTGTTTAAAAGGTAATAAAACGTCGGAATTTGATATTTCTTTGATTGATTTTAATTTGAACATTTTGTTTTAAATTGGAAGTTAACAGAATCGATTTCGCGCCAAAGTGCGAGTATTCAAGTCAAGTGTTTCAAGTCACATCACCAAAAAAATAAACTCATCCGCTCGTTCGCTAGCCGTCTTCTGATTTTTCTCCTTGTTTCTTATTTTCATGAAAAATAACGGAAAATAGAATGTGACAGTAAATTTCTCACGTAAAATGGATTTCAATTAGTTCCAAGTATCAATATTATGTATATGTGTTAATGAATCCCTTTACTTCAATCTGTTTATCATGTGTGGCAAATACATCAAAAGAATGAAACAGACTTACGATTTGTAATAAACTAGAACAGCGGTAAGTAGCGTGAAAAATATTTTAGAATAAATATATATGTGTATAGTGTCTCCGGCAAAAGTTGTTGTGATATCATGTTGACCTGCAAAGATGATTTAGGTTGTAGAAACCAAGTGCCTTTCTAAACTGTCAGTTTGTTTTTAAAACTGAAATATTTGTTGCAGCTGAGAGATAAATACATTTTTGTCTGATTACCTAGGAAAGTTTTTCTATCTTTTACCGTTAACAGGCGAAATTTTCCCAATTCTAAATATACTTGCTTCAACTACTTGTAGGGCTGTGTTATCTTATCAGACTTTTGTCAGATATCAATAAGTTTGATGTTAGGTACCTTTGCTTTTAAGAATAGTCTTATTTACTTTAAAATATTTATGAATTCTGAGACTAACTTTAGTATCAATAGTACTGTGCTAGTAAAAATTGTCTACAAATGTACATATTTACAAACAAAACAGTCAGAATACTGCATACAACTAAGAATTTAAAAGTCAATTAATCTTATGAAAAAACATGTAGGTAAACACGATAAAATAAGCAGAATTACATTCCTTGTTTTACATTAATGTGAGATTCGAAGCATAATAAATATGTAGGTAAACGGCTTGCCTATTTTTAGGTCAAAAAGTTAGCATTCCCATCCAACGTGGCAACGCTGCCAGCCTTTTGGGCACTTTTCCCGCTGACTGCGATGCGGACAAATTTCTTTATGTCCACTGAGCTCTTCCCCTTTTTAATAACTTACATAATATTAATATTTTAGTGTTAAATTGTATATTATTGTATTTAAATAGTAGGTAAATAAGTACATATTTTGGAAAGTCTTACCCTGGCAGTACTTGTTAAGTTCTTTTTGTTCCAGTAAAAATAAGTTTAGTAGTGCACAAAATGAACACTGTTAGATAGTAATACTTTACACTCAAGACTCAAGCATTACCTTAAACTAGTTTTAAGTAATGCTTGAGTCTTGAGTGAGGTTCTGTAATATGGGTCTGTGTTGCAGAACCTCCGTTCCTTAACTTGTTCAGGTCTAAGTTTACAGTATGTGAAACATTGTGTGTATTTTCAGATTGTTAACAAGATGGAGCACTCAGACTTGGTGTCTGAGATGGTGCAGGTGGAGCACCTCACCACACAGGAGAGGCTCCATCTAGCCCGCAGGTAATTATTATTTACTAACTTTTACCCATGTCTTTGCCCGCGTGGAGGTCGTAAATTATCCCATGGGAACTTACTACTGGTATTAAAAGCTATAAATATATATAATACTAGCTGCTGCCCAAGGCTTCGCCCGCGTAACTTTTTCTAAAATAAAAGTAGCCTAAGTTACTCCTTATTACATCAGCTATCTGCCAGTGAAAGTCCTGTCAAAATCGGTCCAGCCGTTTCAGAGATTAGCTGGAACAAACACTGACAAAAATTTAAAAACATGTTATTTTGGTATATGTACTGTGTATACATCCATATGCATCTAGTAAAAAGCAGTTATTTTAATATTACAGACAGACACTCCAATTTGATTTATCTGTATAGATATCTATCACCCAAACTCGCCCTATTCCACACTTTATTTGAGTAGATTGGTATGAAAACCCTACAGACCCTTTTCACCATTATTTGCCTATGTGTATTTATTACTATTTCGCACTATTTAGTAGATATTGTTTGGATTGTCTTAAAAGCATTTCATCTACCTGACTTTGTGACTGATTAATTCATCCAAGATGTTGAATCCTGTTTAGAAACTTGTTTTACTTGAATGATGCTCTAGACTTGATATTTGACAGTAAAAAATATTTATTGTAGGAAGACACTCTGATCTTTGATTTATTGCAGAATATTTATATGCTTTAATTTATTGGTATAGCACTAACTTTTCTTTAAGTTTTATATTACTAAGCAGTGTAGCTATTTACATACTTTTGCTATATGATAAACAATGATCACTCAATGGAGTTGGTGGCGGCATTAACTTGCATTGAGGAAAATCATATCATATTAACTATAATCTTACACATAAATAAGATATTCACTACAGGTATAATAAATAGATATCTTTATTATAATTGAACTTTAATCATCTCCTCACTGAGTGTGGGATTACCCACTTTGATTGGAATTTAATGCATTGCTTCATTACTGGATATTTCTATATATCCCCTCACATCTTTTATTATATCAATATATTATTTTATTGTTATTATTTTAAATTTTAAGGTGTTAGCCATATTGTTTATCTAATTTGTGATTTAGTCTACAAGATGCTGGTTTTCCTACTAATAATTGAAATGCAAAAAACAATTAATCAAAATGATGTTTACAAAGCGCTAGTTTGTGGTCTGGAGAGTGAGATATTTATATACTAAAAAAACCCGGCCAAGTGCGTGCCGGACCACGCACAATGAAGGGTTCCGTAGTTGGGAAGTTGGGATGAATTTATGCCAAAAACAAACTTAACATTGTAGTTTAAAAATATGTTCTCCCATACATCGATATATGCCACGGTCAATTCTCCAACTGCAAATTTAAGTTGATCGACTATTACTCGTTTACTTGTAAAGCCCACATAGCTGTGATAGTTTTCCTTTTAATTTCATTAAATGTACTACTGACATGAATTTTTTCACATCTCCATGAACAACTGTATTTTGTAGTGTTTGATTTATTTTTTGTTACGTATATTTGTGGTGTACAGTAAAGTACATACCTATCTATATATAATTAAATAATAAATAACAACCATTTAGCTGGCAGAGGACGACGACACTAAGACTTGACTCTAACAAAAATTAGCACTTTAATGCTTAATATTACGCCAACGGATCCTTGAATCGAAAAATGCTGTTCACAGACCCATCAACGGCCTATTCAACAATACCCCACACCATGGGATAGTCGAGAAAACAAAATATCATCCCCATATTACTACCAAGGGAGGTAACCTAATATTTTTTTGTAAGATTTTATTTTCGCATTTTGTCGCCGTGATTAATATGTAAACCTATGTCAAATTACAGCTTTCTAGTACTAACCGTCTCTGAGTTATAACGGGGACAGACAGACAGACTTGGCGAAACACGCAACCCTTATAAGAGAACTTTGTTTACTACGAAACCCTAAAAAATGGGCTCCACGACTACAGTAGCGAAATAGCCAGTAGAATATTGAGAAACAGGAGAGTGTTTAAAATTAAAAACATAGATTCACTTTCTACACATGACTTTTTAATATCGTGTTGTCTGAACCAGCCCTTGAAATATTGACTTAAACTGCACAAAAATGTTAAAAAAATTAAATAATATGCGAAGAAAGAAACTGTAGACAAACTATGAGTACTCTCTAATCTTGTGTTGGAGAATAAATGTTAAGTGCTGTACAGATGGCATGAAAGTAGGATTAATGTTGTGGAAAGCATTCCTTGTGTTCATAGCATGTATTCTGGGACTTCAAATTACTATTTTAAAAGACAATTTGTATTGTATGAACTCAAAATCGATATAAATAATAAATTATTTTAGGTGGTGTAGATGATATACTATTTATTATAATTTACATGTGGCTTTCATAATTTGAATTGACTAATATAATCCTGATAAATGTGATTAAAATAAGTAGCATTGACATTATTTGATATGTTTGTTTGAATGAAAACAGTAATATAACATTTATAGAAATATCAAATATTTTTTTTATCTTGGAAGACGCCAGTCACTGATAAAAGTTGATGTATGGATTGAGCTAGGCTGATAGGTTTATACACATGTTGTACAACAGATTATTGTGATATTGAACCTTCAGATAAATTATTCTGAATGATATTTTTATAGCCATCTGGATGGGCTATTTAAGGCTCGTGCAGGCTGGGACGATATCGCGCTAGTATGCACGAGCATTTAGGACACACATTTAAGACATACTTCCCCTTTTACATTTCGAAAGTACTTGATAAATATGACTTTAATAAAACATGAGCTTTGATCAAATACATTTCTTGAAAACTTGATTAGGTACTATATTTCTTGACAGTACATCCATTTCCAGATTAACTACTGATTTTGTAATTTTATTGTAAACATTTTAAATTTGTAAATCATTAGTCGATTTTATGCTTGGATATAAACTAAAATTAATTAAGAGTGAGTGAGAAGACATACAAATATTGGCAAGTACGCATTAAAATTAACTCGGCGAACTAAGTTTCTTAACTTTCAATTATGTGCACAGGTACATATAGCGTAATTATGTTTTGTACTGTAAAAGTAACTTGGGTAATGATTTGTGTTACTAGTGATTTTGTATCGAAACACACACATAGTATTATTGTGTATACATACACTGGTGTACACAATCTTTAACATATATCACTCGATAGATGCTATTTATGGATCTGTATCAACACGACATATATCATAAGCACACCATTTTGTTTGCCTTGCCGTAGGTACATAGTTAATCCTCTACCAGCCAGCGTCATCGAGATTAACGGAGTTAGCTCACGTGTGATAACAGATACCTATCAGAAGCAAACGTGCACACTTCTGATTATACGGTAGTTTAAAAACATAAAAAATGTCTGCTTTTGTTACGTTTTTATGAGTATATTTGCGCAGAATCCTCGTAAACAACAGTGATTTATGGCGTTTAGGTACTTCTTTGTTCTAATTTTAATCTTTCTTTGTCTTACACTTCATGATTTAGTGGAGAATAGCACCTAACTGTCCAAAGTGCTAGCAGATTGTTAGTCGAACTTAAAGATCAATAAACGGAAACAGACCAATATAAAGTTCATTAACTTCATTAACGGTGTATTAAAACAGAGAGTATTTCATTGCCATTGCTGCACAATATTATGAAACGTATTATAATGTAAAGTGAAACCTTGTTTTCACTTTTTATGATTGCATGGCAGTTGACTGTTAAAGTATTAATCCATGTGGGAATGCCATAACGCATTATAAAATGGATTACGAAAATAAGCCACGGTATCTAAGTGCTCGTGTGGATACGTATCGTACATTGCTATCATTTTGAAATACCTACACAGGCCACCATGTCAAGATTGAGTTGGAACTAACAAAAACAAGACGCAGTTACTTACACTATACTTTTGGTTGCTACTGCAGTGTTTTCGTTTATATAAGAGCTATAAACTTAAACACTATTTTAGTAGTAGAGCATATTAAAGTCGAATTATTACCTAATTCGCTGGTGCAATCTGCCATGTGCTAGCTGAGCACGTTGTGTAATAAAATGGTCATATTTATTGTAATGGTGATCGTTTAGTTTAATCGATTTATATAAGTGTAAAAGTCTAGAATACAATAAATATGACCTTATTATTACACAAAATGACAGCTAGCACATGTCAGATTACTCCAATTAATAATTCGATTTTACGTTTAGAAAAAAAATGGGGTTATTAGGGCCTCTTAAGGGGACTACAGGACCTAAATGCAAATTTTATAAGTTTTATAATGCCTTAAAGTATATGATCCACTGCAGTAAACAAAATCAGAAAAATATATGATATTCTTAAGGATATATGCTAGGTAGATAGTGTGTTGAAAACATAATATAACTAATTTGATACGATAGAAAAAATCACGAAGATACCTCTAAACATTTCAACGATTAAAAACTATACTAATATCCAAGCAATCATTCTGATTTTTTGTCAGATTATTCTACAAGCAACATATTAGCATAATAGTGTTTTTTTTTTTTTAAATCGATAATTGCTTCATATTTTGCAATAAAATACCAGCGTTGTGTCATCGCGCTTCTCTTTCTTTTCTATGCAGTCCGACAGTGACCGCGCTTTAGGTGTTGTCGGCCTCTTAAAACATGAAAAGTCCTACAATACATTTTACCCCTGCAATTACGCTATAACATATTTCCTGCCCATCACTTTTCTACTACAAACATTGTACAACTATGTCAGTAGTTACAACACAAGTTTGTTTTTATTTTACTTAAACATGCACTTGGAAAATCCCAGAGCATTTCAAAGAATTTTTATTAGTACTTAATATGAAGTATCAAGGAGGCTGCCCGTTTATGAATAAACTTTTACGAAAGATAAACCTACATGTGAATTGATTTCACTCCAATATATTCTGTAAATTACATAATAATGTTGCCAATTGAGTGAATAAATCCATATACGTTTACATTTAATTTCGCGTCAAGTGGGCGTCGGGCGCCGCAAAGGCATGGACTCATGGAGGTCGATCGCTCACCGCTTATGAACAAAACACGACACTGAACCACTTTACAAATTCATACTTATTGAGTGCTAATAACTGACGTCGCTAATAAATGGCTAAATTACACCCGGTTTCTGATAGAGACAACAAACTGATGTTAAATGCTGTGATTGGCTGACTGAAATAACAACTGACAATCAAATCACAAGACGTGAGCTAAACCGTCTATTGTTCATTAGTCTTTCAGAAATCAGGTGTTGAGGCACGCACAATTTTCACTTAAAAGGTATTTCTGGTGTACAGTTTTGTTGTATCGACTTAGGCATCCTGCTATTTGGTAAACACTAAACATTCCCCGACATTCCCAACATATTTTTCTCACACAAGCCTTGTTTATTTCAGACGACGCATGCAGCAGTTAAAATTATGGCAGCAACGAGAGAAAGAGTGGCTTCGGTCGCGAGCGAAACGGGAGAAGAGCAACAAGCGAAGCATATACTTTAGTGATAGCGTGATGTTGCTGGAAGCCGCGGCCAGAAACGATATAGATGAAGGTACGTAACTAACATAATATCTCCTCTTAAGGGAGCTTCGTTTACTTCTTCTAAATTTTATTTCACAGTGATTCAAAAGTGACTGTCGGTGCTACGCACATGACCTCTTTAAAGGACTTCAGTAAATTATAAAGTCCTTGATTAGTTACATAACATCACGCCACCCACATTTCGCCAGTTATGTTTAAGTCTCATGTAGGGGGCGAGCCTATTGCCATCAGCCGGGCACAAATGATTAGTGATGATAAGAAATATGCTTGCATAGGTAACAGGTACGCTGGCATAAAGCCAAATCTGAGTCGCTCCATGTGAAATATTGATATTATTGCAGTTAAATTTGTTTACTTGACTGAAAGCTGACCCAAACGTAATTGGGAAAGTTCCTCTCATCTGCGGCTTTTCCATTGACATCCGCGTTATAAATCCTCTCTGTTATCGCTTACCGCTCGTCCAATTTACAACGTTTAAACGTTATAAACGCTTACCAAGTGACAAGCAATTATGTTGTTATCCTCAGTAATTTGTGGCTGTACGGAACTTAAGCCGGGTTTCGCACGTCTGAGTAATGCATGTTTTGAGTCGTACAAGGTTCGCACCTGTGCCGATTACGACACCTTAGCCCTGATAATAACTTATACCATAGTGAATGAGAACTTTGTAAAGGTCAACAAAAGTACCACTTGTGCTATATTAATAAATTTGTTAAGATACTTAGGGTGAGTAATAGTCTCGAGGGATTACGTGCCCTCAACGTAGCAACTTAAGTATTTTATAGAATTTCATGATAAATAAATGTAAAGATAGAGCGATTTAAGCCACAACCAACTTAAAAAAAAATAGGCAAGTACATTTTCGCACGCTGGAAACATAATATCTTGAGTTGCAACTGTATGATAATAAACATCTGTTCTTGATTGGTCAGGTGACAGCCGGAGCGATTTCATAAATAAAGTCAATAAAAGCGACATTATTGTCGTTATTACTCGGTCAATTACGCGCACTATATATGCCATAACGAGATTGTTAGCGACGCCTAATGACTACAGCTGTAGTAACTAACTTATTGTACCTTTATTTCTAACTTTCTTTGTTATTTTAATATAACATAATTATGAGTGGAAATTGCGTAGTTCATGTTCTTGAATCAGTTGTGACGTCATGTTAGTATGACAGCATAATTATTGATGTTGTGCAGGCAATCGCACCATAATAGTTGATAATATTATACCTATGCATATAATAATTGTTTGTAGTAAATAGAGTCGGTACAATGCTCGATGACCTCAGTAGAGCTTCGGAAAGAGTGGGTCTTAAAATGAGCATGGACAAGACAAGGTCATGTCAAATGCCCATGTAACACCGACTCTCATGACGATCGGAGACGCTACACTTGAAGTTGTGGACGAGTATCTTTACCTAGGACAAATTGTCCGGTTCAGTAGCTCCAACTTCGAGAAAGAGGTCGATCGTCGAATTCGACTCGGCTGGGCAGCGTTCGGGAAACTACGTAATATCTTATCCCACATACCGCAGTGTCTCAAGACGAAAGTCTTTACACAGTGAGTGTTGCTAGTGGTGACCTATGGCACTGAAATGTGGTCGCTCACAATATGCCTTATTAGAAGGCTGAAAGTCACTCAAAGGGCAATGGAGAGGGCTATTCTTGGAGTTTCGAGAGAAATTATGAGATCCGTAGGCGAACCAAGGTAACAGATATAGCCCGAAGAATTGCCGAACTTAAGTGGCAGTGGGCTGGGCACATTGCTCGCCGAACAGATGGTCAATGGGGTCGAAAGGTTCTGGAGTGGCGACCGCGTACTGGAAGACGTAGCGTTGGAAGGCCAACCGGTCGAACTGGCGGTGCTTGGGGGTGGCCTATGTCCAGCAGTGGACGTCGTTTGGCTGAAATGATGATGATGAGTAAGAAGAAGAAGATGTGGTTATTATAATAATACCAGTCATTGTCGCACTGCAGGGCTAAGGTCTCCTCTGTTACAGGACATGAGTATACTTAGATCATAGCACCACGCTTGTTAAAGGCGGATTTGGGGATTTCAGACTTATCTGAAAATAAATAGTAAGGAAGTCAAATCTCTACATTAAATATTTTTGGAAAATAGTAATTGCTACGGGGTCTGGGAACGAGTCTGATGCCGATAATATAGTTTTTAGAATTTTTGTCTGTTTGTATGGATGTATGTTCCGAATTGGCGCCAAAACGGCTGTACGGATTTAGATGAGATTTGGCAAATATATTTTATAACCTGGATACACAGGGTTACATAGGGTACTTTTAATTCGGGTAGTACGTTCCCGTGGGATATTTTCTGATATCCACGCGGGTGAAGCCGCTGGCAAAAGCTAAATATCCTACTTCCTACTAATATTATAAATGCGAAAGTTTGTAAGGATGGATGGATGGATGTTTGTTACTCTTTCACGCAAAAAGTTCTGAAAGGATTTGGATAAAATTTGGCACACAGATAGTTTATAACCAGGAATAACACATAGGATACTTTTTATCCCGATATACCCGCGAGGTCAAAACTTATGCGGGTGAAACCGCGGGGCGCATCTAGTTTAAAGTCTAGGTTTCCTCAGGATATTTTCCATCTTCGATGTCAGTGATGTTCAAGATAAACTTAGAAAGACATCAATTGAAAAAGACTCATTCATTGGTACTTACCCAGATGTAAACCCACAACCTCGTGAGCATGAGAGACGAGGCCATAAATCAGTAGTTATGGCCCAGTGGTTATCACGGTATTACAAATAGATGTGATTACTGGGCGCTATAATATAGTAGTGAGAGTAGTGATGAGACAAAATCATTAGAAAAAAAACCTTGGTTCTGGAAGCAGCGGGTCTACTCTCTAAGTCCGTCAACGAAGATACGGGCCCGTCCGAAAGTACTCGATCCGTCAAAACAAGTGACAATTTTTTTTTTCTGACAGGCAAATACACATCAAGAGCTCACGAGCATTGTTTTGTCTACGGAAGAATAGACAAAAATAACGTTCCGTGTAGAAAGTACGACGGCTGCAAAATCGAAAGAGTCAACTGCACTTTTCACGAAATTCACTCTTACATACATGTAATTCGACTCAGAATTCTTTGTTTTGTCATAGGATTTTTTTTCTCTTTGATTCTCAATTTTTACTTATATTGAGTCACGGATATAAAGGCAACTAAAACAATTTTTCTCATAGCACCGTATTTTGGAACAAAAACATATTATAATAATATTGGCCTTTGGTAATGCCCTATTAACTACATGATGTAAAATAGGAGAAGATAGCTTTCTTCTTCTATTAATTATCAAAGTTTTGCGTTCTCCTGTAAAATCATGATTTTGTAGATAACCGTATATACTTTGTAGCCGTCGAGTAGAAAAATGCAAATTGTCTTCACTACCTTATCCAACTGTCAGTTGTCAGTGTGATTTTGTTAGTTCGGTATAGAAACTTTCTTCAGATTAGGGACAACTGTCAAATCTTGTTATCAATCATTCTTAGTTCGGGCCCCTACTAAACTAACTACTACTAAACTAACTAACTAAACTGTCTGTAAGTGACACGCAGTAGGAAACGCCCGTAACTTCAGCTGAAACTACGGATTTTTTTATTAGAGAGTAAACCCTCAGGATCAAGCCCCTGATCGTCTCGTAAACCGTCTGTCAAATCTTTTACTGATGATCGGTTTTGGGAGCTATTATTTTCTTTATTCGAGCTTTCCTTTTCTGGTTTAAGACGCTGACAACACCTAAACCGCGGTCACTGTCAAATTGCATAGAAAAGAAAGAGAAGCGCAATGACACAACGCTTGTAATTTATTGCAAAATATGAAGCAATTATCTATTTACTCAAAATTGAGTTGAGTAATCGAAAATAAAAAACAACCAAGTTCTGCATTCAAATAAGACGTTCTTGTTATTAATTAAATACGTAACGTATGTTGATATTTAATGCAGATATTTTGGAATAGAACTCAAGGTAAGAGGTTAGTTTGTATCGAGATTTTTTTTCAAAACGTGTTATGGTAACAACCAAGTTCTGGGGAATATGTGTAAAATTGACATATATTTTTTCCGCTACCACAAATTATACAGATTTGGGAATTTTTTTTCTTAAGAGAAGCCAATTTTGGTCAATTGGGTCTTGTAAGCGCCTTAAGTCAGTCCCGGTATTAGTCTTCAATATATTCGAGTTACAGCCTAACGTTTCACCCTAAAATTCCAGTGCGACGGTTACTATCTCGCGGCGTGACACCCGATGCGACCAACGAGGATGGATTAACCGCTCTACACCAGTGCTGCATCGACAACAACGAGGCGATGATGCGACTGCTTCTCGATCACGGCGCGAACGTCAACGCCGAGGACAGTGAAAAGTGGACCCCACTACACGCCGCCGCCACCTGCGGGAACCTCAACCTCGTTCGAATACTCATACAACGAGGAGCCAACCTCCTTGCTGTGAACGGTGACGGAAATATGCCGTATGATATCTGTGAAGAAGAACGGACCTTAGACGCGATAGAGAGTGAAATGGCAGCTAGAGGTGTGACACAAAGGCTTATAGATGATACTAGAGCTTCGACTGAAATGAAGATGTTGAGAGATGTCGATGATTTGGTTAAAGGCGGTATGGATTTGGATGAGCCCAGGGATGGGCAGGGGGCTACACTTGTGAGTATTGTTTTTTGAAATATGATGATATTAAAATTAAATACTCTATGTAAGGTATTAATAGTTAATTATATGTTGTTTATGATTAAGAATTCTTTTTGTAATTGTTTTATTGTGAGAGCATGTGACTCTCCAGTGCGTGAAACTTTCCATGGCTTCTTGAGATGCAAATTACGCTTTGATTAATTTGAAAACGCCATCGTGCCTGAAACATAAACGCACTTATGAGACCATTAAAAAGTCATGCCATGTGTATTAAATAGTAATTACACACACCTTTCTGCCACCATTACAATAAAATTTTCAAGGTCTTACAAAACATGAGCACTTACCTAATTGATAGAACAGAAATCTATACAAATAAATAAAATTGAAGTGTCTGTTTGTAATGTCAAAATAACAGCTTTTACATGTTTTTTTTTAAAGTCCATACGGATTTTTTTTTCTGGCTAATCTCCGAAACGGTGGACCGATTTTGACGGGACTTCCACTGCCAGATAGCTGATATTATAACGAGTACTTTTATTCTAGAAAAAGCCAAGCGGGCGAAGCCGCGGTAGCAGATATTTTAAAAATAATAATGATTGGTTTACTTCGTTACTCTAGGAAATAGGTCACGTCAAGTAACTCTGTCTGTTTGTTACCTTTTCATGCCTAAACCACTGAACCGATCGTTATCGACAATAGTTAGCCTGGGATCTGAAGAAGGACATCAGCTACTTTTCATCCTGGATATCTGTATAAAAAAAAAATGATGAATTATAAAATACACTCAGGTGAAGTCGTAGGCAACAGCTAGTGTATATAAGCTACTAAGTAGGGTGGTAGCTGAGCTGACCTGGTTAGGTTGACTCGGTTTCCCAGGCTATTTCTAAGGGTTCTTAGTATTTAATAGTAGATTATTCACTAACAGTCGAACCCAATAACCTATCTTCATTGAAAGATAGATCGCTATTGATGATAGTATATTTTTATCTATTTTTGAATGATGTCTCACAATCATTGATAAAGGCTATCTATCTAACGAAATCAAAAGATAGGATGCTCTACTTGGACCTGCCTTGTGGCCCTCCCTTGCATTCCGTTACAACCAATATCGCTTTAAAAAATACGTGTATCTTAAGCTCTTTCTATAAAAAAATATCTTAATTCTAAATAAATAACTGGATTAAAGTTATAGTTTATATTAAATTAAAACTCTGTAAGTATGTAGTACATGATACAAGATTTTACTGCATTTTGCTAAACAAATAGTTAACGCTGGAGAGGAGTAATGAAACGTAATTGACAGTTTGACATAAGAAACACCTTGGTTACTTTTATATGAGTATATATTTATTACATATACTTTTATATGAGGATACTTTTATAAATATATCCTCAGTTTTAGTTAGATTAATAACAATTTAATTTGGTCATATGGTCGATGCGGCATGTATAGGTAAGTTCCCTGTCAACTAAGTAATTAGATCCCCAAATCACTTTCGTAGTCGATAACTTCTGTAACCATTTCAAAATCGCTTACGGTTAATGTACTTTCACTTGAATCTGACATGTTTTATATTATTATTTATAAAGTGTTGTTTTTATTTATGTAAACAATGCTTAGATAAATATACGTTAATCTCTGCAATTCGGGAGATAGACTATCTGTCATCTTTAGTAACAGTCCTGTCAAACAAATAGCTGTCAACACGTTATTGGGATGCATACTTTGGAATTTTCATACAAATAGCTATCCGTAGTAAGCGCTACCCTCCCATCAATAGATACCGTGGGCTGGTAAAATTCCTTAATCTCTGATAGATTATAATTATTGGGACATAAGCCTCACATCCTTTCTACTGAAGACCCTCGAGAGACTTTGCGATAGACACATTCGAGACGGACCACTTCGAGCCAAACCCCTTCATAAACAACAGCATGCGTATACCACAGGCAGATCAACAGAATCCGCGCTGCACAGCGTGGTTTCCAAAATCGAATGCGCAGTGGATCACAAATGCTCAGCACTGGCCGCCTTCATTGACATCGAAGGCGCCTTTGACAAAACGATGTTCAATAGTATCAACACGGCCCTTGACAGGCACAGCATAGACCAGACCATAAGTGGCTAACTCAAATATGCTTAAACTGAGAGCGGTACAAGTCACAGTGAACGACACCACCAGGGCCATAGTGGCGAAGGGCTGCCCACAAGGTGGCGTCCTCTCGCCACTCTTATGGAACCTGGTTGTCGACAGTCTTATCAAAACACTCAACGATAAAGGTTACTTCACCGTAGGCTACGCGGATGACTTAACCATAATAATAAACGGCACCCACGAGAATACCCTGTGCAACCTTATGCGCCAAGCCTTAAAAATAGTAGAGGTTTGGTGCAATAAGCACCAACTATCAGTAAACCCTACAAAAACCGAATTGGTTCTTTTCACAAAGAAGAGGAAATTGCCGCTACTACAGCTACCACGATTCTTTGGAACCACCCTAAGCCTATCAACTGAAACCAAATACCTGGGCATTTTCTTGGACAAACAGTTGAATTGGGCAAAACACACCAACTACATCATTACAAAAGCCAGCATATCACTGTGGCAGTGCAAAAGACTGCTCGGCAGGAACTGGGGAATTAACCCCAAGATTACCCACTGGCTATTCACCACGGTCATCCGGCCAACTATCACATATGGCTCACTAGTCTGGTGGCCCAGGACAGACCTGAGCACAGCCCAAAAAGATCTCGAAAAACTGCAACGGTTTGCTTGTGTAGCAATCACAGGCTGTATGAGAACTACGCCCACCGCCGCCCTACAGGCGATGCTTGGATTGCCGCCTCTGCACCTCATCGTGCGAGAGTAGGCGGCCCTGGCCGCCTTTAGGCTTAACATAACAGGGACCCTGAGCAAAGACTCTAGAGTCAAGCACATACGCATAAGGGAGGATGCGATCAAACGAAGACCGATGATGGCATCACCCTGCGACAGAGCCCCAAAACTACACTGTTTCCAAAAGCACTACAACATAATACTCACAGAAGAACGGTGCGACTATTCAGGCCCGCATGAGGTAAGAGTATACACCGATGGATCAAAGACCAACTCCGGAATCGGAGCTGGCGTTTTCTCACATGACCTTAACATAAATATATCCTGTCCGCTGGGAATGTTCAACACCGTCTACCAGGCGTAATGTGTGGGCATTATACAAGCGGCGTATGCCATAGAAGCCAGGAGAGTTACTGACACTCATGTACGTATACTCTCCGACAGCGCCTCAGTTCTCCAATCCCTAGGGAAGGAACATAATACCTCGAGATTAACACAAGAATGTCACAATGCGCTAGAACGTATAACGGTATTGAACCGCAACACAGTGACACTGCAATGGATAAAAGGACACAGTGGATCCCTGGGCAATGACGCAGCTGACGAACTAGCCAGGAAAGCATCCGGCACGTCAGTCTGCGGACCAGAGCCAATCGTGCCCATCCCCTTCAACCAATTACGCAGGTGGCTACAGGAGCTCACCCACACACAAGCAGAGAGCTGGTGGTCCTCGGTACAGGGGTGCAGACAGTCCAGGGAGGCTATGCCATCCTTGGATAGCAAGTTAACCAGGCGCCTGTTACGCCTGAACAGGACCGGCCTGCGCCTGTTGACGGGGACCATCACGGGCCACTGCTCGCTAAACAAACACTTCCACACAATAGGCATAACGGACAGCCCTCTGTGCAGGGCTTGCATGGAGGCAGAGCAAACCGTTGCGCATGTGCTCTTCGAATGCACAGCCGTCACCCACATTAGAACAGAAACCCTCGGGGCACCTAGATCCTACACAGAGGTTCTAAACAGACCAGGAGATGTTATCAACTTCTGGAGGGAGGTGGGCTGGTTGGAATAACCACCAAAAAACGGCCGCCATGGCCCACGCACAATGGTCCACTTGAAGGACTAAGTGCGGAAACCAAACCCTCTAACATAACATTGGGACATTAAAACCATAGATAGATACGTTTTTCTTTCTCCTGTATGCCAAAACTGGTGATAGATAGGTTATTGGGTTCGGCCATAAAAAGATAAACACTTATTTATACCCTTAGACACTTGTCTTGTGTCACGGGCGCTATATTTACTATTCAAGCTCGTCCATGACGAAGACACCTTTATCCCTGAGAAAAATACTCTACATTTCTCATCTATTGCGAGGTTATAAAAGCATTTCGATTTTTTTTTTGTAAAGTTTTCATACGAAGTTTTAGTTTAGGTTCCAAATTCAAAACCATTATTTACCAGCAGGTTATAATACAATTTTGTACAATATTATTAAAGTCAAAGTCAAATTATTTATTTCAAATAGGCACATAAAGGGCACTTTTGAACGACAAAATTGACAAAAAAAAATTGAATTGATTCTAGTTGCCCCTTCCAAAAGGTAGTTTCGTATGGAGAAGAATGGGCAAGAAACCGTTACTCTTTTAAAATGTTTTACAAAATTTTGGTATAGGTACATTATATAATTATATGTGAAGACGATGCACCAAGAATAAAATTACTATATCAAAATAGGTAAAAAAAAAGAGTTAAAAATGAAGCAATGACAGATAAATTAATTATGTGATAGTTACATTGTACGTTTTCCTAACACGAACAGACCCCAGGGCGATAGTGACTTACTTTCGATTAGGTTCAAATGACATATAATTTGACATTACCAAGCAGGTGGTGTGAGAATGATTGTTTTGCTTGTTCCAGCTACACATAGCATCGGCGAATGGGTACATAAAGGTGGTGGAGTACCTGCTGGAGCACCGCGCGGCCACTGACGTGGTGGACCACGACGTGTGGCAGCCGGTCCATGCCGCCGCGTGCTGGGGACATGTATGTACCTATACTCCACATTCAAATCCGTTTCCTATTGATGTTTTTGCTACTTAAACAAATATAAACTTTATGTTAGTACCAATTTTGTTGATTTCACAATGATTAGTAACTTTGAAAAAGCTATTTGAATATTTGAAGTTGTAGCGCAAAATTAACTTTATGTGCGGGTGTTAAAGTAATTTGTCCAAAAACACATTGCTTTACATTTCTGCAAACACAGGATAGTGCTTTTGTCTAGCTATACATATAATAAAATAGCAATGAAGTCAAAACTTTACATAGTTTTTTTTTATAATTGCTACGAGGTTTCTGATATAAATTGAAGTACTCCGCGACAGCTGTAATAAATCGGAGAGTACTGTGTCACTACTTCGTGGATGCGGTATTGATCTTCATAACTATAAATAATAATATAATGATATACGAGGCTCATTCAATAAATACTTAGCCTACAAAAAGTAAACGAAAATTTTGGAAAAGTGGCAATTTATTTTTCAACAAAGTCTCCTTTTAGTTCGATACACTTAGCCCAGCGATGCTCCAACTTTTTTAACCCGTCCGAAAAATAGTTTTTGTCAAACTCTTCAAAATAGGCCTCCGTGGCGGCGATGACCTCCTCATTCGATCCATATCTATTCCCGGCGAGTGATTTTTTCAGATTAGGAAACAGAAAGAAGTCACAAGGGGCCAAATCTGGAGAATACGGTGGATGGGGCAACAATTCGTAGCGTAATTCGACCAATTTGGCCATGACAACGGCAGACGTGTGAACCAGTGCGTTGTCGTGGTGAAACAGCACTTTTTTCTTCGCCAGATGGGGTCGTTTTTTCTTTAATTCGGCGTCGAATCGGCCCAATAAATCGGCATAGTAAAGCCCTGTAATTGTTTTACCCTTCTCGAGGTAATCGATGTAGATCACACCTTGTGAATCCCAGAAAACGGTGGCCATAACTTTTCCGGCCGATTTTACAGTTTTCGCCTTCTTTGGAGCACGTTCCCCGGTCTGGATCCATTGTTTTGATTGCTCCTTGGTCTCTGGTGTGTACCAGTGGATCCAGGTTTCATCGACGGTCATAAAACGACGCAAAAACTCCGCTGGATTCCGCTTAAACAGCGCCAAACACGTCTCCGATGTGGTCTCACGGTTGCGCTTGTTTTCTGGTGTGAGTAAATGCGGCACCCATCGCGCCGACAGCTTTCTCATGCCGAGTTCCTCGTGAAGAATATGATGCACTGTTCCTTCTGAAATGCCTACAGTCTCAGCTAGCTCCCGAACCTTCAATCGGCGATCTGCCAATACGAAATCATGGATTTTTTTAATGTTTTCCTCCGTAGCAACTGTTTTCGGTGCACCTGGACGTGGTTCATCAAAAACCGACGTACGGCCACGTGCAAACTCGTTGAACCAATTCTTGACGGTGGCCATCGATGGAGAAGAGTCACCGTACACAGCATCCAAGCGCTCTTTGATTTCGATGCGCGTTTTCCCTTCCAAAAATAGGAATCGAATCACCGAACGATATTGCTCTTTTTCCATTTTTGTAAAACCGATCGACACGTTCGCTTCCATAAGTTGTCAAATTAAAACAAATGAAGGGGGGATTGGAATGAAAATTTGAAAAAAGAATGTGCTACACTGTGGTAAAACTCTTTTGAAACTACAGCGCCCTCTGGCGATGAGGCTAGGTACTTATTGAATGCACCTCGTATTTAATCACCTGAGCAAAACCGATGCGGGTCGTTAGAGTCATTATAAATGACGCATATGGCCTGAGAACTGGTATTGATTGACGTGAGATTAGTGATATCTCAAAGTACCTACTTGTGTCGCGAACGAGAAACGTGGAACCTAATGTCGATGAGAAAATGTCAAACGAAATCAGAAAAAAAAAATATAAAATAATATAAATAACATCACGCTTTGTTTCCCCGAAGGGTTGGGCAGAAGTGTCCCTGTAGTACACCCACATTTCGCCAGTTATGTTTAAGTCCCATTTAATAGGGGGCGAGCCTATTGCCATCAACGGGACACAAAAATATTATACTTGAAATGAAAAGGATAAAAACGTTAATCCTACAATATAGTTTGAAAACACCATACTAACGTGTTGACTCATAGGCGCCATCTCCACGGGCGAGAAAATCGCACGATAGTCTCGTCGTGCCATCAATTTCAGTAGATACTCTATGAATCAAACTCGTCGCCGTCATCGTGGCACAGTGTGATTATCGCCGCGAGGAGCTTGTGGCTAAGTAATAACAGGCGCACGGGTCAATCGATCAGGTTAAGCTACGCTTTCCGCGGTTGGTCCGTAGATGGGTGATCATCTTTACATACCAAGACCCCTCTGTGCCTCGGAAAGCATGTTAAGCCGTTGGTTCCGGCTTTTATTCGTGGATCTTTGACAGTCGTTACCCGAAAGTCTGACAACCAGTTTTACCAAGGGGTATCGTATTACCCAGTAACTGGGTTGTGGAGGTCAGATAGGCAGTCGGTCCATGTAAAATACTGGTATTCAGTTGCATCCGGTAAGACTGGATGCCGACCCAATATAGTTGGGAACAGGCTAGGCAGATGAGTGGAATTATCGCCGCGATTCTCTCGTCCGTGGAGATAGCGATTAAAGCGCCATCTCTGTTACTGTAAAGATAAAATGTCATGTATTGTTTGTATTGTTACAGCTGGAGGTTCTGGAGCTGTTAGTACAATATGGAGCTGATCTCAATGTGAGGAATAAGCACGATGAGACGCCAGCAGGTAAAAACTCACAATATCTACTTACATATATAAAGGCGCAGGATAACCTTTACCTAAAGGCTTAGCACGAGTACCGTAGATAAGGGTTTTGTCAAAAATGCCGTTTCCGTGTAGACAGTTGACAGTTTTCTACCGAGAAATGTAGACAAGCGATTTCTATTGTACAGTAGAGTAGACATAGAAAGCGTCATGCTAAGCCAGCAGAAGTGATCATCGTATTAGTGGTTCAGCAGCTACAATATAATCACGATTGTGCCGGAATATAGCAGTTCGTTGTGGACGGGGTACGACAGCGGCTCCCCTGATATCATATTCTGTCAGAAGATAGCCGCCACGCAGCCACCGACGCGAGCTGTGCTAGTGACGGTCACCAGCCAGTGTCACTTATCCGACCTTTTCGGTGATTCCAGTAACTTCGTAACAAAACGGGGTGGCGCCACCTGCTTTGCCGTCATGTTGATAAAAAAATACACATAGACTCGCGCCTTCTTCTAATGGGGGTAGGCAGAAACTATAGAACGCCGCCTGCTACTCTCCTAAAATACTCCTTTTGCTTCGTTTACGTTTATACATCTGGTCATACACGCACGCCGGTTGCGAGTACTACGCACCTGACCTTTTTGAAGAACATCACCAATGAGGTCACTATGTCTTCCTGGGGCGTGGGGTCCCGGCGTTTCCCCTTCATCTGCCTTGCCGTGCCTTTTGTTAGTCGCCTTTCATTCATCCTCTCAACATGACCAAACCGTCTAAACATACTCTTTTCAATTTTTGTCATTATTTCATAAATTTTACGTTTAGTAAAGTCGAACTTGAACATCATACAGCATGTATGACAGTGTGTCTCTGGATACTCATAAGAATAAATTACACACAGCAGCACATCTAGTTACAGATATTCTATTTCACGAAGTCCGTTCGGCTTTGATTGTAGTAGTGACGTATCCCGACAAGCGCGCTTGTGTGTGTAAAAGTAGGTAACGTTAGCAAAAAAATCTGATATATATTCAAGTCGAGATTTAATAATCTTAATAAAATATTGGTTTTAAAAGTATATACATTTTGTAAATAAATTAGATTAGGTTGCAATAAATACAAAAAATATTAAGAATATGTAGGCAATTAATGGTGTTACAGAATGGAAACGAAACAAGTAGGACTCTATTCAGTATTTTCAATCACTATCAGATAAATTTTCGATTTCCGATTCCGTTTTGCTGTCGTCAGAATCATCTTGTACATTGATTATAAATTCAAAATCGAGATCAAAATATTTCAAGTAGTCTTTTTCAATTTTTTCAACATGAGCACAAGTTTTTTGCCACGTTTCACTGCTAACTTGGCCCAAACTTTCATTGATCAGTCTTTCCGTATTCGTCATGTTTTGCTCGATATTTTTAGATGCGACATAATTTTTAACGATCCCCCAAATATTTTCAATCGCATTTAATTCTGTCTGGTGATAAGGGGGAAGGCGTAAGACATCAAAACCCTTGCTTTTTATAAAATCGTCAATCTTGTAGATTACGTGTTGGGCTTTGTACTTCTTTATTGTATCGTACAATTCCAATTTAAGAAGAGATTCATCAAATGCTATACCCTTATCCCTGAGCCATTGCTGCATATCGGCTTTCTTTGTAGATTGCGTCGGTAGTCGTTCAGCCCGTGTGTTGTGATAAGATGCATTGTCTAAGACAATGACAGAGCGCGGAAGTAAATTGAGTAGCAACTTTTCATTTAGCCATTTTACATAGTTATCATAGCTCATATTTGAATGATAATCACCAGCTGTTGAGTTGGCCTTATAAACCAAGGAAGCATTTTCAATAAAACCATCCTTGGTTCCCGCGTGCACTAAAATAAAGCGAGTGCCTGTGCTATTTTTTTTTAAAAACGGAGTTCTTTCCTTTTTTTTGTCCAGGTGTTGTTTCGCACGTGTGTCGAAAGGACGTAGCTCTCATCGGTGTAGACAATGGGCTGACTTTGAGAGCGGTACTCTTGTTATTTTTTTTAAATATTTTAAACGCCACATTTGTATATCATGACGCTCCGTCAAGACTTTACGGTTGTTCTCTGTTTTGCGCCACTTGTAACCTAATTTCAACAGTAACTTGCGAACAGTTTCTAAACAACCTTCGAATCCGATTTTTTCATTCAATGCTGTTCTTAACTTAGCTAATGTTGGAATTTCTTTATGGACAATATGGAAATCTTGTACAGTACTGCGAACCACATCGGCTGTAAAATTATCTATATCCACTTTATTATCTCGCTTTCTCCTTTTCTTCATAGGTGAAGTGAATTTTGATGAAGTGGATGGCAATTCCTTCTCTTCTTTTAATATTCTTTGAACTGTTTTTTGGCTCACACCCGTAGCTTCAGCTGTACGGCGTGTAATGTCTCGCCAATGAGACAAATCACAGTTGAGTTCCATTAATGATTTTGTAAATTCATATTCTTCTCGCAGAAAATGATAAACACTAGCTATCATGTTTCGACCCTAAAACAAAATGTAATCAAAATAATTAAGTAATATAAACATTTTTAACACAAAAAAACATTCATTTTATAAATACTTCTATTGCTATATTAAGTATCTTTGTATAACATTTTAATTGAAAACGTATAAATAAATATTACCTCACTATGGACAACTCTTCTTCGTTTTCTTGCCATGCTGACCTTACTCCGTGAAACAATTTGGCGCGAACTAAAAACCACTACTGATCCGGACCGTGTCCCAATCGACACTGAGCGCTCTCGAGGTTACGCACACAAAAACAATGTGCATGTGCACGCTTGACAACATTCATAGCCAAACGGACTTCGTGACATAGAACATCTGTACCACAAACTGTCAAATTTTCTCATTCGATTTTGAACTTAAAGATCAACATTTTAAGGTTTGCAATCATTTGGAGAAATTTGACAGTTTTGTATAACCTGATGTGCTGTTGACTGTACATAATCATTAATTAACAAACATACACCAGAGGTCCTGTGAACCCTGATGACTTTTGAGCGAATCAAAGGCTATTCAATGAGCAAAATGTATCGCAGACGTTTTGTTATCATCGTGATTCGTAGCCGCGTAAGCGCGCAATTTAATTCAACGATTTCGAAGCCTGTACCGATCTCGAAAGATCGTTGAATTTAAATTGCGCGCCTTCCACTGCCTCTGTGCATGTATTCAAAGTATGTGTATATACGCAATAAGCTTAAATTCGTCACCGTCAATGTTTATTCTGTCAGTGACAGTCGGCGATATTAACTGAATAACCGCAATTATAACTTAGTAAAGCTATTCCATTCTAGAGCAGTGGTGGCCCAGTGGTAACTTACGAGTTGTAGGTCGTAGAGTCGAACCCAGGCAGGCGCTTTACTTTGTGTAAATGATTTCATCACCACTGCTCTCAAAACGGTGAAGGAAAACATCGTGAGCAAACTGGCATGTCCTGGAACCAAAAAATCGAAGACATGTGACATCTACCAACCCGCACTGGGCCCGTGTGGTAGATTACAGTCCACACCCTCTCGAAGAGAGGATGCCTGTATCCCAGCATTAGGAACATTATAGGCTGATTATGACGAAATCTATTCTTAGTATATTTTTTTACCAACCCCTATAAAAATAAAACATAATCTATACAAATAAATAAAATTGAAGTGTCTGTTAAGTGCATGTAGCTTTTTACAAAATGCATATGAAAGTGTATACGGTACTTATAACAAAAAAAGTTTTGTCTGTCTGTTCGGTTTGTTCCGGCTAATCTCCGAAACGGCTGGACCAATTTTGACGGGACTTTCACTGGTGTTATAAGGGGTAGTTATTTTAGAAAAGGCCACTCTGGCAAAGCTGCGGTCTACAGCTAGTATAACGTATATTGTTTTGTTATGCAGACATTTGTGAAGAGGGTGAGTTACGCGCGCGCATCCTGCGCCTGGCCGCAGACCAGGAGGAGCTGCGGCGCCACGCCGCCGCCGACCGCCTGCGCACCGCCCGGCGCTCCTCCTCCAGCGCCAGCACCAGCCGGTAACTTACTAACACAAGCACTTCGCATGCCCAATTTGGCCTATTTACAGGCCAATATCTCGTAGAAATTTATATAACTACGGATAGTTGTGACAGTTTATGTAACTTCAGGGAAATTAATTGTTGAGCCAATTGACTACCAACTTAAATTGTCCTCTTATTCAACACACAACTGTCATTCTTTGACAGTTATATGAACTGGCTATGACAAGGAAAATTGAAGCAGTCATAGTGACAGTTTGCTTATATTTACTATTGGTTTCCCTGGCTGTAAATGAAATTCATGTCTTTCAATGCAGGAGAAATTCTTAGTGCATTTAATTACACTGAAAACAGTGATTTAGTTAAATAAAAATGAGTTCCTTTTTTAAACACTACCTACCACCTACCCGCAAATAAACCTCATACTTAGTTTTGTCCCTCAGTTTCCGTTAAACATTGTCTAAATGAATTACGAAAATGTTGCTTACCGACGTGTTTGCGATAAATTAACATTAATTTATAGAAATTAAAACGGTTTTTTCTTATGATTAGTATTTTTATACAGCGCAATAACATGCCCAGAGTGTGTGTATATCATCCTGATAACTTTTGCTATATTTGGGGTACCTTAATGTTAAAAGTCAACGTCGTAGTTTGACACCAAATAGTTAAAAACAATTAATTTAATTATTTTGGCTTCTGGTGCGAATTTTGGACAAAACCTGAACTCCTAGTATTTGCTGTGCACAGTGTTAGTTTATTAACATCATGGGCTAAATTATGTCCTCATTATGCAGATTATTTTTTTTAATTGCTGCTGTTGCAAAAAATTGAGGGCGATTTTTTTTTTATGCAAATTCGTTACAGACTGTACTGACTGACTGTGTTGTACATACAAAATAACCCATTCAATTTCATCTAACTTTCATTAAGGTCATTTTTGTCTATCAGTGTTATTTTTGCTAATTAGAGCACTAGCAACACCAGGATGTTTTCCTATGCATGCAAAACAGTATTCTCCAAATTTTTAGTCAGTAGTCAATAAGGTCCGTAAAACACAATCAATCTTAGCAGGGTCCGGTCAGTGCGAAGAACTTCGTTACGTGAGAAGCAACTTACAGCGAAAGCGGACGTTCGTGGCGAGGCCAAGCTACGAGAAACCTTCGACTCCACCGTCGACGATGACCTGCAGGTCAGTTCAGTTCATACTTTACTACAGATTTTCGAACGCTGGAAAAGCGACTCTTATGTCGTTGCAATAAGAGATATTATATAATGGAATGATTGACTCGCTTTTGTGACATGCAACATTTGTACGTGATGTTTATTGAAAGAAACTATAGACAAATAAATAACATCACAATTAACACATAAAGCGACTACACCCCCCGAAAACAGTTAATCCACGATATATAAGCTCAATTTAAATAAACTGGTGAAACTACCGATATCTAATAAAGATAAAAATAATCTAAACTCATCATTTCCAGTAACCTTACTACCAGCCACTGATCCCGTAATCAGCTGTAGTTACTTGAAAATATTTTGTTCATTCATTCATTCATTCGTTCATTCTCATTCAGAGGAGCTCGTAGCTAAGTAATAATAGCCACACGGGTCGATCCATCAGGTTACGCTACGCTTGCTGGGGTTGGTCCGTGGATGGGTGACCAGCTTTACATACCGAAACTCCTCCGTGCCTCGGAAAGCACGTTAAGCCGTTGATCCCGATTTTTTCTACGGCGTGGTTTATACACTTTATACGCCATATGTTGGCATGGTCGTCAGTGTTGTATGGATCACTATAGAAGCTTATTGACAGACACATTTTTTCTATGGCGCTGTTTATACGCCATGATTGTGTTGGCACGGTCGTCAGTGTTGTATGGATCACTATGGAAGATGTTGACAGACACGTTTTTTCTACGGCGCGGTTTCTACGCGAGGGCTTCACCCTACAGTTTCGGGTCATATAGTATTTCTAACCGGGCTGGTTTATCTTACCTGCTAATAGCGTTCACCTTCGCTTCGCAAGATACTCCAGGTTCGCTTGTAACCAAATTTTTGATTTTGTATGATTTCACAAGTATACAAGCCCGTCAAGTGCCGGGCCTACTAAACGTCTGGCACTTTACGGACTTGGCGTACTCGCTAAGCCTATCACCACAGCAAGAGTTTGAACGGGAAGGCAACTGTCAAAATGGCGTTGTCGTAGCTAGGTCCCACAACAAGCTAATAATACTAGGCGGGAGGTGGTTTTATTTTATTTTTGCGAAAATTATTCATTGTTGCTGCTTGCTTTGTGCCTGCCTGCTTCGAAATTGGAGTCCACCATCTTCCGAAACCGAGTTAAAATTAAAAGACTGTGGCTTAAAGCTATCCTTAGAGAAAAAAATTAAATAAGACGGTTATGTCGTAAGCATTTTGAAGAAAGTGATTACGAGGAAATAAACAATAATTAAGGTTTTAAATTCTGTCACTTTCTATGTCAAATATGTATTGATTTCAACTATTAACGTCACTGAAAATAACGAAATAGTGAAGTAAAACTAAACTCATGAATGAACCATTGAATGAAATCGAAATAGAATGACGGGCAGTGACGAAATGTCAAATTTAGTATGGGCGGAGGGACCTAGCTATGGTCACATCATCTATAAATAAGCTTTGACCGGCCTTCCCCAATGCTCTTGTTGACTCGAAGGACTGCAAAGCAGTCAGCTAGACAGACCGTTTCGAAGCAAAATCACAATACCTTATTTATGCTGTATCTAGTCAGATCCAACTGTTTTCTTCAAGGCTTTCGTCGTCGTCGGGTTCGGTTCCTTCCCCGTATTCGTACTCGGGGACTTCAATCAATAATTTGGCTTGGGGTTCCCGGTTAACGGACACACGGGGCAGGATGGTGGAGGACTGGGCTCTGGAGACAGGCCTGGTCGTCCTAAACCGGGGTTCTGTCCTCACCTGTGTGCAGATGCGGGGTGAATCAGTGGTGGACACCTCATTCGCTAGCCCCGCTCTGTTGCAGCGTGTAGTTGACTGGCGCTTCATGGAGGGGGTGGAGACCTATTCCGATCACCGGTATATCCGGTTTGATCCGGAGATCCTGCGGGCCAGGGGATCTGCCTGCGAGGAGTCGCTGGGGACTCTGAACAGGGACCCGTGGGGTCGCCCGTACAAAGTGGTACGAGATAAACTCCGCCCATGGGCTCCCCCGCTGACGCAGAGTATCCGGCCCCAGCTTGTGGAGGACGTGGTGAGCGCTCTGTTCCCTTCGCGAGGGGAACACACCGCCCCGTCACTTGCCTTTACTCGACGAGATTGTATAACATTCAGTCACGCGCACGTGCTTTGACCACACTTCATACAAAAACTACGAAAGTCATGTAAGAGAATTTTCGCGTTGCGGTGCGGCCCGCTTCAATGTGCTTTTGCCTTAAGTTGGATCCGCAGTAGCCCGCGAAATTAAAATTTTGTTACGTTATCATTTCTTTCGTTTCATTTCCAGAATTATAAAAATTAGAACAGGATGAATGAAAGGCGACTAACAAAAGGTTAACAAGGCAAATGTGAGTGGAAATGCGGGAGGGGACGCCCCAGAAAGACATAATTATAGTGACCTTATTAATGATGTTCTTCAAAAAGGTCAGGTGCGTAGTACTCGCAACCGGCGTGCGTGTATGACCAGATGTATGAACGTACATGAAGCAAAAGGAATATGTAAGGAGCGTAGCAGGTGGCGTTCTATAGTTTCTGCCTACCCCCATAGGAAGAAGACGTGAGTTTATGTATGTTTATGTGTAGAACAGGAATAAATCTAACTTAGAGAGATGTATTAATGATTTTAATTCTGTAAACACAAAGTTGTTAAGGCTCTTACAGACTCAGGGGATATTGCGGGCGCGACAGGCATATTGCTGCCTGTCGCGCCCGCGATATCGACTCAGTATGCAGGAGCCTTTATGGTCGCGAATCATATTTTGATCAAGTTACAACTTGACACTGACCCGTAAATTGCAAAAACCGTAAGAAAATTTGATATTCGCGGGCTACCACTGCGGATAAACTGCTTAAAACAACCACTGCTTAAAACAACCAATAGGAAGTTTTATTATTTGAATTTTATTTGCAGTTCGGTTTCACTTCCAATGTATTACTTACGTGTCTTCGTATAGCTATCCCAGTTCAGAAGAAATGTCGCAGCGGCGTCAATACTTGAGACGACTACCTGCCTTTTTCAACGGTAGAAACATTGTTCTTGAAATAATTTCATTTTCGCTTATCATGGTTATGTCTCAATGTGCTAAGATACGGCTTAATTATATGGGGTAATTCCACAGACAGCAATAAGGCATTTATAGTGCAAAAAAAATGTTTGCGAGCGGTGTTTGGTACAGACCCATTAGAATCGTGCAGACCTGTTTTTAAAAAACATAAATTATTAACATTAGCATGCTTATACATCCTTGAAATGGGAGTATTTGTCAAAAAACATCCTAATTTATTCAGTACTGCCGATAGCGTCAATGTTTATAGGGTGGGCAAAATCTCAAGGGATCCAACAAAGCTGGCAATGCCACAGTCTAGAACAGCATACAGCCATAAAAATACTAGTAGAATGGCAATCAAAATATTCAACAATATACCGAAAGTTATTAGAGAGCTGCGAACCAGCTTATTTCAAAGGCGTCTCAGAGAATGGCTTATCGAAAATTGTTTTTATTCGATTAAAGAATTTATGGATTCGAAGACAAATGGGAAAGTTTCATTAACATTTGACATTTTTATTTTTAAGCTATTGACATTTTGTAATTTAATTTCTTTGGTGGTCGTTTGAAACTCGATAACATTATAAAATTGTAATTTAATATTTGACATTGGTAATTTAATATTTGACACTGGTAATTTAATTTTTGACATTTTTAATTTAATATTGTTTTTATTTTTTTATTTTTGTAATTTGTTGTTTAAACAATTACTGTGATTATTTTTTATTTTATTTTTTGTCATTTGAAATTAGTTATGTTGTGTATTTTAGAATAATTAATTACTATTGTCACTAAAATTTGCATGCCGAATTTAGTAGGCGGAATATGAAGACCTATTGTATATTTGTTATAAAATCTGTAAAATACCATATTTCAAGCAAATAAATGAATCTGAATCTGAATCTGAAAAAGCTACAGGGAAGACATAAGGTTGTGTTCACCCATCATACGCAAAAATAAACTTTTAACATTTCTATACTATAACAATATTATAGAGGAAATAATTTTTTGTTTGTATTATCGAATAAGCTCCGAAACTACTGGACCGATTTTAACCATTTTTTCACCAATAGAAAGCTAAACTATCAGGAAGTAACATATTTTATTTTTTTAAATAGAGATCCTTACTAAAATTATAATAACGTAACAAAAATTTGCCTATAAACGTCACTAATTAGCGTGCGCTGCGAATACTATTAATGATACACAAAAATAAAGTACTACATGTTTATAGTACTCATCATTACCCACAAAAAAGTCCGCGGGGTATATGTCTACTATTATAGTTGTCACAATAACCGTTTTTGTTCAAATTAGTCAAATATAACAAGGGTAAGTATAATCGAAAGATGATGCGCGATGATCTCTGGAACGGCCAGTCAGATTTGAAAATTCTTTTTGCATTTTATAGCCCAATGCTTGAGAAAGGTTAAAGGCTATTTAAGATCACGCTACGACCCTAGGGGGCCGAGCAAAAAGAAAAAAAGTCAGAAAGAATGCTAAGCGAAAACTAAGTTATACCGCGGGCGGGCGATGGGACGCGACGCGGTAGGGTCGGGCCAAAATTTCATGCGGACGAAGTCGCGGGCTGAATCTAGTTACTTATAAAAACAAACAAATTAAACCTCATCTTGTTCAATTAAGTAGCCGCAACAGCACGCGCCACGCAACATTGAAGAAATGCTACCAATATTATCATAATGAGCGCAGATCTCGTGCTACGAGCATTTTAAAAGGCGACGTCATTGCCCGTCTAAATTAATATTCCGCTTTCGACTTTCGCGAAGGAAAAATATGAAAAACTAGCAAAACGATTAAAAGCGTATAAATAATGAAATATAAATGTGTTGGTTGCACGCACTTGTGTTCCGTACACGTTATAATAATTATTGCTGACAGACTATGTGGACGACAATTCTATAATTACTGCCTCAGAAAATTATTCATCAATTATAAGTCACTATTTTGACGATCTTTAATTTTGTTTTATATTGACATTAATATGACACGTAACTTAATCTATTTGACGTTTATGCAAATTATTGGTGCCGATTCCCTTGTTCACAAACTAAACTAAATTTAAGTTCAGTGCATATTTTTCTTTCTATGTCATTAAGAAAAGGACAGAAGATAAATTTTAGTTTAGTCCTGTCAAATTAATCAGCGCTTGACGTAATTTTAGTAGGCAAGTTTTTAATCACGTCTAAACTTGTATGGAGTAGTGACAGGCGCTGATTAATTTGACAGGACTAAACTAAAATTTATCTTCTGTCCTTTTCTTAATGAAATAGAAAGAAAAAGATGCACTGAACTTAAATTTTGTTTAGTTTGTGAACAAGGGAATCGGAGCCATTGTATTTTAAATTTGTATTGATATGCATGTGCCTATTAATAGTGACTTTATTACCGATGTGAAAGTTACATAACTCTACCACTTTATGATATTTTAAAAGTAAAATGTGTATTAAAAAGTAAAAAATTGACCATGTTTATTAAATATATTTGTACGGCTCTGGGCAAAACATAGAAGATCTACCTAACTGGAACATCTCACACACTGTGGTAATTTTGGACCTATGTTTGCAAATAAAGCATTCTGATTCCGATTCAGAATAATTACTTACTGTTATGTAACTATGATTAACACCATCATACGGTAAATGTTTCCTCTGACGAATTTTCAAACGTAATTTACCTCTTTTTGGATTCACATTAGGTATAACATATTTTGTAGTAGAAAAACTACAAAGTAAAACAATTAGATGGGAAAGTAAATACAGCACAGCGTATTTCCTTGCATGTAATAAAATAAGTGAAATTAATTACACTACAAATTAAATTACATATCGTATATCGTCGAACGGAACCCAAAACACTCCGGTGGTTAAGTGTGAAAGGGAAACTGAGAGGCGACACGACACGCCATGTATACGCATTGTTAATATACAGTTTCGCGTATTATTGTGTAACTACCATTTATACAGTTAATTATACCTACCGGAGTGCTACGCCTCCCAGTCATTATCATATCCTACATGATTATGATAACTACGTAATGTATACTTAATTTCTCAAAGTTATGAAGGCGTGTAGAGCCTACCGGTGTTGCAAAATTAAAATATTTCTACCATCTATTATCATCACTATGATCGTCACACCAGACCAAACTAAAATAAAGCAAGAGGAAATCCTCTTTGGTGTTGCATGCTGCAAATATATGTGTATTCAGATTTATAACAAGATTCCTAACCAAATTAAAGAACTTCCAATGGTCCAAGAAGGGCTTTACGCTATTGGTTAATTGAGAATTCCTTCTGTACTATATTTAATTAATTTTATTTATTTATTTAGTTATGACAACAATACAAATAGTCCAATTTGTTAGTAAATTACCTTATCACTAGTGTTAGTAGTACACAAACAAAGAATAGCAAGGAGAGGATTAGTAGGAGACTTTATTTTTTGGGTGTGAAATCATCAAATAACTCTTCCCGCTCTGGGCGGAGCGGGAGGGTGTGTCAGACTCTTACTGACTAAAACCCACCCGTATTCCTTCCGTTGCCTGTCTTGCCAGGGGCCTCGGTAACCTTTGCCGGACTTTTGCCTCCAGATCCCATGGCGATAGTAGGTGACTGCAGCAGGATGTGCGAAGAACGATAAAGCATGGAATAAGCTACCTGATCATTCTCCCCACATAGTTAGTTGCCTCAGAAAAGGGGTGCAAGCGCTCTCCACCACTGTTTTCAGGATGCTATTGTCACTGACCCGCGTTCTACGCATCAGCCTCAGCCATCAGCATCAGCAATTCCTGTATAGCCGTCGGCTATACAGGAATTTCTTCAGTTTCAAATTAAAATGATAAAATTATATACCAAAATTTGCATATCATTATGTTATGTTTAAATATGTTAAGATACTAATAAACAACCATTGTAAGTAAGAACTTTTGTAACCATATTTCTTTGTCTTTGTAATAATATTCAAATCAAGTTATCTGTATGCAATATAAAAAAGAAATTACATGGAAAAGTAAATTTAAAAATAAATCTAACAGAAAATCTCTTAGCGTTAATTCTTATTGCGTTAGTAAACGTTGTGTCTGATAGCTATCTCCCATTTCACCACAAATTTTCTAGCGTCTTAATGAGCTTATCATATAATTACTATAATTCATCTGAGAGCTATTTCAAATGAACATAAAACTAGTGTTTAGTTGATAATAATAAAACAGTTGCGTTGCTTGTTATTTTAATATGCGGATGAATTTTGAGGTTATCGCCATTTTGTATCTGCATGTTGCGTAAAGTTACACCTCAGATACTTAAATTAGTTTATTAACGTACGGCGCGTGATTGAAATGAAAAATTACAGTCGGTAATCATTTTTATTACTCTATCCTTGCAGACTTTAGAGTTAAGTAGGTAATGTGTAGCTACTTATGCTGCTCTATGGAAAATGGTAGAACAACGGCATATCAAAAATGATTTTTACCAATGTCGCTACTGACACACTTTTTTAAATTGCAGATCTAAAATAATATTCCTGTTTATACTCCTATATGAGGGGATTGTGGCTAAGTAATAACAGCCGTAAGGGTCGATCAATAAGGTTAAGCTACGCTTGCCGCGGTTGGTTCGTGGATGGGTGACCATCTTTACATACCAAGACCTCCTTGCCTCGGAATAGCACGTTAAGCCGTTGGTCCCGGCTGTCATTTATAGATCTTTGACAGTCGTTACGGGTGTAGAAGTCCGAAAGTCTGACAACCAGTCTTACCAAGGGGTATCGTGTTACCCAGTAACTGGGTTATGGAGGTCAGATAAGCAGTCGCTCCATGTAAAATACTGGTATTCAGCTGCATCCGGTTAGCCTGGAAGCTGACCCCAACGTGGTTGGGAAAAGGCTAGGTGATGATGATTCTCCGTCTGAACTTTGCAAACCTATTGACTTTGTGTACTAACTTCTTTCTGCCCACGACTTCGACCGCGTGAAATTTCTTGTTCCCCGACCCACTGCGTCGCATTGCATCGCCCGCACGCGCTGCTACTTTGTTATCGCTTAGCGTTCTTTCTGTTTTTTTCTATTTGCTCGATTCCTATGGGTCGTAGCGTGTTATTAAATAGCCAATAACCTTCCGCAAGAATTGGCCTATCAAATGCAAAAATATGATATAAATCTTTTTTTCAAATTCGACTTGTAGTTCCAGAGATACATACAAACAAACAAATTTTACCTCTTTATAATATTAGTTTATATAGAAAATTAACTGGCTAATTAACTTTAGTTACAATATAAAACAAAATAAATGAAGAAAAAAGATACTAATCACGTTGTAACATCCTCATGTAACCAAATCACACATATCCAAAGACGTATGTGGTTCCTGTTGTGTATGTAGTACAAATTGTTTCTGCACGAAATGTACAGCTTAGCTCTGTGCGTAATTGGCTGCCAATTAGATGGGAAGTAATAATGCACGCTTTTACGTTCATATTAGCAGAAGGTATGTGGCGCAACCAGCTGTACTGGAACTACTGGATCTAATCTAGACGTTTCTTCATTGTGCACTACCTGCCTATACTCAACTGTATCCGTAATTATTGCATACTGGGTCCTGTTTAGTTACCTAGTTTCATGCTTTAGCCTATTCCGGCTATTTAAGTTACTCGTACTTAAATCAAATCAAATCATTTATTTCTCATATATATATCACAATAATTTTGTCAATCAGAGTAAGAGTATGTCAGTCAGTTAGTAAATCATCATTAAGAAAATCGTCAACCGTCTAATAAGTTTTCATAATTTAAATTTCTTTTAGCTCCCTTTTAAATTTGAATTTAGTCATATTTTTTAACTAAGGCTAAGTGGCATCCGTGATGATCGATTAGTTAACACCGTTGATCTCGGTGACTGGTGGTAAAGTCTTGTTAAGGGTCGGATAATCGCCGTTGACCTTGGCCATACAAAGGTGCGTCGTGCTCACGCCGCGTCGCCGTTCGGTTTCACGGGGAACATTTATTTTTAGTAACGAAAATATGAATATATGAAAAAAATCACAGCGACGTCGAAGTGCCAATAACAACTAACAAAGTCATAAATTTACACAAACTGAAAAATACGTTTAAACAGATGAACAGATTATTCGTGAGAGAAATTGTCATAAAATGAGTGACAATCTCTTGGCAAGGCTTCTTTTTATTGTTGAAGGTGATTAAATTTGGTAGAAGCTTTGGAAATAGATGCATGCAAAGCTGAGTAAGGGACAGAATTCACTTTTCTCGGTCTAACAGGTAACTCTGTCCAATCATCATCAAAGTTAATTTTATAATAAATGGTGCCATCTGGTCTGTATTAGATGACTCTCAGATCAACAACTACAGAATCTCCTGCTTTTCGACCGGATCTTATAGTGCTGTATCTCCAATTTGTTTTATTATTGTAATCCTTAACAAAATCGTAGTTAATCTGAATCGCCTCTTCTGTACCCGAGCACATCAACGCACCGCCGACGCCACCACCGAGTTATTTATTTAAAAAAAAATGCACAAGTAAAACAAAAAATGCTGTACAAAGGTGGAATTAATGCCTGAGGCATTTTCTACCAGTCCACCATCTGCATCAGCAGAGACAAAACATGGTAGGTGCCACTTATGGGATAGATAACTCGAAAATCAAAAATATGTACTAATACATAGATACATACAAAGTGTCAGGAGAAATGACGATTGGTAGGGGAGAAACCGAATCAGCCCTGGGATGATTCTGCCAACTTCTTACGAATATATTCCCGCACCGTCACTTTAAACGATAATAGACTGGTTGCCATCCTGATCTTCAGAGGGAGCGCATTCCAAGGAAAAACCGCCTTTACAAAGAAAGAAGAGTGAATGAAAACAACGGTGAGACGGACATCGTAGAAGACAATTGTTGGTAGAACGAAGATTTTTACTATGGGCAGAGCATAAGTATTGAATATGGGAAGTGAGGTAAGAAGAAGTGGGTTTCTCGAGTAGGGAAAACAACAGAGCCCTCAACTCTCTGCGCTGACGAATGGGCAACCATTTTAAAACCAATCCGTGCGCGGACACGTGATCATACTTGCGAAGATTGAAAACGAATCGAATGCAGTTATTTAGAAGGCGGTCAAGTTTATTGACGCGATCTGCATTCAGTTGCGCGAGTTGCATAGTAACACTCATCACAATAGTCAATAGGGTATTACACCCATTTTTGAAAAGTGTCTCAATTGAATTCTATAGTGCTAATATACCTAAAAAAAACAAGATTCAAGATTAGAAGATAAACAAAGAAGCGGTCGACCTCGTACTGTTCGGACTCCAGCGGTCATCAAAGCAGTGAAGGCGCGAATCCAACGAAATCCTGTCCGCAAGCAAAAAATGTTGGCTCTGTAGATGGGACTAAGCAGAACTACTGTTAAAAGGGTGTTTAATGAAGACCTAGGACTGCGTGCTTATAGAAAAAAACAGCACATCTTCTTAACGCACGGCTGAAGAAAATCAGACTCGAAAGAAGCCGGGTTTTGTTAAGGCGGTACGCGGGAAAAAAATACCGCGAAATACTTTTTTCGGACGAAAAAATGTTTAATGTTGAGGAGAGTTTCAACAAACAAAATGATAAAGTGTATGCACACTCTAGTGACGAAGCGAGCAGACGCGTGCCACGTGTTCAGCGTGGTCATCACCCTTCGGCATTCATGGTTTGGCTTGGGGTGTCCTATTTGGGTCCAACGGAGGTGTTTTTTTGTGAAAAAGGAGTGAAAACCAGTGCCCTCGTATATCAAAACACAGTCCTAATGTTTGTTAAAATTGTTTGTGAAAGAGGTTACACAAACAATGTTCGAAAACAGGCACTGGTTATTCCAGCAGGATTCTGCGCCGGCTCATAAGGCGAAAAGTACCCAAAACTTGCTCACGACCCGTGGAATTGACTTTATCGGGCATGAGGATTGGCCCTCATCTAGTCCAGACTTGAATCCCTTGGATTACAAAATATGGCAGCACTTAGAGGAGGTCTGCGCTAAACCCCATCGCAACTTGGAGTCACTAAAAGCATCCTTGACTAAAGCAGTTGCCTATATTGACATGAACGTCGTGCGTGCTTCGATTGATGACTGGCCTTGCCGATTGAAGGCTTGTATCGAAGAAAGAGGAGGACATTTCGAATAATTTTAATGTGGTTTAAATCTGTATTTTATACCCTTTCATTTGATATATAAATGGTTGTAGTGCGTAACTCATTGTGTCATTTATTTAACTTTCTTTATGTGACAAAACTTATGACCAGACTACGTATAGACGTGTCCCATAAAAGTTAGGAGGTAATGCTATAAATTAGACAATTTGGTTTAGTTGGGAGGTATTGCCACATTTTAATTTAATGCTGTTGCAACTAAAAATACGCTTAGGAGAGTTCACTAGAACATGCGAATAACGCCTTTCAATTCAAAACCATAAAAAAATAAAAAAAATAAAAATAAATTTCTCGAAAAAATTTAGTTAGGAGGTATTGGCACTTCACCGTCGACAGATAGAAATATAGATAATAAAATAGTCTGTTCATACAAAAAAAATGATGAAAATATCATTTAATAAGTAGTTTGAAAGCAATATCGTTTTTTAAGCTTTGGGTAGACTTTACAAGTAAAGTATTTTACTACAATATTTAAATATTCACATATAGAATTGATGTGTATGCGTTCTAGTTTACCATACATTTTTTGCAAAACTTACTTGCATTATATGAAGTCGTAATAACAAATTTAAAAATCACTGAAATCATGTATCTGCGCCTTAACCAGCCTTCAAATAACGAAACCGTTCATACCTTGCTTAGGGTGAGCAAATCACTATGTTAAATTGTAACTAGCATTAAGAATAATGAAAAGTATTTTTGATGTCACTCTTCAATATCGATTTTGATGCAAAGTACAGAAAGTTTCGACGCTATGATCAAAAGCTACATTAGTGTTATCGGATTAACAAATCTACTAAGCGATCATTTTTACATAGCAAAAGGCTGCAATGATAGTGATGATAACATAATAAAGCTCTGCTCTTTCACTATCAAATGTTCAACACTCACTCAAAAGCTAGACGAAATATTTTTATGTCGATTTTATGGCAGCGTTACACATGATTTTATTAATTTATTGCACGAATGAACAAGAGATATATGATAAAAAAAACTGCAATCATCTCACGCTATCTTTACAAGTAATCGGTAATCGTTTGCAATTATAGTAAACTGTATGAGCGTGTTGAACTGTATGAGTTTATATTTTTTTTTTTGGCGCATCGCACGGTCGGATTTGTAATCTTTCTAAAAATACGACCATTCTTCGATCAGTCTGCTGCTCTTGCCGCAGCCATGTCTTTTAGTGGCCGGTCTTTATAAATGCTTGCCGCTTGAAAGCTCGCTTGTCGTGCTTGCTTGTCGTGTAAACGCCAGATAGCAAACATAATCACTAGACAATCTTTAGGGTAAATAATACCTGCCGGGGTCGCGGGGAAGTCCGAAAGGGATACCTCTGGCAACACACAGACAATGGAAGGAACACGAGTGGGTTTTAGTTAGTACGAATCTGATACGTCCTCCCGCTCCGCCCAGAGCGAAAGAAGTTATTTGATAATTGCCTACCCAAAAAAAACGGGGTAAATAATACAGTCAGTTCCGTAAGGCCATGCATGACAACGGATGTATTATTGCGTGATGCATCAATTTTCCCACTTAAAAAGAATATCCACTTTTTTGCCAAAAAGTGAGACTGAAGGGCGTTGTTGTTTCGATAGTCAGCAAATTCACATATATTACCTAAATAACTATACAATTTACATAACCAAATTACAAGATGATTATTAACATTAACTAAACGTGAGACTGAAGGGCGTTGTTGTTTCGATAGTCAGCAAATTCACATATATTACCTAAATAACTATACAATTTACATAACCAAATTACAAGATGATTATTAACATTAACTAAACTAAATTAAAACTAAGTTAAGCCTAAAAAAGGCCCTCGGGGCATTGTACCGAGGATGCAGGCAGCATTGCCTCGCTGAATTGCAATGCTGATGCGTTGCGCGAGAAAGCCGCCAGCTTTTCGGTCATCAGTTACATCAACTAGACGTTTCGCGATTTCCGCAAATAACTTATGCGCACTGGGACCCCACGGACCGAGGGTCTCGACGCCAAAGGGCACAAAGTTGTACTCTCTGCCAAGGCCTCTATATTTAAAAACTTTCAGATTTTCGGCATTTTCTGCCGCTGCACCCGTTTTAGAAGTAGTCCGTTGGAGGTGGGACGGTGCCAGTGTGCCTACACAGGTAGCGTCCCACACAAGAATTCGTCCCAAACTCCACGGGACCAAAGACACACCATCAGGTCTTTTGCCATCTCTCATCTCTGACAATGTCAGTCGGGCTCAAGAAGAGCAGGCACATTAATGCTGGCAAGAGACCGGCGGATACAATATTATATAATATTATATCTATACAATTTAATTCAATCTATATCAAAGACTTTGATGATATAATGGAGTAACATAGTTCTACTTTTAATTTGGCAACGTATTTTTTTTTTCATAAGAATAATTCTTAGTAAAAATTAATTTAAATTTTATGAGCGTGTTGCGTCAAATAAGATTGCTTTTGAAATGTTACTCTTATTGCTGTTTACAAACAGTATTGCTGAATATAAGTTATGTTTATGAAATAACAGTGATGTTTCAACGGAGCACACACGGCTTGTCTGAAAATATACTGAAATAATCTCTCTTAAAATTAGTAAGTTAGTATGTCATTAAAGAATAACTTTTGCCGGTGTCGCGGGAAGGTACTAATGGGTCACCGAGGCCCCTGGCAACACAGGCAACAGGAAGGAATACGGGTGGGTTTTAGTCAGTAAGAGTCGACACACCCTCCCGCTCCGCCCAGAGCGGGAGAAGTTATTTGATGATTTCCCACCCAAAAAAAAAAGTACCAAGTTTCGCCATGTCCGTCCGTCTGTCTGTCTGTCTGTCCCCGCTGTAGCTCAGAGTTGCTTAGTACTTGAAAGCTGTAATTTGGCATAGGTACACATATTAATCACGCCGACAAAGTGCTAAGTAATTTTTTAGGGTACCTCCCTTGCATGTAATGTGGGAATGACATTTTTTTCTCGTCTATACCGTGGTGTGGGGTATCGTTGGATACGCCGTTTAAAAAAAATCGGTTTAAGAATCCGTCTGCGTAATATTAAGCATTAAAGTGCTAATTTTTGTTAGTCAAGTATGTGTCCCCTGCCAGCTAAATGGTGGTTTATGCAGATGTGAAAAAATTAATGGCAGTAGTACATATAATGAAATTAAAAGGAAAACTATCTCAGTTAAGCGGGCTTTACAAGTTAACGAGTAATAGGTAGTCGACCAACTTAAATTTGCAGTTGGAGAATTGACCGTGGCATATAATATCGATGTATGGGAGAACATGTTTTTCAACTACAATGATAAGTTTGCTTTTGGGATAAATTCATCCCAACTTCCCAACGATGGAACCCTTCAGTGTGCGTGGTCCGACACGCACTTGGCAATTTTTGAAATTTTAGGAATGATCTGTCAACCCACTTGCCAGATATCCCTCTATTAGAAATTGTAATAAAAACTCCATGTACGATTTGAAAGATTCAGCCGTGCTTGAATGTAATTACTCTTCTAGACTATTCTTTGGGGTTTTCGACGCTAATTTGTTTATCCTGGTTTACATAAGCAGTCCACAGTCCACATCTCTTTTTACTTAAAATTCCTGCTTCATTCTTGTTCCGATCTAGGCAACAATGTGAACATGACACATGAACAGAAAATAGTTGTAATGTTCACCACGCCTATCGGTATTTACTAAGTGAACGATTTGAACACGGCCCGTTGTTTTTACGTTCCCCGTGTGGCGTACTTTCTCTGCTTTCATCTCGACTTCGCTAGTAATTAACTGCTCTAGAATAATTTATTACTTACATTACAGTTGGACCAAGGCCGTGACGTAGAAGCCTAGTAACTCACTGATATCATCAACTGTGTTTTTTGTGAGCTAAACAGACACAGACAAAATAAGATGTAGTGTTTATAATTTATTGCTTTGATAAAAAATAGAATGTTGAGTATTGCAAATTAAATGAAACATGCAAATTCATGCTGTGGTCGTGCTTTTAAGTCATTCAAGCCAGTGAAAATCAGTTTCTTCTGTACATATTAGATGGGAGGAGCTCGTGGCTAAGTAATAACTGCCGCACGGGTCGATCCATCAGGTTACATACCGTTACACATACCTTTACCTACCGAGACTCATCCGTGCCTAAGAAAGCACGTTAAGCCGTTGGTCCCGGCTGTAATTCCTGGATCTTTGACAGTCGTTACGGGTCGTCAGAATCCCGAAAGTGTTTTTTTTTTGGGTCATCAATCATTAAATAATTTCTCCCGCTCTGGTCGGAGCGGGTGTGTCAGACTCTTACTGACTAAAACCCACCCGTATTCCTTCCGTTGCCTGTGTTGCCAGGGGCCTCGGTAACCCTTTAGTACCTTCCCGCGACCCCGGCAGGGTCCCGAAAGTCTGACAACCAGTCTTATAGAGGTCAGATAGGCAGTCGCTCCATGTAAAATACTGGTATTCAGCTGCATTAAGTAAGACTGGCACCGACCCCAACATGTTGGGAAAAGGCTAATTATTATTATAAAGGCAGATTGCAGATTGAGTACATATTAGATGGAAGAGGAATATATAACTGTAAAAAGCTAAATCGTAGATCGGCTTGCGTATTCAAATCATATTAAAATTATTATAGTTCTGTACAGACGATTACTGAACTCTCTTTCAACTGGAAAACTGAGAACAATAATAAAGTGAAAAGTTTGAGAATTATACAACATATTTATCAGCATCGATAGAATATTTTGTGTCTTTTATTTTTGTATGCAAAATGGCAATCACCTTGTGAACATAGGCGCGTCGTAGGCTTGTCGTGATAAACACCAATAACACTAGTTCCTGTCCAGTTTGAGACTTAGTAGAGCGATTGATTTGCACTCGGTTCTCGCTTGTGCTCTCCTCATAATAGCTTCGTGGAATCTGTTTATTTATAATGATTGTTAATGGCTGAAAAATTGGTACAGAACTTTCTATAGTAAGCGGGTTCAAAATTAAAAAAAAAAACTCTGTCCGGAATTATCATGACGTCAAAAGATGCTATGATCATTTAAAAGCCAACAGAACTTTTAAATGATCATAGCATTTGACATATGCAGCATCTTAAATATCATGGTGACTTCTGACAATAAAATTGAACGTTTTATAGTATAAATTTCGTATCCTATCTTGTCGTATTTTATCTGTCTTCTTATTGTTTACTAGAGTGTCATTGTAAGATGCAATCAATCACTGTGTATCGTCTGTTACTGCATCATCAATCAGGCCGCGTTGTCACGAGCAGTGCGCGCAGGCATCCCGTTCCGCTGGGCGCATTGATTGACGACACCCGGCGATTCACTCAGTTTTCCTGCGATTTCCCTCGCCGGCCACCGCCACCGCACGCGCCTTCAGTCCGTCTGGTCAGCGAGCTAACACGCACCGCTCATTGTTCAATATTTTTTCTTTCGACGATGCATTTTGATATACAAAAATCTTCCTTCGAACTTCAATTCTTCCTTTATGGTGTTTCATAAAGTGTTGACCATTGTTCACTCAAAGGATATTATGTGGTTATGTGATACTATGTGTGTTATGTGCTGTTGACTACGGATTGTTATTATGTCTTTGGATATTATGTTTTTGACTAACGACAACTTGCGGCGCATGCGCAAGGAGCCGCAGGTCCTAGGTCTCCGTTACCGGGTATGATATGTTTTACATTTTAATTTATTTGTAATTTTAAAAACACAATCTGGAATGTATATTAATAGATCTCTATCGGTTGTTTTGTTAACGCTACAATGACCTTAGAATGCTATTCCTTTCTATTTTAATTCATACTGAAATTCAGATTTACTTAAACCGCAGTCTGAATTTACTGATTCAGTGTGAAGTTCATGTAATTTTAGAGTAATCTATTTTTATTTTAATGGAATTAATACTGTTACTGTGTACATTCTTAATTTATATAAGTAATTTGGATGTTATAATTTATTAGGTACTTAGCAACATACAGAAAAAAATATTACAACGCAACATCGATATCTATCTCTTCCCAAGTTTATATACGTTTAATTACGTTGAAAATTGCTTAGTTAGCTTTGTTTCTAGTTTGGATATAACTTGTTAGTGTTTTACTATGGAATCAAGTCTCAGTTGTTGTAATTTAGGTATTTATTTCAAAATTGCAACTAATTATGTTATAAAAGTGAGTATTAATGAGTAGACAAGCAATGAGTGATACTATGTTACTTCGGTTCTAGGGCTTGTTGTCTTCTTAGTGGTAAGAAACATTATTACGTTGGTATCTAAGTGGCTGAGTTTGGACGGCAGCTCAAACAAACCGGTGCCACTACAACCCGTCATTGTCTTTGGTCAAAAGTAGGATCTTGATCCATGATCTATGTTTTTTGCTAATTACAATAATAAATATAAAATGTCTTCATATTCGGACACCGCTGCTTAACTACCAGCGGCAACCGGATATTCATAATGCGTCGAAAATCTTATAATTGCACATTTAACGATCGACAATTTTCTCATTAGTTGTTTCACCTGCTTTTAACAGCCAAAGGATGTCCGCTTAGATTTCGTTCATTATGTTGCAGGGCCTATCAAATGGCGTGGAAAACGACCAAAACACCGCGAACCTACAACCGCCGGAGTTGTCACACAAGCGGCTATCGAACAGCTCAACCACCTCCAACCAGAGCCACGATTCCACTGTGGAGTACGCGGTGCCCAAGCACTCGTACAGTCAGCGCGGCGGGTCACTACGCACCAGCGACGTCAGCGACCTGTCCGACCTCACGCCTTACGGACAACAAAAGACCTCCAACCCCCTGTTCGGAGTCAACGCCGCATCCCACTACGCGCCCGGCACCGTACCCGCCCCGCAACACGAAGCCGTCAACGAACAAAACAAACACTACGAAAGAACGAGCTTACCCAACGGCGTCAGAAAAGCGCCCGAGGGACAGGACAATGACCTTATCAAAAACGAGGACGCGTTAGACGGTAGGAAAGACCTCATAGTGAGCCCCAACCAGATCGCGATCACTGAAGGCGGCACTGCGACCTACACCACAGACAATAATGGTAAAATCAATGTTCATGTCACCGTCATGATTAACGCAGGTAATTATATGCATCCTTACGAACTCAAACTGACCGTAACAAGCACATCTAATATTCATACGTACATATATAGCACAGTTTATAACATTTTTATTGTAATGTTAATCTAACAGTTTTGCACAGTGATGGTATATAAATTTAATGAAGGTTGGGACTGTGTGCCGGTTTCCAGAATTCACTCTCGAGGATGCATATGAGGCAAGCAGTCTCTCATTGTAGTTGCATGCTGGTTAGCGTGTGGGTTCATTGTTCCTTTTGTTGTGCTAGTTGTTTCGTTATTGGGATCTGTTTTAATAATATCACATAACCAAATTACAAGATGATTATTAACATTAACTAAATTAAATTAAAACTAAGTTAGGCTTAAAAAAGGCCCTCGGGGCATTGTACCGAGGATGCTGGCGGCATTTCCTCGCTGAATTGCAATGCTGATGCGTTGCGCGAGAAAGCCGCCAGCTTTTCGGTCACCAGTTACATCAACTAGACGTTTCGCGATTTCCGCAAATAACTTATGTTTTAATTAGTTCATGTCAATTTGTTTGAGTGCACGTATATGTTCTAAAACTGTCACCACCTATTGTTCTGTTAACCTATCTGTTCTGTTCATTGCACTATTTCTTTTCGAGATCTTTCTGTTACGGTTTTTTTTACGTTTTTATGTAATTTGTAGAAATGCTATTATGAAGAAGATAAGCATTTATTGTTTACTAACAATTAAATTAAAGTAACGCACCGCAATTTTATTAAGAGACTAGGTAAAGCTTTGAAGAAATATTACAGCTTTGCTTATTTCATCGAGTGTTAATGTTGTAGCTAGTGTAACAAGCTTTGTGGGATAGTAATCAGTAGCGCGTGTTCCAGGAACTCTCGCAGATTTGAAAAAGCAGCGATCTCAGATAAGAACGAACGGCAGTCCGGTGGAGAGCAGCTTGGCGTCCACGAACAACCACAGCCTGAACTCGCTGTCGGAGGCGTCGAAGGCGGACATGCCGGTGCAGCTCAACCCGCTGAGCGCGGGCGGCGCGGGCGGCGCGGGCGGCGCGGGCGGCGCGGGCGGCGTGCCGCGCTTCGCGGGCCGCACGGCCGACGTGCTGGGCGACACGCGCTCGCGCCGCTGCTGCGTCGTCATGTAGGTGCGTGTGTACGTATACGTGTACGTACGGGTGGCAGCTGTATACAGTGATGGCGGTAAGCGTACAAGTCTGATTGTCATTCCAAAATAATTTTTGATCGGCTTTTGGACCACCCGATCGGTTGACTTTTTACGATTAGCTATTGCCTAAGAATTTGTGATTTTGCTCTGAATAATTATTAGAGTTTTTATATTCATTAGTTTTTTTTTTTTTTGTTAGCCCCGACTGACATGTTGTTGCACGTCAAAAAGTCAATCGGCGGATTGGAGGTCCGGTAGGGAAAATAATAACCTACCATATTGAATGTTGCCGATAGAGTATTGCCATGTTTGCTCACAAAGCAAGGGCTTGCCAATGGCTGGAAAACAGTGTGATAGATATATAAGAGCTCAACAACTATTGTATTTTTTTTAGCATTAAGAAAACTATGCGGTTGCTAATATTTTAGTAATAGAATGAATCCTATAATGCAGTTATTGTCATATATTTAAGTATTGTATTATATCTTTATAATAGTTCTTGTCTCATATTTCCTGAACATTCCATTAATCAATTATATTTTGTTGAAATATTTTATTTTATTGTAAATAATTTAATTTCATTGTAAATTTGAATGTTGCAGTATTCTTCGAGTGAAATGTTTCCAATTATTTTTTAATGTTACATAAAATGCATAATAAGCATTTTGAACGGAACAAACCATTAATCGCAATAATACATAATAATCGTATCGATTGTACGGAAGTGCCTCAAGTATTGGTCTTAAATGCTGATCTATGTATAACATAGTATAATTTAATTACTAAATACGATTTATTTAATACAAAACTAATAAATTATTTTCTATTAATAGTAAGTAAATTATATATACTTTACGAGACGGAGTGTATCCTTATTTAATCTTGTAGTACAGCTGGAGTGTTGATAATATCCTAACTGAACATAGCTGCGATAACTGCCTTAGTTCAATTGGACCACTCTATGGCAATAAACTAATATCACTAGATTTATAAAAGAAATTAACTTAGTACTTAACATGGGTATACTTTTATATACGTATAGTACTTTCACAAATTTAACTATTAAATATGCCATAATAATATGCAAAAATACATTCAAAATCGTAGTGTTCATTAGATTGAAATCTTTACAAAATTCGAGCTGCCTAAACTTGTTGGAACTACACTTTCTTTGCTTGTCTACTAACGAGACTGTTTTATGTATAACAAAATAATTATTTATTCATCCACTTCGTACTAACTTTTTATCAAAATTTTAGGTGTTTGGGTTTCAAGTTCAAAGATGACCTAAAGACTGGATTTGTTATTTAGGATTTATATTTATTAGTAGTATACAGCCGAATGCTTGTGCCACTACAATCGAAGGTGTAAAAAACGCTGGTGAACCGTCATCTTTATCTTAGTTCATTTAAAAAAAAACTGTCTAGGGTTGAATTTGTTTTGCACCGCGTCTTATGATCGGGAAGAAAACTGACAACTTTTTGCCACGGGTGTCGCTTGTATCGTTTGACTCACGGAAAATGTCACTGTCAAATAACATACAAAACTAGTTTACAAAAACTTTGTACGGCATCTGACAAAAATAATGCCTAGAGGTCTTGTATTGGGTTGTATTAACAATAGTAATCCTCCATTTCCTAAAGTCTTTTACGAGGAGTCATGCGATAGAAGCGGCCCCCTGTTCATAGCTTTGCGATTTCTTCCCCATATACCCGTAGATGGGAATTTAAAGTGCTTTTGAGTACAAATTTGTGGGTTTTACTTGTGCTAAGAGACTTATTCACATGCATTGTTATCAACGCATAAGATGGGTATGCATAATTTCATACGTCTGAATACTGCAAGTCGAACCAGTGTTACTAAAATGTTATTACGTATGTTAAAACTTATTGATAAAAACACATTGGTATTCGATTGCATTTATTCGTAACTTTATTTTGAACTACATTCTTTGTTAACAAGGATCCGCAGTGGTAGCCCGCGAAAATCTTGATCAAAGTATGATTCTCGCGACCATAACAAGTATGTATTTACAGAAATTATAATCATTAAAATTATTATACATCTCTCTTAGTTAGATTTGTTCCATATGAACAAATCTCGTAAAGAAAAGTTCATAAGGGACAAATCTCCTTAATTCGTAACGTTTCTGTAGTCGCAAAACGTCCAATTATTCGTACAAAATATTTCAATCTTTTGTAGTGGCACATGTTCATCGGTGTTGCTTTTGAACTCAAAATACAGCTAACTGTTGACAGAGCGAGGGGGCCACGGCATTCGTGCTGGTAGTTTGTGTCTTCATCCGTATGTTACAGTGATGTACGAACTATTTTTCTTAGGTACAGTCGCCACATAGAATAAGAAAACTGTATTGAAGTGAAACACATGTGCTGCTGTCATCAAAATTTCTGTTCTTCCTGTCGATTCCCTCCACCCCGATACGTGTTGCGCTAGTCCAAGCTAAGGTTGCGTTTCGCTGACGCGGAGCTGGGCGGAGTGGACCGTGAATTGGCCAATCACAGTGTTTGAAATATCCACTCCGCAGATTTCGAGCACTGTGATTGGCACCCTTAATCAGGGTTGGCAATGTTGCCGGTGATCGACCGCGAAACGAGCGCTCCACTGCAAGGAATCATAAATTCCTGACTGTGTTGAATGTCGCGCCCCGAAACTGAACATTTGAATGAGTTAGAAAATGGGAGCTTCGCTTCTATACATTCTTATTCTATGCCACTACTCCTATATTGCTATTCAGTATTGGATACTAGGCATGTTGAATTCAAACTTGATGACGTTAACACAATGGTTCAGACAGCGTGCCAGCAGTCAATACTGAATATGTATCCGTTGTCATTCACCTAGAAGTTCGGGCTTCTAGGTGAATATGCCATTTAATGAAAAGGCGATATAATCACGTATTAAAACCACTGAATCACCTGTAATATATGGATGGATAGTCGAGTGCCTTTTTCTTCTTTACTATAGCTTAATACTCAATTTGTGCCAATATTTTGATATTCTTAAATAGCAAGCACAAGTTACTTTTAGATAACTTATTCTAATACTTTGTTACCGCGAATAATGAACACATTCACATACCTACTTAATTTGGATAACATTTATGTTTTAAGGTGAATCCGCACCTGTAGCCCGCGAAATTCAAATTATCTTACGTTTTTTGCTATTTGCGGGTCAGTGTCAGGTTGTATATTGATCAAAATATTATTCGCGACTATAACAGATATGTATTTACAGAATTATAATCCTTAGAATCATTAATACATCTCTCTAAGTTAAATTTGTTTCATGAAAAAGTCATTCAATGGAACAAATCTAACTGATAGAGATGTATGAATGATTCTAATGATTATAATTCTGCAAATACATATCAAGATACAATCTGACCTGCAAATTGCAAAAAACGTAGAAAAAATGGAATTTCGCTGGCCACAGCTGCGGAATCACCTTAAAATACAATATGTAAGCAACGACAAATAGTTACTAATATTGAATGGTAGTACAATTACTAATTTGCGTGTACTAAATGGATAAAAAATTTCGCGGTAACACTGTACGTGTTGATTAGTTTCACCCTCTCTTTGTGTAAAGTGGTAACCCCCCACCCCACCCCACCCCACCCCTTATATAGAGAAAAAAACTTTTAGAACTAGAAGTATTAGCAACTAACCTATAGAAAATCTTTGTGGAATTTACGTTCTATAAAAATCCAGTGTTCATTGTCTGTGGTACTTGTTAGGTGAATGTAGCAGATTGACATTCCGTTGTATATCTTCTTGTTAAATTTTATATTTATACAATGTAATATTTTAAGCTTTTGGAGTCGTATTTATCATGTGTAGGCGTCATCATTTATAGTTCCCATCCAGTAGCAATTCATTCGTCCATATCTTAGTCATTAGAGTAGCTATTTTGTAGATTGATTATATCTTCAGTACTTAAAAAGTACTTAAAAGTAGTATGTACTTTAACTTACTCGCGAAATCTTTCGTGAATATATCAAATATATGATTAATGTATACTGAAAAAATATATTAATATAACCATACAAACAAAGCAATACTGAATGGCCTTATAAGTAAGCACAATACATTTCATTTTTATTTTGTAACAGTATTATTTTTAAAAGCATTTTACACGCGGCATTTTGTGATACTTATTAGTATTTGATAAATTTTTGGCAGAACAAATACTTAATAAACCACGATATGTGTATCAAATGATTTGTTGCACTGTGTTCGTTGATTATCTCTTTCGTAAGTACCTGAATTGTGAAGGCACCTTGTCTTGCCGAGAACAGGATTGTATAAAAATACCAAGGATTGATTTAGTGATTATCGTACTTACATTTTTATAATTTCGCAGCGTTTAGGGACATTTTTTTTTTCAAATTTAATGTTTATTTGATTATATTATATAAGAATAATTATTTATTTGAAATTCCGAAGTGATACAAAATCAATACACACAGATTAGGAAAACAAATTACTGAAAAATCAAAATCGACTTTTTCCAATCACTTTCCGTGTTGATATACAGGATGTGGCGTAAATAGTCGTCCAACGTTAAGAGGTCGATACACAGCTATCAGCTATTCAGCTATCACATACCGCAATTTGAAACACTTTTTTCCTTATGTCTCAGAATAAAATATTTGTTAATATTTTTTTATTATATTTATACAATAATACAATACATGTGTTATCAGTGTTATCACATGCAAACTAGTAACATTTTAAATGTCATGTCAATAATGTGTTTATTTCAAAGTTAAATTCAAAACTCCAATACACATGCACATAGCTAGCAGTTAGCACATGTATTCCACAGTTATAAACAAAAACAAAATTAAAATATAATGTCATTTATAGAAATTACAGCCAAATTAGTAAAGAAAGAAGATAAAAAATAAAAAGACATTCTGAGACCTATGAAAAAAAAATGGTTCAAATTGTGGTACCTAAGAGCTGAATCTACGGTGTATCGTCCCCTTACCGTTGGACCACTATTTACGCCGCAACCTGTATAAACATTATTCTATTAACTTAAAAATGTTTATAGAAATATGGTTAATACTTTGTTAATAAGAATTAACAAAGTATTCTGTGTGATTATTCAATGTTTACAGTAGGATTATGAACAGTGCCTGTTGTGTCTTGCCTTAGTAAAGTTTAACTAACTCCTCTGTTGATACCTTTATTGTTATTGTCACATGATCCTATGTACATAATTGTAGACAAATGTTTGTCGTCTAATACTTTTCATATTTTGTCGAATAAAACATTGTATTATATGATTGTTTATATCAAGTGGCAGCTAATTCCCACATACCTATGTATATAACTACCTGTTAGTATAAGTAAGTAGTCACTGTTCCGCTATTTATATAGTGACGTCACAACGGTTACGTTAATACAAGTGTTCTTCATGTTACTTAGTAGTGTAGTGGACCAGCATCACATTAAACAATGTTGATTTTTAATACAAATATTCATTGATGTAGGTATCTCAGAACAAAAAATATATTATTTCCGCCTAGGTATTTGGATTCGTTAAAAATAAGTATTTTAATACGAATGCGAAAGGAATTAGTAATTTTTCGAAGACCTAGAAGTAATGCAGTATTTTACATAATAAATAGTAAAATTAGTGACTTTGCCATTTCCATCTTGCCCTTGAAAACTACATGTTAATAAAGTAGTTGATAACATTATAAAATGATAAATTCCTCTTCGGTCTCCTAAGATTTTTCAAAAGTCATCCTCAGGCCCAAAATTGTCAATTCCCAAAATAAATGGATAATTCTATTTCAACTATCTGATAAGTTTCATATCAGAACCCCAGATTCTCACAAGTGATAAAATTAATCCGATATAATCGTTATTATGTACTTATTTATGTACATGTCTATAAAATTGATGGAGCGTGTTCAATGTGATCTACTGTATTTGTATTATACTTAATTTTGTGTCGTTGTTGAGTGGCATACAGGTGTTACAAAGTAGAGACCGTAAAACTATCGTGTCTCGTAAAAATAAAGGTGTGTTTATCGAAACAATGAATAATTTCAGACAAAGTTGTAATATAAAGATGAAAGAAATTATTATCATTTAGAGTTATTGTGATTCTCTTTGATTTTTATGTGGTACGATTGTCTACGTCTTTATTTTCAAGGTCTTTAGTACTTATAAAGCCGGTGATAGACACTACTGTTCAAAGACTATCATTGGTACAATGTGGTTTGCGTCAAATAGCGGGCCAAGACAAATCTTGAAAGTTTCTCTGAGCAGCTAATTTGTATTCGTATAGGGCTGGAATCCGGCCAATGGTGAAATATAAGAAACTACGCATCTATGTCAGTATTTTGTCCATGTTTTGATGTCTAAATAAATTTGTTGAGAACATTATTAATGTGTTATCTAATCCTGGGACATTCAAGATTGCAACTTGATCGCGCTATCTTGACTGTAATGTACAATTAAATAATGCAAAGTCAATGCAAGTGTTTTGTTAGAAAAAATAAGATAATTTGCTTCTTCTTTATGTTTCTAATGAGGATGATGCGATTCTTATATGCCCTCGAAACAGTAGTGTAAAATTAAATTATCTGGAACATTAATAAATCGTTTGTTTAAATCAAGTAACATGTTTTATTTCTACACTATTTGCCAACTTTTTAGAAAACCTTGAGCGTTATAGACTGGTCTAAAAAAAATAAAAACTAGCTGTCAATGTTTTTTGTTTAATTATTTCTGGCAGTCTCTCTTTGGAAGGACTTGAATAATAAATATTCATAATATTCTAAAAAAAAATATGTATATACGTTGCTTCTTGGACCCTTGGCTTCAGAAAAAAACGCAAAACAAGGTAAGATATTTGAAAATATAATTAGAAAATTGGATCTTTGAGAATTCATAGGTTTTCTATTTAAATGAATGTTATTGATTAATCATGCGGCGGGCAATCCGCCGCGTTCGCGACAGACACGCGGCCGCCGCCGCGGGCAAGGTTACCCAACGTGCACGCCGCGAAACTGACGCACACAAACTATCCCACCTGTTTAACTGTACATAAAACGCAGATTGTTCACTACCGAGTTTATTTATTTGAAAAAATCTTATAACTTTTACAAAATATTTTCAGAGAAACCCCCTCTAGGTGCTGGATTAGTAGAAAAGCTACGTTTTTATCAAGCAAGTTTAGCACACAATGCGACACAGTGTGTTGTTGGAAAACCGAAGGCGGATTACGGCGCCAAGGTAACGTTGGCTAGTATTGGCTGCGTGCGTCAGTGTTCGCCGGACCGCCACAGCTCGCCGACGTGTCGCGGCCTCACTCGTCACTTAGCGATCTATGTCACGCGGCAACCTAAAATTATCTTCAAGTAAATATCAGACCTCTTCAGGTCCTCAACAAGTTGCACGTCTAGCCCACAGGGAATCTCTTCTTGTGCATGTTGAGATTTATCAAAACTTTCTGCACCATGAAGCCACCAGTGAATGTGAGTAATTTCATATTATTCTTTATTTTGAAAATAGTTTTTATTTGCATGCGAATTTGTAGTAACCACCCACTAAAAATTGTGTTTAGAATGTTGTTTTTTTATACATATAGTATTGTTGCCTTTGTTATGCAATATAATTTTAGCGTGTGTAGGTAACTGATTGAATTAATCAAGTAAAATTTCTTACATATTTTTGTGAACACAATTTTATGTACTGTAGGTAATTAATAGTAAACAAAACCAAACTGGAGACATAAGTAGATATTTAGGCTAAAATAATTTCAAGAAAAGTTTGTTACCTAGTGTCCATTGCCTGGAATCTTATAATCATTACCATTACGATATAATCAGGCTATGACAATGATGACTTTTATATTTTCTTGTAAAGATTTAAGGCTCCTGCATACTGAGGCGATATCGCGGGCGCGACAGCCAGCAATGTGCCTGTCGCGTCCGCAATATCGCCTTTATTTAAATAGTTATCTAAGTATTTCAAATCCTGGTTTAATTCTTTCTTGATTATTATCAAATGTGATACACTCTGAATTAGGTACTTTATTTTGGTTTTGAAAACCGATATGCCGTGTTGATGGGGCTTCTCCTAATAAAGTTTGTACACGAGTAATAGAATAATATCTAAGTTCGATTCAAAATATTCTTAAACAGCAACGCTGATCAAAATAAACTTTAATGAATATCATATAGGTACTTTCCTTTTCAGGGTTCCGTAGTAAACAAGGAACTCTTATAGTTCTGTCTGTCTGTCTGATCCACTGTAGCTCAGAGACGCTTAGTACTAGAAAGCTGTAATTTGGCATAGGTATACATATTAATCATGCCGACAAAGTGCTAAAATAAAATCTTGAAAATAAAAATTATTTAGCGTACCTCCCTTAGAGCAGTGGTGGCCTAGTGATAACGGCCGCGACTTACGAGTTGTAGGTCGTAGGTTCCAACCCGGACAGGCGCTTTACTTTGTGTAAATTATTTCATCACCACTGCTCTCAAAACGGTGAAGGAAAACATCGTGAGGAAACCGGCAGGTCCTAGAACCAAAAATTCGAAGACATGTGACATCTACCAACCCGCACTGGGCCTGCGTGGTGGATTACGGCCCACTCCCTCTAACACAGAGGAGGCCTGTGTCCCAGCAGTGGGAATATTATAGGCTGATTATGTATGATGTATGTTATGTACCTCCGTTGCACGTAATGTGGGGATAGTTTTTTTTCGTGTACCCCATGGTGTGGGGTATCGTTGGATAGGCCGTTCAAAATATTGCATGTCTGTGAACACCACTTTTCGATTCAAGGATCCACTTGCGTAATATTAAGCATTAAAGTGCTAATTTTTGTTAGAGTCAAGTGTAATCCCTTGCCAGCTAAATGGTTATTTATGGAGATGTGAAAAAAAATTATTCTTCATTGTGCGTGGTCCGACACGCACTTGGCCGGTTTTTAACCGAAGCGTTAACGGTTTGATGATAGCTTGTCTGATAATAATATCTTAACGGTTTGGAACCAAGGAGTTGGTACAGACAGGTTTTTTTACAAAGTAGGTAACCAACCTTCGGTCAGGTCTGAATTAAGTGTAATCAACTCGCATGGAAGTTTTTGTCGACATCAATGGGAATCGCAATCAATGAGAGACTGACTCGAATTTATAGGTCGTTAAGGCGAGAATGTACTTAAAAAATTGTGTGTGATACGAAGGCAGAGGTGTACCTATATATACACCCACATTTCGCCAGTTATGTTTAAGTCCCATATAATATCCCTATTACATACATGGGACTTTAACATAACTAACGGCAATAAGCTTGCTCCCGCTTATTTCCACCAACCGGGCACAAATTCAGACTCCAGGTTAGATGACAGATAACTAATAAATTACATAATATAAAATCATATTTATATATATAATCATATAAAATAGTTATATAGTTTCTGCCTACCCCCATGGTAAGAAGACGTAAGTTTATGTATGTATGTATCATATGAAATCATATTACATAATATTTCCCGGAGAGACAGATAAAGATGGTACATCATATTTCACTTCAGTTTCTGACTCGGGGTTCGAACTCAGGATTCAACACCCAGTAGTTTAATTTGTGGTTAACAGATCAAAGAGGCAGTCCACTAATAATTTTCTGGGTATATTGTTTGCTTTCATCATACCTGTAAACGATGGTTTCATTAGTTTGGGTGGTTCCTCTGCTTCCATTTGCAAATTCCATTTAATTGAGAGGCAGCCTGATTCCTCTTCTATCAGTAGGAATTCAAGTTCCTTTGATTCATTTTTTCCGACAGTTATATCAATATCTGCAATTTTATATATTATATATATATATATATATTTATTTATATATTTTCGTTACTGAAATGTTGTTTGGTTTCTGTACATCTCTGGTATCGGTTTATACGCAGCACGATAGAAATAACAGTTCGAATAATGATGTAGGTACCTATTTAGACAATTTTCTAACAAAGAAATAGATTTATGTTGGGTCATCTGCATCTGCGACCTAGGTGAGTATGATACGTACTATGAGTTATGTATGATACGTTTTACCTATTTGTGGTATTTAGTTTAACGACAATTTTGTCATCAACCTGTAGGTATTTCACCCCCTGCTGAGCAAAGATCTCTCTCATAACTTTCCACTGTTCCTTGTGTGTTACCTTCTCCGGCTAATCTGAGTAAACGACAAATTAGGGTCACAAAAAATTTACTCTGTCTGCAACTTCAAAACCATTTGAAGTTGCTCAACAACTTGTCTAAAAGGTGTTCCGAAAACAAGCGACTTGGCAGGTTGGCAATTCCTGGTAGATGTCTTCCGATTTATTTCAATTCAACAAGTTAATATTACTATTGTATCGCTAATTAGTTATTATTTATAGCTTTGTATTGACTGATCGCATCACCCGCGGTGAGCGCATAATTATCAGACAATTACGCTGTTCCTTGGGGTCCATTGATAACATTCACTGCGCAGTTATTCAATTGTTTTTGAATAGTCATCTTTGTTGATTACGACCTTTTGACTGTTGATAAAATGTTATTTTATAAATAAACTCGTCCATATGGTTGTAATATTGCAACATCATTGTTCAGCCCTTGATGACTTTCGTTTTCTTCTTGAGGGCTTTTAAAGATCCATCACAACAAACAAACAAGATCAGTTACAACGTCTCCTTATCATGCTGTAAAATCGTAATAAAATAACCTCGAAATGTTATTTCTGTAGATCTAGACAATGTCACCCATGCGACCTAAATGTTCCGAATAACCTACATATACTATACTAATTTGCTTATTTTGTTTAGATATGTACCTGCTGTTTATCGATAGGACTACATTCTATATTATTTCATACATTTCTCAAGTATTCGTAGGTCTTAAGGCTCGTACAGACTGGGGCGATATAGCGGGCGCAATATCGCGCTAGTCTGCACGAGCCTTTATGCTTGTCCCAATTATCTCTTATCCTAATTTGTTTGAGGTCGATTCAACAATTCTTCTTCCCCACGTCGATTTTGCTGTCATTAGTTCATCACAGTACAATTCACCCTCTGTCTAGTCATACTGGTCACTTTATACTATAAACAATTCGGCATGTCTTCTTCCATCCGCAGCCTCATCTCTCCTATCAATCACCTCATTATTCACCCCTTATCTGGCCATATCACCCTTCACACCTCATTTACTAATTAATTCTTATTCCCCCAGGCCGCTCTCTTGCACGATGTGGACATCCCGACAAAGAAGGCGACGTTTGGCATGGGCTGCTTCTGGTCCAATGATTCGTTGTTCGGCGTCACTCCTGGAGTGATCCGAACCAGAGTCGGCTACTCTGGCGGTACCACTAAGAACGCACATTATAGGAGCATGTGAGTATATTCTGCTATAACGTATTAAGCTATTGTACGTACCTTGAAGGCTTCTTTAAGCTCTAACACTACTACACTGGTCTGGGACTTCTTTCCTTCTTGTCCAAACACTGATTCTGGCCTCAAGCCCGTAAAGCCCTCTCTAGCCCGTAAAACCGTGATATTTGAACCGACATTAGAATTTATTCGTTGCGACATTTGAAAGAGATGCATGTTACTTTGCTTCATTCTATCGGCACGACGACGCCGACGTTTTCCTTGCCAATTGTTTCCAAATCCATTACTGTGTCCACAACCTCCTCCTCTGTTATGTGTGTGTGCCATTCAAGATTAACTACAATAACACCAATGGCCAACCAAGGTTCTCCCATAAGGAATCCATTGTTAATAAACCTTCCTGTTCGAATCAACTGACAGACATTAGACAAACATCCTATTTGCGACAGTTCGAGGTCCTGCCGACACTATTTTATGCTTCTCATCATGTTTTAATGGACTACCAACACCCGTATTCTTCTTACACCAAAGCTTCTTCTTCTGCCAGCCCTTGTCCCAACTATCAACCGTCGTCGTAATGATACGACGCACCCCTTTCCTTCATATCATTCCTCACACAATTCATCCATCTTTTGTTTGGTTTTTATACATCCAACTTTTTTGCATATATTGTTACTGTAATCATAGTTTTTTCATTTAACTTTGGCAATGTGAACTGCTTAAGACGCTGACAACACCTAAACCGCGGTCACTGTCAGATTGCATAGAAAAGAAAGAGAAGCGCGACGACAAAACGCTTGTAATTTATTGCAAAATATGAAGTAATTATCTATTTACTCAGAATTGAGTTGAGTAATCGAAAATAAAAAACAACCAAGTTCTGCATTAGAATAAGACGTACTTGTTATTAATTAAATAGGTAATTTATGTTGATATTTAATACAAATATTTTGAATTAGAACTCAAGGTAAGAGGTTAGTTTAACGTTAGTTTGTATCGAGATTTTTTTTTCAAAACGTGTTTTGGTGACAACCAAGTTTTGGGAAATATGTTCATAATTAACATATATTTTTTCCGCTACCACAAACTATACAGATTTGGCAATTTTCTTTCTTAAGAGAAGCCTATTTTGGTCAATTGGGTCTTGTCAGCGCCTTAATGGAAAGTTTATTGCCAACTTCTATAACTACATTTTATGAGCACCTTTCTTTGTAGTTGTTGGCAACATTGACGATGGATGTCTCGAGAGGTTTTATCAGAGATTAATAAGTACCCTTTGATGGTTGAGGAAATCATATTTTATGTCCGTTAAGTACCTGCAAAGGGTATTCATGGATTAATTACCATCACCAATGATTGTAGAAAGCATTGTATTGCAATTGAAATATGACTGAACAGGATGAAAGGATTATGTGGTTGAAGAGTCATTGGTAGGTACTTTGTGTTGTAATGTCATTGAAGTGTTTCGGATTAGAAAGGAAAGGAAACGTGATACTTATTAAATATTTGATCTATTGTTATACCGATGAGTTACCAATTCAAAGAGACGCTTGCTTTTATTTAATTTTTTTACAACATTTCACTATATTTTCATTACTGTCATTAGAATACTGAATGAGGACTTCTATTAAAAGCCTATTCATATGTTTCTTAACTTCCAAAATATTATAAAATAATTTCCGTATAATCTAAAATGAGATTGTTCGGTATTCAAGTAATCTATTAAACCTTGCAAATTATTTTTAGATGTACGGAAGTGTGAAACGACTTGGCAAAAATATATTATCAGCTACAGCTGATATTTTTTTTATTTATCAAAAAATCATGGCTGAAGTTAAAATAAGAAAATGTTAAATTAGGTATCTCGATTATAGATAATTCTTTTATTAAAATAAAACATATCTGTGCACTGGTTTCCGACTAACAAAAAGTTAGCGGGCTCGAAAATATTTGTACAGATATAGGAATTATTTTGTCAACCTATATAGAAAAGTTTGAAAATGTGGGATGCAAGCGCGAGCGAAGCGAGCTCGATCATTTTAGCACCCCACCCCGGATAGGTAAGGTTTTCTTTTCACTATTCATAGATAGAAACTACTTTGTCAACTTACGCCGAGAAGTCTGAGAAAAAAGAGAAAGTCGGTTGCAAGAGCGAGCGAAGTGAGCTCGAAAATGTTGGCACCCTACGTATTTTTTAATGGAAAGTTTATTGTCAACTCTTAAAACTACATTTTATGAGCACCTTTCTTTGTAGCTGTTGACAACGTGGACGATGGATGTCTCCAAAGGTTTCATAGATTATTGTATATCCTTGGATGATTATGTGAAGCACATATTTTATGTACTTTAAGTACCTGTAACCCTTTACAGGTACTTAACGTACATAAAATATGTGCTTCTACAACAACTCCACTCTTGTGGAACCCATCACCAATGATTGTAGAAAGCATTGTATTGCAATTGAGATTCGATTGAAAAGGATGAAAGGATTATGTAGTTGGAGTCATCGGTACTTTGTGTTGTAATGTTGTTGAAGTGTTTCTGATTAGAAAGGAAAGGAAACGTGATACTTGTTAAATATTTTATCTATTGTTATACCGATGAGTTACCAATTCAAAGAGACGCTAGCTTTTATTTATTTTTTTACCACCTGTCATAAATATTTTCATTACTGTCATTAGAATGCTGAAGACTTTAATTAAAAGCCTATTCATATGTTTTTTAGTTCCAAAATATTATAAAATAATTTCCGTATAATCTAAAATGAGATTGGTCGCTATTCAAGTAATGATACCTTGCAAATTATTTTTAGATGTACGGAAGTGGGAAAAACATTATCAGCTACAGCTGATTTTTTTTTTATTTATCATAAATTCATGGCTGAAGTTAATTAAAATCAGAAGTATAAAATGTTAAATTAGGTATCTTGATTAGAGATAATTATTACATTAAGACAAAACAAATCTGTTCATTGGTTTCCGGGAAATCCCAGCTAGCGCATTTAGCTATGCTACTGTGGTGGACTAAGCATATCGGAGGCTCGTAAAGTGTTTACAGAAATAGGGATTACTTTATCAACCTATATAGAAAAGTTTGAAAATGTAGGATGTAAGAGCGAGCGAAGCGAGCTCGAAAATGTTTGCACCCCACCCCGGATAAGTAAGGTTTTCTATTAAGACTATTCGTACATAGAAGTTACTCTACTGACTGACTTTGTCAACTTAAAAAAAGAGAAAGTCGGTTGCAAGAGCGAGCGAAGTGAGCTCGAAAATGTTAGCACCCTACGTTTATATTTAGCATGCGTAGGGGTCCACAACTACAAAGTGTCTTTTACTTGCTGAACATATTTTGGTATTGTTTGGAATTTCATTAAAAAGTATTTATCGAGAACGACGAGAACAATCCTACTAAGAAAAAGTCTACTTATAAGAAACGTAACATTCTTACAAGCTCATAAATAGACAAAACCGTAGTGCGTCTAAATACGTGTGTTATCTAATATCTACACGTATAGGTACTATTCACTTTTACTATCATCTTCATAAATGCATACAGCGTAGGTAATTACGTAGTATTTCACTGCATGTGTCGACGTCGTTCAGGGACCATCACCTCTTATAGCAGTACATACATAATCAGCCTATAATGTTCCCACTGCTGGGACACAGGCCTCCTCTCTGTGAGAAGGAGTGGGCCATAATCCACCACGCGGGCCCAGTGCGGGTTGGTAGATGTCACATGTCTTTGAATTTTTTGGTTCTGAGACATGCCGGTTTCCTCACGATGTTTTCCTTCACCGTTTTGAGAGCAGTGGTGATGAAATAATTTACACAAAGTAAAGCGCCTGTCTGGGTTCGAACCTACGACCTACAACTCTGCTCCACCACTGCTCCCAGTTCACTGATCTTCATTCTTTGTTGATTTGTGAGAAATCTGGATGCGAATGTAAGAATGCAGCATCTGCTTTTGCCTTCGTCTATGATTAAAATCTTTCATAACCTCCCTGCCCCTATCCAAATTTATTTATGCTTAGCAAAGCACGTCTCTATCGGCCATCATCTCAGTATTCACCTCCTTTCAAGCCACTTTCACACAATCCATCGACATTTTCATTGATCTTTGGTAATCGTTGATTTTATTTCCTACGACCTAAACCAATCAACATTTTAGAATAGGTAGCTGTAACTGGAAAATGTATAGAAATAACATTTGTCTGACTTTGTGTCTGAAGGACGCAAGCGATCGATACAGTGTTAGGTAGGTACCTAAGTAACTCAAAGGTCATGAAGAAGTGGAGCTTATTGACTAAAAGGTGTGGAAATTAGATTAAAGACTCTTACAAACAAGCGCGACACGCGACGCGACACAAAGGCGCCGCTTGTAGTGCTACACGTGGTGCCTTTGTGTCGCGTCGCGTGTCGCGCCTGTTTGAAGGAGCCTTTTTGCTTAGCAGTTAAATAAAACAGTACTTACCTAATCTAATAAATCTATATGAAGTGCTGTTCGTTGGAAAACGCGTCACTTGAGAACGGCTGGACCGATTTGGTATTTTTTTTTTTGTTTTAAACTGTTCGTAATAGGCTCAGTAAGGTTTTAGGGAAATAAAAATTTGAATCGGTGTCCGGAAAATTGTAAATTAGGGAAATACTGAAAGTGCTTTCATCATGTGATTTTTATATGAATTAGTGAAATTTAGACAGGACAACGGGTCAGTTAGTAGTTAATAAGAATGGCTACCTAAAATAGTCTTAATCAACAATTTAAGAAATGAAAACGCTGTTTCACTTTCACACGTAGGCGCTATCTTCATCAAATGTTAGATATTAAATCGCTTTATGTCAATACGTGAATCAGTCGCAGAATTCCCATTGATCTTGACATGAATGGCAAACGCGATAGATAAATCAATAAACTCACTTTGAATGACTTATTACGACACGATTATGTAAGCCAATCAAGTGACAAGTAATTTTGTTTTCCCCGACTGTAATAAATATTGTGCAATAAGGCAAAACTTACCAACCAATGACTATTCTCTTTGCTACCAACCTATTTGGAACGCAGTTCTTTAACGCGGCTTGCGGTAGGAGTAAATTGGCAGAAATCGTCAAACTCAAACTCAAAGCATTTATCCTACAATATTATAAATGCGAAAGTTTGCAAGGATGGATGGATGGATTGTTACTCTTTCACGCAAAAAGTACTGAACGGATTTGGATGAAATTTGGCAAACAGATAGTTTATAACCAGGAATAACACATATGATACTTTTTATCCCGATATACCTACGCACAGTCTGTAATTTTGACTTAGATGTGGCCAGATATATTTTATGTATTAATTCGAAAGAACTTGTGATACTTAATAATTGGTAAAAATTCCCACGGTAAAATTGTCTATAATTTCAGAGAAAAAAAAATTTTTGTGAAAGTTCAACGACCTCAAAGAAAAGTTATTGTTTTTTTTTCTTTAAAAGTATTAATGGTATCGTTTTTTCCAATACCACAAACGACGTAATATCAAAATATTTATCCATATAAAAAATTAAGGAGCTGTAGCTTTGATTGTTAATGAGATACATGAACATTTTTGAATTTCACTTTTTATTAAAAAAAAAATTACCCCTATCATTACCGCATTTTTTTCTTTGCTATAAATATGTACATAATTGTTGTTTATCACGTCCTAAAAAATTACATACGTAAATCAAAGGGGTGGTGAGAAAAAGCGTTTCTAAATATTTTAGAAATTTCTATGGAAATAGGGTTGTCCAAACGATAAAAAAAAAAAAAAACAAATAAAAAAGTTACATTTTGTCGATGTCGTCATTATCGCAATCGATAAATACTTCGTCTGACGATAACACGATGTTGATATCGTCGGAATCACATTCGAATACATCGACAGTTTTTTGCAAGAACTGGTCGCCGTGTATGAGTACGTTATCCTGAGTCGGCTTTAAAAGTTTTAGAACTTTTTCGGGAATTTTAGACCTTTTATTGTTTTTTTGTCTCTTGTCAATTGACATACTCGACAAAAGCGGGTCAGAAGACTCTAAAGCTCGGTGAATCAAGTCAAGGACGGTCGCTTTACGACTGAACTTACGAGTGTGATGCTCCAGATCGTAGCGCCAAAATTTGTTGCGTGATTCACCGGCTTGCTCTGAGAGCATTCCTATAGGTGTAGGAATAGAATCAATCATTTGTGCACCATGCATTAAATTTTTGTGCATGGTGACAGACATGTTGTACCAACTATATTTTTGGACATATTTTGTTGCGACATCATTACAAAACTCATGAAACTTCTTAGATTCTATTTCTAAGCCGCATGATAATATCACCAGAATTGTATGAAGGTCATTGACGAGCCATTCTTCAATACCTAAAATATTGGCAAACGTCAATCGATTGGAATCAGACAAAGCCGTACGGTCAGTGTTCCCATCATTGGTTGTACCTGAATTTGGACGAACTACGTCAACCAATAAGCCCATTTTTTGTCTGATTTCATCTTGTATTTGTTTTTTTCTTCCTTCTACAATTCTAGCTTCTGGTGATTTTTTTGAAACTCGCCACTTGCACAGCAGTGTCATTTTTATAGCCCAAATGTAACAAGAACTCAAAAATTCTTATCCACGCATGCAATGGGCTAAGTCCATGACGCAAAGCTTCTTGATTTACAGGTTTTTTAGATATCACATCTAAATTTTTGAATTCGCTACAAGTAGCTCCACAACAGGCACACCGTAATTGTGAAGTTGTGTTTGTAATGGCATTAAACACCTTTCCATCTATGATGGTCAAGTATAGTTTTGGGTCTCCAATAACTGTTTTTCCCGAAGAGTTTTCAGCAAAAATCGGCGAAAGATTCTTTATTTCTTCTTCAACTCGGGTTTTTTCGTTTACGATTAGTTGTGTTGTTTCTGGGTTATATTGGATTCGTATTGGGTGACAAAACCTGTAAGATTGGGGATTCGGATTGATCCATAGTACATAACCGTCGTCAATTTTTATTCGTAAAGGTATGTATGTGGTTGCAAACAGGCAATGTTCATCATCGTTTGCATCACTGAAGCTTTGTTTGTAGGCAGATTGTCCAGTAGTTCCGTCAAAACCCCATGAAGCCTCAAATACGCAATGGAGTGTATCTATTCTTTTTTGTTTGCAGTACTCTGAAACTTGTTGGTCGCACACGTCAATAATTCGACGAAAAGTGTGCATGACTAAATCTGATAACGGTATTGTTGCTTCCCGTTCTGATATTTGTATATCCACATCGGGATAACATAACTTTTTGACCATTTGAATTTTGTAGTAGGGAGGGTAAATATTAGACCCACGAGATTTGGATCCTTCACGAATACTAATATAGTCGTCAACAGATAGTTTTCTATCTATAATTAAGCATAGGGCTTCATTAGGAGTATAAGGTTCATCAGTTTTTTTGACATGACCTTATTAGTTTGGCAATTTTGGTAGACTCGGTAGGAGATTTTAGGCACTCTTGAACAACAAATTCAAAGTCACTAGCTGCAGCTTTTTCTAATTTGTTACCTGTTTCATCTACCACAACTTTTGAAAACACCTTGATCAGAGAGTCCAAAGGGTAGTTTTCAAGTTGTAGTTCCAAAGACTTTCTTATACGTCGCTGACTACGATCGCTAACATTATCATATTGGTTGGATCTAGAAGTTGAAGGAACATCTAGTGACTGTCTAACTTCTTCTGAGGCTGAAGGTATTATTTTTATTAAACTTGTTTCAGGTTCATCTTCAAGGTTTTCGCGTCTATTGCAGTTTATTTGTTCTAAAGTTTGGTGGAGTTGAAGATTGGCTGTAGAAGAAAGCCATTTTTTATTTTTAGCTATAAAAGTTTTGCGATTCCTACTACTAGCTTTGTAAAGCTGTTCGCATTTGCAAATAAACCTGGTAGTATTTTTTTAAATACATATGTCAAATTCTATTTGTGTGTAATTAGGAATACGCTTAGGGTAAATTGCACTCAAAACTATTTTTGTTCTTTCGTTTTCAGGAATATCTAGAGGTCGCGATTTGGGTCCTTGTAAATGAGCTCTATTTTCTAATAACTTAAATAAGTCAAGATGCGTAAGTTTCTAAGGCATTATTGATAATTTAGCCACTTCTCGCGGCTCGTCTTGAGGGTCAATATTCTCTTGCCCCAAGTCACTCGGTTGAGACCCGAAATGCCAAGCCCCAGGAGAACGGGTCAATTCCTCCTCAGGGACAATATATGACTGGTCCGATTCCATTGTTTCCTATGAATTCAGTTTTCCGAATTCAGTAAAATGTTTAGTGGCTGCTCCCCTGCGTTACCGGGTAGGCTACCATGCCACTATTAGATGTAAGGGTACGACAAAACAAGTCAACATAAGCCCGAAGGCATCTATCTATATGAAGCTACGTTTCATATTGATATAATTATGTACATATGAATGGGAGTTTTAGCCAGTAAAAACTGTTACCGCCTTCACCACGTGGAGGTACTCCCAGCTTATGTTGTTAAAGTTTTTGTCTTTCACATTTTAGGATAGTATAACTTTATAAGTTATAATAAAGGTCATATAATATCAATAAAATAGAAAAAAATATTCTATCGAATTGAAACATCATTCTTTTTCGAAATCGGTTTAAAAATGCTAACGTTTTTGCGCGTGTGATATATTCATTTAAATAATCTAGTATAATTTGAAACAATCAAATGACGATTTTATTAATGACCGGAATAAATTAATCTGTTAAGAAGGTTAGTGACAACCCTAAACAAAAATTTTAAAAAAATATTTCTTATCACCCCTTTATTCTTTTGAGCTGATATTTTTTATTCAAATGTATTATTATGTCGTACATATTTTCCATTAAAAAGAAAATGCGGTAATTTAAAAAGAAACCGGCAAAAAAATATTTATGTTTTTGCTAAAAACATTGAATAACGTCTTTATTATCCGCGTTTCGAATCTAGTTTTTGGCAATATAATAGTTTTGTATTTTCTTAATGAGAAGATATTTAATTTATTCGTTACTGATGTACCTGAAAAAAGATATTGCATTTCTATGGTTTCTATGGGGTTTTCTCGATAATTGCTATGTAGCCAAAACTACTCAAAAAAAAATTGTCATTGTCTTTGATAAGCCTCAAAAATAGTAAAAGCTATGAAATAAACACATACATTGAACCTGGCCACAAGTAAGCCAAAATTACATACTGTGCTACGGGGTCAAAACTTATGCGGGTGAAACCGCGGGGCGCATCTAGTGTACCTACCTATAATAAAGTAAGTATAAATTATAAATAAGTATAAATTATTATTATTATAGGTACCTTTATTTTAAACTTATAAACATCGATTATAATATCTAAACGATCACAATTACAATAAATATGACCATTTTATTATACTAAGTGACAGCTAGCACAATATGTCAGATTATTCCAGTAAATGAATAATTAAATTAGACCTTAGCTTTTGGCTCTGTGTTTACTTAATTAATATACAGCGAAAGGAACTTCGTTCCAAACGGGTGTTGACAACTTCTCCTAACTTTTTTAATTTACCGGGTGGATGCTCGACAGCCTACACCCGGTAAACACCTCACATCATGGGCCTGCGCGTTGATGTGAAGAATTGCAATTATTGAAGACAGAAAGTAGGTAGCCGAGAAGTCGCTAGTCGTTTGCAAAATAAGTACTGTAGACTGTGTCATAGTTATTTATATCTACCAGCTCTACATTTTTGCGAAGGTATATCTGCATACTTAAAAACAACTTCACGAAAAAAAGTAATCAAAAGAATTTTCGTTGAATTGAAGACGTAACGAATAACATTTCATTGAAATGTAGATCGTCAGAAATAGTTGCTTAAAATGTGTGGTAATAAAACAATACTTAATCTTTGACGTTTTACTACTACGCTCGTGTAAACGTAGCAATAAAATTGAACATAAATAAGCGATTAGGAAATTAGTATTTGACATGCTTAGGTATGAGTCATGAATGACCTTTTTTATTCATTCGATCACAGATCGACTGACATTCTTTTGAAAACACCATCTCAATAGGTCACAGCATCAGGCAGTTAAATACCTAATAAACTCGGAAAGTGTATAAGAAATGGACAATTCCATACTTTCCTGATGACTGCTGTTACACCATACTTAGTTATCATGGCTGCAGAAATCATCTTACACTTACTTTGCCTATTAATTTAATTATCACTTTTATCAATGTTTCCTTCCGTTATCATTTAGTAAACGTTAGATAAGGTCAATGATAAAATTAAACGCTAAGGAATTATTGCATCACGTGATAATCATCACGAGATTAATAAAAAGTAATTAAATAACAATAATATCTCTTGTCGTCATCATCATCATAATTTCAGCCGAAAGAAGTCCACTGCTGGACATAGGCCTCCCCCAAGCACGGCCACTTCGACCGGTTTTGTGCTTCCCGCATCCAGCGGATTCCTGCGGCAAGGTCATATCTCTTGTCGTTGAACCTAAATTTCAAAATTAAGTCCCATACTAAAATTGAGTCCCATACTAAAATTGAGTCCCATACTAAAAATCTGCTTAGCGTTTTCCCAACTACGTTGGGTCCGGCTGCCAATCTAACCGGATGCAGCTGATTAACAGTATTTTACATAAAGCGACTGCCTACCTGACCTCCACAACCCAGTTACTGGGTAACACGATACCCCTTGGTAAGAGTGATTGTCAGACTTTCAAGCTTCTGACTACCTGTAACGTTGTTGAACCTACATTTAAAAATTGTGTCCCGTAATAGTTGCGCCTAATTTGATGATAACGAAAGCCAAGGTTAGCGGCCCCGGCGCGTGCACAAGGCCAAGGCGCCTCGCGTCACTTGCGTGTTCACACCAACTAGAGACGGTATTTATAAAATATTACACGCACGTGCGTTGTTTTTGGGAAATGATGCGAAAATTAAACAAAACGTGATTTTTGTAACACGTGTGTAAGAAAACTGAAACGTCTTCGCTCAATATTATTGCTATGCTATCAAACATGATAGCAATAGACATTGCATCAAGCTACTCTGTTTGTGCTAATGGCGCCATCTATGCACTTCGTTTCGCATAAATGATAAATGATTTTATTTCTGTAAGTAGGTTTGTAAAATTTTAAACGTCAATCATATTTTAATCAAACTAGACGAGGTCGGCGTTTCCTATCTGACTACTCTGAGAAGAAAGGCCGCCACAAACTCAGAGGTCACAGTCCCTTTTAAAGTCCAGACACAATCTTGGTCAGATCATGTGAAGACCATGTAGATTGGTGTCTGAAATGGTATTTTGAGGAAAGAATCACACAGATTGAGTGGACCTATCCAGTCAGTGCATGCATTTGTCAGTAATCATGCAGCTCAACTCAACTTAAGGAGCTCAACGATTCGACAAACACTACCAAAGAAACGACATTTGGGTAGGCCGCATAAACTATTCAAACTGCCAGACCAAGATTAAAACTAACTGAGATAGAAAAAAAAAACAATGTCCCCCATAGTCTACACATTCACAATAATTAAAATAATATATGTAATAACTACTAGAAAGTAAATATTCATGTCAGTATACATATATAAAACATTCATCAATGTAATATGTATAAATAAACATCCAGAATTAATCTTGGTCAGGTCATTTGAGGACCATGTAGATTGGTGTCTGAAATGGTCGTGTGAGGAAAGAACCATACATATTTGAGAGGAGTTCGTAGCTACTATGTCCTACTTCTAAGCACCTCTTTCATAAATTATTTGGGAATGGTCCTCGTCCTTTATGTTCTTCTTGTTGGCTCTATTACTTGCTGAAAAAACATGTACGAGTAGTCTAGTTCCCCACGATAAACGAAGACGAAGAAGAAAAGATAAATACTCGTAAATACTATCAATTAAGATACGTATTTTTCTGTTCCTTTCTTCTTGTCTGTTTATATGTGTGTACATAAACTATTAAATAAATAAATGAATAAGCATTATGAAGTTTTAAAATTAAATGGTCTTTTCGTTCTCAGCGGCGACCACACAGAGGTGATCGAGCTGGACTTTGACCCAAAAACAGTCAAATATGAAGATCTCCTGGAAATGTTTTGGGCGAACCACGAGTATGGACTTACCACCAAGCTAAAAAAACAGGTAACTGCAAATTAAATGAAATTGCAACATCTTTATGAAATGAAGTCCTGAAAACTGAACACACTCAGCGCTTCTAACTAAACAGCGTTCAAGAGCTGTCAGTGACCACAATATGGAATATTGCCATTGATAGCTCTTGGGCGAAATTCAGATTGTGTGATCGCGTTTAATTTCTTCAATTGGTGAAATTCGACCTTAGAATGTTTATTAAGTGATCAAGACTTGACTAAACTAAGTGTAGGGTTGTAAACAACCCTACACTTAGTTTAGTACACATTGTAATCCGAATCAGCTAGAAGACGTAGCCCAGCAGATTGTAATAAATGCACAAGATATTTAGTAGGAATTCGTGATAAGTGGCCCAATATCAGAATAATGGAACAAATGAATGAAATTTGTGTAAAGTTATTCTGCGAAGCATAAGGAGCCTATAGTGTTCCCACTGCTGGGATACAGGCCTCCTCTCTGTGAGCCGTAATCCACCACGTGGCCTAGTGCGGGTTGGTAGATGTCGTCGAATTTTTAGTTCTAGGACATGCAGGTTTCCTTAAGATGTTTTCCTTCATCGTTTTGAGAGCAGTGGTGATGAAATAATTTACACAAAGTAAAGTGCCTGCCTGGGTTCGAAGGTACGGCATACAACCACAGCTCATTCTACGAAAATGAAACAAGAAACTTTCTCCTAGTTTTTTTTTTTTTAAAGCCCCGTGATAAGTATGATATTTTGAACCTAAACAAAGAAAGTGTGATATTTGGCATACATAGAGTAAGAGTGACATAGACTTAACAGAAATAGTTTTTATTGAAGTAAACAATCACAGGAGCCAATGGTGTAGGTGTTTTTTTTTTTTTTTGGGTGGGAAATCATCAAATAACTTCTCCCGCTCTGGGCGGAGCGGGAGGGTGTGTCAGACTCTTACTGACTAAAACCCACCCGTATTCCTTCCGTTGCCTGTGTTGCGGGGAACTCGGTGACCCATAAGTACCTTCCCGCGACCCCGCCTAATGGTGTAGATGTACGAGTACAATATTATTATCTACACGTGCTAAACCAAACTGTCGTGTCCAAAATATGTTAATTTTCAAAAGATGTGTCGACTGATTTATGAACGGACAACGTTTTAGTAACTTTATAGATTTTTTCAGCAGATATCTTATAATAAAATATTTCTAACTTTATAAGAAATTTTATAAAAATCAAAATCAAAAGTCATTTATTCAAACTAGGCTGAGGATCAGCACTTTTCGAACGTCAAAATTACATAAGACAGTCCCCCAAAACGCCCAACCTTCGCAAAAACTCGCATATCTTTATCGTTTCATATATTAAAAAAAACTAGTTATAATTGCTGCAATAATTTACACAGGTGTATCATAATCTGGCAAGTCGCTTAATCGGAAGGCGCAAGTCACAGTTACATTCAAATTACGAGTATATTATAGTTACCTACACTGCCAACGTTTATCGATCCCAGAGTTTATTGAATGTTATTTGTTATACAGTACCAGTCCCTGATCCTATACCACGACGACGAACAGCGCTTGGCAGCGGAGGCGTCCTACAAACAGACGCAGGAGCGCTGCAACGATCAGCTACGCACTGAGATCGCTCCCGCCGGGACCTTCTACCCCGCTGAAGAGTAAGTATATATCTAAACATACATAGCATAATTAGCCTATAATGTTCCCACTGCTGTAACACAGGCCTCCTCTCTTCGAGAGGGAGTGGGCCGTAATCCACCACGCGGGCCCACTGCGGGGTGGCAGATGGCACATGTCTTCGAATTTTTTGGTTCTAAGCCGCTTTCCTCACGATGTTCACTGTTTTGAGAGCAGTGGTGATGAAATTAATTACACAAACTAAGCGCCTGCGCGAGTTCGCAGGACCTACAACTCGTAAATCGGGGCCGTTACCACTGGGCCACCACAGCTCAACATACGTAAACTTACGCCTTTTCCCATGGGGGTCTACAGAACGCCACTTGACACGATACTTGCATACTCCTTATGCTTCGTTTACGTTAGATCGCACGCCGGTTACGAGTACTACGCACCCTGACCTTTTTAAAGAATATCACCCAAAAGGTTAGTGTGTGTTTTAGTACCTACTATATGTAATGTATCGTATTTTTATCTCACGAAGCGACGCGCGCTTTACTTGTGGTTACCAAGTCTGCCGTCATAAGAAAGGAGGTAATTACACAAAATGAAGTAACCGATTTCCGACCTTAATTTATTATCTTAAGGTTGGAAATCTGTTACTTCGTTTTGTGTAATTACGTCCTTTATATGTACACTTGTGTACAAACACGCTGTGAATCTGTGCGTGATGACGAGTAGCGTCAACACATAACACACACACACACTTCCACTTCGCCATTGTCTCCGACGGTACCGAGAGCTTACACACACAATCACAGCGTGTTTGTACGCTTGGTAACCAGAAGTAAAGCGCGCGTCGCTTTATGAGATAAAAATACTGTACCATGAGGAGCAGAGCTTAGCAGCGGAGGCGTCCATCAAACAGATGCAGGAGGTAAACTACGATCAGTAGGTACCTACGTATGAGTGCAAACACTATTTTGAGAAAATGCTTTACTAAGAACAGTCATCCACACAAAAGGGCATTTGGTTAAGTATATGAACGAACGTTTTAATTTATTTTTAATGATGTCTTTATGATTTCATGTTTCACGTGGATGTACGACATTGTCGAGACACCTTTCGTGAAAAACATAAAATATTCAACATAGTAATAATAAAAAAAGATTAACCTACATTGAATGAGCGACAAAGCTACAAACTACAAAGTTGCCATTCATAAAAATATTAATGGGATTCCGCGCGACATCGCACGGATAGTAACGACATAATAAAAATTACCCTTGCAGAGGCGACCAGCAATAACCTTAAGACATTTATCGTGTAGCAATCTTGAATACATTAATAAGGGCTCGTGCAGACTAGCGCGATATCGCGGACGCGATAGACATATTGCTGGCATAACGCCCCAGTGTGCACAAGCCTTAACCGTCAATTATTGCAATAATCAGGCCATGGTCCACACCTTGTTAACGTCCGGGCTGTGTTTGCATCACTACTAATTTCAATTCCGCACATCGGTTTTCCTCTCAACCAAAGCAATCGAGACTGATTATATTGACATTATTATTGACTACCTATTCTAAAAATAGACGGTCTTCATCTTTGAGGTCACAGTACCTAATTTGGTAGATGCGATGGGATGGAATGTGAAAAGCTCGCGACCACTCTATTTCTGTTTGTTGAGCCACTTCTTCCTACCTAAAACACTAGAAAGTCGTGAAGAGAGAGACAGAATTTGTCACTCGTAAGTTTTGACGACATCATATCATTATGATCATCATCACCATCATTTCAGCCGAAAGACGTCCACAGCTGGACTGGACATAGGCTTCCCCCAAGCACCGCCGCTTCGACCGGTTCTGTGCTTCTCGCATCCAGCGAATTTTACGCAGACGCTACTCCAGAACCTTTCGGCCCCATCGACCATCTGTTCTGCGAGCAATGTGCCCTGCCCACTGCCACTAAAGTTTGGTAATTCTTCGGGCTATGTACCTTGGTTCGCCTGCGGATCTCTTCATTTCCGATTCGAACTCGTAGGGAAACTCCAAGCATAGCCCTTTCCATTGCCCTTTGGGTGACTTTTAGTCTTCTAATAAGGCCTATTGTTAGTGACCATTTCATAATACTCTACTCAAATACTAGGTTCACATCCACTGGTATTAAAAATAGCACATTGAATTGTAAGTAAAGTGAAGTGTTTGAACTCGAGATCATAACAATCAAGCCAATATTCAAGTACCTACGTTGGACCGGTCAAATCACGAGAATTGATTCATTGATTTTCTTGCAGCGCAATTGAGTGATCAAAAGATCGATATTTGACACGTGCTGATATTTCTCTACTGATTTATAATGATTACTGATTGACGCTTGAGTAGGGTATCATTGTTAGTGTATGCCTGAACTGCCCATTTGGTCTCGACTGATGGCTGAGCGTGGGGTCCTTTTTTTTTTTTTTGAGGGTGGGAAATCATCAAATAACTTCTCCCGCTCTGGGCGGAGCGGGAGGGTGTGTCAGACTCTTACTGACTAAAACCCACCCGTATTCCTTCCTGTTGCCTGTGTTGCCAGGGGACTCGGTGACCCATAAGTACCTTCCAGCGACCCCGGCAGGCATCGGCCCTAGTGGACCCCTACATTTGTGCTGACATCTCTTTGAGGTGGCCGGAAATCCGCCCGGGATTCCCGACGCCCAGGGCGTCTCCTGCGGCGGCTAGGGGCGAGAGGGCGCGAAACATGCCTTTCCCTCAACCAGCGTGGGGTCCTGGGTTCGATTCTCGGGTCGGGCAAAGTGTTATTGGGTTTTTCCATAAGGAATTTCTTCGTAACTGCCCGGAGTTTGGAAGTTGCCGGTGTGATACCTCCGTGCCTAGCAAAGCACGTTAAGCTGTTGGTCCTGCGCCTGATCTCTCTCCGGTCTTGTCGGATTGCCGTCCCATCGGACTATGAGAGTGAGGGAGGAGTGAGTGCACCTGTATCTGCCACACACTTGAGCACTATAATATGGTCTCTGCTGAGATTGGTCGCCATGGCCGAAATTCGGTCTGGAGGACTATTATTATTAGTCAAGTGTATACATACAATATTGGTATCAATTATCATTGAGTATGGTTTGAAGTAAGATTAGACCAGCGATTTTCCTTTTCTAGTTTTTATTTAAGGGTTCCGTAGTAAACAAGGAACCTTTATAGTTTCGCCATGTCCGTCTGTCTGACCCCACTGTAGCTCAGAGACGCTTAGTACTAGAAAGCTGTAATTTGGGATAGGTACGTTACATTACTATTTAAAAATGTATTTATTGCTTTTCGAAGTATTCTCCGCGAAATTTGACACATTTTTCCATACGATGGAACCAATCATTGAAGCAACCATTCCATTCGGAAGTTGGGGTCTCCAAAATGGCCGTTTTGTAGGCGTCCACAGCTTCTTCAGGTGATGAAAATCTCTGTCCACGCAATTTATTCTTTATTTTAGGGAAAGTATAGAAATCATTAGGGCTCAGGTCGGGGCTGTACGGCGGATGGTCTAATAATTCTACGTTTTCTTGCTCTAAAAACTCTTTTGTTCTGTGCGCGGTGTGAGAACTCGCATTGTCGTGATGGAGGATGATGCGGCGGTTGCAGTTCTCTTTACGGAGTTCAAAAACGACCTGTGGCAAACAAATGCTAGCATACCATTCTGCATTAACCGTTATTTGTCCCTCAAGAGGAATAGTCGTAACATGGCCGGTTTTGGAGACAAACGTGGCCACCATTTTTTTTGCAACACTCCGTGAACGAACAATTTTTGTTGGCTTTAACTCATTTTCGAACACCCAAACTCGTGACTGGTTTTTTGTTTCGGGTTCGTACGCGTAAACCCAGGATTCGTTACCTGATACGATGTTGTATGCAGCATTTGAGGATCCTACGTGGAATCTTTCGAGAGTTCTGACACACCAAGTAACGCGAGCCGCTTTTTGCTCTTCACAGAGCGAATGCGGTATCCATCGGGAAAACAACTTTTTTACACCTAATTGTTCATGCAAGATTATTTGTATTTGACTCATGCCAATGTCTAAAGTTGCCTGAATTTCGCGGTATGTCACATGTCGATCTTCCTCAATCAGCTTACGCACAGCATCAACGTTTTCTTGGGTGACTGCAGTTTTTGGACGACCTTGACGGGGATCATCACTGAGCTTGACACGTCCACGTTGAAATTCAGCAAACCAGCGATAAATTGTGGTTTTGGATGGGGCTTCATCACCAAATGCAGAAATCATCCGGTCAACACACTGTTTTTGTGTTAAACCACTTCGAAAGTCATAATAAATCATCGCTCTTGAATTTTCTCGAGTCAATTCCATTTTCTCAACGACTAAACAAGTTTGACAAAACCTTGTGACAAGACCGAGAATCTTTTTTTAAATAAATATATAAATGGTATTCGATTTTTAAAACCAAGGAGTTTTTTTTCAATTAAAAAGATTTTAATATGACAGGAACAGTGGAAATATTCCATTGCCGATACTTTTAGTGCAGCCCTCGTATACTTCGATACATATTAATCACGCCAACAAAGTGCTAAAATAAAACCTTGAAAAAAATTTTTTTTTAGCTTTCCTCCCTTGCAAGTAATGTGGGGTTTTTTTTCTCGTCTACCCCATGGTGTGGAGTATCGTTGGATAGGCCGTTCAAAATATTGCAGGTCTGTGATCATCACTTTTCGATTCAAGGATCCACTTGCGCAATATTAAGCATAAGTGCAAATTTTTGTTAGTCAAGTGTCGCCCCCCGGGGGAGGGGGGGGGGGACACTTGACTCGCCAACTAAATGGTTGTTTATGGAGATGTGAAAAAAATCATGGCAGTAGTACACATTATGAAAATAAAAGGAAAACCATCACGGCTAAGTACAAGTTAACGAGTTATAGACGACCAACTTAAATTTTCAGTTGGAGAATTGACCGTGGCATATATCGATGTATGGGAGAACAGGTTTTTCAACTACAATGTTAAGTTTGTTTTTGGAATAAATTCGTCCCAAGTAATCCCAACTACGGAACCCTCCATTGTGCGTGGTCCGACACGCACTTGGCCGGTTTTTACAATATTATTACTTACATAATAATTTTCAGTCTTGCCAAGAGGTATCGTGTTACCCAGTAGCTGGGTTGTGGTCAGATAGGCAGTCGCTTTATGTAAAATACTGGTATTCAGCTCCTTCAGGTTAGACCGGAAGCCGATATAGTTGGGGAAAGGCTAGGCAGATTGAGGTATATTTTTTGGTATTAGCCGGTAACACCAACATTATCTGGTAAGACGACCCTAACATAGTTAGAAAAGGCTATGCAGATGGTATTACTTACATAATTATAATGTATTGTTCCTTAATCCCCCAATGTATATCTTTAATTATTACCATTGAATTGCTTGTCTAACCAAACTTTTTTTCTCCACAGCTACCACCAGAAATACAGACTGCAAGGCCACAAAGACCTCTGCCGTAGTCTCGGGCTGGACTCTTCAAAGCTACAGACTTCGCACTTAGCAGCTAGACTGAACGGCTACCTAGTAGGAGTGGGGGGCAGAACACAGTTTGAGCAAGAAGTCCAGGCTCTAGGATTAAGTGAGAAGCAAGCCGAGTATGTGCGGCGAGAGCTGGAGCGTAACGAGGGCGGCGGTCTGGCTTGCTAGCTGCATCGACAGGGTTAGGTTCGAAAAAAATATATCGCGCGGCTTCAACGGGTTATTGCGGTTATGCACCCTAAAACAGCCACCTTAAGGTGGATACTCGTAAACGCGTGTTCATCCGTCCACCCCAGACGGGGTGTATACATGGAATTCGTATATTATTTTTCTTCTGATTTTCTCCTATGGCTGTGTAGTCACATAAAGAAACATGATAGGAACTGGCCCAAGATATTAGTAGACATTAGCATACCTATAAAAATACATACACACATATTTTTTGAAATGTCAAAAGCCGAAATCGTTCAAACTTAAAGCATTTATTTCAAATAAACCAATTACAAGCACTTTTGAATTGTCAAGGAAATTAGATTTAAAAAAAATACATTTCGTTTAATTACCTATCATTCAATGTGACATAATTTCAACTATACGTTTTATTGGAGTAGGTATTTCAATAAATCACAGTACAGTTTAAACTTTACATTATGCCTATTAATGAGCCAGAAACTAGTACTTAACAGTAATGATAAAAAAAAAATCTTTTGACAAAGGGCCGAATAGCTTTTTGTAATGGTTATCTACCATTTTAAGAAAACATATGTAAATCAAATAACTTATTAAATAATAATTGTATTAAGGTGTATGAGTATATTTTACTGTTGTATTTTTGATGACTGTACTTGGGTTAAAAAGTCGGAAGAACAATCAAAAGTGAATTCCGATTATCCACTCCGTTTGGGGTGGATAAATGAACACGCGATTCTGAGTATACACCCTAGGGTGGCTGTTTTAAGGTAGATAAACGGAATAACCGACTTCAACGCCTGGTTCCCATGACAACGTAAAGTGACACGTGCGCCTACAGATCGTTGATCCTGCAGTAGTCTGTTCAGTTATTTTACCCCTTATTGTGATCTTTATTCTCATTGCAATAAGGTCGCTGCTTGGGTTACTCTGAATAGTTTACATTAACTTATGATACAACACGAGTGAGCGTTGTCGCGCGTCCGAATTTTGTCCTGAGAACTAGGCCTAATAGTGTCTATTTTGTGCAAACACCAGGTGATGTTGGAAATGTTTTAGCACTTCAAATTCTTAGGAAAATCTGTATAGATTTATTTTTCATTAAGCTGCAGGCGGCTGCGCTCCCGTATGCTTTATATAGAAATAATAAGCGTAAAAAGGGTTTTAAACTCGATTTACTCTAGACTAGAAATCACCCTTTATGGAAAAACAAATAAACAAAATGGTCCCACTATGGTTCATTGAATTGTTACTTTTTTATAAATGTTGACAAAAAGCTCAAAGTAGCCATTCTGGTATGAATAACAACAGTACAGCATTTTGAACTTAGTTGATATTACTTTAGTTATAGTTATGATTTTATTAGTTTAATTACAGAAACTTTTATGTCATTATCATCATTATGTATCGGCCATAAAATTAATTGTATAATTATTATTTGCTTCAACCTCACTTTCATAATTCAGTATTAAGTTGATTTTAATAAATAATTAATTTTGTCTCATGAATGATATACAAATGTATCGCGTATTGTTATGTTTAGTGATATTAAGATTATAAATGTATTTTCTCACTTTTGGAAGTTTTAATTTATCAAAAAGTTCTATGGAGATGGAAGTTGAAATATCCTAAAAAGCATCATCACAAACACCACCTAATTATGAAATATTCTATTGTATTTTATACCTATAGGAAGATATTTTATGTACAGGTAGGTAGGTACTAAATCCACATATTATGAGGTACTGTTTAGGGTTCCGTAGTAAACAAGGAACCCTTATAGTTTCGCCATGTCCGTCTGTCTGTCTGTCTGTCTGACCCCACTGTAGCTCAGAGACGCTTAGTACTAGAAAGCATAGGTATACATATTGATCACGCCGACAGTTCTAAAATAAAATTTTGAATAAAAATTTTTTTTAGCGTACGTCCCTTGCCCCAAATGTGGGGATGATATGGTGTGGGGCATCGTTGGATAGGCCGTTTAAAAATATTGCAGGTCTGTGAACACCACTTTTTGATACAAGGACTTGCGTAATATTAAGCATTAAAGTGCTAATTTTTGTTAGAGTCAAGTGTCCCCCGCCCTGACAGCTAAATGGTTGTTTATGGAGGTGTGAAAAAATTCATGACAGTAGTACATATAATTAAATTAAAAGGAAAACTATCACGGCTAAATAGGCTTCACAAGTTAACGAGATATAGTCGACCAACTTAAGAATTGACCGTAGCATATATCGATGTATGGGAGAACATGTTTTTCAACTACAATGTTTGGAATAAATTCGTCCCAAGTAATCCCAAAAACGGAACCCTTCATTGTGCGTGGTCCGACACGCACTTGGCTGATTTTGTTTTTACATGGGACTTAAACATAACTAGCAAAATGTGGGTGTACTACAGGTACACTTCTGCACAACCCTACAGAGAAACAAGCCGTGATGTAATGTTTTTTTTTTCTATTTATACACACGCAAATAAGAACCTTTTAATATAATATTTGGCATCATATATTTTTGCTGTAGGTAATACGTAAACATAAAATAGAACACTGGAAAAATCCATACACACTTATATGTAGTAGGTACCACTAGCACTATCTAGTGACAATTTCAACACAACTTTTACAAAGCTGGAGCAAGTCTACTTCATGCAAGTAGTAATTTTTGCTGAAATTGCAAGAACTTAGTTTAAAAAATCAACTATATTAAAGGTAACTATGCTCTTACAATAAAAAGGAAACAAGTGAATGAGTGAAATGCACCAATCCCAATGTGGTTTGACCAGACTTGATTACTCTAATGGAAAACAAAGATTGCTAGACCAGACCCTGCTTGAAACTAGACCCTGGAGCATCATGTTTCATGGGACTACAGAGACCATTGCATATCAAAGAGTAGTAGATATGGAAGGATTATTAGAGCCATACTGGATATGCATAGAGATGGGTGATATTTATCTTTTAACAACGTCGCCGCCAGGTTGGCTTAGGCTCTACTCTCAACTCTTTTCTGTGTCACTGCTATGCTGTGTTACACTTTGCTGTTTCCAAAGTTGTCGTCTGAGGTCTCACTACTATCCGTTTCAGATTTCTATTACATATTATTATCTTAAATGCAACTATCACATTTTTCAAGTTCAATATTTTGTTATGTACCAACAACAATAAGTCCACTATATTCCTAACACAAGATTATCAGCATGGACATATAACACAAACTTACATAAAAGTCATTGTTAATCAACTGTTTTCAATGTATTGTTCTTGTAATAACTGCACAATGTAACTAAATAACTGTAGTCTTTGTTTAAATCTAAATCAAGTCGATACTCAACTGTATGACTCAAACAGCAGATAAAAATCAGCTGAGAACCATTTACTAACTATCACTCAGATCACTGTTATTGACTATTTCACTGTTTCCTGTGCATCTGCTCAGCAGTAAACCATCTAGCTCATACATGATCTCTTGCCTCTCAGTCTCCGAGAACTGCCTTAGCCTTTTAGCCAATAGCCTTCCATATAAGTCACAGTCATCCTCTTCTTTAGGGTTTGGTACACTCTGCCTTTTAGAATTTTTTAAAGCCTGGTTCAATGTATTGAAGGCATTAGTCATTTCTTTGCTGACTTCTTGTAATTCTAGAGGGAGGTTGGAAGAATAGCGCTTTACTATGTGTAGTTTAGGCTTTATATCTGTCTTCTTTTCTGAGCTGGAGTCTAGATTGTCTTCATCTTCTTGTTCATCCAGCTCATCAGTAGCATCTAGTTCTTGTCTGAATGATGTTGATGCCTGAAATCAGTAGAATACGACTTTTGGAATAAGATAATTTCAAAGGCAGAAAGAGTGGAACGCAATGGACTTTTAATTTAATATTTCCAATATATATTATATTTTGTTTTGTCACAATTTTGTACTATTTCTTAATTCTGAATCAATAAATAAGGAATGTTTGTTGCAGGGAACTGCTCAAACAGGAATGCAAAAATATATTCTTGATACTCACAAAGGAGTCAGAGCCCGGTGGTTCATACACATCTTTTAAGAAAGACTCTAGTGGCTCATAGAATATCCAGATTGGTTTATAGACTTCGTCTTCATTGGCTCGTATAGACTGCAGTATTTTCTTGTAATGTAATCGGAAAGCGGTCATCAGGGTTTCTTTCTTTTTCTTCAGTTCTGCAACCGGTATCTGCATGCCATATTCTAAGCGGTTCCATGCTTCTTGCACCTGTGGTAAGTTTTAATTACATTTAGTACATTTCTTTATTGGTAGTCTGTTATTTTATGAGCCAGTTTATTTAAATGTTCAGTTTTCGCGCCAGTAAAATCAACATTTCTTTGGTTGCCTTCTGCAGACGAAATTGCTTTGCAAGATTTTACATTATGTTTAAAAAGAAACTAGGAAAGTATAAATTGTTTTCAGGTTTTAAAGTAAAGAGAAAAAGACCGACTCCGCTCCGCCACCTCTTAGAATTTCCTTACCTTAGTTCTATCTTTGTAGTGTTCATGTTTTGGATTCCAAATCAATGTTTCTCTTTTATATAAGTCTATGAACTTGAAAGTCTCTTCGTTTGACCACGACATTGTTAATTATTTAGTGTAAACACTCTAAATTCTAATAAACACGTTCATTATCGTCCACGACTAGTGACAAACTGAACAATGGACCATTGTGTAAACACATCACAATCAATGCGCCAACATTTTACTGAGGTGCGCACAAAAAATAAACTGTTATTTCCAGTTGATCAAATCCAGATCGAACACACTATGGACGATTACAAGCCAACACATTCCACGACTTTAATCAATAATAAAATATATGATTATTTGCTGCAATTATCATTTACCGGCAAATGTGATCGCCCATCATATCCCATTGTCTATTGAGATCAGTGATACCAGACAACGAAACTCAACATTCCACCAAAGAAGAAAAAATAAATCTCTTAATATCACTAGCACTAGCACTACATCTACATGTCATATTAATGCAAAACCTTAATCTGAGAAAGACAAGTATAAGATTTTTTGACGTGATAAAGTCTTATAAATCGATGAACTGCACCCGGCTGCACGCACGAAAAAGTGTTCCCCCTGAGCCGAGCGTGCAACCGAGAGCGCGGAACTAGCGATAGAGAGGCACGATCGGCCTAAGCGTTCGACTTGTGACGCTTTTCTCTCTTGTTATCATGTAAAACTATCGTTCGTAAACCGACTTTATAGACAACCAATTTTTTCTTTAGGAAGCGTTGTACTTTATGGAGCGGCCATTTTTATAGTAGGTAGCTGTTTTTTTGTAGAATATACCCATTTTACTGTATTTTTGTAAACCCCAGACTAGCAAAACCATAGGTGTCGAAAAGAAAATCTCCAGAAGTTTATTCCGGGATTGGTGGGATAGTGAAGCTTGGGAGTATTAAGGGTGGAGAAGTTCACGTGGCGGGTCTAAATTGGTTTCCAAGCAATAATGAAATCAAGGACATTTTCAAGGTCAATTTCAAACGACTCGAAGGTCAACGTCAAATAAGAGTTTTACATAGTAAATATATTTTTTTTAAGTAGGTAAGGCGTAGTCGACGGAGCCCTGCTTGGCGGGGCTCCTATTTCTGTCTGCAGGGTTTAAAGGAACCTAACATGAAGAGGATGACGTCATAACGTCACTGTCCCCTTAAAACCGCACCTGTCCGAGACGGGTTGCCCCAAGTCTCAAACTCACTACGCTCGCTCTTGCATCTTAAGTTCCCATTTAATTTTACTTTAAGTCAAGATGTGTTATTTTTGTAATATTACGCTCTCGACTGTACGTACGATGAGTGACAACTGTCAAACGTTAGCGTCACTTACATTCGATTACGTTTCGTTGCCAACGATATTTTAAGAACACAAATTAAAGTTTATTTCATTTAATTTCATTCTTTTGTCTGAACGTAAAATTAATGAACAACATAATTCGTACATTATCTGTGGAAAAATGACCATTTTATTACGTAAGTTGTTTTTTTTTTTAATATTTGGATTTTCTACGCTACGCTCTAGGCAAAAAAAAAAGCTTCTCACGCGCGGTCCGTAAAGTACAGTGGAGCCGCATATATTTTTTCATACGACGATCCATACATTACGCTGTCGTAATGTATGGATCGTCGTATGAAAAAATATAAGACCTGTAAGGCCTGTGCCTTATCTCGGACTTGTAGATTTTCGTCTTTAACTCAGGGACATCTGTGGGTCGCAAGTTGTTCCTGTGATCCCTTTGGACAAGCGACCCAAGGTAGAGAAAAGATAAATCCATGGATAGCGCAACTTTCCAACAAAATATAAATAATAAACTATAATAAAGAAATAACTATGACTACTAAAAAACTTCTCCCGCTCTGGATGGAGCGGGAGGGTGAGTCAGTCTCTTACTGACTAAAACCCACCCGTGTTCCTTCCGTTGCCTGTGTTGCCAGGGGCCTCCGTAACCCTTTCGGACTTCCCGCGATCCATCCTCCCTGCCCGCCGTTCATTATGTTATCACACAATCTTGGAATGCGAACCACGAAGTTCATCAATATCGAATGAATTTCATAAGAGTTTCAAGTCTTTATTTTTGTTGTGTTTTACATAGAACTTGCGCAAATTATGGCAAATCTCACTGCTATGGCAACACATGGAGAATAACAGACACAGATAATAACATAACCATAGACTACATAAAATAAAAATAGTAACGTTTGGTTCAACGGTTTGGTTGGTTCTCCGCCCGACTTCTCTGTTAGTTTGTTTAGTTCAGAAAATAGATGGCGCAAGTAGTATAATTAGTTCAAAGCTGTTTCTAAAACCTCATAGATAGGTAGTTGAATAATCTTTAAATAATTACAACATTTTTTTTTTATAGTCGCAGGTATGGTGTATTGCAGTGTTGCACCAAGCTGTTTTTGTATTAGGTTTTTAGCGCTTACAACTTTATAACAGGTGCTGTTGTAGTTCACAAAGTCGCGACAGATGCCGCACATTGTACGTTATAATGACTACATACGTTTCATAAAAAAAAAATACGGGAATTTTAATCTAACCTATCTTTAAAACTAAGACGCAAAACCATAATAAAATAAAACAAAAACAATGCTGTCTTCCAGTTGGTAGTTAACACTCGCCTAGTGAGAAATGATTATTGAAGATAATTAAAAAACAAACGAACACATAAGGTGCGAACACGTTTATTTTATTAGGTACTCAGAAAACTTCTACTGAACTACTAAAGTGCCTATTTTCTGCCTCGTGACTGCTTATTTCCTTCATAAAATAATAATAAACCACTGACTCATTCTTCTCTACTTTGTAGGCCCAAAGACGTGTTCCTCCTTTCATAGACTAGATAAAAGGCTATTGGGGGACAGTACCATGCATAGTAGGTACCTTCCTATGGCCAATTGGCCTAGCTATCATATTGTCAGGTCGCGGATAGGTAGGTACTTAGTTAGTGGGTAATCGTCGAGGATACTATACTGCGCTTCTGGCCATAACAGTGTTATATCAAGAGGCGCAGCATAGCGTCCTACTCGAGTACCTACCTACTCGAGGGTCATTGGTGTTATCATAACTGCCGTGACCCTCGCCACCCATGTCCCACGACGGTGACGGCAGTAGGAAAGGTTCTTTCCCACACTATTTTCAATACCTACCTCATCTTCCAGATGAAAAGGATGAGAATACCGTACCGTGGTGAAAGAATATAGCCAGTCCAGTAGGAACCTACCTACCTAATGTTTGTAGCAACTGATTAGTAAGTGCAAGAGTTGTTTATGTATCACCATTTGAAGAGGCTCGTTAGTCGTGTTTACCCTTTTCTTTGGGCGGGAAATTGTCAAATAACTTCTCCCGCTTTGGGGTTAGCGGGAGGGTGAGTCAGACTCTTACTGACTAAAACCCACCCGTGTTTCTTCCGTTGCCTATGTTGCCAGGGGCCTCGGTAACCGTTTTGGAGTTTCCCGCGACCCCGGCAGGCATCGGCCCTAGTGGACCCCTACACTTGTGCTGACGACATCTCTTTGAGGCGCGCGTGGAACACAACGCGCTGTTGACCCGGGCCTGGTCCTTATCGGACGGCGAGCTACCCATTGCTCACCGTCCGCAAGCCCGCGCCTACGGTGGCCGGAAATCCGCCCGGGATTCCCGACGCCCAGGGCGTCTCCTGCGGCGGCTAGGGGCGAGGGGGCGCGAAATTTGCCTTTCCCTCAACCGACGCCTAGGGCGTCCATAGCTGATTTTTTTTTTGCTAGCGTTTAGAAATTACGTCGAAATTCGATTTGATGTGATTCCGAAATTCATGGAAGCAGTTTGATATCTATAGAATCGCTTTTGCCAACGTCCATACTACGTTGAATACCTACACAGGTTTTCGTCCTATCACCGAAGTTAATCATCATCAGGCGCAGTCAGTAGTTGAATGGGTGACCGCCTGGGAACACCACGTGACGTTGGTTTTTGTTGTTTTACTTTTTTAGGAAAAAGATTTTGAATTTGTAGGTTACAAAAAATATAGGATGTTACTTCAATATACCTACATTTTGGCCAACAAATATTAGAAACGAAGACACCTCGTGTTCATTTGTTAATCAAATGGCGAGTCACTGGCCGCTAGATGGCCGCCTGTCAAAGACTACGTCGCGTCGTGAAAAAAACTTATTACCCAATCAATGTCTTTATTCACGTTCACTTCAACGTGAACATAGATCGGATAGTGGATGGTTAATCAATAGATATTACAGTTTAGTAATTTACTTAAAGTAAGTTATAACATTCACCTTAGATAGGTAGCTGTACAGTAGGTACTCGTTAAACTATATGGCATGGCAGCTCTGAAGTGCTCTACTCGCTGCGCAGTACCGCACCCCTCACCCCCGCTGACACGTGAATTCGTTATTGAGCAGCGACTCGACTCATGTTCCGAGCCACCATCGCCATAAAGTTTGAATCGGCCTGTAGGTATCTACCTATTTAAAGATTTTTCAGCGCGAAAGAAAATGTTGCTTACTTATGTAGCCTAGGCAACTAATAAGTAGGTAGTTATAGTCACCTAAAGAACACAAAAAACACAATGAACGGTTCCGTAGTTTGTTTTTATATTCATTCCAACTGGGAATAGTTGGAACTAATGTAAGAAACGAACTTAACATTGTAGTTGAAAAACATGTTCTTCCATGCATCGATATTCGTCACGGTCAATTCTCCAACTGCAAATTTAAGTTGGTCGACTAGGTTATTAATCGTTAACTTGAAATTCAAATGAATCGAAAAACTTTTTACAAAAAAGAAAAACCGACTTCCAAAAAAACACTACAAAGTGAAAAATAACTTTAATTACGGAAGTCGGTGTCTCTGGATCTGTATTTGAAGATTCTGTATCTGTATCACCGACTTCCGAAATTAAAGTTATTTTTCACTTTGTAGTGTTTTCTTGGAAGTCGGTTTTTTTTGTAAAAGCTTTTTATTTTCACTTTTTAGCGGGTCAGTTTGTAATTTATCTAAGTTACAATAGCCTAATGTCAATTGCTCATCACCTTTTACAAAATATTGCTTTTGTTGATGCAGGGACGTTAATTGTTGCCACTCACCATATCCGAAGAGCATAAATGGCTTAGCAACCATATTAAAGTACTTAATCGAATCGCAATTCGTTTAATACATCTTATTGTATGTATTGTATAATTGCATTGCACAGGTGTGAGTACCATGTATAATAGAGCTACCATTTACCGGTTATCGGTCGGTTGAACCTTTGCAGAGTTTTCTTACACCATCTGACGCGGGCCGCCTTGTGATCGTCGGAAAGCAGATGCGGTATCCAACGGCAAACTAGCTTTCTCACACCAAGCGCTTCATGCAAGATCTTCTGAATGGTTGTCCCTGAGATGCCTAATAGCGCCTCTATCTCTCGATACGTCACATCACATCTTCAAGAATTAGTTGTCTCACAGCAATGATGTTATCTTCAGTGAAGGCGGATTTTGGGCGTCCTTCGCGAGATTTGTCACTAACACTAGTATGTCCACGCTGGAATTCTAAATAACAGCGTTCGACAGTCCGCAGACATGGGGCTTCATCACTGAACACAGATGTTAGCTCTTCAAAACACTGAAGCCGTGTCAGGCCTCTTCCTAAAGTTGTAGAAAATTATTGCACGAACATTTTCCTTAGAAGGATTCATTTTCGTACGTAACCTGACAGATTCCAATCGACGCTGTGACTAAACAATAGCATTAAATCCTAATAGTTTCAACTGTTTTGAGATTCAAAATTTAAACACATTCGAATATAGAACAGTTCCTAATTCAAAATTGCCGGGAAATATGGAAACGACAGAACTTAAAAGGCATGCCTCGTATTTTGACATTACAACCGGACACTTCAATAAACAAGCAAACTCATTTTCGCATTTATAATATTAGGTAGGATTATTTGTCGCTCGTGGTGAAAAGCATCTCGATATGAACACTATTGGCACACATTGAGGTCAAGTCAATCACCCTTAATAATGAGATTGGTAAATATGGTGTTCGTTACACCCTTTTCAATAACCGGGTCAGTAGTACCTACTCCAAACTCCAATATGTATTTACCTACGAGCCGTTTGTTTGTTAGTAAATTATACTAACCTGGCTTATTTCAGTCAATAAGTAGCGTAAACAATTCACCATGAACACATGAGCTCTTTCATGAATGAATACATTCAGCCAAATTCGGGAATCTTTGATAATGAAACCTGGAAAACAATGCACAGTCCATATGGGTTTCTTCACTAGTAGAACGTGGAAATGTTGTAAATAAGATCCGCCATCTGTTACAATTCACGTCAGCGTCATAAATACACAACAGAGCGATATTAATCACTAGAGAAAAGAACGCAGTTTTTCTACGATACGATCTTAAACAATGAGTATTCTTCGTTGGTAGTGAAGCTGATCGTGATGGCAATATTTAGGCCATGACCACTGATTAACCAGTAACGTAGGTACCTACCTACACTTAAACGACGTAGATTTTTTTATCGTTACTGGGGACGTAAGACGTGTATCTACCTACGTCATAGTGCATACCTAATTGGGAGTTTGTTGCGTCTAGGGTTGCCAGTTGCCAGGTGTCCGGCTTTTTACAAACGTGGCTTTTCTTAACCTCGCCCCGCTAAAAGATGCCGAACGAAAATACATATTAGTAAGAATAAAATGTGATACATATTATCGTTATATAATTATGAGAGTAGAATATGTACCTAGTCTTTAATGAATAACAGTAATAAATACACAAATAAAAGTACTTATTCATTTTTTTTTTACTTTTGAAAACCTGTGTGTCAGTCAGGCTTTCAGGGCAAAATGTCCGGCTAAATATGAATCTTGGTCCGCCTTTTCTAGCTTTGGCAACCCTAGTTGCGCCAATTCTTGCTCAAACACTGTAATTTGCTATACTTACCTAAAGCTACCAAACTGAATAATATACTTCTCTATTTTTAGGCTTCCGTAGTCAACAAGGAACCCATATAGTTTCGCCATGTCCACAGATAACTGTTGTCTACGTCATGGTTTCTGGTTGTCATGATAGAATATCAGTCACTATTTATGAAATTGTTTATGAATCGATTGTCGACATAACTCACAGAATTAGCAAGCTGAAGTGGCAATGGGCCGGCCATATTAGCCGTAGGTAATACGGGCTGGTGCCCGCAACTCCACGTTAATGCGCGTATTTTGCGTACGGGTGGGAAATCGATTATTCGATCCACCCCAGCTCCTCAAGGAAGGCCAGCAACGCCTTGGTGTTACTGACCATCTCACGGAGGGTACCTGGGTTACCGAAGTACTTTGCCCTGTATGTGGCGACCACAGGGCAGTTTAGTAGCACATGTGCTGCTGTCTCGTCGTCCTTCATGCAAGCCCTGCACAGCGGACTGTCTGTGACTCCTATGACAAAGAGGTGTTTGTTTAATGACCCGTGGCCTGTTATAGCTGCTGTAACAGTGCGCAGCTGTAGTTTAGTTAGTCGGAGAACCCGTTTCGTGAGGCGACCATCAATTGTAGGGAGTGCTTCCTTGTCCTGCCTGCACTCACCTTGGTCATAGTTTGAGATGTTTATCTCTGGTGCGTTTCCTTAACAGAATGCTTAAGTACCCGAAGGGGAGTGGCACACTGGGTTCAGGTCCCACTGGTGCCATGCTCGACCCCCTTCTGGCAAGTTCATCGGCTGCATCGTTGCCTAGCGAACCGCTGTGTCCTTTAATCCATTGATTGGTTATGTTGTTGAGGCTACCCACCTGGTTGAGGCGCTGGTGGCACTCGTATATTAGCCCAGAGTCAACTGTGTGACTGCTTAGCGCTTGCAGGACAGCCATGCAGTCTGAGAGTATGCGGATCGAGTGGTCCTTAACTTAACTGGCCATGATGGCTGAGGCGTCCAGAGAAACACCTAAGCACTCGGCCTGGAACACTGTGTTATGGATCCCCAATGGTGTGGCTATGCGTATGTTGAAGTCCTCCGTGAAGATTCCAGCACCTGTGCCACTACCTGTTTCGGATCCATCTGTGAAGATGCGCAGCTCTGCGGGGCGCAACCCCTCGCATCGGCGATCCTCGTGGAGTTGGATTTTGTATTTTTATCAAAGATAAATTGTTTGGGTACCTAGTCATTTATTGCTTTCGTGATGAGGAACTCTTTATTGAGTCCCTCAAGCAGCGCGGTGTGTAGTGTGTCTCTCTTGCCCCAGAGATTCAGTGCATTTAGGCGAACTGCCGCCATCGTCGCTTCCTGCTGTATGAACAGGTGGAGCGGTGGCAGTCCTAGCATGGCTTCGACTGCTGCAGTCGGAGTTGTCCTCATGCAGCTAGTGGTCGCCATGCAGGCAAGTCTTTGCATGCGTTGTAGTTTATTGGAGGCTGTGACTAGCTGGGTGCGGGGCCACCAGACCACGGCCCCGTAGGTAATCATGGGGCGGATTACCGCCGTGTACAGCCATAGTATAATTTTGGGGGATAGGCCCCACTTCTTACCTATCATTTTCTTGCACTGCTAAAAGGTGATGCAAGCCCTGCAGTGCTATTCTGTAACCTTCTCACCGTGAAAACTTAAGTGAAGTGAACGTGGAGTGAATTGTCAGTGTCATTCCACCGGATACTAGGGATGGACCAAGGATTACATTTACAAAAAATAAAATTTGGTTTTACCAAAATCCAAAATGGCGGCTACAAACATTTTTCATAGTTTTCATGGTTTTCGGGGGTGTTACAGACGATACTGAGGTACAATCTAAAAAGCAAGATGGCGGCTGCAAAAATGTTCAGATATTTCATCATGGGTGTCGTTTTCATGGTTTTCGGGGGTGCTAAAGCCGATAGTGAGAGATCAAATCTAAAAACCAATATGGCGGCTGCGAAAATACCAATCCTTTTGGAATAAAAAAACCAAATTGAGTTTCTGACTGAATTTCTGTTTTGCTATTTTATTTAAAAATAGTAAGGTTTCAGCGCAAAATACTAATTTTGAAATAATATAAAATTATCAATAGAATTAGCATAAAAATATTATTAAAATCTCGATTATGATTATAAATGTAATACTTGGTCACTCCCTAGCATCAGTGGGATGACACTGACAGCTCACTCCACGCGAGTTTTCACTGTGAGATTTTTACAGAATCGACATGCTGTTTAGTTTGTTGTCTAAGAGACTACTCCAGTTTAACTTACTGGCTAGAATGACCCCGAGGTACTTGACTTCGTTGGCTAACTGAAGTTCTGTATCGAACAGTATTGGTAGGCGGAAAGGGCCTAATGCTCGTTTATGGGTAAACATAACTAGTTCAGTTTTGGTGGGGTTCACCGATAGGTCGAAATCCCTACACCATCTTTCTACGATACGTAGTGCCTGCTGAGTGAGGTTGCAGATTGTTCCCGTTACTTTCCCCGAAACAGAATTGCAAGGTCGTTTGCATAACCTATTGTGTAATAGTGGCTAGCGTTGAGTTTGGTGATAAGGTCGTTTATCACCAGATTCCATAGAAGGGGGGACAGCACCCTTCCCTGGGGGCAGCATGTTTGTAATCTATTATATTATATTAATATATATTATATTCATATATTAAATACATATTTGTAAATTAGTACCTGTTCTACTCCATGTCTGGAGAGGGCGCTGCTGATACTAGACAAGTTGGTTTTGTCGAAGGCTCCTTCGATGTCTATGAAAGTGCCAAGGCAGGTGCCTTTCTGATGAAACGCTTCCTCTATCTGGCTAAAAGAGCGGATTCGGTCGACTTACCCGAGCTGTATGCATGTTGGTTACCGTGCAGCGGTATGGTTTTTAGAGCGCCATCCCTCAACTCCCTATCACAAAGCCTTTCCAGAGTTTTTAGTAGAAAGGAGGTCAGGCTGATTGGTCGATGGGATTTGGCGTTTGTATAGTCCCCCTTACCTGGCTTAGGGATGAATATGACTTTCACTTCCCTCCATCCTTTGGGAACGTATCTAAAGGCCAGACACGCTCTCATTAATGGCACCAGTCTTTTTGCGACAGAGGTTCCACCCCATTGTAGTAAGGCGGGGAACACTCCATCGGGACCAGCTGCCTTAAAAGGATGGAAGCTCCGGATGGCCCATTGGAGTTTCTCCAACGTGATCACCCTGCGTGCGTAATGGCAATCGTTGTCTGATGGCGTTTGAATTACATCTTGCCAGTCGATTACCTGCGTGAAGACACATCCAGGGAAGTGAGTCTCGATGAGGACGCGTCTCGTTTCTTCTGGCGAGGAAGTGAGTGTGTTATTGAGGTTTGCGAAGGGTAGTGGGCCCAGGAGATTAAATACTACCACAGAATTTGGCCATCCCGTGGTACTCCTGAATCTAATGCATTTTTTGTAACTGGATTTGGCCGCGTAGTAGTTATCCCAGTCCTCATCCGCACATGTGTTCATGGCTCTGTTCAGAGCCATGAACACAACTGTTCTTACCTTGCCACGCTTGCGCTCTAGATCAACGCCCCACCATGGTTGTTTGCCCGGTGTGCTGCGCGGGGTAGTCTCTGGGCAGGCAGGTTGGTAGCTATCTATCATTGTTTTGGTAAGATAGCTCACTTGTACCTCAATCTGTGTCGTGTCCGCAAACGTCGCCGGATCGCTTATTGTCGCAAACTTGGATTCAAGGTTGCGTGTGTATGTGGCACGATCCGTGTTTCGCGGATTGCGCCGTGGTGGTGTTGGAGAAACACAGACCTGGATGTCGAAGCGAATCCACCTGTGATCAGAGCAGGAGGCATCGTTGGAGACCTGCCACCCAGCAGTGATTTCCGCCACGCCCTCTGTTGCCAGAGTGAGATCTATGATTGTTCGGCTTCGCCTGATTACGAATGTTGGTTCGGAGCCAATGTTTAGAAGGGATAAGTTAGTCGAGAACAAGTATTCAACCAAGGCCTTACCCCTCTCGTTTTGCGTGTCCATACCCCACAGTTGATGGTGAGCGTTGGCGTCAGCCCCTACTACGACCTCAAACCCACATCCCTCGCAATGGCTCACGAGGCGGGCGAGGGCGTGCGGAGGCGGCGCCTCCGCCACGGGCATGTAGGCCGAGGCGAAAACGATCGCCATCTCCGTGGTGTCGTCACGCTGTATTACCAGCTTTGCTGCAGAGACATCTCTGCAACAGATGTCAGTTAAAAGATGTGTTTTCAGGTTAGAGCTTACCGCCAAGATTGGAAAGTCCTTGTATGCAGCCCGCCCTAATCCACGGCTCTTGGATTAAGGCAATGGCCGTGTGTTGCGCCTCCATCGCTGGTCGAACCCTCTTCGTCCCCAAGTCTGAGACCGGCAAACAAGTCGCCCTCGTCGAAGCCGTGTCCCCCCCCCCGGGCCCGAAGCCGGTGACAGGAGTATGTCGTCCAGCTCCTCACCCGGTGGAGGGACGGCGCCCTCGGAGGCGGCGGCACAGTCGGCCAACCCTGCTGCAGCAGGTTCAGCTGCGGATGCTTCCGGGTTGTTTAGTGGGGGAGTGGTCTCCCCTGCTGGTGTTTGGGGCAGCTGCTTCGGCGCCTCGCTGATGGTCCCAGTGGCAGGGTCCCATCCCTGAGGGACGTCGGTGAACCTGCCGTTCTGACCCTGGAACTTCACGTATACCGTCCCCAAACCAATTGAGAGACGGCGTCCGGCTTCCATCAGGATCGGGATTTGGTCCACAGGGACACCGACCACCACAAACCATGCTGCGGCCTGTTTGTCGGCATGCAGGAGTACCCACCTCTTTATGTCGACCCAGGGGTTCTGGTAACTGAGAGCGCGCCCAATATTGGTCGGCTCTCCGAAGACTCCCTGCTCATCTGGGATCAGGACGCCATATCGTACTCGCTTCAGGATTTCCGACTGGCTCTTGATAACTAGCGGGATGCTAGATGGGAGAGACAGATCGGAGACTGTTTTCCTTAGCCAGGCTAAGGTGTGGTCGTTACCGCACCACAGTTTAAGTACACCTCCGGCGAACAGCGGCTTGGCCGGCGTTGGCGTTTGACCGGTGACAGCCGTCTGGTGGGAGGAGGCTAGAGGAGCCTCAGGAGGAGGAGGGTGTTTGGCTGGACCCCTGGTGCCGGTGTTACCCAGCACCGGGATCGTTGCCTCGGTATGGGAAGGGTCGGTACTGGTCCCAATCAGCGCCGACGTCCTTTGTGTGTATTGGGACTTTTTTGTTTTGGTCTTAGCTGTGGTTCTACCACAGCCGGACCTACACCCGCGCTGGATCCCGTAGCGTTAGCTGCAAGGCCACCAGGGGCGAGGGAAGTGCTAGCACCTCCCTTGGGAGTCTTATTGGCTTTCGCCTCCACTCCTGTGTTTATTTTTTTAACTGGCCTATTCGGATCCATGTTAAATTGGTTTTGGATTCATCTCTCTGGCTCCCACCCTCCATGGAGCCCGCACTTGGGAACGTCTCACTATAAAAAAGCTCGAACGTTAGGCAGTGGCGTGCAGTGGTTCTCCGCAGAGGGTAGGCCACGCATACTGACACCAAAAAAAAACTAATTCGCGCAACATCACAGCGCGGCTCTACATACAAGAACTCACCACATTATTCAAGGTTTAAAAAACGATTTTCTAACGATGCAAACAGAAGAAAGATTCGGCCACCTCAAATATCATAACCAAGTGGGTGGGTGATAATTACAGAACACGTCACTTGCAAGATATCCGAAGTCATGAATTATCATATTTTTGGATACATTCTCGTAAATCGGGCACACATCTACCTTTAGAAACAACTTGAATCTTATCATTAAACGACAAGTGCGACTAACCTAACCTAACCAACACATTATCGGCGCAAACTTCACAACAGAACACCATTCTTAGGTAAATAAACAAATAATAACACAACACATAATCTTTACACTACTTTACGTTTCAAAACCAATTACTTATAACTTAATAAGATCTAAAACAGCAAAACATTCAAGATCACATATAAATTACATGTCACTGTCACATGAAACAAACACTACCAATTAAAATTGTATCACTGTCATACCGTGTTCTTCCACAAAAGGGACGATCATATTTTGCCGGATAACACTGACACACTGGACTGTGTTTCCGAAACTTATTTTCCTAACTCCCCACAAACCAAGCGAAATTTCCCAAATATGAGAAGAAAAATAAAAAATTATGAAGTTTTTAATTACTTTTATAGGGCTTTTGCTATTCCTTACGATTTATAATTTTTTGCAAGGTATAAGTATAAATTCAACAATACCACCCGTTTTTTTTAATTGTCTCTAGTAGTCTGGTAGTCATGAAGGAAACTTCCCCGCAATTCGGGGAATTGTCCAAAAATTGGGAACCCTGGTCTTCAATATTTTTCATTCATTAAATCTTCACTTTACACACAACCAATGAGGACCAAGCTCCTGCCGCCGGAGTTACGCCCCTAATTTAAACCATTTCACTATTGTGTGCCGTTCATACACACGAAAATATACACGAGTGTGCGTAAATTTATGAACGAAATGTAGGCGAAAGGAATCCTTGCCTTGCGTACGTAAGCTCCGTCGAACGTGGCGTCTGCGACAAGTTGCTATAAGAGTTTTAACAGGAGTTTAACTTTTTTTTTAATATTTTGTGTTATTGTATTACATAGTTAAAATAAATGCATTTGGCGTTGTTAGTAGGGTAGGCTAGGCCTAATTGCCTCTATGGACGGCACGCCCCTGACGTTAGGACTAGCAGAGAGATATAGGAGCGCAAGGCTGGCTTACAGTGCGACATCGGGTGCTCGATCAGGTTGGCGTAGGGGGTCGAAAGGCCCACCCCCAACGAACTGATCAACCCTCACTTATACCGTCAGCATGACCTTTACCTACCGCTTCGGCCGTCCGAGGACGACTTCAGCAGACCTCACGCACCTCGCCTGTGGCCCTCTGATGGGACACTATGACCATTTCCCTAACCCTGAGTAGGGCCACCGTTTCGCTTGAAATTCGGACCAAAGAGGGCGTGTTGCCTTACGGGCACATTATCGCCAGATCCGCTCGGCTCAACCCCCCAGGACTCCTTCATCCCCGCTCACGGCGCTCAACTGCGCAGGTCCTAGTGCAGGTGACTTCTTACTCCTACTCGCCATCAGCTGAATTTAGTTACAGTCGAGCTCGCAACCACCCAATCATAAAGGGGTCACGGTTCGGAGTGGAAATTGGACAGGTGGAGGAGTGGATATAAGGATGTGGGTAGGATGGGTTAAGGATCCCATTGTGAGATTTGGGGCAAGAGGGTGAAACATGGGAGAGAATGGGGTTAGGGGAACTGGGGAGAGGAAGTGATGACGCCTGGTGGTTTTTGTTACGTCTATTTCTTGAGGAACTAGACCAAGAATCGGGGTGGCAACCTCGGGAAGGTGCATCCGCCAGACTTGCCTTGAGGATCTACACGACTGTAGCGCTCTCCCTCAAGACCCCGCCACCCTACCACCTCTGAAGGAGGCGGCAGGATAGGCCTGTATCTACACTACCAAGCAAAGCAAAGCATGTCGTTGTGCAACCGCAAAAGCATAAATCCAGACCCATATTAGCCGTAGGACCGATGACCGTTGGGGTAGACGTGTTCTTGAGTGGAGACCGCGAATCGGCAAACGTAAGGTAGGACGCTCTCGGGCTACGTGGAGCGACGATCTTCGCGGGGTAGCCGGCAGCAGCTGGATGACAGTTTCTGAAAATCGAGCTGAATGGCATGCAATTGGAGAGGCCTATGTCCAGCAGTGGACTGCTTTGGGCTGATGACGATGATGATGATGATATGGATCGATTTAGTTAAAGCTATAAGTACCTAAATTAAAGTAGGTAACTACCAGAACCAGTATAGGTTCCGGTACCAGCAATTGCTGATCTTCTTCTTAGCGTGTCGGTGGTAATCTATAGTATGGACTCGGTCCAGAATTCGGCTACGTGTTTGGCGCCGACACCAGCGACCATCAGTTCCTGTAACGTGCAGACCACAAGACACGTTATTAGGGCTAGGCGTTTAAAGGCTGAGTCGTCTATGAATCCCCACCTGAACAGGGTTTCCTTGCTGCGGCCAACCTGGGTCCGAGATCTGTTTAAAGAGTCCCAGGTTAGCCAAGGCAACTCGTGTCCAGGTGGGGATCTTCAGCAGGTGGAACGAATGGTATGTGTAAGGAAGCTTTTTTTTTGGGTGGGAAATTATCTACCTACCTAAATTATCCGGCAAAGATTTTCTTCGCAATTTCAATATAGTTGTAAATTACAAACTAGTATATACAGTCAACAGCACATCAAGTTATACTAAATTCCAAATAATTTTAAACCTTAAAATGTTGATGGTTAAGTTTAAAATCGGATGAGAAAATTTGACAGTTTGTACTGTACATAAAGATACAAAAGTATGTAAAAACAATCACTCATGTTTAATTTTGCAGACATTAATGGTTCAACTAGTATCAACTAGGGGCGCATGGCTAAATAATAACAGCCGCACGGGTCAATCGATCAGGTTAAGCTACGCTTGCCGCGGTTGGTCCGTAGAAGGGTGACCATCTTTACATACAAATACCCCTCCGTGAGGCTCTGTGCCTCGGAAAGCACGCTAAGCCGTTAGTCCCGGCTGTCATTCGTGAATCTTTGACAGTCGTTACGGGTCGTCAGAAGCCCGAAAGTCTGGCAACCAGTCTTACAAAGGAGGTACTCAAAGTTTCTCGAACCCTGTTATTTGTTTTGAAGTCCTACCCTGCGTCCTATTTAAAAGCGATTGACGCGCGAATACGCGATCGCCACGTGAATGTCACGTCAGTGTCACTTTACGCCCTCTGTCGGCGCGATCACGCGTTCAGGGACTGCTTGGATAGCGTTCGCTATAAGACCGAATTCGGTCGCAATTAGGGCATGAATCTCGGAATCTCGGAATATCGTAATATCGGAATCTCGGAACGCAAGTTCCGATATTACAATTCCGATACACAATTTTTTCTATTTCAGTTTTAATTAAACTAAACCTATATTTTAACTCCTTGTGCCTTCCTGTTGCCAGCTCGCTAATCATGCGATACAATAGCTAAAATAGTGTTGGTTGTCTGTCTCGCTTACTCTTTATCTGCGCGTGTATGTCTTGTTTATTCGCACAAACGAACAAAATATCCTGTCAATCAGTTGCGCTCGTGAACTGTGTAAGTTAAAGGCTCGTAAAGACTGGGGCGATATCGCGGGCGCGGCAGGCATATTGCTGCCTGTCGCGCCCGTGATATCGCGCTACGTGTTTTTGTTTTATGTGGATACATGCAACGTCGTCGCTTTAAAAGATGTAAGTACAAATTATTATCGGATTGTTGTTTTCTTTTCCAATTCAAGTGTTTAAATGGTTTTATAATTGTGCTAGCTCAAAATTAAACAAAAAACACCGAAAATTATTATTTCGTTCGGATCGTAAAAAGATTGTTTCTCCATTTTCATTTCGTAAACTAAAATTGTAAACAGAAGTTAATTATTCATTAAATAAAGCAGAAAACTAAAAAAAAGTTTGTACAATTATTTAGCTGCATTACATAAAACATTTTTTTTTTTGCAGGACTTCATCAAAAAGAAATTTGTCAAGAAACGCTCATCAAATGTATGGGATTATTTTCATCGATCGGATGACGGCCAAGTGCCAGATATGTTAAAAAACACTAAAAACTACTGGTAGGTCTACTACGGGCTTGCACACACATTTACGAACTGTGCACTCAAAAATCACTGCAGTTGGACCCCCTTCATCGGAGAGTACTCTAAGCAAATCAACATCACAAGAGCAGACGACAAAGCTCAAGAAACGGAAACTGATAGGTCTTCAGAATCAATGGAAGCTATTGTTTGTCGAATGACCGCTTTAATTGGTGCAAGTTTCAGATTCTTTGCTGAAAGTCAAGATCTTCGGCAACATTTCAAAAAAATTGGATACGACTTACCGAAAACGCCAAATATTATTTTGAAAATGGTTCTTGAACAAATGAAATGTTTTTTATTGTACTCAATCCAACCTCATACCGAATTTGTGCAATTTATTAATAAAATGTGCAATTTCTAACGAAATTACGAAATTCCGATATTGAGATCTAATATTGGAAATCAGTATCGGAATTGAAAACCTTCCGATATTACATGCTCTAGTCGCAATGTCTTAATGGGTTCCCTAGACGGTCAAAATTGCTTGACAAGATTGTGATTTTTTCGTGCTTGTCGTTTTGTGCGTGTCTTCATGACACACAATAGATATCAGAGGTCATCGGAAAACTTAAAACGAAAAAATGTCGATGCATTCCAACAGCTTTTATGACAAGTCTTTTACAGTTCAAGCAGTACGATTATGGATTATTTAGGACTTTACCCATGGACCCATTAGGACTTTGCGACCGAATTCGGTCGTAAAGCGATCGCTATCTATGTCGAGACTGCAGGCCCAGGTTCAGGGGTAAAAAGTGAACTAAGAGCGCGACGGACGCGGCACTATGCAGTCTGTGTGATTAGTCGATGTGGGCCTTCAATCAAGTAAGTAAGTAAGTAAAATTTTATTTGTTTAAACATGGTGTACATGATACTTGCATGCAAGATAATAAAGAAATACAGAGGTTCTAACATGTTCAGCCGCATATCGTGGCGTACAAATTGGCAGGAAGAGATGGTACATAACCGTGATAATATTCATCAAATTTACATTATGAAATTATGTGGGTACTTATCAAATCATCATTATACATTAAAGATTAGGTATCATTACAATTCAGCAAGCATATTTTTTAGATAAAATTAAATGTCAAAGTAGTCATAAATTAGTCAATACAAATATGAATTACTATCATTAAAATTTCAACTCCAAATTACAATTATTCAAAAAAATAAAAATAAATATAACAGATAACAAAACACATGTCAAAAATACAACATCGTCATCTCAAAAACGAAGCAAACTGTCCTCTGTCATAAACTCTGATATACTGTAATATGCTCTTTCAATTAGTAAACTCTTCAATTTACTTTTAAGAGCAGATATATTTAATGTTCTCCATGATTTAGGCAATTTATTAAAAATGGTCGGAGCCATGCAAAAGATGCTCTTACGCATAAGAGTTGTTTTAGCACCGTGAACACAAAGTTTGAAATTGTCACGTCTATTCCTAGGGACAGCATCAGACAAAAACTGAAATAATAGAGAATTTGATTTAATGAACATTACTGTTTCCAGGATATATAATGAAGGCAATGTTAATATTTTACGTTCTATAAAATAAGATTTACAGCTGTCTGTTGTTTGCAGTCTAAACATAGATCTAATGCACCTTTTCTGGGCCCGAAACGCTATTTCATTGTCCGTGCTATTCCCCCAAAAGATGATTCCATATCTAAGAATTGATTCGGTTACTCCATAGTAAGCAGTAATTAGCGCATCTGTGTTGAGAACCACAGCAAGCTGTTTCAGAGCGTAAGCTGCACTACTCAATTTTTTACTAAGTGCCTCTATGTGAGGTTTCCAATTCAATTTTGAATCTATTATTAGTCCCAGAAATTTTGTTGTGTCAGCTTCATTGATATTTATATTATTAAATTGAATATTAGGATTGTTGATTGTTGGTGTACGTTGTCTAAAGTGCATTATGTTAGTCTTTTTTAAATTAATTATTAAATTATTATCATGTAACCAATTTATAATAAATTTCATGTTCTTATGTGTTTATGTCATTACAAGCTATTGTCATAGTACAATCGTCAGCAAAAAGTGTCATCGGTTGTTCAGTTACTTTAGGCAAGTCATTTATATACAGAGTGAACAACGGAGGCCCCAATACACTGCCTTGAGGTACTCCGTACTTAACTTCGCGTTCCTCTGATCTTGAAGTTTCTTCACGTTTACATTTTCTATTTATTGTACTGATTTCTGTTACTTGTTTATGGTTATGAAGATATGATTTAATTAATTCTAAAACGTTGCCTCTAACGCCATAGGCTTCAAGTTTCTCTGCCAGGGAATTAAAATGGACACAGTCAAAGGCCTGTGTCATGTCGCAGAATATGGCACAGACTGGTATTCTCTTATCTACATTTAGCATGACGTTATATAAAAACTCATAAATAGCCAAATTTATACTTTTATTTTTTCGAAATCCCTTTTTTTCGTCACTTAATATATTATATTTTTCTAAATAAGTATTCATTTCACCATATTTATATTTTTCGAATACCTTAGACATAACTGGTATAAGCGCGATCGGTCTGTAATTTATCATTAATTCGTGATTATCTTTTTTATATAGCGGTTTCACTATAGATTTCTTTAATGCATCAGGAAATATACCTGCGCTTATACAAAGATTAATAATGAAACACAAATGAGTACATATTTCAAATGCAACTGCTTTCATTATTTTTGTGGCAATACCATCATAGCCAACGCTGTTTGTGTTTTTTAGCTTCATTATAATATTTAGTATGTCATAGGGCTAGTAGACGGAGCCATAAACATACAACATATCAATAATTGATCGAAGATGTGGGAACTTTCCTACACTGTCGAGCCAAAACGTTGACGCTCCACTAGCTTCAGGCACATGTGCCTGACGTGGCGGCTAACTAGTTAATTTCATTAAAAGCCAACAACCAAAAATTCGGATTCATGTGTCATCTACTAATCCACACTGGGTCCGCGTGGTGTAATGATGTCGTAAATACGCCGAGAAGAGCCTGCTTCAAATTTGTTTATCATATCACGGCACAATTCCACCCGGGCCTGCTTCTGAGCATCGGTGAGGTTGTGCGGCACCAACCTGCAGTATGTGCTGAATATCTTGATACGTAACTCGCCAATAGGCGAGTAGCAGTGAAAAGTTTATTTCATGACAAAAGTCATGGATTAAATTTTTCACTGCTAGCACGTTTTCTACCGTAACAGCCGTCAAAGGGCGTCACTTCTTTCTTCATTCCCCAAAGTTAGTCGACCGAGCTTGAATTCGTTATAGCAACGATATATGGTTGCCTTAGAAGGGCCTTCATCCATGAATGCCATTTGAAGTCTATCGTACGATTCGTCCGGTTTCAGGCGACACTTGAAATCGTAAAAAGTCATAGCGCGAAAATGATCCCGACGCAGATCCGTTGTATAATGACTTGAGACACGATAATTTAAATTAGTTCGCAAACAATGTGGAGGGAAATTTTGAAATTGGAACGTTAGGTACGTTTTTACTTACAAATAATCATATTTTCAAAATAGATTATAACTGGCCAGTCTCTTATACATAAAAACTTTTTTTCGCAATAATACTTTCTGAGTGGCCTGGTAAATTAACTTCATTTAATAATAGGACTATAGCGGTCATTTCAATGCTCAATAGTATAGACATACTATTTTGATAACATTCCATTAACTAGGTAAGTAGGTACTTATAAAAGACCTATTCATGTGACCACACAGTTTGAAGTGCCAATTAAAAAACACCCCGGTTTCTTTGTACGCACAATTCTGTAAAGTGAGCTCTTGAAATAGCTCCATTATCACTCACTCAGCTCATCGAATATAACTTGTTTTAAATAATGCTTACTGAAATAAGCGAATGTTCACGTGTTTGTTATTAGTAGACTTTTGAATAATTGCCGCGGTTTCGCCCCCATGGATGTCGGAAAATATCCCACGGGAACATACTACCGAGATTAAAAGTAAGTACCAGGGGTACTTACTTTTAATCTCGGTGTTCATTTTCATCCAAATCCGTCCGAGCTCATCTCTGTGAGAGGGAGTGGGCCGTAATCCACCAGTACAGGTGATGAGTCTTGGAGTTATCAATACGATCTAGAAACGAAGCGCCATTCGATGGTTTGGGTGTTTCAAAACGAGTCAACGCCTGCCATAGTGAAACGATCTAGAAGCGGGGGGAAGATTTTGATCGCGTGCTTTTCAATTTAACAGGCTACTTGGTGTCAATTCCTTTACGGAATTAAAGAAGCATCAACGCTGAATGGTATACTACCAAACTTCTGCCAAGAGAAGTTTTCTCTGTTGTGAGCAACACAACAAGCGACCAAACACCCTGAGCCCTGCTCCACGGGCTACTGCTCCACCACGACAACACGCCTTCGCACACCGCGGTCAAAACGAGGGACTTCCTGGACAGCACGCCGGTAAAACTCCTGGGTCACCCTCCTTACAGCCCTGACCTAGCACCGTGTGACCTTTTTTTATTCCCGAAAATAAAAAAAATCAGCTCAAAGGGATAGGTACAATTTTTGTCGCCGGAAGATGCGCTGTCAACGTTCGAGCAGGCTGTAAACGAGGTGTCTGCGGCGGACTGGAAAAAGTGTTTCGAAAACTAGTTCAGACGCATGAAACTTTGTGTAGAAGCTAGTGGAGAGTACTTTAAAAAGATTTAATAAAAAAATAGAACTAAAAAATACCTATAGATTTTTTTTTTTAAATATTCGCAAAACTTTCTGAGTGTCCCACGTATAAGTAGATCAATAATAAAATGAAGACTTGTCATGTAACAAATTGTGTGAATGTGTGGTCTGCCAGTTCCAACAAAGAATATAGGTACCATAGATGCTTAGATGTGATAGGTACCAACATAGTCAACCTACTGTTTCATCTTGTGACTAAACGTAAAAGCTTTTAAGTGGATGCGAAATACGCTTTGGGCACCGGTATCTTACTCTCTATTTTACAGCGTAGCAATCTGTTTTCCAAGCGTAGGAATTAGTTTCGGCCTTTCTTCTCGTAAAAGTGTTTGTACAAACCTCAGATCAAATAAAGAACCAAGACATAGCGCTGCGAACAATACGGTAAAGCCATGCCAAAACTACACCTCGCTCGGTGCATACACACTCACACGCACACATTTACAACTCATTTCAACCAAACTACACCTCACTAAGTGCGAAGTGTGAGTATGTTTACGAAACCGGCCTCACGTCACTGTTGACAGCGCTATGACTTAGTTTTTTAGTTGGTCTGAGCTGAGGTACAAACCTACTTACAGAAACAAAATCCTTTATCAGCTGTTTCCTACTGGGAATTTATGCACTCTACCATGCTTACTACTAGCCTATGCCAGATTACTTCCACCTCTCTCTTTTGTTCTTATATAGAGTTTACGAGACTGGTGTCTCTTTGTCCAACGATGAAAGTAATGGGTTTTAAGATAGTGACACTCCTACAATCCTTGTGTTCTTACGTGACTATTATTGTCGACCAAATTCAACGTAATCGAAACTAGTCGAAAACAATACAAGAAATATTTTTTTGTCAGACTATTTTATTGTAGAAAAGCAGGGTAGTAGTAGAATGGCTTGCACCATAGAGAATATTATCCTTAGGGCTTGCACTCATATAATAACCTAAGTATTTTATTCTTGTTTTTGTTTTTGTCGATAAGCCGTGGTTGGTCCCGGCCGTCATTCGTGGATCTCTGACAGTCGTTACGGTTCGTCAGAAGCCCGAAAATGTAACAACCAGTCTTACCAAGGGGTATCGTATTACTCAGTAACTGGGCTCTGGAGGTCAGATAGGCAGTCGCTCCATTTAAAATACTGGTATTCAGATGCATCCGGTTAGACTGGAAGCCGACCCCAACATACTTGGGAAAGGGCTAGGCAGATGACGTTTCTTTGTAATTCTCGTCTTATCGCTATATTATTTTATAACGAACTTGTTAATGTATTTTCCAGCGCGATCGAAAACAATTTATTGTTTATAATAATATAAATAATTAAAAAAAAAAAACAAAAAAGAAACAATAATCGAAAATACCTTCGATTAGGTACCTAATTCTCATGTCAAGCTCTTGCGTACTAAACTGCATGCGTCATAATTATAAAAAACAAACAGTAAAAAAAAAAAAATTCAGATTAAAATAATCCTTCATTCACAAAAAATGAGATTCTATAAGTCCAAAGATAAATTACAAAAGCCGCTCGCCGACGGGCTGCCCGAAACATCCCTATCCATGTATGTGCATCCAATTAAGATGAAATCTGACCAATCAACAAAATATTTTTAAAAATTCGCCACAGAAAGAGAAAAATAAAAAAAGTCTGAAATCAAGTGCGAATTCCCCAAAAAATCTTAAAAATCGTCTAAACTCCTACACTATAATAAATAATCGCTACATACATGAGGGGTGTTTCGGGCGGGACACCCTTGGTGAGAGACTTCTAAAGTTTTTTCTTTGGACGTCGTTTCACGGGCACTCTCTCCATTGTAGCTAGTTTCTTTAGGTTTTGAAGCAAGTTATCGTAATTCTTAGAAGTAAGCCTGTGGTTAGCTACAAGTCTTACCAACATTACAGCAGGAAAAAGTTCCTTATCTTAGGGTAAGGAACTTTTTCCTGCTGCAATGTTTTCCTTATAACAACTACTTTTGAGCAATGGGTAAACCAACCATAATATTGTGATGTGAAAAATTTGCATATACCTGATGATATAGGCTTACGTACCTGTTTTACATATATTTAATTATATAATTTTACATGACTAACTACGTATGTTGAGGCCAAACATGGTTACCGATTAGAACAATTTTATAGGCAAGAACCTAAACTATATTCAATGATTTACATATCATTTTTCCCTATATCTCATGGATGGTAGTTATTACAAAACAAAAACGCATGAAAAAAAAGGAAAAAAAGTTAGACATTATGTCACATTTTTTATTCTACTGGTACCGGTTTACGAGTCTCACCCCAACATTTAAAAAAATAAACTTCTTATTCTGTGGGTGATGCAGGTGAGCAGCTTATTTGCTCTATTACAAAATTAATACATTTTATGTTTTCAGGCGAAATCAACGCTGATATTGCCTCACTTTTATTTGGTGCTAATTTGTTCGCCCTAACTAAAAAGGACGGAGGGGTGAGACCCATTGCTGTGGGGTCAACTTTAAGACGTTTGGCATCCAAAATTGCGGTAAGACATATCAAATCTAAATTACAGTCTGTTTTCGAACCTATACAATTAGGATTTGGCACGAAAGGTGGGTGTGAGGCAGCCGTCCATGCCTTAAGAACCTACCTTTCGTATGATGATTGCGAAATTGTAGTCAAAATTGACAAAAATGCTTTCAATTCAGTAAACAGGGATGCCATGCTGACAGAAGTTAAGAACAAAATTCCGGAACTGTATCAATACCTGCTTACCTGCTACGCAGAACCTTCAAAATTAATTTACCGTTCCCATGAACTTTCTTCGGAGGTCGGCTGTCAGCAGGGCGATCCCCTCGGGCCAGCAATTTTTAGCTTGGCTATAAATCCGATTATTCAAAATTTAAAATCGAAATTTAACGTTTGGTATTTGGATGACGGAACCCTGGTAGGCGATGTGGACACTGTGTTATCTGACTTATCAGGTATTAAAACAAATTTCGAAAATATTGGATTAGAATTAAATTTTAGCAAATGTGAACTCTTTATTCAAAAAACTTGTTACGGTCTGGATAATTTAAAATCCAAATTAAATTTTCTGGCACCCAATATCAAAATAGTAGACAGAAAGTCACTTTGCCTCCTGGGTTCTCCCATCTTTGAAGAATCTTTTCCTGAATATATTACTAACACTATTTCTAAATTCCAAAGTCACGCAAATTGTTTACTCGAAATCAGTCCTCATTATGCTCTTATAATTCTAAAGTTTTGCCTTTTTGTCCCTAAATTTACTTATGTGCTTCGCTGTAGCCCTTTTTGGGAACATCCAAATTTTCTTTCACCAATAGACGATTTAGTCAAAACTAGTTTAGAAATGATTTTAAATATTCAGCTCAATGAACCATCTTGGTTACAAGCATCCCTCCCTATTCGGTTTGGCGGTTTAGGAATCCGCAAAATTTCGAGTGTTGCTTCCCCAGCCTTTTTGTCGTGCACCCATAGCACGTCAGTTCTCATAGGTAATGTCCTAAGGGCTTTGCCCACAAACTATGAGACTGCAGGCTTGGAGGATGCCAAGAATGCTTTTCAAATTGCTTGCCCGGGTAAAGAATTTCCAGACAACCTAAAATCTCAAAGGAGCTGGGACGATATTTATTGCGATTTAAGATACAAATCGATTCTGAGCCGCAGTTCAGGTCCGGATCGCGCAGGACTTTTGGCGGTCGGAACTAGAGAGGCCGGTCATTGGCTACATGCCCATCCATCTCCTTATACCGGTACCTTCCTGGATCCGACCTCGCTTCGTCTAGCGACTGGTCTGCGGCTTGGGGTCATGGTATGCACTCCACACACATGCCCTTATGGCACGGACGTGGACCGACTGGGTCACCACGGACTTTGTTGTCAAAAAAGTGCAGGCCGCTTTTCAAGACATGCGACACTTAATGACATAATCCGCCGGTCTCTTGCCAGCATCAATGTGCCTGCTCTTCTTGAGCCGACTGGCATTGTCAGAGATGATGGCAAAAGACCTGATGGTGTGTCTTTGGTCCCGTGGAGTTTGGGACGTATGCTTGTGTGGGACTCTACCTGTATAGACACACTGGCACCGTCCCACCTCCAACGGACTACTTCTAAAGCGGGTGGAGCGGCAGAAAATGCAGAAAATCTGAAAGTTATTAAATATGGAGGCCTTGGCAGAGAGTACAACTTTGTGCCCTTTGGCGTCGAGACCCTCGGTCCATGGGGTCCCAGTGCGCATAAGTTATTTGCGAAAATCGCGAAACGTCTAGTTGATGTAACTGGTGACCGAAAAGCTGGCGGCTTTCTCGCGCAACGCATCAGCATTGCAATTCAGCGAGGAAATGCCGCCAGCATCCTCGGTACAATGCCCCGAGGGCCTTTTTTAAGTTTAACTTAGTTTTAATTTAATTTAGTTAATGTTAATAATCATCTTGTAATTTGGTTATGTAAATAAATAAATACCTAATTAACTGGTACATTTCCTTCTTCATTGTTAGTTGGGAATTTGATAAATTATATTATCAGTAAAGCTTTTGTTTGCATTTAACTTTACCTCGAGTGTGTGATGAACTGCATGTCAATTCTGTAAAAATCTCACCGTGAAAACTCGCGTGGAGTGAGCTGTCAGTGTCATCCCACTGATGCTAGGGAGTGACCAAGCATTACATTTATAATCATAATCGAGATTTTAATAATATTTTTATGCTAATTCTATTGATAATTTTATGTAATTTCAAAATTAGTATTTAAGCGCTGAAACCTTACTATTTAGGGTTTTTTTTAAATAAAATAGCAAAACAGAAATTCAGTCCGAAACTCAATTTGATTTTTTATTCCAAAAGGATTGGTAATTTTCACAGCCGCCATCTTGCTTTTTAGATTTGACCTCACTATCGGCTTTAGCACCCCCTGAAAACCATGAAAACGACACCCATGATGAAAAATCTGAACGTTTTCGCAGTCGCCATCTAGCTTTTTAATTTTGACCTTACTATCGGATTTAACACCCCCGAAAACCATGAAAACGATACCCATGAAGAACCTGAACATTTTCGCAGCCGCCATCTTGCTTTTTAATTTTGACCTCACTATCGGATTTAACACCCACGAAAACCATGAAAACGATACCCATGATGAAAAATCTGAATATTTTCGCAGCCACCATCTTGGTTTTTAGATTTGACCACACTATCGGCTTTAACACCCCCGAAAACCATGAAAACGACACCCATGATGAAAAATCTGAACATTTTCGCAGCCGCCATCTTGCTTTTTAATTTTGACCTCACTATCGGATTTAACACTCCCGAAAACCACGAAAACGATACCCATGATCAAAAATCTGAATATTTTCGCAGCCGCCATCTTGGTTTTTAGAACTGACCTCACTATCGGCTTTAACACTCCCGAAAACCCTGAAAACGACACCCATGATGAAAAATCTGAACATTTTCGCAGCCGCCATCTTGCTTTTTAGATTTGACCTCAGTATCGGCTGTAACACCCCCGAAAACCACGAAAACGATGAAAAATGTTTGTAGCCGCCATTTTGGATTTTGGTAAAACCAAATTTTTGTTTGTCGCGCATTTAAAAACAAAAAATGGCAAATTAAAAAAAACTCAACTTGACATTATTAACAGCTCCTCACGCGCAAGTGCGGCGTGATCTTATCACTTCACCCGATTATCGTAACCATAGTAACCACTCGCGCCGGCTAGGTGAAGTGAGTCGGTAAGCGCGTCGCGCGAATGTCGTGATCTTATCACTTCACTCGATTCTGGTTGCCATAGCAACATCACTTCACTTGGGCTGGGTGAAGTGAACCTAGCCGCCCGCCGGCCGGTGCGCGCGCTGCGCGAGTGTCAGTTGAAGTGTTGAATTTTGTTACAGTATTGATGACGGTGATTTTATGAATATTATTTTATTATTGGCAACGCGTAGGTCGGTATAAATTTACCTACTTAAAATATTAGAAAGGTACTTATTAAATAACCCGCACGTTTTTTATTCAAATGGCGACACACACATCGCGTAGTTAGGTTTCCACATAATTATGTAGTTTGTGAGGGGATAAATTCTATGGTCCGTCAGCCAGGCACACTTGTAGCACTCGATCACTTGACACACTCGGTTATATCTTCTTATGGAGAAGATTTGGGTTAATAACAACGCTGAATAACGTCGCACAGGCTTTAGTCGACTCAATCCACTATCGCTTCTTCAAAACACATCGCAGTTGGGTCATGGGATTGCGTTTATTTAATCAGTGAACTGATTATGATCAATAGAATTAGCATAAAAATATTATTAAAATCTCGATTATGATTGTAAATGTAATCCTTGGTCCATCCCTAGTATCCGGTGGAATGACACTGACAAGTCACTTCACTTACGTTTTCACGGTGAGAAGGTTACAGAATAGCACTGCTGATGAGTGTGTGATGTCAACTTGAAAGAATTATTGGCAGCGCGGTCAAGATCTTGGTCTCGTCTTGTTAAAATGCATAAAAACAAGTCACTTGTCCTCCTTTTCTATACAAACTAAGTAGTTAGGTAATATGTGTTTCTGCTCCTCGAAGTCATTAAACGGAAACAAACTAATTTTAATAAACCAGATGCGGTCATCAGATGAAAAATCTTAAATAATCCTCATATCTGTTTAATGTGAATAACATGTTCTAAGTTTATCTAATCTACCGGAAATATTAAACGATTTGAGTAACGATAATACCGATACACTTAGGTAAAGAGCGTTCCAATAGCTTTGTTTAGATAATACGAGCTGTACCGGACAAATCGACTTCCCTTAGATAATGCGTAGTCATAATCGGTTATAGAAATCGATTACGTCAATCGTTCACGTGATTCCGAACTACTCTTAAATCAAACATTGTTCGATGTTGAAGTGCCAAAAAAGTGTTATTTTAACAGTTTCGTGATTACAAATTAAAAATTTAAACTGATTTTTAAATTACATTGCAACTAATGCAGCACTATTTATCGGGTAATAAATCTAATTACTGCCAACAAGTAATTAATCGAGTTGTATTTACCCAGTTATATACGAGATATTTAGTATCTAGATCATTTCACAACGATCAAGTTTAGAAATTATCTTAGATTAAAAGTGGCATTATCTAATCGTCTGCCAGTCAATAGTTGTCTATGTCGTTTTAGGCACCATCAAAAGCTGTACATCTTTTGAAGCTTCTGAAAAACAATTTTTGGGAAAGACCTTTGATGACATAATACTCTTACTTCTCTCTTCTTCTCTTACTCTTGTTTCTTTTTTGTATTTGTGTTCCTTTTTTGTGTCATGTTTATCGCAAATAAACGTATTTTCTTTCTTTATTTCTTTCTTACTCCATAGTCTTTCCAGCAGCTGTTAGTTCTTTTGTATAAATTCAGGCTTGATCAAGGCACACTTTCGTTCCACAATTTTCGTATCATTTTGAATCGTTAATTCGCATATAGATTTCTAAGTGTAGCACCACAGTTTATACCTAAGCGTTCAGTCTATTAGCATCATTTAGCTTGCATATCTTCGAGTGTGAAGTTGTCTTGACCAGAGTGACACGAATGAGTTTTCCTACCTAACTTTAATCTTTGACTGTCCCATTTTTGACCCAGTCTTTCGCACACGGGTGATATTTCGACTCAATAGCATCTTCACATCTTAAATCTTTGCGTGTACCACCGCCCCTGCCTCGTGTGGGTCGTTTATTTGCGGACAGCCGTACCCACTTGCACCGGAAGGGCCAGTTTTGCGTAACGACATAATCGCGTCATGGACACTCGCCCCCCCTCTCTACCAGCTCCCCCCAGTCTACCGCTATGCCGCACCCAGGCAACCCAGCACAAGGGCGCGACCGCCACAAGTTCAAACTTTATCTACTCTCGTTTAGCTTTTACTTTACGATCAGGGCTTGCAATGTCACTGTCTGTGTTTGGATGTTTGTTGACAAAAGGTTGTTGTTGACTTTTGGCATGTAAAAACTTTGCAATACAGGAAGCCGGATTATGAATCATGTTCGATTAGACAAACAAAATCTCTGTGGTTTCTTTTCAATATTATCAGCATCATAATATTGAAAAGAAACAAGGTCGAAGAGCCCTTCTTTACTTTCTCTGTAGGTCATATGCATCCACAGTACCTATGCGCTACCTACATCTTCACATGCGTCAGAAGAGGCAAATTACTTCTTTGTAAATAGTTCTCTTTGCCAAGAACATTCAGGTGCAAATACCTATGTGTTTAAAAGATACCGCATTCTGCCATGTTGATTGTTAATTATTATCTATGTCTATTAGTATGTCCTTTACCCAGTCATCATTAATCCAGCCTTATCTTAAATTGCGGTCGGCTTTTTTGAAACAGATGCGAGTGATACCACAGAGTATTAACAAGTATTAAGCGACAGACTGACATGACCTCAACAACTCGGCCATAGCATAACGATGTTGTAAACTGGTTAGACTATCGGCCTTCTTACCACCATAGATAGGTATTTGTGTGACAACGGGACTGACGGTTCAATGTGCTTTTTGAGACATCGCCTAGTGGGATGCCGCTTTGTAGGCAAAGAATTGTCACCCGTCCACGGATTGGATTAGATCCTTTCTTCCATCTGACTCGCCAATTGTTTTCTACCTAAGGACTATCAAGAGAAATTGAGTCATTATTTAGTAGGTAATGCTTTAAAGGTGAGGCCTTTTTTTTTTGGAGCGGAAATCATCAAATAACTTCTCCCGCTCTGGACGGAGCGGGAGGGTGTGTCAGACTCTTACTGACTAAAACCCACCCGTATTCCTTCGGTTGCCTGTGTTGCGGGGGCCTCGGTGACCCATTAGTACCTTCCCGCGAACCCGGCTGGCATCAGCCCTAGTGGACCCCTACATTTGTGCTGACGACATCTCTTTGAGGCGTGCGTGGAATACAACGCGCCGTCGACCCGGGCCCCTGGTCTTTACCAGACGGTGAGCTACCCTTTGCTCTCCGTCCGCAAGCCCGCGCCTGCGGTGGCCAGAAATCCGCCTGGGATTCCCGACGCCCAGGGCGTCTCCTGCGGCGGCTAGGGGCGACAGGGCGCGAAATTTAACCTTCCCTCAACCGTCCCGCCTCCTCCTTCGCGAGCATTACTGCTTCGCAGAAGGAGGTGATGGCTGCCCATGCCCTCTCGCTCCGTACCATGGCCTGAACCAAGTCCGGACGCGAGAGATCTCTGCCGCCGATCGCCTCCATGAGGACACGGTGCTCTGCCCAAGCCGGGCAGACCTCCACCGTATGCTCCACCGTGTCCTCCGGGCGATCCACACAGTGAAAGGTGAGGCCTATGATATTCATGGAAACTTACTTAATTTACTACACAAATTGGAAGGTTTTTCACACAATAGTCATACGGTAAGAGACAAGTAGTAAGACAGATGGATGGATGGATGGGATGTAGCGAATCCAGTAGTTATTATTATTTAACCGCGAGTCTGAGTAAGGTTACGTTACTATAATGTTTCTATGTTTATTAGTGAAGCTTACACATGACAAAGATGGAAGATTATGTCACACACAATGGATATTAAACTCGTTCTTGTGTATATGTTCATACAGCCGGTCATTAGGACCCAGGTGGCAATGAGTCAGGTCACACCTGTTCAAATTCCTACTGATGTAAAAATGTAGGTAGGAACTGGAAGTGTTTTCACTTAAGAAAGTTACTGTTCTACTACAAAGAATCGGGTAAAGTTGCAGTTGCAAACAAAACCGTGTGATAATAAGTTGTGATACTAAGCAAAGCAATGGGGTTGCGGGACCTGCCGGGGTCGCGAGAAGGTACCAAAGGGTTCCCGAGGCCCCTGACAACACAGGCAAAGGAAGGAATACGGGTGGGTTTTAGTCAGTAAGAGTCTGACACACCCTCCCGCTCCGCCCAGAGCGGAAGAAGTTATTTGATAATTTCCCACCCAAAAAAAAGGTTTTATAAACTGGGAAAACGGGCATTAAATAAAACTATTGTAGATGTAGAAACTGTTGAGTGTACAGGAGAGGAAAGAGAGTCTCCAGTCTCAGAGAAATTAAAATGGATATTAGTTATTAAAAAACTCAAAATCATCATTAATATGTCATCATCATCATCATCATTTCAGCCAAAAGACGTCCACTGCTGGACATACGCCTCCCTTGAAGCACTGCCACTTCGACTGGTTCTGTGCTTCCAGCATTCGGCTGATTCCTGCGGCCTTCATAAGGTCATCGGTCCACATTGTAGAAGGCTTTCCAACGCTACGTCTTCCGGTACGCAGTCGCCACTCCAGAACCTTTCAGCCCCATTGGCCATCTTTTCTGCGAGCAATGTGTTCTGGCCACTGCCACTTAAGTTTGGCAATTCTTCGGGCTATTTCGGTAACCTGCCTGCAGATATCTTCATTTCTGATTCGATCACGTAGGAGAACTCCAAGCATAGCACTTAATAATATGTAATACTTAATTATTTATTAAAATAATATTAAAAAAAATACATACAATATTATGCTTAATCTGCATAAATTATGCACTTATTATAATAAAAATGACTATTGATTGCCAACTCGGTCCTTCTCCATCCCTAGCTAACTAACTTCATCTTCACGTCTTCGTTTGGCTCCTGATTCTGAGACCAGTCATACTTTTCAGATGTAACTGCTTTCTTTAAGACGCTGACAACACCTAAACCGCGGTCACTGTCAGATTGCATAGAAAAGAAAGAGAAGCGCGATGATACAACGCTTGTAATTTATTGCAAAATATGAAACAATTATCTATTTACTCAAAATTGAGTTGAGTAATCGAAAATAAAAAACAACCAAGTTCTGCATTTAAATAAGACGTTCTTGTTAATAATTAAATACGTAACGTATGTTGATATTTAATACAGATATTTTGGATTAGACCTCAAGGTTTTCAAAAAAATCTCGATACAAACTAACGTTAAACTAACCTCTTGGTTAGTTTAACGTTAGTTTGTATCGAGATTTTTTTTCAAAACGTGTTTTGGTAACAACCAAGTTCTGGGAAATATGTTCAAAATTAACATATATTTTTTCCGCTACCACAAACTATACAGATTTCGCAATTTTGTTTCTTAACACGTTGGCGGACAGTAAGGCCCACAGGCGTCTAGGTAGCTAAATGCGATACGACAGTACGCCTGTCGTATGTGTCTTTACTTGCATAAAATCAGTAAAAAACGATTTTTTGAAAATAGTGTAGTGACAGTACAAAAGTCGTAATTACACCTGCGGTGACAGTACAACATGCCGTTCTCTATGATAGTATGAAAAATCGGTCGTCGTGTGGCGTACTGATTTTATAAAAGTAAGAACACAGACGTCGACAGGCGTACTGTCGTATTACCTAGACGCCTGTGGTAGTTACTGTCCGCCAACGTGTTAAGAGAAGCTTATTTTGGTCAAGACTTTTTATTTTGGTTAAGAGAAGCTTATTTTGGACAAGCGTTGTGTCATCGCGCTTCTCTTTCTTTTCTATGGAATTTGACAGTGACCGCGGTTTAGGTGTTGTCAGCGTCTTAACTGATTTTAAAAATTACTTCACCTATAGAAAGCTACATTATCAGCAAGTAACATGGGCTGTACTTTATTTTCAAAAAAATTGAGATCCCTACGAAAATTACAATAATGTAACCCAAGGTATCAAAAGTTTGCCTATAAAAGTCATTATTTGGCGTGCGCTGCGAAAACTATTGATGATACATAAAATAATGCATTACATGTTTATAGCACTCATCATTACCCACAAAAAAATCCGCGAGAATATTATTATAGTTAAGTCACAATAATCGTTTTTGTTTAAATTAGTCAATCAAAACACGGGTAGAATCGAAAGATGATGCGCGGTGATCTCTAGAACTGCCAGTCGGATATGAAAAGTATTTTTTTCATTTTATACCCCAATTCTTGAAAAAGGTCAAAGATCATTTAATTTCATGCTTCGACCCTTGGGAGCCGAACAAAAAAAAAAACGCTAAGCGAAAACGAAGACAAAGCGCGAGCGCCTGCAATAGGATGCGATGCGACGCGGTGGGTCGGGGCCGAAATTGAACGAAAGCGAACGTCGCGGGCAGAATTTAGTAGGTAATATAATGGTTGATGGGCAACAGTGTTCTCAGGTTTGGCAACAAACTCCGATCACCATTTGTCGGCTTAGCGTAGAATAGGATTAAAATAATAATAAAAATTATATAAAAAAATATAAGGTATAACGTTAAATTCTTAAATCTAGTACAAGTTCACCCATGATTTGTGGCTGAACTAGGTAATGCTGTGTTTCAGGCGATTGGAGGTAATATTAATTAATTAAATAATCACATATCATATTAATCTTATTGGTGCATAATTTATGTAAAAAGGTGTATAAAATTATAGTATCTTAACTTAATTAACTAATTAAAAAAACAAAATAACAATATTTTACTTTAGCACTAGTAATAACTTCTCTGTATCTTCATAAGACATAGTTTGAAAAGTTTCCTTACGGATTTTCTTGCAGTTACTATTTTTTAAGGAGTAGATGTTTCGTTTTTTCATTGAGCCTGTTAGAGAGAAGCGGTCCGAGGTACATATAAAATTTGGCTGTCAAAGCATGTTTTGTCCTTTTTTGAGGGCAAACTATATCTTTCCGTCTCCTCTTAGTAACTTCAGTGCTGTATGGAAGTGCTGCGTGTTGTTTTAGTACAGTGCTCATCATAAATAACTGTCCGGAAACTGACTGGAAAGGAGCAATAGCTTAGGAGGATTATAGCATCCCCCTAAGTATGGCTCATTTTGGCGGTCATTTATAGGCCCATGTTCACCGGCGGATATTTGACTGATGTGTTTATCTCGGTAGGTACGTGAGCTCTCGATCATTGTATTTAGGTGTTAGTGTTTATCAATACATAAGAACATGCCACGTGGATTCTTATCAGTTATCGGATATTTTGATAACATTTCATTCAATATGGTGGGAATCACGTGTTTAAGTCGGAAAACTGAAACATCCGCTAAAAATGTTTATGGAATGAAGTGGTAGGTTAGCAACAAAAGGCGATTCACTCGTCAGTTTAAAATCTTAATTATTTATTGAGCTAAACATTTAATTTAAAATCGGAACAAAAGTATTTTTTTAAAGAATTTTATGAAAATATTTTTTTTTTGAAGATTTTTCAGCCATGTTAACCATTATAATGAAGGCTAAATAGCAGTTTATCGAATAATTTTGTGTCAATTTTGATGATTTGTAAAAGTTCCAGTGTTTATGAACTTTTATTTCTTTTTATTTATTTAATACTTCAAGCACATAGATTACAAAGGCGGACTTAATACCATAGGCATTTTCTGCCAGTTTACTTCGTTGCTGACCATACCGTATTATGGACATTAGGAAATGTGGAATGTCTTAATCTTGGCAGTGGATAGGGGCTGTCCGTTAGGTCAAGGTGAGGGTTCCTAATGGCTGTTGCGGTAGCCACAGGGCCAAGTGCCAGACCTGTGTGGGGTGTGGCAATAGTTGATACGTTATCATGTATCATAGGTATGTTTATCTACCCCATGCTATTAATCCTATAAAAGTTTCTGAAACAGTTAGCTTGTTGCCAACATTAAAAAAACCAGTGTCATAGTAACTATAATATTATCCAAACGAGTGTTATCTTATAATATTGTATCTACTAACTTACATATAATATGCTTTCCTTTCAAAAAAGAACATTGTCATACACACGCGTTACATTACCACAGCGCCGTAATTAAAAAAAAAAAACATATAAGTTATTCTAATTCACGTCGTATCCAGCCATTTCTGTTCGATATTAGTATTGCAAAAATTTATCACTTTGTTGTTTACAAAAAAGAGTGATATCTCCATCGATCACTAATAATTAGTGATCGATGGATACAAGCTTTGATAACACACCACCAAATATTTCTAATGCAGCAAGGACATTTCTAACCAATTATTACCAAGAACTTTTCATGAATTTACATAGTTCTTACAATAATTGGGTATTGTAAGAACTATGTAAATTCATGAAAAGGTTTCAGAACCTTTTATAGAGGATTCATATCATGTGTGTTGATGAAGTCTTGTATGCAACTGTACATACATAATTAGGTATTGAAACACTCATGTGTAACAGGACTTATCTATGTGAGGGTAGATTTATATTAGTAATATTATAGCATCGATCACTTATTAGTGATCGATGTATTATAGTGAACTGTCCATGGATAGGTCTGGCTAAAGTCGAGTATTTTTTTTATGTCTTTTTGTCAGTCACCGTCAGTGATCAAATCATTTTGACGTTGAAGTTAATAACCAGTCAACACGTTCCCGACATGATGCAGTCTTGAACGAGGCACCAAAGTGACAAGTTTGTAAGGTTAGTATAATAATGTAAAATGCACTGAACTATGTTGAATGATATTTATAATAAATATTGTTACTGCGTTGATTAATTTGTTGTTTAAATTATGTGTTTCCCTTCTGAGATACGTTTTTACATATGTGATGCTATTATCAATCACCCACATTCGTGTTTTAATACCCAAATTATACAGCAGTTGCATAAATAACTATTTAGGGTTGCAGAAACCCTGCAAAATCTTTGTAAGAATCCGAAAAATCCGTTGATCGTATACGTTTTCTTTTTTTAAATTCTTTTTGGACGTATTGCCTCGTTGGTCTAGTAGTTGCAAGCGCTACTGCTGAGCATGAGTTCCTGGGTTCAATTCCCGGGTCGGGCAGGAATTTCTCAGTAGCAGCCCGGAGTCTAGATTTGTGCCCGGTTGATGGCAATAGGCTCGCCCCCTATTACATGGGATTAAAACATGACTGGCGAAATGTGGGTTTACTACAGGTACCCCTCTGCCCAACCCTTCGGGGAAACAAGGCGTGATGTTATGTATGTTTTTGGACGTAAGTATAGCAGATTTGAATACACTGACAATTTTAATCTCATTGAGCTTTGTTTATCTGGTATTCTGCTGCATCTGCTGCATTCTGCAGATGACGATTATCTGGGTTTATTTATTGAATAGGTACGTGAACTTAAATGCTTACACTGATACCTGTATCTTGTGTTTTGTTATAATAAGGCGTGTTTCTTTTGATGTAGGTATATCAACCTAGGTGTAAGGTATGACATATTCTATTGTAGCCCAAATAATTCTCACAGAACGTTGAAGTAAATCGAGCCGTGAGATTTACCGATTTCAACAATATTACTGGTACAGAATTCAATCGATTTCCTGTGAAACTATCGACTAACATAACTATGAAGTAGGTAGGTAGATATGTATAGAAATTGTTTTTACTTCGATGTGTCAGAGCGAGCCAACACAATCTTGTTGACTGTTCTGGTGATTTTCATGTGTTGAAAATGCCTTGCAATGTTTTGTTGCAGAATATTTTTATAACGTCTCATCATTGCTTGCAATGAATTGGTTTGCTAATCAGCCAATGGTGCCGATTCCCTTGTTCACAAACTAACTAAATTTAAGTGCAGTGCATCTTTTCTTTCTATTTAATTAAGAAAAGGATAGAAGATAAATTTTAGTTTAGTCCTGTCAAATTAATCAGCGCTTGACGTAAATTGATGAAATTTTAGTAGGCAAGTTTTTAATCACGTCTAAACTTGTATGGAGTAGTGACAGGCGCTGATTAATTTGACAGGACTAAACTTAAATTTATCTTCTGTCCTCTTCTTAATGAAATAGAAAGAAAAAGATGCACTGAACTTAAATTTACTTGAGTTTGTGAACAAGAGATTTGGCACAATTATCTAGCAATCATCATCATCTGCCTAGCCTTTTCCGAACTATGTTGGGGTCGGGTTCCTGTCTTACCGGATACAGCTGACTACCAGTTATACAGCCATTATCTAGCAATAAACTTCATTAATGGTTTTAATCCTTGTTTGATTTCACCGTGGTTCATTTTTCACTAATAATTTAATTCTAATTCTAAGTTAAGCAAGTTAATGCGTAGGTCGCGGTTGACATTTGTACATCTTTGGCAGTCGTTACACCCTAGTCAGAAGCCCGAAAGTCTGACATCCAATCTAACCAAAAGGGTGGTATCGTGTTACCCAATATCTGGGCTGTGTGGAGGTCAGATAGGCAGTCGCTCAATGTAAATACTGGTATTCAGCTGCATCTGGAAGCCGACTCCTAGTTGGGAAAAGGTTAGGCAGATGTTAATTTCATTTTAATTATATATTATTATGGAATTTGACTTGTGGACACTGCCTATCAAGGTACTGTGAAATCTCGTCTTTCGCCCACAGTTAAAATGCTTATTATTGCATGACAGGTTGTTTACCTAACATGTTCTAGTAAACTTACGCGATAACGGTCAGTCAAGCATTTGATACGTTATGTAACTCGATCATGTAGACACAGCCTAGCTAATCCAGTTCACATGACGATGTCAGTATTATCACCTACACATATGTAATCTAGGCGTTAATTGTGTAAATAACAGGTTTAATTAGCTCTCAGTGTTCTCGAGGTACCTAAATAAATAGGGCGTGGAAAAATTGGTAGCGTAGCAGAACCGTAGCGAAAGCGGCTACGCTTCCGTTACGGATCTTAGCAGATCCGTAGCAGTATCGTAGCGTATGCGTAGCATATCCGTAGCGTAAGCGTCGCAGATCCGTAGCGGAAGCGTAGTCGTTCCGTAGCGGAAGCCTAGTCGTTCCGTAGCGGAAGCGTATCAGAGCCGTAGCGTATGCGTTGTGTAAGCGTAGTAGAAGCGTTGCGTCTCCATTTGGCCAGATAATGTTTAAACGTTAACAATGCAAAAGGAGTTTGTAAGGATCGCAACACCTCCATTCTGCCCATCCCATAGCTAATATTTCTGAAGGTATATGATTTTTCCTCGTCGGTACTAAAACCTTTGCAGGGCAATTACATGCTGATAATTAAGTATTGTAATAAAAGGATGTTTCATTCTACTACTTAACCGCAGTTCCTCAATATTCTTGAATCACCCGGCTTACGCAAGTGATTCAATGATTTCGAAATACATATTTTTATCATGACGTCACTTGTGCAGGTATAAACAAGTTTGGTTACTTCCGTTTTACGATTAACGTTCAGTTTTTTTTTCTCAATGTGGACTTCTGTAGAGAAATAGGTACGTTTTTCCTTCCTTCTTTGTTTAAAGAGATAGCAGCATTGAAAATAACTTCTGATCTCATCAATCTCATTTCCTACCAGAGTTCACACGACCATTCGCTGATCTGTAGGTACCAAAGAAGCTTAGACGGATAGGTGCTCAGTTAATGTCACTGAAATGTGTATGTAAAAGCTGTAAGACACGGATAAGTTAAACGGGCTAGCGGACGGTGAGCAATGGGTAGCTCACCGTCCGGTAAGGACCAGGCCCGGGTCGACGGCGCGTTGTATTCCAGCCGCGCCTCAAAGAGATGTCGTCAGCAAAAGTGTATTTTATTTAATTATGCTGTCTTGTGTCGTTCATACCTGTAAAAATGCAGCAGGGCTAAAAATTAAACAGGATGGGATCACATTTCACGTGTAAATAATTCAAATATCGTCTTATTTAATTACTGAATAAATTGTTGAGTTTGTAATTTTCGTAGAGAATTGAAGATCAAACGAACTTACCAAGTGAAGTTCGATCCCAATTATGCGAGCAGCTTCATTCGACGCGATTTACGTTTAACATGGTGTAGTAGCGCCATCTACCGTAGGCCTTGCACGATGGTTTAAAGTCTATTGTTTTTTTTTTTTTTTGACATTTCGCCCCACTACTGCGCACCGCTGTCGTAGCGGACCGTTCCGACATTAATCCTCATTTTGTTTAAAGGTAAAGAATATTTATTTTAGAACCGTTAGAACATATCGGGATGGGGTTAATTACTGAATTCATAATTAACATAAAAGTAGGGTGGGAGTTGGTAAATCGCGTCGAATGAAGCTGCTCGCATAATTGGGATCGAACTTCACTTGGTAAGTTCGTTTGATCTTCAATTATGCTTCGCAGCTTCATTCTTTGCGATTTACGTTTAACATGGTGTAGGATGTTTATAGCAACGGTTCTAAAATAAATACAAAAAACAATGATATTCTTAGAGAATGCCATTGTACAAAAAACAATGTTCAATACTTGTAGGTTAGAACATGGTTTTGATTTCGGTTATATAAATACCAAGGTAAGTATTAAAGAAAGTACACACAAGCATTCAAAATCAATTCTAGTTTTATTTAAAAGTATACATATGTATTGTAATTTGTATTACCTATTACATTATAATTGAGATGAATTAAGCAATGATTCAGCGAATTGATTATGATTTACAATTTCTTTATTGTAGAATCGAGCAAAAGCTGAAGACGAATTAGTCCATCCAGCAGCCTTTTTAATCACATCTATGTTTACTCCTAATTTATTTGCCTTTGATGTGGCTGCATGTCGTGTACTGTGAGCGCAAAATATTGAAGTGTCCACGCCACTTTCTAGTAGCGTATCCTTTATCCAATGACTAATAGTTTGAGAAGTAACGTTTGAATGTGGTTTTTTGAAACTTATAAATAACTTAATATTGTTATTCTTACGTAATGTCTTAGTTTTATTCATATATGCTTGTAAACATCTAGCTGGGCAGATTTCTGGACGTGTATTATAAAATGGAAGTCTTAAAATTGGTTGAAATGAATTTAATTTAGTTGTCTTTATTGTATCGGGAATTTTAATAATAGTTTCATTGGCATTTGTAATGATATTGTTAATTTTAATTAGAGATAAGGTTTGTACACGATGTGCGGTCACAAGAGTAATTAACGTTACAGTTTTCTTGGAGAGAGTTTTCAAATCTAGATTTTCATTAGGCCATTTGAGGGTTAAGTAGTTTAAAACAATGTCAGGATCCCAAGTAACATTTTTAAATTAAGGCCAACTAACCCAAAGTACACTTTGGGTTAGTTGGCCCTAATTTGAAAACACCCTTCATGAATCGTTTAAGTCTTTCATCATCTAAATGATGACCTAATAATAAAGATAAAGCAGATTTGTAAGAGTTGATTGTCCCATATTTCGCACCCTTGTCAAAAACCTCTGTTAAAAAATGAATAACTATCGGTATTGAAGCACAACTGTGATCATAATTATGTTTTTGAGCTAAGAGGCTCATTGGCGACGTAAATCTGGTGGATGCCAAGCTTCACAGTTTGGCCCATCGTCGCAAGGTTGCCTGCTTGTCGGTCTTCTATAGATTGTACTTCGGAGAGTGTGCTCAGGAACTCCACGACCTCATTCCACCGGCCCCCTTCTATTATCGGTCATCTAGGCGCACTTCAGGTTACCATCCCTTCCTGGTGGCTATCCCACCAACTCGCACTAAGCGTTTCCAAACTTCTTTTATAATGCGCACAGCAAAGGAATGGAACTCTCTGCCTGCGTCTGTGTTTCCGAACGCATATAACCCTAATCTCTTCAAAGTGAGAGTGAACAGGCTTCTTCTGGGTAAGCTCGCTCCATCGTCGACTTTGTTTCTGTCGCCTCTGGCATAGACTAAAGTCAAGAGCAAACCCATCACAAATAAAAAAAAAAAAAAAAAAAAAAATAATCCAGGCATTTATGCAGCCGTCGTATTGTTTATAAGTGTTACTTGACAAGGATGCTAACATTATTTCCACCGACCTTGGTGACAGAAATTTATTTAATAGAGTCTGCCGGATAATCTCGCGGCAGCCAATGTTAATGTTCGATGCAGACTGTGGGTTGATCTGTAAGGAGATTTTAGCAAATTACAATCAGGTGGAAAGTAAATAATTTCAGATTTACATATTTTATTAAATAATGGAAACCAAGGTTGAGTTGGCCAATATGGGATGACAACTATACCCTCTGCTTTATCGGATATGATTTTTTGGATCGTTTTTAGTATCATTGAAAATGGTGGAAAGGCGTAAAAGTTTAAATCTTTCTATGAAATGGTAAACGCATCAATAGCCCACGCATCAGGATCATTTTTCCAGGTAACGTATGTATTACATTTAGAATTACAACGGCTGGCAAATAAATCTATATTTGGTGATCCTAACTTGTGTTTTATTTCCTCATATGCGTTATTTCCTAATTCCCATTCGGTATCCTGAAACTTTTTACGAGACAACATATCAGCTTCTTGGTTATCTTTAGTGTTAATGTATGATGCAAAAATCGAAATACTACGCCTTTCACACCATTTCCAAATATTACGAGTCTCATCAATGAGATGTGGGTATTGTACACTGCCCATCCTGTTAATGCATGAAATGGCTGTAACATTATCGATTCTTAATAACAACTCACAATCAAAACAATCACTGGCAAAGACTTTTAATCCGAAAAAAGCTGCTTTTAGCTCTAATTGGTTAATGTGTAATTTCATTTCATTTTCTTTCCAATAACCGTACGATTCATCACCATCACAATATGCACCCCACCCGGTGGATGAGGCATCGCTAAAAATTTCTTTTTTAAATATATTGATTTTAATATTAGAATAACCAAAAGCCACGTTATTTAACCACCACTTAAGATCTTCCCTAATAAAGTTCGGCATTAAAACTGTTTGATTGTAACTATCATTTTCTATCAAAGAGAAAAATTTGAATTGCTCAAATAATTTTGTACGCATCCAAGAATATTGTATCGCAGGACACGCAGATATCAGAAGACCAATTGTTCTAGCAAAATCGCGTAATTTACATTTACGAATGTCTAAATGAATTTGAACGTTAGTTTTTATTTTATCTTTCTTATCAGAGGGCAATTCCATGATCATTTTTTGGGAGTCGAAAATAAAACCTAAGAACTTGCACTTAGTACTTGGTAATAAACAACTTTTATCTTTGTTTATTACCAATCCTAAATTTTCTAAAAATGCATAAGTATGTTTAACATTAAAAGTACAGTCTTTTAAGTCTTTTCCTATGCAAAATATATCGTCTAAATAAACAACTGAAATCATATTTCTCGACCGCAAATACTCCATCACAGGCTTCAAAATTTTTGTAAAAACATCCGGAGCAGTGCATAATCCAAAAGGTAGACAATTAAACTCAAAAAGAGTTCCATTATAATTAAAACGCAAGTATTTTCTCTGACATTTAGAGACATTAATAAAAAAATATGCATCCTTTAGGTCAATCGAAGCCATGTAACATTGATCGGAGTGGAAAACTCGGTTTTAGTTATTAATTTAATGGCTGTCCTGTAATCCTCCATTTTAAAATGATTAGTTTTTATAAATCTATTTAAAAGTTTTAAATTTAGAATAAAGCGTTTTTCACCGTTTGGTTTAGGTACAAGAAAGATACTTGATATGAATTCACGCTCCTCATGTGAACATTGTGAAATTCCTTTAACCTCAATTAACTTTTTAATTGTTTTAACATAATCGTAATGCTCCTGTTCTGATTTAGGCATAGAACATGGACTGTCAAATCGGATTGGAGTGGATATAAATGGGATTTTATATCCCTTTATCCAAGACCGTAAGGTTGGGTCATCTGTTATTTGAGACCACTGTAAATAGAAATATTGCAAACGACCAGCGTATTGCGTTACCTGAGTATTTATCTGCGATAGTTCCTCCTGGTCGGTGAAGACGTCTTCGGCGGAGGTGGCGGCTGACGCGAATAGTTGAAGCCGCGCGTCTGACGTGCCGGCTGTCGTCCTCTCGGTGCCTCGTTTGTCTTGTTCGGTGGTTTCCTTTGAATTGGGCCCCTGAAGTTTAAATTCCGGTTTCTTGGCGTGCCCCTGAAGTTCGAACTACTTTTGCTAGTAGACGGTATAGGATTCGTTTTTTGCAGAGATTCTCCTGTTTTTTGGACAAACTTAGCAGCTCTTAGTTTTTCGGCCAAATCTTCTCCAAACAAGTACTTGTCACGATTTGTGTTAGCAAGAGCATCGCGTAAACTGGTATTAATAGAACTCATAATTATGCTACGTCTGGTTCTACTCTCAATACAGTGGCTGTCGCATATAATGCGGCAAGCATCACTAAGAGGCTGCAGAAGTGTTTGCTTGGAGGCTTCATTTCATATAATCATTTCAGTAAGCTGAGATAACGCGGCTAATGCGACGCCAATTTGATTTTGCTTTTGTAACAAACTGGCGTCTCTCCTGGATAGAATATCTGGGGTAGCTGCTTTAGCTTCAGGATTTAATAACGGGGCTACAAGAAAGTTACAGTTAGCCGGTATAAGATACTTTTTGAGAAGCGGTTCTTTTTGTTCTCTAGGTAAGCCTTTAACCAAGATATCTTGCCAACGGAATGCGATATCTTTATGGATATTTTTACCCAGCGCAATCTCTGGCTGTGGTGGTTCCCCTAAGATCTGAAGTATATCTTCTTCTAGCTGGGTATCCTCCTCTTGCACGTTTGATAAACATGGACCGGGAGCAGAGGACGATCCTGGCTTCGGAATTACAGCTTCTGTATTGGTAAGTTCCAGACTAGTAGATTCATACAGTGAGGTTTGTGGAATAGGAGAGATCAGACCAGGCATATCTAAGGATTCATTCCTGTGGTTGAGTAGCGAAGCTCCAAGATCGGTTGGTGACTGCCTTGGTGACATCACGGGCAAAACTTGCTCATCGATTTCAGAATCTGTGTGAAAAACAAAAATACTTTGTTATTTCAAAACTTGACACACGTAACCGTCAACGACGGTAGTGGATTCAAGCAATAACCGTCAACGACGGTATTATACTATGAAAAAATTAACCGCCAACGACGGTAATTAGTACAAATATTAACCGCCAACGACGGTAATCAGTTCAAATATTAACCGCCAACGACGGTAATTAGTTCAAACATTAACCGCTAACGACGGTAATTAGTTCAAATATTAACCGTCAACGACGGTAATTGATTCAAATATGTAATAGTTTTGTTATTCGAGACGATTTTAAAATCAACGTCAACGACGATACTATTAAATATTGTTTTTACTTACTGCTATCATCCGACGAAATAACGCGCCTTCGGCGCTGTAATTTCCGTTCCAGTTTTTTAATCTTCTTTGTGATCCTAGATTCTTCCTCTTCTCGTTTCCCATCTTATTATTTTCACTACCTATTTTAAAAAGTAAGAACGCAGTGGCAGGGTAACCAAATGCGTGCGAAGGCTACAGCACGATAACACAGAATGAGGATTAATGTCGGAAGTTCGGAACGGTCCGCTACGACAGCGGTGCGCAGTAGTGGGGCGAAATGTCAAAAAAAAAAAAAATGACTTTAAACCATCGTGCAAGGCCTACGGTAGATGGCGCTACTACACCATGTTAAACGTAAATCGCAAAGAATGAAGCTGCGAAGCATATTGATGCATCCATCTTGTTAGTGTTGCCAGTATAAGAGTTTTGATTTTCCCTTCGTTTTATTACCTACTGAGGGCATTTATTCGTTGCAGTGTTAAATTAATAACAACCTAAAAAAAAAACCCGACTTGAAAAAGAAAGGTCATCAATGCAACCCGTATGTATATATGATTTTGTTAGAGTTGCATAACATTCATAATAGGTACTATGTTAGACTATTAGGATTTCTAGAGGGGGCGGGTGTATGAAATTATGTACCTATCTATGAAAAGACCAATTGCGATTTTATTATTTATATTATCTTACCAATACTCTCAACGTGGTAAACGTTGAGAGTACTGGTAAGAAACTGAACGCGATGAGCACATCTAAACCGCGTTCAAGAGCTGTCAGTGTCAAAATTGTTATGGAATATCGACAGAGACAGCTTTTGAACGCCGTTTAGAATTGTGCTGAACGCGTTTAGTTTCATTAGTGAAATTCAAATTCAAAAATAGACTTTGACGTTTTGTTTTGTCGTGCAAGTGACCTTAGGTTGGTAACGCATTGAGGTTTTTCTTGAAAATTCACGCCACCAGTTTGCGCCACTTTGACAAGGGGTCTTCCATCTCGACAATGAATAAAAAGTATATGATGACGTTCATCATTCGTTTCATTCATTCGTTCATCATTCAGTCACGACTAAAGAAAATTTAAGAGCTTCAACACTTTTGAAAGTTTTTTTTTTTTTTTTGTGGATGGGTATCATCAAATAACTTCTCCCGCTCTGGACGGAGCGGGAGGGTGTGTCAGATTCTTACTGACTAAAACCCACCCGTATTCCTTCCTGTTGCCTGTGTTGCGGAGGCCTCGGTGACCCATAAGTACCTTCCCGCGACCCCGGCAGGCATCGGCCCTAATGGACCCCTACCATTTTGCTGACGACATCTCTTTGAGGCGCGCGTGGAATACAACGCGCCGTCGACCCGGGCCTGGTCCTTACCGGACGGTGAGCTACCCATTGCTCCCGCCGGAGCTCCGTCCGCTGTGCCGCGATTTCTCGCGGCAGCGGGCTTACGCGTGCGCGAGGACTTTTGACTCCAGATCCCATGGCGGCAACCCGGCAAGGAGGCCCGCTGCCTCACAGGAGACCGTGCGGTATCCCCGGACCATCCGAATGGCCATGACCCTTTGGGCCGCGCTCAACCGGCGGGCTGGCCGCACCGCCAGAGAGCGCGCCCATACAGGAGCGTAGAGGGTTTTGACAGGTCTTGACCTGACGTCTCATTGCTGTCAGAAAACCCTAATTACGATGTTGATTAGAGAATCTGAGGAAAATCTATGAAAATTTGTATTACAGTTAGTTACTTATGTAGGTATTGTAAATCACTAAGTATTTCTTGTTACTTCAAAAACACTAAAATGCATGGCATGAAAATTAACAAAAGAAATAGACTATGGGCACATTATTATGTAATTATGCACGTGAAAATACATTAGCTAAGAAGTATAGTAGTTAATTTACGAAAAAAGTGAAACACGTATTTTTAAAAGAATATGCACATAATGTAACATAACTATGTTATTCTTTGTTAAGATAATTGTTTTGTAAGAGAAACGTAGAGATGCCCCTCTGAACAGAATGTAGGAAGTGACCATTTTGTAGGGCTTCGTTAGGTAGGTATAAATAATCAACACTAGTTTGATTCTTATTTGCAACGAAGTGGAAGCAATTTGGAAATGCTGGGAGGGGTGCCCTAGAAAGATACTGACACTAATCTTATTGGTGATGACCTCCAAAACGGTCAGGTCACACAGGTATCCCAACGTAATAGGCACACGGCAACCGGATCCTACATAGGTGCCAAGATTTTACTTTATGTTTACCCTACCTACTTTTATCTAGGTACCTATTATTTTGGGTAGCCCTGCTGTAGTAAATTGCTAAAACAACTCGTTAGACCATAGAATCGATATACAGTCTAAACCATTCCTAATTTAATTAGAAGTCTGTAAGATTACGTCATTGTTGTTCGTTCTTCTGACTCAAGCTCGATGAATAATCCGCATTTATTCAAGTATTTAGCGTATTTTATACCTTCCTGTGTTTCGGAAGCATTTACCTGTGTGGCTGCCTGGCTGGCCAGTTCTCAAACTCTGATCACCTGTGGACGTTTCGCTGACAGAACCTTTCATATAAGTCACTTTCGACGACAGTAATAGAGGGGATCCGGCGCTCGGCGGTCGCTGCCGCGACACGCTTGCTTCGCTCGCTTGCCTTCGCACGTTAATGGTCACTGTTCTAAACTTACCTAACCCAACATTATCCTTCGCTGTAGCTGCCAACCTACTATATTTGCTACCAAAGGCTGTGGTCGAAAGTGACGCATATGTGAAAGGTTCTGTCGGCAAAACGTCCATAGGTGAAACGTTCTATCCACGAATCTCTCAAAAACGAAACGTCCTGTCGGTGATCGGTCCAAAGGAGAAATGACTGTCGGAGAACGGTTTCAGACCCGTTAATGTGCACGCACTCGACAAAATTACTTATTTCGATAAGTACTGAACAGCTGGTTGAGTAAAGTAATTTGATACATCGAACGGCGTAGTTAGTTTTAAGTTTGTAAGCACTGGCTGCACTGAGTTTGCACTCACGTGATATTCCTATTATGTTTGTACACCTGATAATAACTATTAGGATTTTCCTCGTTTTAAATTACGTCTAGTATATTTTTAACCTTGCAATTAGGATTTGTCTTAGCATGAAGCATTTGCAAACATGCTTAAAAAAAATGACGTTCCACAAATTTTAAGCCAAGCTCATCTGCCTTATCGTTTTGATAACAAAGAGAATTTGAGGTAAATCTTTACGCAAGTTCAACATAGTTTGTCAAATATATATGAAGTCTGCAGGGACACTGGTCGACTTTTAAAACTAGTCTAAAATACGACAAGCAACATAGTCAATTTATTATTAAGCCCTCGCGTGACACATTTTATACATTTTATAGCTATCCAAATAGACGATCTAATTAATATTATAGTTTATTTAATTGGTCTGTGAGAATTACTTGTTGTCCACATGGTGAACAAATTTTTATGTTCCTGTAACCTTCAATCTGACTGACATTGAACTTCAGTTGTTAGCAGCGTATGATAGCGATGATCAAGAAATTCAAGGTTGCCAGTGTGAATGCTCGTTTGAATGGAGTTAGTAAACACTGGGGCCGCCATATTGGTCTGTCTGCAAAGTAAATGGCTTTTATAGTTATAGCAGTCTCTATCCCGCACCTACTCAAAAAATTGGAAGGGTTTGGTGTAAGAGGTATTCCTTTAAAATTAATGACGGACTACCTTACAGGACGAAAGCAAAGAGTTCGGATTGACAATTGGCTAAGCGATGAAGCATGTGTCGAATTCGGTGTGCCTCAGGGCAGCATTCTCGGACCAACGTTGTTCTTGGTGTATATCAACAGCCTCTGCCAACTGCAAGTCCACAAGGGCAAAATCATTACATTCGCTGATGACACTGCTCTCTTTTTTAGTGGACAAAGCTGGGAGGAGGTATTTGATACTGCCCAAAAGGGTTTTAATCGAGTTTGCAAATGGCTCCGATCGAATGTCCTGACGTTAAATGTTAATAAAACCAAATATGTAACTTTTTCCCATAGGTCAAATCAACTTCCCCCATTATATTTTAGCATTTACTCTCATGCTTGTGTTCCTGACAACACGTTGTGCTCCTGTCCCGCTCTCCAAAGAATCGAAGATATCAAATATCTTGGTATCATTATAGATCAGTTCTTGACCTTCAAGCCGCACATAAAAGTCCTTGTAACACGGTTGCGTAAACTTATTTACATCTTCAAAACCCTTAGACACGTAGCGGACCGACGGGTTATTAAGATGGTTTACGATGCTTTATGCCAATCCTTAATAGACTACTGCATTACATCTTGGGGAGGTGCCGCCAAGACTTACCTCATTGAAGTTGAGAGAGCACAGCGTGCCATCCTCAAAGTTGGCGCCGGTCTCCCCTATCTATTCCCAACCGTAGACCTTTTTAAGAACTGGGATTTACTCACTGTCAGGCAAACCTACATACTGCGTACGGTGCTTAAACAACACTCCTTGTTGCAATACGATCCGAACCTTAATAGGAATAAGCGCCGTAAAGGCAGAGTATGCCAAACACAACCTTCCAGCTGTGCACACTCGCGTAATTTCTTCTTCTTCCTTGGACCATACCTTTATAATAAGCTAAATAACAAATTTAATATTTATCCTCTAAATAAATACAAATGTAAAATCAAAGTCACTACCTATTTAAAAACTCTAGACTATCAGGGAACCGAGAACTTGTTGATCCCTCTCAGATAGACTATCTTTATACGAATTACGCATTCCCTCTGCTGCTTCCGCATACAGGTAGTATCGAACCAAACTCGCACAAACACTCACTCAAGCAACCTCTCACATTCACTCTTACATCTCTCTCATACACTTCTCCGGTCACTCACACACACCCACTGGTATTTCCCCGAAACTTTTTCTATTTTTTGTATCTGTTACTAAATTTTAAATTTTGTACTATTATTCTTAATTTATTTTTCACAAGTGGATATTTGCGAAAAATACATACACATTGCTTTATTATTATGTCGTGTATGCAAAGAACAGGCTTCTAGCCGCGGGAGGGCCCTGGTGACCTGTAATACAGGTTTTTATAAACCTACCTCAGGCTCCAGTCTCTCACAAAGTTAGCTCCTCGTGCACTACTGTAAAATTTTAGGATTAAGTTCATAACTTGTGAAGAGAAAATAAACGGTTTATTATTATTATATTATTATTATAGTTTACTGATTGATCTGAAAATAGGATAAGTATAGCGTAGCAGCATTATGATGAACCACAAAGTAATTTTATAAAGTTTAATGCTGCTCACCAATCTGATAATAAATCGTTTGTCTGATGGCTTCGATTGTATTGGTTACCTCGTTAAAACCCACTAGAAGAAATAAGATGACCAATTCCCAATCCTACGCAACCAGACTATATATAAATTAACGATCATCGCCAATCGGTCGCAAGGACCTCGTCAACGTTGCTAGATATTTCATAATAGATATGAAATGAACTTACAACATACAACACTTAACACCTCGACTACCCAACGCATTGCATTATCTGATATGAAGCTTAGTGACCAGTACATGTGATCGACGGCGAATTAAGGAACTAAGTTCAAAAATGTATGGAATTTGACGTTTTATTGACATTTGTGTGGACAAGCAGCGCCCCCTTGAAGTATCAAGAGTTACTGGTCATCATTTATCAAGCTATAAAATTTGTGACAGTATGTTATTTATTTTAAACAGTTATTTGTACTTTATTTATCAATGTTTATCTTATATTTCTGTATCATCGATTCGTGATAATGAGTTCTGATGAAACGTGATGTTTGCATTTTGTATGGTATTGAGTTACCTGCACCATGAATGCAGAAATAAGTATGCAAAATTGACGTCTATATCGCCAGTTAGTGGCAATAAAAGAGATTAGAATCTAGTCTACGGAGGGTGACACTCCAAATACTATCGTAGAAGGTCAGAGTAGGTACCTAGGTAATAGGCTACGTACATTAGCGCTTTAATATTCGTAGTAGCTAGCTGAGTAGGTAGATGAAAACAACAATATTGTGTTATACAAGATCTTTGTTCTAGACGGCAACTTACTGTGTAGTCTTTGTTTTAAGAGTTAGATTATCAGACACAAAGAGGTCGTAACTAAGGGTTTAGCAATCATGCACGTGCATTTTGTGCAACGAAACATACACATCCATATTGCTACTAAATTGTTTAACACGTAAATCGAGAGGTTGCTCTGAATCAGAACCTTAACGCCTTCAAACGATCATTTTATTAGGCATGATTATCCGATCAACGACAAAAGAGTGAATCATTCGGTGCGCGCGCACTCAGTTTGCACCGAGCTGTATCACATCATCACCCTTGGTTCGCTTCATTCAGAGCGAACAAGTTATGGACATTTTTTATTTGTTATTACTTATTACTTTCTGTGACGTGTGAAGTACCTTCCATTTCTCGTTTATATTATGAACCTATGTTAGGAAAGAATACTTTTTATGATATATTTTTCTTGTAATTTTATTGTAAGTAGGTAAGTAGGTAAGCCGTTACGTGTTGTATTGATGATTTATTCCGTTCTAATACCAACAACTAATACCACTGGTATTTATTTCAACTCATATTTATTTTCAATTTCGAACGGATAGGACTCTTTAAATAATTATATTTAAGGTGCGAACGAATACTAAGACTAACAACTTGAATTTGGTACAGTCAGCTCAGTCAAACCTTGTCAAATTGTTTTCTAATATTTTTATGTGATCGTAATATAATGTTATTCAAATTCACTTCATTCCAATATTTTTACAAAGGTGAATCATCTTGTTATTGTAAATTACAACAAAAAAGTAGTTTTTCTTTGATATTTTATAATTGTAGATAAAAATAAAATAAAATAGTATTAAAAGTGATTTGTTTTTGTGAAAAATTTACCTGACGCAGTTATTATAGGTAGATGTAAACAATTACGTACTTATCTAATAATAACTATATCAGGTAAATTTTAATATAAATTACGAGTTAATTTATATTCAAATTTATTTCAAATATTTTGTAATTTTTAGATTGTAAGTAATTTGTTCTTGTTTTGATGTTTTTGCAAAAATAAAAAGATTATACAGGTACAAGGACGAACTAAAATCTTAATAAAGTTGATTATTAGTCATATTTCATTATTGAACTAGACTTTTGCTAACTCATTTTTTTTTTTAGTTTAACGGGTTTTTTTTTTTCAATTAAAGGTCTTATTTTAACAGACTGTTATCTTTAAATTTGTTTTGGTATTAGTTTAAACAATGGTGGCTATATATCCGATCGGAATATAAAATAAATATGAGTTGAAACAAATACTAAGTATTAGTTGTTGGTATTAGAACGGAATAAATCGTATTGATAAGGTTTTCGTTGAGGTTAAATTGAGATTATTTTAGAGGTACTTTTAGTGCATCGAACTTAACATTTTCGCATTTAGGTGTTTATGCGATGTACAAAAGTGGTACATAAGGTTATCCTTATGTACCACTTTTGTACATCAATTACATGTTTCAACAATTTTCTTTAGATTATTCTAAAGAAAATTGTTGAAACAAAGGTATTTTCAGAAATCAAGTAGGTACCTGTTTAATTCTGTTCCCTTTAAGTTGGCAAATTTGAATAATTGGACGATTTAAGCCGAAGCCTTAATTTGGTAAGCAATAAATGTTGTCGTGTTAATAAAATATCGAGACAAAGAACACTACGTAAACAGCTTACGTCATCATTGGATATAGTGTTGACGAAACCACAGATGAATCCAAATTTAAGTTTAAAACTAAGCTTGTTTTAAAAACACCGGCTAAATTATATTGTATTGCCTTTTTTGTTTCAGTTTTTACAGATATTGTAAATGAACCTCGGATTAATCAATAAAAAATTTTAAGACGTATTTTCCCTAAAGAAAATAGATCCTTGTATTTAGTGGAATAAAAAGTGACATCCACAGTGTCAAAAGACTGAGATGTTTTCTACAAGACTACTGACTGATTGGCTTTTGCGAATTTCGGATCAAGGGGTTCACGATCCTAACGAGGCAGCTGTGGATGCAGAAGACAGTTAAGAAAGACGATAGTGACTGGTCCCTGCTACAGAAGACTCATTTCAATTCTAATCCTGATTAATCATACTCGTATAACTCAGTGCTAACAACTATTTTCTATAAATAATACGTACAGAAACAACACAACACATACTACACAACACATAATAGACATTATAGCTACATGTTTAAGACCTTAATCATTAGTGTTTAAGTAAATTAAGTATACTTAAATAATAAATTAACTAACTATGTCACTATTCTTAAATTTTTTGTTAAATATTGTTAAGAAATCAATTGACCTAATAGTAATTGTAAGAACTCATGCCGCCTGTGATACAGGTTCATCCTAGCACAGGCATCATACTTTGTAATACCTACATTATTTCTTAGATTTATACCTATATACTGTATATTAGCAATTATTTTTTTTTAATATTTTTTTTTTTTTTTTTAATAGATCATGAGATCCAACTTCAGCAGTGATCATTTCGATTTACCGATCCAGTTCCACTATACATATCTATGAGTGATGTGGAAATAACAGCTAGACATACATAGGCTGTCTATTATTATTATGTTACGATACAACAGTATTTTCCATTAGATATAGGTAACAGTGATGCCTTTCACTTCTGATAAAAAATCAACAGGTATTGAAACAAAATAAGTACGATTTGCACACATAGACCCGCCGTGAGAAAAATCACATCTCCTTTTCTTCGTTCTTAACTCTGTGAAGTTATTTAAGTATACCTACAGTTTGTAAATTACACAATGTCAAGAAAATCTGTGTGATTCACTGGAAAGAACTAATAATGTTTTCCAGATTACAAAAAAATACTCTAAAGGCTTTTCCAGACAGAGGCGATATCGCCTGTCGCGCCCGCGATATCGCCTCAGTAGGTATGCAGGAGCCTTTAATCAGGAAAGTACGTTATCGACACAACTCAAAAGATAGTCATTATTACTTGAAATTAATCGTAAACATCAGATAAACAAGAAACTATTAAAAAACTGCGTTCATTCGCTGGGTATCATTCACGGATTCGAGGTCACGGGTGCGCAGGCGACGATTACTTCCTTATTAGACGGCGCCTTACAAGCGCCCCTCTGAACACTGCTGTCTCTTGATTAACACAAATAAATCTATAAAATAATACGGAGATGGGCACGTACACACAGCTACATATCAAGCTATACATTTCCAGTATAAGCTGATCTCGCATTGTATGGGATTTCCGAATCGAATGAGAGGTCATGTTATACTGGAACTGTATGTATGTACAATGTGCAAAATTTGTACCTACTTTTCTTTTAAAATAACGTAAAATAGTGTGAATAGGGACGCAGGGGCGAATCGGTACGAAAGTTTAAAAGAGATTTTAACATTGAAATAATATAGTTTGTTGCCAAAAAATACTCTAATTTGTTACAGTATTATAATTAAAAACTCTTGTGTTCTTGTTCGCAACAAACTATATTATTTCAACGTTAAAATAAATTTTAAAGTTTCGTCCCTACTCACCCCGTTTTACGGTACTAAATACCCGCCCTTGCTTAATGTTTAAATTTAACATATATTTTTTCCGCTACCACAAACTATACAGATTTGGCAATTTTTTTTCTTAAGCGAAGCCTATTTTGGTCAATTGGGTCTTGTCAGCGCCTTAACAAGGGTTCAATCTACTGATGTGGCGACTTGTTGCCAAAACATCGAGACATCATCCTATGCTATTTTTGAAGAAAATATTATAATATTAAATACACACACCTTCAGGAATACATACATAATCAGCCTATAATGTTCCCACTGCTGGGACACATAGGCCTCCTTTCTGTGAGAGGGAGTGGGCCGTAATCTACCACGCGGGCCCAGTGCGGGTTAGTAGATGTCACATGTCTTCGAGATTTTTTGGTTCTAGGACATGCCGGATTCCTCACGATGTTTTCCTTCACCGTTTTGAGAGCAGTGGTGATGAAATAATTTAGACAAAGTAAAGCGCCTGTCTGGGTTCGAACCTACGACCTTCAGGAATAAATACTCTAAATGAAGGCGACAACGATCAAAATCCATTGTGGACTTTGGAAGATCTACGAAGCGGTCACACAAACTGACTTTAATTTATACTTAGTAACTACACAAAATAGTTGTTTTGGTTTAGGCCTCTTTTCGTTACGTCACTGAGGAGTTGAAGATAAGTTTGCTGTGTGTTCTTTATGATGTCAGCTGACGATCCACTGTTGATCTAACTGATAGTCGTAGTCATTTGAAATTGAATACGGATGCAAGCAGTTTACTCGTCTGATGGTAGTTGGCTTAAACTTTCGAAGAGAATTTTTCAGAAGGAAGGTTCAGTTTTAATTTCGATGCAAAGATTTAATTACGTAGGTGCTTTACCTTTATCTCCGAAACTTTTATTTATTTATTTTTTTAAAACTTACACACACTATCTTTACAGGATGACCCCAATGCAATAGTTACTTAATAGATCACACAAGTTCAGCATTTTTCTGTTTTACACCAATTTAATTGTATGGATATTTATGAAATCAATCTGCTTACCCTTTTCCCAACTATGTCGGAGTCGGCTTTCAGTCTACAGAAATTCATATAATGTGTACCAAATTTCAATTTAATTGGTACAGTAGATTCGGAGCAAATCGGCTGTAACAGATGGACAGACAGACATACAGACACACGAGTGATAAGAGTTCTGTTTTTTCGTTTTGACGTACGGAACCCTAAAAAATACAGAGATGCACCAAAAACTCGCTCATAAGATACCTTGGTCAAAGCAGAATTAAGACGCAAATCCTAGTAATTCCAGCAATGATTTACAACGGAAACGTTCTCGAACGTGTTTACGATTATTCTGTTTCAGAAAAACGTCAATAAAATATAATTTATAATTAGTAATAAGCAATCATAATTAATCTGTGGCAGATCTTATATTTATCATTCATCCTCCTCTTTGTCTTCTGTTCGGAATTAAAATCATAAATGTTTTTATCTCCTCGTGTTTTGTTACCTACTTTTAATTATTTTTTCCAGTGTTAATCTACCAACGTACATGCACAAGTATAGAACTTATGACATTATTCGCTCTTTACAATGATTTAAAAACTTAAGCAAAGATTTAAAGAGACCAGCAGCAAAAAGTCAGGCTACTTTGACATAGTGCGCATGAGTCTAAAAGTATAGTTATAACATTATTGGCTTTTTACAACGATTTAAAAACTTAAGCAAAGATTTAAAGAGACCAGCAGCAAAAAGTCAGGCTACTTTGACATAGTGCGCATGAGTCTAAAAGTATAGTTATAACATTATTGGCTTTTTACAACGATTTAAAAACTTAAGCAAAGATTTAAAGAGACCAGCAGCAAAAAGTCAGGCTACTTTGACATAGTGCGCATAAGTCTAAAAGTATAGTTATAACATTATTGGCTTTTTACAACGATTTAAAAACTTAAGCAAAGATTTAAAGAGACCAGCAGCAAAAAGTCAGGCTACTTTGACATAGTGCGCATGAGTCTAAAAGTATAGTTATAACATTATTGGCTTTTTACAACGATTTAAAAACTTAAGCAAAGATTTAAAGAGACCAGCAGCAAAAAGTCAGGCTACTTTGACATAGTGCGCATGAGTCTAAAAGTATAGTTATAACATTATTGGCTTTTTACAACGATTTAAAAACTTAAGCAAAGATTTAAAGAGACCAGCAGCAAAAAGTCAGGCTACTTTGACATAGTGCGCATGAGTCTAATGAAGTAGCAAAAGGTCTACCTATATAACCTCAACATTCCGAATCCCAAGCCCAGACTTACCTATCGATAGACCAGCGTTAGCCCAATTATTGGAAATATAGAGACTATTGACGTCCATCAGTTTTATCATCATCTGCTTGCCTTTTACCAATTATGTTAAGGTCTAACCGGATGCACCTGAATACCAGTAATTCACGTGGAGCGACTGCCTATCTGATCTTCACAACCCAGTTACTGGGTAACACGATACCCCTTGGTAAGACTAGTTGTCAGAATTTTAGGCTTTTGACGACCTGTAACGACTGTCAATATTTGTTTAATAGACCCAATTGTTGATCCAAGGATTCTCATGAATATTTATAAAACACGGCAAACTAAACACCATTCGAACCTACCTACAATCACAACAATATCAATGATGGTTATTGATTTGAATATTAACTATGTTAGTAGGTACTTTACTTATGGAGCGGCGTAGTAATTTAAGGCGCTGACAAGACCCAATTGACCAAAATAGGCTTCTCTTAAGAAAAAAATTGCCAAATCTGTATAGTTTGCGGTAGCGGAAATAATATATGTTAATTTTGATCATATTTCCCAGAACTTGGTTGTTACCAAAACACGGTTTGAAAAAAAATCTCGATATAAACTAACGTTAAACTAACCTCTTAGTTTGAGTTTTAATCCTAAATATCTGTATTAAATATCAACATACGTTACGTATTTAATTAATAACAAGAACGTCTAAAGACGGCGTCTAAAGACGACATACTGGCGCGACTAGTCGCACGACAAGTCGCGCCAGTATGTAGGAGCCTTTAATTGAATGCAGAACTTTGTTGCTTTTTATTTTCGTTTATATATGATTGATTTGCAATAATTGATGATAATTGCTTCATATTTTGCAATAAATTACAAGCGTTGTGTCATCGCGCTTCTCTTTCTTTACTATGCAATCTGACAGTGACCGCGGTTTAGGTGTTGTCAGTGTCATAAGCTTGGTCTACTATAAACATGGTTTTTCTTCTTCTCTCCGTTCAAATGTTTCGAATTTTGAAACATTTGAACGAAGAACACACCGATAATAAAATTAGAGCATATGGCCAAATAATGCTGCAATATTAGCGGTGGGACTATAATTATAGATTTTTCGTTTAAATATAGGAAACCTCTTTGCGGGAGAGACTGAAATAATATTTCCGAGTGGCATCAATAATGGGCAGACAAATGTAGGTAACCGTTACATTAGCTTACGTAATGTAATTAGGTGTATTGACTAGGCGGCTCTCACTGTACAGCTTGTTAAATAACGTCTGTTGACAGCTTTAGTGCAAACGGTCTGAAGTTGGACACAGTTCAATGCCCACTAAAGAAACTGATCGATCCATGGCTCACTATCAAAGTGTCCAATAAGAAGAATAAATGTATGAGTCTGCCTTTCGATGTAATGGACTTCATACTGTAAGGTTATGTAAGCAAAAATTGAACTCGAGTGTCTAGAGTTCTATACAATCAAAACTTTCACTCGCTGATAATGATAATACAGATCAAGCGACACATGAGAGAGTAATTGAATTGAGATCGAGTCAACCGCTGCACATGCTACTCGGAGAACAACAAGACGGATACATTACAAATGTATTTTATTAACTACAGCATGTGAAGTAACACAAACACTTTTACACGTCGCTAATCTCCTTCCTACATCACCTCCGAACATGACCTTTCGTTGAATAGGTACGGAATTATCATTAATTCGACTAACAGCAAGTCATATTTTTATATCAAATCTGTCGATACAATTTTTTTGTCGTTACGCAACAATTACATCATTTTGTAGTTTGGCAACACCATCTCCAAGCAGCTATGGGGAATGAAAATAGTCCATTTAGACTTGAACAGAATACAATAGGCACGCACAACACTAACTGTGATTTATAGACTGGCAAGAATCATAGCCTGAAGGTGACTTTGGAATTAAAAGACACCTGGAGAAAGGTCATGGCTTCATAATTCATTGTGTTTCTATCGATACAGAAACACGAAGAATTACAATTGACGACGAGCATGGTTGGTATCGAGTATCACACTTAATTAAAATTTAATTGATCATTTGTAAATTGGAGCTAAAGATGACACAATTTGGTGTTTGGAGCCTACATCTAGATCGTCCTACTAAGAGCTAGATCATTCCAAATAAGCTTTTATATATACTTAATATATATCTCAATATGAACCAGATGTAATGTTTGTAGACGGAAGAAATAGTACACGTTTGATATTGATTCATTACGACCACTTCCTCCTTACCACATGGGTCATTAGGTCTGTTATTGACAAGTCTTAGCAATTGTGTTTATGTGTATACTTCATTATAACTGAGAGAGTTATACATATAGATATTTAGCATGTTCTAATTAAATTGTGTTTATTCCTACGTAAATATCTATCTCTCTAAAGATCCTGTTACAAGGAAACTCAAGTAATAACTCATTTATAGCAAAGCAGAACGTTTGCAATGCTGACCGTGAACTATAAAAAGTTATAGTGAAAATTCAGTGAAGTGCCAAGAATCTGTTATTTTGGTGCAGAAGTTATAATTAATCGTTTATGCCATGGTGGTCATTTCATTGACGTGTTTAGATACCCCTATACCATTCCATTTGTCACGGTTCGTGGTTATAATATGGTTTGAGTATATTACATTTTTCTGTGCAATATCATCAGCGTGTATCGGGATAAACTTTTGCCCCGGCAGCATTCGCTTTTGGTACCAAAGATTCCGAATTAGACTCATCTTTGATAAGATGCCCAATTGCTGGACTGAAAACTGCATATTTATTCCACACTTTAACTACCGTCAGTTTACGCATTTATATCGATTTGTAAGTTTAAGAGCGGAACACAGCTAATTTAGCAACGATTGTTGAATTCCTTTGTCTTGTGGCTGGGAGGGGCTTGTGGCTAAGTAATAACAGCCGCACGGGTCGATCGATCAGGTTAAGCTACGCTTGCCGTGGTGGATGGGTGACCATCTTTACATACCAAGACCCCTCCGTGCCTCGGAAAGCACGTTAATACGTTGGTCCCGGCTGTCATTTGTAGATCTTTGACAGTCGTTACGGGTCGTCAGAAGCTCGAAAGTTTGACAACCAGTCTTACCAAGGGGTATCGTGTTACCCAGTAACTGGGTTGTGGAAGTCAGACAGGCAGTCGCTCCATGTAAAATACTGGTATTCAGCTGGATCCGGTAAGACTGGAAACCGAGCCGAGCTGAGCTGATGATGATGTTGAATTCCTTTTGTGCTCATTTGTAGCTCTATCAAATAATAACCGAAACATTTTGTATTATTCATGGAAACAACCATGTTCTCTGTGTTGAAATGTATTTCAAAGTTAAAACGTTTATTGCAAACTAAGCAGCCATTTAGAAGCATTGCAATTATCATTCACCTGCCCTTATCATCCGAAATCATATTCATATCATATTTCATGTTTCTTTAAGGAGACTGTAGCTATGAAAAATAACTGAGACGCTAGAAGAAGCTAATAACGATCGTAAGTTACTAAAATAAGCACTCCTAATATTTTTACCATAGTTTGAGTATGTTCCTTGTCTATGTTTCTGTTTCTCGTTTCGAATCCCATTGCGAAGTACCCTTTAGGGTTATAAATAAGTAAATGATATCAATAGTGTTTGCAGGTGTAGTGTGGTTCGGAAGCGGAAGGAGCGTTGACCGGCCCTCGGTGACGGCCACAGAGCATGGCCTTATTCACGAACATGCAGCACTTTCATGGCGCACCCAATGTGGCCTTATGTGGATTACCTACATGAGATAAACGAAACGTATAAGGTTTATGGACAGGTTGGTTTATTGGTGATTTTCGTCATCCGTATTTAAATATATTGTTTCATTGTGTTTTTGTAGTATCTTCCTCAAATGAAGTATGTTGACGTATCCCTTTGACGTTAGGTTTATTCCGTACGTGCAGGGAAAACGTGGGCTTAAGTATGAGTGTCTTCTGTTTCTGACTTGTTTGGTGTTTAAAAATGAGTTTAATTACGTCAATATCCTGTAGACGGACAATAGTTTTTACGACATTTTGATTCCTCAATGAAAACTACCAAAAAGTTTGATGTTGGAACTCTTTCGTGCTCAACTTTTTTAAAATGAATACTGCTGCTGTTGCTAAAAGTTATCTTCAGATATCAACACCGTTATTCCAAAATTAAATTAAAATACCGTTGTTGGCATTTATAAATATGTAAAATAGTGTTGCTCTTAGTATGTTGTTTTTTTTTTTGTGATACAGGTTATCAACTCCTAGATCTCTTCCTATCACAGTCTGTATTTTGAACAACACATTCGGTATTTAAGATAATAATAAGTTTAAACGGCAAGTTCCTGAAATATGTTACAGTCCGGCTGATAAGAGAATGCATTCCTGACACCTGTCCTGTGAACAATTTCTAGTAACTATAAGGACCGAATTAGCAAAACAGATGCTTGTTAGTATGAACGCATTCTTTCGTCGGCCAGACTGTAGCACAGCCAGAAGTAAGGCGGCTGAAGTTATGAAAGCGGTGTTAGAACCCAGTTTCAATGTTTTGTCTGAGGTATCGAGGCATGCGAGAGGTTCACTTTGCTTGACAGGACATACATGTATTCGTTGCATAGATAACAGATATTCTATACTTAAAGCAGGCCCTGACTAACAGGTTAACCTAGGTAAAGTCGCCAGCACATAAAGTTACCACACAAATTTCTCTAAATGATTTTAAATCTTAAAATGTTGATGGTTATGTTCAAAATGTAATGAGAAAATTTGTCAGTTTGTGGTAACATGATGGGCTGGCGACTGTACCTTTTAAACTATTATTATGTTTCAGTAGTAAAATGTAATATGCAATGCAATATGGCGTCGAATAAAAGAGATTTATGGCCGTAACCAATAGTAAGCCGCCAGCTATTATAGTTCGTAACACAGATTTGTTACGAAATTAAACAATAGTAAAATTAAAATAAACAAACTTAGGTAGTTATCACTGCAGTTACCTGCACTAGTTGATTGTTTCAGAGACGAAACGAACGAGTCGTTGCCGCCTTTTAGCAATAGGGTACTGTCTTTATTTTTAGTTGTTTTATTTTTAACGTAAATAATTATTAAGCATAAACAACATTAATTAAGTATTAAAAAGTAAACAGTCTGGGTGTATCGACATGATACATCGAGGTTGTTCGGAATTCAAAATTGAAAACAAAAAACAGATACATAAATACGGCGCAGTCCCTGTCACTGCCCTTTTGGGATTCGAGAAAAAATATAATGTCCCAAGTGTGCCTTATTGTCTTGATAAACTGTGTCGTTCAGTCGGGTGTTGCCTCGCATTCCACGCTAACCGAGCAAAGAAACAAATACCCGATATCTACAACGTGATACAACTGAGTCATCTTTCGTCATTCGACGAGCCAGTTGTAGTGGAATTCTCATGGCCACAGTTCGCGTGCACCGGTGTTCGAGCGCGGTCAAACATATCGTCGCTCGCTCTATTATCGTCGCTATTTTTGGTCGAGAGCCGCTCGATTGATAAGCGCCAAACTACCCTTGTGCTTCGATCGCGTCGCACGTTTCACAGCGCGAGAATCGCTAGTTTCAATTCTACGTTCACAATTTGGATATTATTCGTATTTGCGCCGTAGACTCGTGAATTTGAATTTCGGTATTACCCTTGCAAATAGACGTGTGACGGATGAGTGAGTTTTCGTTTCCGAAGTTGTTGTGGGAGCGCGAGTCGAGCGGCGCGGGCGCAATGGAGAGCTGCTACAAGCTCTACACATGGATCAACCACACGGTGCTCATGCTGCTCTTCCAGATATTCTGGAAAGTCAGCCAGATCTCCGACTACTTCACGGGAAAGTGAGTTTTTACACCTATTTATCTATTTCTTAACCTACTAGCAACACTATAATATTACAATAATTATCAGTGATTGACGTTCTGAAACCATTAAAATTGTACTTTTGGTATGATAGAAAGTTTTTATCAAATTTAATACCTATTGAGTTATGTAAACATCAAAAACTGTTTACCTTATCTAGTTCTAGTTACTTATCTAAGATAAATACTGAAAGTAGGTACCAAATTTAATCTTAGTTCATTTGTACTGAACTCAGTATATACTCGTATGTGTTATACGTTCTCTGAAATACCACAGGTAATGCTGATGTCAAGCTTATCTGATTAACAAATCCATGATATAAATGATAAGATTACCTAAACTTCTTTATTTATAATTCGCTACAATGTAATGTAATTATTTAAAATGAATATTCATGGTGACTGACCTCTGCAGAAACAACCAGATAGAAGTACTTATCCTATTATTTCAATGTATTTATGGGAATCAAAATTGTACAGTGTTACTGAACAACATCTGTGAAGACATGCAATACAATATAACATATACCTAGCTTCCATAATAAGCAAATACAATAGACAGGCGGATATACAAAAGAAAAGCCACAAAGGTACCTACCTACTAAGCCTACCTATATAAAATCAACCAAATCAGTTCTTTGTTAGGGCTGTTAAAATCATCCATATTCATTTCATACACTTACTACACAATTTAGAACCTTATTTGACTTCGAAGGGGAGCAGAAATAAAAAAGATCGACTAAAATACAGCACAGCACTGCCAGGTCAGTGAACACGTGAACGGCAGCTGATTCCTGTGGACATTTATAAACACTTATTTTTTTCTATTTTCTTGGCAACCTATAATTCAATCTCCACCTGAGCTCACTTCTTTAAATTCTCTTTGGTAACATTTAAAAATATACGCCACAAAATAGGTACTAGTTCGATGTGTGAAATTTTGAAAAAAGAAAGTTCGTTCTGTCAAAGTAAAAAAGAAAGATTTTCTAATATCGGCTTCCGTGAAAAGTAAGCGTATGGTGGCCAGGTGCTGATTGGCAGGCGATATACACCACGATGCCAAAGGGGAAGTACTTTCCGTTAATCATTACTTATAGTTATATAGTTCTTGATTTTGTTTCATGTTTATGGCATATATATATATATATATATATATATATATGTATGTATGTATGTATGTATGTATGATATATGTTATGTATAGTATATGCTTTATGTATTTATTGTATATGTAACTGGTACACCACTGACTACCTGCAGTATTGTCTCTCCTCCCCCTTTAATCCATCCAAAGGTTGTCTGTAAAAGATCGCTTTTAGCGATAAGACCGCCCATTGTGTCACCCCTTGTAAAATTTCAACGTTTGTATCTGTAATTTTTATGGTGTACATAATAAAGAGTATTCTATTCTATTCTATTCTTTACTATTGTGTTCGAATAAACCGATACCTAAATCATAATATTGGGTTCAATGTTACGAAAAGGTTTGAGAATATTAGAGCAAGCTCTTTGTCGCTATGTTTGATACTTATTATTTCAGTCAAACTACGTTGTATACTTGTTTTGAGTAGAAGTAGGATATACCCATTCTCCTTTATTATTTATTTTAGTCCTTTTCATAACACTTTTTTTTATTATCTTTATCATTTTAATTCATGGTCTCATCAGTTATCATCATGCACGTTTTAGCTTGTTCCTAGATCTTTTTGTTTCTTAACACCATCTATTCCTTCGTTCCTATGTTCCTAAAAATTTCGTCTGCCCATCTTTCATGTATTATCTGATTCATCTTGCTTAAACATTGCTAGAAAAGTTAAAGATTTTTTAAAATTATCACCTCGTTACTACAATTTTATTTTGATTGCCATAATCTTTAGCGCAGGTTATGAACCCGGCTCCCGTTGCCATAATTATCTCAAAATTAGTTTAACGAGAAAGATTTAAGTTTGTTTTCATTACCACTATCCGTCAGGATTCCCCGGGTATTTCATAGTTTGGATGCTGTTCAAGGAAAGTACCCAAGCTTCTGAATTTCTTGGCACTTAGTACACAACATTGATGTAATTAGTAGGAGCATGTACTGGTTTGTTTTTGTTGAAACAGCTAATATGTACTTTGTAACTTGTTATTATGTGATATTTTTAGGTGGCAATAACTTCAATGCAAATGTATCAAAAGAGAAACTTAAAATAACAAACAAGATACAATACCATCTAACATGTCCTCAATAATAACAATTAGTTATGACAACCTTATGCCTTGCCTAAGAAATAATGGTTCAATTATACCAATTAATCAAATGTGGTTTCTTGAATTAACACAATATCATCCATTGAATGTTTTCTATTGAGTAAATTGATGTTATCTTATTTACGTGTCTAGAATGCGTCATGTCTTCCGGGTGCCTGCTGAGTAGGTACCTCCTGTTGTTGTCCTGAAAGTTATAAAAGTAAGAACTAGTGTGAATAAAAACTTTTTTGTACTGCTATAAAAATGGCGCGCCCCGCATATGCGTTCCATTAGAAAAAAAAAATGATAGAAACTCCTTGGTGATATTAACTTCTTGGATTTGCCCTGTATCGTATAAGTAACAAAAATTACATTATTTTGTTAGAGAAGAAGTGTTATAATATCATTTTATTTTTAAATTTTGGTTTTGTGTTTATAGAGTGTGTCAATATAAACTCGTTTTGAAGTTAATAATTCGAATTTTACGTTATGACAGTAGTAAAACATTTTAGAATATTATGTAATTCGTATGTATGTACCTATTGTATTTGTGAACATCGTTAACAAAGTAAATGAGAGTACGAAACAGAAAACAATCGCTTTATTTATAAAAAATACATTTACACAAATATAAAGAATACATTAAAGGCTCGTGCAGACTGGCGTGATAACGCGGGCGCGACAGGGAACGCGACACTCCATGAAGTTTTCATAGAAATTGTGCTAGTGCATAGTGTCGCGTCGTGCCTTTCTGCGGGAGCCTTAATTTGCAATGAATTAAAATTTTAATAAATTATCGTTGGAGTTTGAATTTTTTCATAGGTGAACAATAGCTATGGTCATTGCAACGATGTTATCAATACTATTAATCCCATTAGCGCTTATCAAAACTAACCTCTTTACATAAAATTAACAGATTAGGCACAAACAGTTGGCCATAATAAGTATTCCTTTCTTAATGACGACCATGACCGAAATACATTGAATATATTTCGATTAGTCTGAAATTAAAGGAAAACTATTGGAAATTCCTGAAAAACTGGACGAAAAACTTGGAATAATTGGTACCTAGTTTACACCACTTTAAAAAAAAGTTTACATTGCTTATGGGAGACTTTATCAGGTAGGTAGGTATTGTTTATTATTCAATGCATACCACGCGGTCTTGCATTCGATGTGCTCCTTACGTTTCCATTCTCTTCATTACAAAATATATAGGTAGGTACCTACATGACCTGTCTTATTTTAAGAAAATGCCAGTAGTTAATACTAGATTTTGTGCTAGATGATGGTCCATTGCATAATCAAAATCCGACTATATTTCCCACAGTCAACATACCAGTGGTAAATTAATTAAAAAATACAAAAGTTTTTCGTTTATTTACTTCTGTTATTGACATTACCAAACGGAAGAGGGATCTTCAATGTCAAGGAAGGAGCAAAAACATAAAATTTATTTTAAAACATGCGTCACCAATCGTTCTTTTTTCAAATCGCAAGTGTGTAGCATCCAGCCAGTGGTATCGTTCGAGTATATTGTTACGCTGTGGAAAAGTTTTTAACGTCATGAAACACAGGTTTTTAGTCCGCCTAATGTTCTGTGTAAGCTGATTACAAGGCTATCAAATTATTAAATCAATTAAGTAGTAAGGAAACCAGTTCATTACTTCGTAAATACTTAATATTAAACTACAATATTTTAGAAAATGTTTCATAATGCTGCTTAGGTTTTTTGTTTATTCCGAAACTTGATGTAGAAACTTAAATTGATTTGGATTCCTAATTGGTACCTGATTGAGGCCTAAAAATCCTCGACCCAAATAGGTAATCAAAGATAAATAACGTACTTATAAAATACAAATGCGATGCTATCTATGAATACGTATTAATTAGAATGACTAATTAATACACATTAACCTGTTGGAAGGTCATGGTTGCCGTCGCAGGAAGGTACTAAAGGGTCACCGAGGCCCATGGCAACACAGGCAATAGGAAGGAATACGGGTGGGTTTTAGTCAGTAAGAGTCTGACACACCCTCCCGCTCCGCCCAGAGCAGGAGAAGTTATTTGATGATTTCCCATCAAAAAAAAAAAAATGGTTGCCAGGTTCAACGCTGCTGACTGACAACTGCAGGCTATCCTTTGCCATGATCGGGACCACAAACTGTCAAATTTTCTCATTCGATTTTGAACCATTTTAAGGTTCATTTGGAGAAATTTGACAGTTTGTGGTAACTTGATGCGCTGGCTACTGTACCTAGTTATTATTATATTACCTAATAATTATTGTTTGCACCCTTCACTTGTTTTTATAAGTCCTGTCTCAAACCATAATATTATTGTTTATTATTGTTTAGGCATAATATTATTGTAAGGCAGTACCTTGAGTCTACTGGAACGCATCAGGAACATATTGATGTCCAATAATATAATCAGCAGCATCCATTCGATCAGCTCTCTCAGCTCTGCACTGTATTCAGCAATGAAATCCGTATAAATACTTCCCATTTCAAAGTGCTCAAAAGACAAGCTTAATGTCCTCCAAATTCAGCTTGAAGTAGGTAAAATGTGGCTAGCAATAGTTTACAATGCACATCAGGTAGGTATGCATCCATGACAATTGACATCACACTGACCTTATAGTGTAATGTTGTAAGGATACGTGCACTCCATAGCATTCGGCCGTAATTGCACAATGTTTATGTTGCCAGTTTCGCTTTCTAGCACTGCGGGGGCATAGACAATCCATTATAGAGGTCATTGCAGGTGTAACTGCATCGGGGTGTGGCTAAGTGACAGTTCGGTTAGGTTCGATTACGGACATAACGGACAGTTTGTTCCTCGATCGTCACCTGTTTTGGCAGGGGTTCGGCTAAGTGGTTGTAAGTAGTCCGGACGGGTTTGCGATGTATGTCTTCGTTCTGGGTTTGTGTTGACCCTACTATTTACATAAATTAAATCTGCCCTTAATGGTATTGACTCGGGTTAGACTACCCAGGCAAAACTAGGTCGTTCAGGTGCTTCGCTATTGATAAATCATGGGGACTTCTTTATGCAACGAACTGTTTGTTGGCTCTCTGACGATTCGGTGAGACTTTTTTATGCATTATAGTATTGCAAATCTTACTCATTCAAGGAAGTCGTCTAATATGATTCATTGTACCGAGGAACCTACAAGTTCAGTTCAAGTTTAGTGCACTAGTTAATCTAATCCGAATCATTCAAGAGCCGAGAGATAACTTTTGTCTTTTACCTATGCCTACGAAAACTTGAATGGCTTTAGGTGCAGGTAAGATATGACAAAATGTTATCTATCCGAAGAATTCTACAGATAAGTATACCAGTTGATAAGTATACCATTTGGAAATTCAGCTATAACTGAAAAGAACAGGTAAATGATTCGAATTCTAATCTTTAAACATTTTATTGAATGAAAACAGGTTTATATCTGCGGTAAATTTTACAAGAAATAAGATTAGCCTAGCTAGATAAGGCGTAGCCCGTATGTACTTATGTGTTGAGTGAATTTGAGCACTTACAATGTAAGTTTTCTTGAAGTAGCAATAACCTCATCAGTCTTCGCAATTCTTCAATCACTTTCATAACATCAGCCTAAGCTCACTGGCTGTCCAATCTTTTCAGTTTGGCATTATATTTCGTACCGAAACAAAATAAGACAAACAGTTCTAAATTGTCTGGTAAAATACAATATCGACGGCTAAATATCAATATAATAGGTTGGGGTAAAAGTTTCTTTGCATTTTTTAAGAAAATTCAAAACATTTTTTAATATAGTTTATTTACATTTAACTAAAGTACCTATGTAGATACCATTTTGTTCGATAACTTTTTGCCATCTTGTAGGTAGGGACATGATCCCATTGCTATAGAAATGATGGGACTTCTGATCAAAATACCGCGACAAGTGGTTTTGGCAGTCCTCTCGTGATGTTAACCTGACACTGCCTAATGAATTCTGAAGAGACCGAAACAGGTGGAAATCTGAAGGTGCAAGTTCAGGACTATACGGCGGATGCCACCTCTCAGCCAATGTATCGAATTTCTTCATTAGATTCACTCATGTATGTATTATGTATTCACTCATCTTGACGGTACGAAAACAAATGAAAATCACACATTTTCCTAATTTGAATTTGGAATTATGTTCTTTAAAATATAAACTTTCAGTGATACCAAAACCAGCCAGATACAAATAGTATACCCAAAGAGATTTTATTACAAGTTCATACATACTATAATGCGAAAAGACTTTTTCCCCAACCTAATATAATAACTATTAAAACACGATTTTACAGGGGACGCAACTTTTTTCTATAGTTTTGAACATTTGAAGTAAAAAGTTACTTTTATAAAGTAATCTGACATGTGCTATCTGTTCCTTTGTGTAATAAAATGGTCATATTTATTGTAATGTCATCATTACAATAATATAATATATAAAATATAATTCGACTTTACTAAAATAGTACCTTTCAGCTTAGGGATATACATGTAGATAAAAGTTATTTTTTCAAATTTAACTGATTATTTTGTAGTTATTATATGTATTGATACTTAACCGTCCATATGCAACATCTGGGTAGTTTATACGCCAATGCAGTCGTACCTAATATATATCAAGATGGGTAAGACAAAAATTCCTGCTCGTAATACACAATTTCAGATAGATTTAACGATTTTTGAAGTGAAACTTCTTTAGGCGCGTTGAGCGATCTTTGGTAGGAGAGAAACAATCTGTAGTAGCAGTAAGTGAAGTTAAATTAACCACGTCAAAAGTTTAATTTGTTTATATTGTCCATTATTTAAATTATGATGTAGATAATCATTATTTTATTAAGTTTTCATATAAGTTCATCGATAAGTTTTCACTTCTGTCGGCAGTCCCCATGCCTTTCCTTTTTTTTTTCAAAACACAAAAGAATAACAAAGCCTTGATGCCTATGAATATTAAATGCGCGTCCTTACGTGTAGGTATCTATGTCGGCGAAGTTCGTGATCAATTACGAATACATCTATTTATTAAATACTAGCTTCTGCGCGGGACTTAGTCCGCGTGTTATTTCTTGTTTTTATGTAACATAAAATATACTTATAATAGTTATTGCTGTGCCCCGTTAGGTAGGTAACCTACTTCGTTTTCGCTCGACTCCTAAGGGTCGTAGCGTGATGTTAAATTTAAATAACCTATAAGATAACCTTCTTCAAGAATTGGCTTATCAAATGCAAAAATAATTTTTAAATCCGACTGATAGTTCCAGTGATTAGCGCGTTCAAACAAACAAACAAACTCTTCAGCTTTATGGTATTAGTATAGATTCATGTAGTTAGGCCAATACCGAGGCTGCTTGATATGACGTCAATTCGATCTAATAGATATCTAGACTATTCAAAGCGGTGCCAAAAAACGCACGCGCGGTCAAAGAACACGCAATGATTGGGTACTAAGTTCATAGGTTTTATACATTTTTATATTAATTCATGATACACCCGAAGAAAGTAGTCTAATTTTAGACTATTGGCAAATCTATCAGGTATTTTGGCATGATAGTAGTGGACACTTCCACTACGTAGGGAATATCTGGAAACTGACCGAGAGAAGCACTGGCAACACACAACGTTTCTAGTATTTATGGTTGAGCGCCACATCATTCTGTGTTCCAATTTCGACAATCTATAATTCAATAATATTGAATTCATTAACGGCTTAATAATATTGACGGCTGTCAAGAATTTCAGAATAACGTAATGTATGTTATTCTGAAATTCTTGACAGCTGGTTAGATTGAAACACTGCGTTTTGTAGTTTATTATGAACACCGCATAGAAAAAGTTAGTCCATTGGTCACCATATCATCAGACTTTCCTTGTATAAACAAGGTAATTGATTCAATGAACATTTTATTACCACTATTCAACGCGATTGTAATTTTGTTACGACATAATATTATGTCGTAGTGTTTGCAAATTGTAGATTTAAAATATAATTATTTACTATGGCCAATCAAAATACAACATTTAATCAAGTAAACGAGCAATCATTATTGAAATCAATGCTATGAAATAACGAATGACTATCGCTCGAAGTCCTAAATGCGCTGTCACTGTCAAATTATTACCACAGACAATATTCCGTTGAATAGTATCTTCAAACATTAACTAATTAATAATAACATTGATATAACTCCACAAAAAACACCAATTTTAAATATTAAGACTTTGTTATCTAAGCCACTTGAACCATTGCTCCCGAGATTGATAATTAGGAGCACCTGTGAGCACCTAACATAAAAAAACTGTTATCAAATATTGTCAAGGAAGTTTAACACCACGATTTGAAAGTGAATCGATAAAAAACCCAAATTCCAAGAACCTACTTAATGTCACCTACTTTTTTGACATGAATAGCTAATAACATTGTGTAGTGAGAACTCTTACTAATTAGAACAAGTCTGTTTGTCGCACATATGGTATTTATGTGACAACACTTACATCATTATTACTAGATTCAATTTTTATGTTCGAGATCTAGAAACCTACATCTATACTAATAATATTATATTGAGGTATTTGTAAGTTTGTATTCAAGCGGACGAAGTCGTGGGCAGAAGCAATCACAATAATATTCATAAATCATAATACATAATTCTATATGTGTATCGTTATCATCCTTTTTTTTTTTGGTGGGATTTTATCAAATAACTTCTCCCGCTCTGGGCCGAACGGGAGGGTGTGTCAGACTCTTACTGACTAAAACCCACCCGTATTCCTTCCGTTGCCTGTGTTGCCAAGGGCCTCGGTAACCATCGTTATCATCCTTGCTTTCTATTTTCCATTAAAACCATTCACAGTGATGATGGTGTTTAATCATTTGAGATGGTTAAATATGTAAAATTCTATTTTTAAGCACTACCAAAAACTCCTAAAGTCGAATTATTTATTCACTGGAGTAATCCGACTTGTGCTAGCTGTCACTTTGTGTTATAAAATGGTCATATTTATTGTAATGGTGATCGTTTAGTTAGTTTAATCGATTAATATAAGTGTAAAATAAATGTATATTAAAAAGTGAAGTAGAAAGAAGAACTCCACTTGAAAACTAGCGTCAGGCACTAGTTGTCTGGCATTTATGCTGAACTGGGCCTATTTGGCTCAGCCGTGAGGCACACAATACTGTTTTATGTTATTTCTGTTTTTTGTTTTTGTATGAATATTGTGTGCCCTAACTACTAACTAAATTTATTTTCTTTCTTTATGTGTAAAAGTCATAAATACAATAGATATGACCATTTTGTTACATAAAGTAGGTAACTGCTAGCACAATGTCAGATTGCGTATCTTGCAATTTTGAACGCGGTTTAAATGTGCTGAACGCGTTTCGTTTTATTGGTGAAATTCGACTTAAGTATTTCAAAGTGGTTTCTGTTGCTTCGTCTTCGAGTAGGTTATCATTAGCATAGACATCGTAATATTATTAAACGGAATTAGCATGACATTAGTATCATTGCCGATCGGCCATGATGGAAATAATTTAATTTCCATTTTTGCTATAATTAGTCTAATAATGGTATTCAAGTCTTGGTTATTTTATTAACATGACAAATCTCATTAACAGTTGGAGCTTATATCATAATTATTAATCATTTATTAATGAGTCCTTACTGAGAAGTGAGTGACTTAAACAATTTATTTACAGTCACAAATAAAGTTCCAATAATGACTTATGTTTTTATTTATTATTGGGTCTGAATCATTGTTCTGCTTAATAAGGCAAGATAAAGTCCACGAGACGGGTACGTGAGTCAGTGTAGACTGTCCTTGCCTGTGGCCATAAGGTTACTTTGTATCTTATGACTTATGAGTTATGACATTATCTTATTTCATTTAAAAATACAGATCCCTTTGAGTGTTTTCGCTATTTCTTCTACATAGTTCGGGATTTGGCCGTCCATGCACACTTGGGAAATTTATTCTGTAAGTATAAGAAAATTCAATACATTGCAAAAAATACAAAAAAAAATATCTAAGACCTTTCAAAATTATTATATTTTAACAAACGAATTCGTATTGTTGAAATTAAGGTGTTATACTCGTATATATAATAAGAATATTTTTCCATAGAAAATAAACCATACAGTATAAGTAGGTACACACGACTATATTTCCAGTGTAATCTGATCTCGCATTGTATAGGATTTCCCTACAATTAGAGGTCAGCTTATACTGGAAATGTATAGCTTGGCAAATATAAAAACGGCATATATTAATAAACGTAATCTACAGAAAGATAAAACCGTTTATTAGTAACATTGGTGTGATGTGGAAAATTAAAAAAAACCGGCCAAGTGCGTGTCGGACCACGCACGATGAAGGGGTCCGTAGTTGGGATGAATTTATCTTAAATAAAACCTTAACATTCTAGTTGAAAAACATGTTCTCCCATTCATCGATCTACGTCACGGTCAATTCTCCAACCGCAAATGTAACTTGGTCGACTATTACTCGTTAACTTGTAAAGCCCTCGTAGCTGTGATAGTTTTTCTTTTAATTTCGTTATATATACTATTAGTAGTAGCCATGAACTTTTTCACATACCCAAAAACAACCATTTAGCTGGCAGGGCGGGGGGGACGACGACGACTTGTATCTAACAAAAATTAGCACTTTAAAGCTTAATAATACGCAAACGAATTCCTGAATCGAAAAATGGTTTTCACAGACCCACAATATTTTTAAACGGCAAATTCAAAAATACCCCACACCATGGGATAGACGAGAGAAAAAAATATCATCCCCATTTTACGTGTAGGTAAGGGGGTACCATTATTCAAGATTTTATTTTATCACTTCGGCGTGGTTAACATGTATACTCATGCCAAATTACAGCTTTCTAGTACTAAGAGTCTCTGAGCTAAGCCGGGGACAGACAGACGGACATGGCGAAACTATAAGGGTTCCTTGTTGACTTCGGAACCCTAAAAAGGGCCGGGGAGTATACTCCCAAGCTGCGCCACCAGAACTTCATTATATTTGATTATTCGTTGAGATACAACTTTTTCGTTACACTTACCGTACCTATAGTACATAAATGGTACAATCTAGAAACATTTTTTTTTTTAACTTTCCACTGTGGCGCGGCCAGGGAGTATCACACATAACATTGAGCTCCATCGTAACCGTATAACTACATAGTAAAGTTCATTGAACTTTTCAATAGAGGTGGCCCTGTTAATCACTCACACAATATCAGAAATAAAACCACAGTTCGGCCGTTGAGAGAATGCGTTCTTGACATCTGTTAGTTGCATACTAACGAATATGGGGTTTATTTATAAACGTTGATTAAAGTTAAGTATCTATGGTTAAACAGTCGCTAATCATTAACTTCAGGCAATGTTTACAAATGAAGGAGTACATGTTTTGCGAATTTAATCCATAATTTAACTAAAAATTGTCCATTTGACAGGTGTCAGGAACGCATTTCCTCAACGGCCGGACTGTAACAAAGGTTTACATTGCTTATTTGACGTAAACCGACATTGATTATAAAAAAAAATGTATCGTAGCGTAATCTTCTTAAATAAATGTACTTACCTAAGGAACTTAATAGAAAAACAAGTCTATCTTATTTGACCAAAACGTCAAATTATTATATGGTAGACTTGTTTTTAACTTTTAAAGGGTATTATTCTTGCAGCTGAAAACAGTTGCAAGAATACCCGATCTATAGAAAGATTTTTTGAACATTTTCTGAACAATACAATAGCAGTTTATCAACGTATATACATATATTTAAATGCCAACATGTTATTCTGTTCTGTTTATATTTAAATTATTTAAATCCTCTCCTACGTGAATTTAAAAATACACATTTATATCTAGATGGACATAAAACACGACGTAAAAACGAATGAAAAAGAAATTACGTCTATTTTACGTCTGACATTATTATAAATGTATAAGGCAGTAGAAGCCTTGCCTCAGGGATTTGAGTCATAGATATACAATTATTGTATATCAATGAATATACCACATAAATTGATATAATATATACCAATGGTTTGAGTAGAATGTTAATGCTAATTTAAGACAGGCCAGCGATTACACTGGTAAACAGTGTTTTTTTTTTATATAAAATTGGGTAGAATTTTTTTTAACACTGCTGCACCTACCCCCACAAATAAACCTCATGATTAGTTTTGTTCATTCCCCCTTAGTTTCCGTTAAACATTAACCAAATTAATTACTTACGCAAAATTTGCTTACCGGCGCCGCGACGTGTGTTTGTGGTAATCTAACATTTCATTTATTGAAATTATACGGTTGTTGATTGGTATTATCTATATATCGTATTATGATGCCCAGTGTGTGTATATCATCCTGATAACTTTTGCTATATTTGTCTTCATTTGCGGGCATGAAAAGTCAAATTCGTTGTTTGACACCATGCATTAGGTGGCCCAGTGGTAACGGCCGCGACTTACGAGTTGTAGGTCGTAGGTTCGAACCCGGACAGGCGCTTTACTTTGTGTAATTTTTTTCATCACCACTGCTCATAAAAAACGGTGAAGTAAAACATTGTGAGGAAACCGACATATCCTAGAACCACAAAAATCGAAGACATGTAACATCTGCCAACCCGCACTGGGCCCGCGTGGTGGATTACGGCCCACTCCCTTTCACCGAGAGGAGGTCTGTGTCCCAGCAGTGGGAACGTTATAGACTGACTATGTTTATGCAATGCTATGCTATAGAAAAATTACTATTGACTATTTGAACGTCTAAAAAAAAATAGGAGCCTTTGGCGTAGAAATTTTGCAATTCTTTTTTTCAATAGAATATTATTTTCATAAAAAGTGTATATCAATAAAACTACTAATTTGAAGTAAATTTTTTCATAATAAATTATCGGAAATTATCAAAATTCAAATAATTTAATCTAAAATCTAATTATGGAAGTTATACGGAAATAATATACCTAATAATAATTGTAACATCGATTGGTGAACTAAAAATTCATACAACCACATCACTAAACCAAATTAAAAAAAAACTATTTCGAGCGGCCATTGTTTACATCTTTGGCAAATTTAGAACCGCCAGGGTTTAAGTAGGTTGGTACATCGTCGCTCCGTTGGCTAGTAAATCTCTCACCAAACAAATGAATGGCACCCATTCAATAATGTATTCTTTACAAGCGATTCGCCTTTTCTTCACGCGAGTTTTAAGACTCGAAAAAACAATCTAGATTTCATGTGTAAGTTTAATACTAAGGCGCTGACAAAAATTGCCAAATCTGTATAGTTTGTGGTAGCGGAAAAAATATATGTTAATTTTGAACGTATTTCCCAGAACTTGGTTGTTACCAAAACTCGTTTTGAAAAAAAATCTCGATACAAACTAACGTTAAACTAACCTCTTACCTTGAGTTCTAATCCAAAATATGTGCATTAAATATCAACATACGTTACGTATTTAATTAATAACAAGAACGTCTTATTTGAATGCAGAATTTGGTTGTTTTTTATTTTCGATTACTCAACTCAAGATAATTGCTTCAAATTTTGCAATAAATTACAAGCGTTGTGTCATCGCGCTTCTCTTTCTTTTCTATGCAATCTGACAGTGACCGCGGTTTAGGTGTTGTCAGCGTCTTAATGGAATAGACACACACTTCCGGAATAAATTCTCTAAGTGATGGTGAAACCCCATCAAGATCCGTTGCGAAGTTTAGAAGAACAACACGGTCACACAGACAGACACGAAAAACGACTTTAATTTATAATAATTATGTATACATGAAGAAATAGGTATAGCTCCTCTAAACCTCGATCTATTTCGAGTGTAGGTAGGTATATTTTCAAAGCGTTCGTTTCGTTAAATTGGCACATCACCGGGAGCTTTGTTTTCGACAATTTACATGTAATTTACATTTTTATTTATACAAGCGAGTGGATCTCCGAATAAAATTTACGTCATAGTGCTAAAATCTGGTTTTTAATGAGCATCAAACTTGTGTATTTTGGCGGGAACATACGGGTTTGATAATCTTTTAAACGCAGACAGGCGCGACGCGATGGTGCGGCGCCATTTCTATGAAGGTTTCATAGAAATAGTACCAGAGTTGCGTTCATGGAATGACACACAATTGATTTTCTATTGTTTGACTCCGAATCGGTGTCGCGCGTCATCCGAGGGTTTTGAAGGATATGGCTAATCCATTGCTTCATAGGTTTGAAAAATTCGTCTGCTCAACAAAGTAAATAACGCAATGGACGTGGGTGAACTGTCAAAATGAAAGCGATTGCGATCAATTGTCATTTTATGTGTGTTATGCAATTACGCGCACTCTTTGTGTATGTGGCTTTTAATAGCATTCATTGTCTTACAATATATTGTATTAATGCTTCTGCAGACTGGGGCGCAATCGCGGGCGCGACAGGCAGCAATATATGCCTGTCGCGTACGCGATATCGCCCAGTCTGCAGAAGCCCTTACACTATTGTAATTGGTGGCTTTCTTTGGAGAATAATTAATATTCAATAATTAATATCTATATGGTGGAGAATACTTTATTAAAATGATCAAAAGACAACACATTAGGCGCAATGGATAATCTGGTTGTTGCCATGGATAATCTGGTTGGTACCTATTTTATTTTTAATCATAAGTGAGACAAAAAGTCTGTTCCTCTCTTCACAAATCGAAGAAAAAACTGTTTTCTCTGGTGATTCGCCAAATTTTCGCCATGGATTATGCTATTAGCGTTTACTCGCATATATTTCAATGACCTGAAATCTTTAAAAATAAAACATTGTTTCAGACTTTCAGTAGGCATAGCTAATCCTAAATTATAAATGCGAAAGTGAGTTTGTTTGTTTGTTACGCTTTCACGCTAAAACGGCTGAACGGATTTGGATGAAATTTGGCACCATAACCTGGGTTAGGACATAGGATACTATTTATCTCGATATTCCCACGAGATTGAGACTTATGCGGGAGAAACCGCGGGGCGCAGCTAGTACCTAAATAAAGACATATTATTGCATAAAAGTGTACACAAGCGCTTATTAAAAAAAAAATAGGCTCGATAGATGTATAGGATCACTCGTGTGTCTGTCTGTCTGTATGCCTGTCTGTCACAACCAATTTGCTCCTAATCTGATTAGATTAGGAGCAAATTTGGTACACATATCAATTTCTGTGACACGGACGTGTTACTCGTAATTGAATTTTGAATGTCAGTTTTGAGAGACAAATAAAAATATAAAAAAAAGTTTTGCACACTGCACCGTGTGATGAAAAAGGGAAGCAAATTAAAAAGGCTTACTGTGACGATCTCAAGTATATATATTTGTATTATTTCAAAATCAATCGTTTTAAAGTTACATAACAAAATAGATGAAAATTTACATTCCCCTTTTCTCCAACACAGCCTAAAATTTTGAAAAACATACAGTAAATAGTTCCATACCTATAGATTACAGAAAAACCTATAAGAAGGCTATGGTCTTAAAATAACATGGTAAATCTCCCAATAATGTGCGTGCGAACTTACATTTGCACTTGGAATGTATGTGAACATGTTTATCAACTACAATGTTAGGTTTGTTCTAGGAATAAATTCATTCCAACTAAAAGGGTTTCTCCCTTTATTGGGCGTGGTCCGACACGCACTTGGCCGGTTTTTTTTTTTTATTTATTCTCTATCATCATTCAAAGAAATCAATTGTCAAGCAAATAGTCACAACTGTCAAATTGACGTATTTTTCAATTATTTTCCTTGACTATACCTGACATATCTTTACAGTTGCAAATAGAAATAACAAAACAAGTCTTATGTGAATTATACAGCAAGTCTAATTGAAGGTTGTTCAAGTCAATTATATCTAAAAGGAATTTATAATTTACCTGTAGGTAATTTTAAAAGTATTCACTTATCGGGCTATTCGAATTATTTTAAAACTCATCGTTTTATTCTGCTAAAAGTAGATAATGTACTGTGTGTGAATCAACGAAAAATGAAGATAGCCGGTAGATACGAGTGTTATCTATTGATTAGGCAAACTAATACTTGTTTGTTGTTATCATTAACATAAGAGCTTCACCGAACCATCTTAATTAGGTATATAAAGTTTTAAACCAACTTTTTTGACTGTGAATCTTAATAAGTACAGCCCGAATTAAACTTTATGGCGGCTCGGAACATGAGGCGAGTCGCTGCGCAGTAATGCATTCATGTGTCGGCGGGGGTGAGGGGTGCGGTACTGCGCAGCGAGTAGCGCACGTCAGAGCCGCCATTAAGACCCTGACAACACCTAAACCGCGGTCACTGTCAGATTGCATAGAAAAGAAAGAGAAGGGCGATGGCACAACGCTTGTAATTTATTGCAAAATATTAAACATATTAATATAAATATTAAAATTATCTATTTACTCAAAATTAAGTTGAGTAATCGAAAATGAAAAACAACCAAGTTCTGCATTAAAATAAGACGTTCTTGTTATTAATTAAATACGTAACGTATGTTGATACTTAATAAAGATATTTTGGATTAGAACTCAAGGTAAGAGATTAGTTTAACGTTAGTTTGTATCGAGATTTTTTTTCAAAACGTGTTTTCGTAACAGCCAAGTTTTGGGAAATATGTTCAAAATTAACATATATTTTTTCCACAACCACAAACAATACAGATTTGGCAATTTTTTTTCTTAAGAGAAGCCTATTTTGGCCAATTGGGTCTTGTCAGCGCCTTAAGTTTGACGCGTACTGTACCTAATCGTTTAAACTTTTGTATTCCAATTATAGGATATAGGTACCAACATAGATAAACTATAATATAGATACCTAAAAAAAAACTAAACTAAAAACTATAGGATAATTTTTGTTTCATAGGTTATACCCAAGTTGAAGATCTTTTCAAAACCATGTCCTAACACAATCTTCCCTTTACAATGCACAAATTACCCCACACCACACCCACGCACTCCACATTGCACACACCACTCACATTTACTTACATCTTCCCTTGCATGTATTCTTAATTACGTTATTTTCACTATTTTTATTTTTGTAAATCAATTTTTATGAACAATATTGCAAAATTATAATGTATGAGATTTTTATTTGAAGAATATTCTATGCGAATCAGACCGTCTCCAGTACAACAATCAAAAATGTAAAATTTTGTTTTAGGGGGCCTGGTGACCTAACATACAGGTTTTCTAAAAAACTTAGTTTAGGCACCAGTCTTCCACAAATTAATTATAAAATTGTATCTGTAGACTTTTTACTGACATTCTCTGTAATTTGTGGTAAGAAATAAATAAATTATTATTATTATCCTCATGGAAACAACTTGGTAAAGTCAACTTGGTAAAGCAAGTAAAGCAATTTGTGAATCTGTCTGTGAATCTTGCCCTAATATTAGGTACTATCAGATACTAACATACTATCATAAATGCAGCTTGCACGAAGTTATTTGACCAAGCAATGTACAGAATCTGTTCCGGTGTTTATTTTCTTATCTTAGACTACAAAGGAAACAAAAACCAGATGTTTCTTGCAGAGCATTGCTATCACAAAAATATTTCCATTATTATTATAATTCTCTATTTCTAACATGAATGTGACGTCAGCTAGCGGTGCAGCGAACGGTAGTTGAACGATCGTATATCAGGGTTTTCAAACATGCGCCTACGCAAATGCAGAGTTGAGTTATGCACGTATCCTACGCAGTGTGGGGTTACTACATTAGCACTTTGTCAGCGACTCCTTCCGTCTGTGTACTCCCATATCATGTGGGAATTTCGAAAAATCCGGTCTTATCCATCATAAAGAGGACCTTAGTCAGGGCCGGATTTAGGGCAGGGCAACAGGGGCACTGGCCCCGGGCCTCCACAAAGAAGGGGCCTTCACAATTAGATTTTTCATTGATTTTTATATGAATAAAATACTTCGTTTGTGTCCTTCAAAAAAAAAAAAAGAATCATAACTTCGTAAGGTTCCTTCTTTAAATTTCCTTCTTTGAGTTTTTTTTATCTATTTCACAAATTTTTCGGGGCCTCCACTTCTTGGTTGCCCCAGGGCCGCCACAACTTTAAATCCGTCCCTGACCTCAGTGAAAAATTTCAGCTTTGTAGGGTAAGGACTGGGCGTTGATAAGTATGTCAGTGAGTGATCGAGTCGGGACTTTTCTTTTAACCCGACTGCACGACAACAAAGACAGGGTTAAGTATTATGATTTTGATTTCTACCTACTTTTGTTTGCAGTCTTTATACAAGGTGCTTTTTTTATATCCAGCATGAATGAAGCCATTTCAAATAATCAACTGGCATATGAATTATTTTAATTTTTCATACAAATTAATTCGACAAAGTCACGATTAATAATAATATATAAATAATATTAATAAATAATAAATTTTATTTTATTTATTATTTTATTAATGTAAAACACTTGAAATAAGACAACGTCGCATTTTCTTAGCTTTAAATATGAATGATTGCTTTGAATGAAAATTAATTGCTCGTATTTATCAATGAAACTTAGATACCGACACACATCGAGTATTATGATATCTTCGAAACTATGCATTTTTGTACCACATATTCTAGGACTTTTTGTATTATTTTTACTTAAAGAATATAACCCCAGAGTTAAGTATGGGATATCAAAAAAAACAAGTTGTATAAGTAGGTAATAGTTAACATTACAGCTGTCGCAGTCAGGCGAGACGCGACAGTGCGACGCGATTCTGGTAGAACAATTTCCATGGATTTTTTATGAAAACTCCATGGAAATTCTAACAGACAGGCGTGACGATTTCCATAGAAATCGTCGCGTCACGCCTGTATGCAGGAGGCCTTTAAAGACGTCCAGTCTCTTAATGATTATGTCGAAGGTTTGAATAGACTAGATAAGACTACTGTGGCGGCATCTACATCGCCGCATGCGAACTACGCGACACACTGTCGTCACACAAAATCCTGCATCGCGCAAGCAGATTTTACCGCGCAAATAGCATTATACAACATTGGTGCCGATTCCCTTGTTCACAAACTAAACTAAATTTAAGTTCAGTGCATCTTTTTCTTTCTATTTCATTAAGAAAAGGACAGAAGATAAATTTTAGTTTAGTCCTGTCAAATTAATCAGCGCCTGTCACTACTCCGTACAAGTTTAGACGTGATTAAAAACTTGCCTACTAAAATTACGTCAATTTACGTCAAGCGCTGATTAATTTGACAGGACTGAACTAAAATTTATCTTCTGTCCTTCTCTTAATGAAATAGAAAGAAAAAGATGCACTGAACTTAAATTTAATTTAGTTTGTGAAAAAGGGAATCGGCGCCATTGTCTGGTCGGAGGATCCGCCCTGTTCTATGGAGGATGAGTGAACTTTACACCCTGTTCCTCATGCCTCTATACCTGTTTAACTCCTATACAAACGAGATCCTTATAAGTTGAAACTATTAAAATAACAATATAGGCAAATAATATACTGCCAGCATTTCAGTCTTCTTTCAGACATCATTATTTCCTCGGATATTTACTTAGACTAAAGAGTCGCGCGTCGCGTCGCGAAACAAAGACTTTGTGTACCGTCGCGCGACTTGTCGCGCCAGTATGTAGGAGCCTTCATACAGCGAATTAAACATATAATATTATGTACCTGACTACCTACCTAGTACTAGTAGGTATTATATATAGCTTACGTAGCTTTTGGCCAATTCGACATGCTTTTGTTACTAAAACGTTTTTAATATCCCATGGGATGCGATGATACACGCGATCGACGGTCATAATATATATGGTCTATTAAACAATAGCTTTTACCTTATAACAATGTCTAATTTTATAGTTCCTTATACTAAATATTATACATAGAATAATTGGCTGCCTATGCTGGGTTAACAAATTTATTCATCATGTTATTATACTAATTACAATATAATGTTACTTATGTTTCTTTGTTTGAATTGGATCTATGCTTAGGTAAGTAGGTCGATCAAATAACTCAATAGTGTTATGTTAATATGTTCATGAATTTAGTAATTACAGCAAATTAACGATCTACCTAATTAGGGCATTATTTTAATTTGAGATTCATTTGATAATTTTCATGATAAATTGGTCGATAAATAATTTGCAAATTAATCCAATTTATTTATTTATTTATTTTAAAAAACTTACACACACTATCTTTACAGGATGACCCCAATGCAATAGTGGGTTTGCAATCACACATCAAATACTTTTAACATCAACTTACGTCTAACACTTAAAAAAAAAAACTAAACGTTAACAATACTAGAGCAACACTAAACTATTAAAAACACAATCTGTAGTCGTACTACAGAATGTAATGTACGTACATATTATCAAACTAAAATATAAAATCAGAGGTATTTAATTTATTACCTAATCTATTTAAAAAAAAAATTGTTATGGCAGGTTTTTTTGGATGGGAACTTCTCCCGCTCTGGGCGGAGCGGAATGGTGTGTCAGACTCTTGCTGACTAAAACCAACCCGTGTTCCTTCCGCTGCCTGTGTTGCCAGGGGCCTCGGTAACCCTTTCGTACCTTCCCGCGACCCCGGCAGGCAACGGCCCTAGTGGATCCCTACACGTGTGGAACATAGCGCGCCGTCGACCCGGGCTTCGTCCTTATCGGACGGCGAGCTACTCAATTGCTCACCGTCCGCAAGCCCGCGATTGTTATGGTAGATTATTTAGGTAGATTCCTACCATATAATATGTTTATTCTTTGTGACTAGGTAAAAGGTACGTTAGGATGTACACTAAGGATGTACATACGTAATATATAACCACCAGGTTACCTAGGTACCTACCTAGGTGACGTACTTATTGGTATTTTATGATAATAAAACTAGTGACGTCCGTAATACGAACAATGTACACACGGCTACACATCAAGCTATACATTTCCAGTATAAACTGATCTCGCATTATATAGGATTTCCGTACAATGCGAGGTCAGCGTAAACTGGAAATGTATAGCTTGAAGTGTAGCCGTGTGTACCAACCGATAGTGCACCGTTTACCATTCTGCCGCGCTTATGATAATTACAGTAAGTCACATTTTTAGCAATATTGAGTTAAGTACATATTTGGAATGTAGAGAATAAGATCTACATTTCTGTATATTTAAAATTTTAAAATGTGGCATAGAAAATCAGATAAGCTTAAGCATAATTACAGTAAGACACGTTTTGTGCCAAGGCAAACTAATTATGAATGCAGTATGGGCACATAAGGTTGATTTTTTCATAAAATTAAAACCATTTCCTAGGTATTGCTACAGTAGGTAATCTTGCTATTCATATTTTTAAGTTTTGAGTATTTTTTAACAAGTATCACTGAAACATATTAACAGTAAGTGGCACTTACTCTTATTATAAAAAGGGAAGGAAATAAAAAATTGGTATACCAAACCGTAACATATTTACAGTAAGAGTCTATACTATATTAATGGTTAAGAGTTTCGCAACGTATTATTGCATTATCTTAGCATAAGTACAGTAAGTGGAACTTAATGTGTATATGATGCAGTCATCGAATTAAAATATTTATTTATAGGCGTAGATGTAATAAAAGCAAGATTACCTACTGTAATTATATTTAAGAAGACTTCATATTATACGTAGATTTGTCTGGAACAAATTAGATAAACACGTTACTTACCGCAAATATTCTAAGGCGTTTCAGGTCGTACGCACTACTTATCGCACTTAATATACAAATTATAATTATATTAACCAAAATGAATGAATAAAAAAATAAGTTTAAAAAACTGTTATCCGACTACGGAAAAATAAAAGTGATCTAAAAGTACGAAACAAGAAAATATTTCATACAGAAATCAAGACGGGTATAAAAGTGGTCAAGATAAAGCCGTTGTCGCATGCCATCATAATTTTGTAGGTGTTCCTGGCATCCACATGGTATACAGGCATGCGATATAGATAATTATACCTATCGAATAAGAGAATTATCTATAAATATAATAAAATCGTGTCTGTACATTAAATATGTTTGCAAAAAAAGTACTGGAACACGAGAGAAATAAGTAATAGAACGTAAAAAATATTTTTTTGTCATACTTGTCTGATTTGTCTGTTTGTTTGTTCGTGTGTGTGCGCATCACGTAAAAACCTCTCATTGGATTCAAAATCGAATTGCTGGATTGGAATTGGATTCATTTAGCGTTTATTTCGTTAAAATCGACCTACAGAATCAAAATATATTTGTTTTTTAAATTTTGTTAGAAACCTCATAGCATCACGTGACGCGTCATACAACATTTCAATACCTACTCGACCAAATGTATTGGACGACTGACAATTTTTTACACGTAAGTTCTTCTGAAACGGTTTGACGCTTCTAAGTTTTCCTAAAACAGATAATTTCGCAAAAACTTTTATTACCTATACGATGAAATACCGTCTTATTACACTTATAACAAGCAACAAGGTACGATCCACCGTAGAAGACGTGGAACAGCTGTGGATGGTGAGCCTGGCATTTACAAAGAAAAAATATTTCAGACACAAATCAAGACAGGTACAAAAATGGTCAAGGTAAAGCCGTTGTCGTATGCCATTATAATTTTGTAGGTGTCCCTGGCACCCATATGGTATACAGGCATGCGAACACCCATGGCTTTACCTTGACCATTTTTGTACTTTATGTCTTGATTTGTGTCTGCAATACTTTCTTGTTTCGTACATGTTGATCACTTTTATTTTTCCGTAATTGGGTAACAGTTTTTTAAACTCATTTTTTATGGTTAGTTTATAATATGATTCTACAATCATAAAAAAATGGAACTGATTTTACAATTTTATAGTATTTAATAAATCTGTGTACTTTTTATATTAAACTGTGATTTCATAAGATCTGTTTTGTTCCATTTATCTACAAATAGTTGAGAAAAGTAATTAATTATATAGTTTCGGTGCTTTATGGTAGATGCCATAATTATACATATTGCTCCTATCTATAATTACAGTAAGTGATTAAGTTACATTGAGCAAATTGTGTAGTTTTTGTTAATCTATTTAAACATTTACCTCATTTCATAATCATTGTTGCAGTATGTACTTCAAACTAAAGATTGTTACAGTAAGTCACACACTTACTGTAGGTACCAATACTAAGAAAAGCTTTATTTTTTAATTGTTCATTCCTTAACATACATATTTTTTTCAAGCTTTACAGCCCAAATATTATTTCTAAATAAAAATAAAAATATACAAATTGTAAAACAAAACTATGTTTACGTTAAAACATTTAGAAGAGTTAGGTATAATTTATATTTCGGGAGAAATGTCAAAAGTAAAAAAAAAAATTTCTACCGTCTTTTTCTCGAAAGTGTGTCCAGGGCACTTACTGTATATATCATAAGCACGGCAGCATTGGGACACGTAGGTAATGTGAAGTCAAGTGTCGTCGTCCCCGCCCCCGCCAGCTAAATGGTAACAACCATTATGGAGATGTGAAAAATTTCATGGCAGTAGTACATAAATAATGAAATTTAAAGGAAAACCATCACAGCTAAGTGGGCTTTACAAGTTAACGAGTAATAGTCGATCAACTTAAATTTGCAGTTGGAGAATTGATTGTGGCATATATTGATGTATAGGAGAACATGTTTTTCAACTACAATGCTAAGTTTGTTTTTGGTATAAATTCATACCAACTTCCAATCTACGGAACCCTTCATTGTGCGTGGTCCGACACGCACTTGGCCGGTTTTTTTAAATAACGTTATCGGTTCTCATTATCACTGTAAAATGAAATCGGAAATGAGTTTCTTGATGAGGACGTATGTAAGCATATTTATTTAAAAATGACATTAGAGGAATGTAGTTACAATACCTCTATCTATTGCCTCAAAAGAGGAACCTTAACATTGTAATATTATCACTAAATAGAGGAAGTGTTGCCAAGTTTTTATATTGCATTTCCTTTTAAAAATACTTACATTGTCCGTCGTGCCAGTAGGTTTCCATACAAAATCTGTCAAATGTTCTTAACATTTCAGTGGTAAAAAGTTAAATAGATCTTTACGTCAGTGTCTTTAATTAGCCTATTTTTTTAGATAGGATCTAAAAATGTCTATTTTGTGGAAATATCCACACCGATAACCTAGACGTCGATAATAATCGACGTCTAGGTAGATGTCAGGGGGAGTTCAAATGATTTTGACCTTCACCCAAACCAGATTGCTAGGCAATTCTACTAAAGTAACATGAAACCCTGAAAACTGAGACTTTTGGGCTTCTGAAAACGCGTAGGTAACGTCTGTCAACTGCCACCTGACGCCGGACCTTTATTTAAGAGTTTAGTTTTTCCGCCATCTCCTTCTGTGCCAATATAGGCTTGTCGCGAAGTACGTAGTTTGCCGCTATGTGGAACCCATTGTGTGGTTGATTTTGCCCTTAATTAACAATAATATCACAATCAATCAGAATTCTAAACAAATCATTAGACACACCAGTGTCAATCAATGACCTAAACTTACAACACGATGTTAGTTCATTGTTCGCAGTTCGCGTAATGACGACTGTAGACTGATACTCGTATAAACATGTAACAGAGTAAAAATAAAATACGTTGTACAACGTACAACAGTTACATGGGGTCTTCTTAATAAAACAAAGATCTTTATTGGAATGATAAAATGCATGTTTTCAGGGTGAATGCCGATCTTAGGCAGCTGGGTTATCAAAGAGTAGCTAAGAGGTAATACACTGGGCCGCAAAGAGAGCGGGTCGGTTACAAAAACCTCATAACTTCTAAAATATTGGAGCTAGGTTTATGAAATAAAGACTGTAATATAGACAATTTTATAGTGCTTAAATCAATGTCATAAAAGTTCAAGATTATAGAGTTTATTTTCAATAAAAGTAAGTTAAGTAAAAATGATTATTATCAATAGATTTCGAAATATGTGCCACGGTGTCAAATAGGAAAATTTTCATATTTTAGTATTTTGTATTTCCACCACGGGCTGTTATACGGTTTGGCATGCTTTCCACTAGATTTCTGAGCCGATGGTGAGAAATATTCTCCCATTCCTCTATCAGTGCTTTTTTCAGTTCACGAAGCGTGATTTTCGCTGACCTACACGTTGATCTAGTTCGTCCCAGGTATGGTCGATGGGGTTCAAGTCTGGGCTGTGTGCTGGCCACTCCATGCGTGTAATAGCGACATCTTTAAGGTAGTCAAACACATCCGAGCTGTATGGGGAAGAGCGTTATCTTGCATATAGATGCGTTCTCGCCCATTTTTACTAAAAATGGGCCAACATACTCATTTAAGATTACATTCACGTATTGTTGTGCAGTTAAAGTGCCATTTTATATCAACACTTTTTTTTCTTTTTTTGAAGGTGGGAAATCATCAAATAACTTCTCCCGCTCTGGGCGAAGCGGGAGGGTGTGTCAGACTCTTACTGACTAAAACCCACGCGTATTCCTTCCTGTTGCCTGTGTTGCGGGGGCCTCGGTGACCCATAAGTACATAAATTCCAGCCTCCGCCGTATGGCACTTTCTCTTCAATGCAAGATTGGTTATAGCGATCTCCTGGTCTTCTGTAGATTATTTGCCTTCCATTGTGCGTGTATAGCATGAACCTCTACTGGTTCGAAAACATTACTCTTGACTAGTCATCCAGACTCTAGCGTAACTCAGCCTTGAATTTCAATGCTGCTTTTCGAGTTTTGGGTCATTTGCAGGTCTAAATGGTTTCAAGTTTGCTTCAGCAAGACGCCGCACGCCGCTTCTGTACACGTGCTCGGATTGCTCTCTCTAGCACGTAGAAGGTGATTTATGACTTCAGCAGCCGCTTGAAATCGATTTCTCAACATTGTTGACACAATATATCGATCCTCCCGCGCTGTCGTGCACCTTGTTCGGCCTGTTCCTGGTCTCCGAATATTAGATCCAGTCTCTTCAAATCGCTGGAGCACTCTTTAAACGGTTGATAGCGACACACCAACGCAACAGTTCTCGTTGTATAAAGGCGTCGCGTCGCGCGACAAGTCGCGCCAGTATGTAGGAGCCTTAACGCTGACTGCGCCCGTCTTCAAGCATTGTCAGAATTCTGGTACACTCTTCAGGGATTAGTGGCGTGTTTTTAATTTAATTTGATCAGAAAATAAATTTCTGCACAAGAAATACCATATTTATAAACAGAAACAAAAGTAAAATAAATGGTTTCTAAATTGTGCAAAACTAAAAAATCTTCTTAATTTTTTATTTATGGTTTTTAATACAATCACCAAAAAAAAAAATTACAAATATTTTATTTACTTCTTCCTATATTTGTAATGAAAAAACTATAATTTAGTTTGTATTTTAAAAGGATTGCTCAAATATTTTAAAAGTTATTGCGTTTTTTGTAACCATCCGCTTTATTTGCGGCCTAGTGTATATAATATTTCAAAGGATACGTTGTTTGCGTATAGTCTAGTGATTAAAAACACATTGACTTTAAAATATGTTAAAAGCATACACAGGGGGTAGCTAGGGTTGCCACGTGTCCGGCTTTTTACAATAATGTCCGGTCAAATATATACAAGTCCGGCCTGTCCGGCTTTTGTTAGGCTTTTTGTCAACCCCGCGCGCCCCGCCAAAAGATGCCGCACGAAAGTACAAATTACTTTAGTAAGAACAAAATGTGATTCATAATAACATAATATAGGTATAATTAATATTTAAAATAAATCTCAAATGAATATTGTTTCAAAAACCAGTGTGTCAGGCTTTCGGGCTATATGTCCGGCTAAATATGAATCTGTGTCCGGATTTTCTGTTTATGAGCCTGGCAATCCTGTAGCTATCGTTCTATCGGTCTCTTAACATTCACAGCTAACAACTTCTGTAGCTAATCTTTTTGGCATGACATGACTTATTTCCATAATTAATTACTATTGGTTACACTGTAATTATGTAAACTAATTTATTCGCTAGAATACTTAGTTGAATATGCTAGTTTATGTCCAAACAAAATGATAATTACTTACCTACATAATTAGCCTATAATGTTCCCACAGTTGGGACACAGGCCTCCTCTCTGTGAGAGGGAGTGGGCCGTAATCCACCACGCGAGCCCAGTGCGGGTTGGTAGATGTCACATGTCTTCTGGTTCTAGGACATGCCGGTTTCCCCACGACGTTTTCCTTCACCGTTTTGAGAGCAGTGGTGATGAAATAATTTACGCAAAGTATAGCGCGCCTGCCTGGGTTCGAACCTACGATCTACAACTCGTAAGTCGTGGCCGTTACCAATGGGCCACCGCTGCTCTCTTACCTATTACCACCTATTACTGAATAAATTTAATTGGATACCGATATCCAATATAGTATTTAGCTCTATTTTTAGAACGATGACTCCAAGAAAACAATTACAACATTATTAACCTTTTTGAAATCGTTTCATTAATGAAACTGAGGCGTCCTTTCGTTATCTCGGAGTACCTACTCGTTCAATTTATTACACCATCTTGCTTCATTCGACCTGCACATTGTTTGGATATAAAAAAAAAAATCTCGAGGAGGTACTAAGTGCAGCCGATAACTATTTGAGTACTAATAAAACGTAAGCACCCATTTGATTTCATTTTGTGGATGGATAGAGACTGCTTTCAAATATTTAGGTTGCCTGGTTTAATTATTTATTTAGCCATAGATATACACGCATATACAGGGTGAAATTGAATTTATGGGCACCCCCCCATGAATTCAATTTCACACTGTATAAACAAAAGAACAGAAAAAATCGTACACAGGTGCTTATTTTGGGCACGCCACAATTGCGGCGATAAGTCCCCTCTTTGAGGAGGTGAGGACGCCGTGGCGCCTCAAAGAGATGTCAGCACAACTGACGGGGTCCGCTAAGGCGATACCTGTTGGGGTCGCGGGAAAGTCCGAAAGTCCGTGGTCTCTGGCAACACACAGGCAACGGAAGGAAAATGGGTGGGTAAGAGTAGTAAGAGTAAGAGTAAGTAAGAGTCTGACACGCCCTCCCTCTCCGCCCAGAGCGGGAGAAGTTATTTGATAATATCCCACCCAAAAAATAAAACAAAAGTAGTGTTGCTTATTTCTAAAAAAAAATCTCTTCCAGCGTATTTGCGATAGGAAAGAAAATAAGGAGATGTAGACACCGTATGTAAGAGTAGAAGATAAAATACAATACATAAAATCAAAAACAATAGACTGAATAAAATAAAACAAATAATACGAGAAACATACGTTACCTTACGCCGTTAGCTATTGATTCGTGTCTATTCCAACTAGAGCCTAATTTACTCTGAATAATTGTCGTAAAACGTAAAATGTCAAAGGTCAAACATATTAAGCGAAAAAGGTAAAAGAATTGTCATGTGGAACAAAGGAAAATACCCCATTTGATACGGCCTATGTAACGCTCCCATTGATTATATTTATAGATAAGTGTGTGAACGATACAGCGGCCACGGGTTGTATATTATTGCTGCCAATAAATTAATTTGTTTTGATTCTAGTGAAACTACGCATAGGTGTCCCACTCATTCGAATGGAGTTCAAACAATGGCAGTACATTAATTAAAACATACGAAGAGCTAAAACAAACAGAACTTAAATATAGCGTCAACTGATATAATATTTGAAAATTGTGCAATCATAGTGACAATAGGCACTATATATAGGCATTACCAACTAACAATATATACGCACATATCGCTCATTAAATATTACACTACAGTAGTATGTTATGTCTAGCGTCATGAACTCATGACTTCATGAGTTATCGAACCAATTTTCAATTCCACGTAAACTCCTAGTAAACATTATTATCTAATGAGTTTACTCATTTCTACTGGTAACAAACAATCTTTCCCGATAGTAAGATACTATGTCAATAGGCTAAGTAAACTTGTAATGGTGACATGTGAACTAAAGAAAATCATTTTCCTCTTTCCAGGTCTCCAGAGCCGAAACCAGAGAACATGGTCATCACTTTTTCGCCTCTCACAAAGGAGTCAAAAATCAGGAGACACATCAGGTCGATGTCAGACGTGCAGAGCAGCACGCCCTACAGAATTCCGTTCAGATCAAGGAAAGGCAGCACCCACACGCTGATGTACGACTCAGACACGAGAGCAAGGAGAATCAGGAGTCACAACAGACGCGTGGAGCTTGACTCTTCTGACTCGAGCGACTACTTCGAGTCGCCAAAGAAGATCAGGAGTCTAGGACAGAACATCATGAAACACACAGACTCCATGAGAATACTGTAATATAGTCATTAGAGATCTGATTTTAAATTATAAATGAGGCTGAACAATCTAGTTGTCGACTAGATTGGAATCACGTCGGGTTTCCGTCGATTAAAAGAAAAATCAGATTTCAATTTTAATTGGGATATCCTCGAGTTCAGAAAAAAGCTTTGGATTTACATGACTGTTCGTTTTTTGTAAATTAGATATGTTTGTATGTTATATATAGGTACTAAATATGGCACCGACACTAATAATATGCATAGTTAATGTTGTCGAAAGGTTGCATTTTTAAACGACTTTAGCAAAATAGTGCATTGCAAAATTGAACTTGTACGTCGAATAATCTGACGATCCCAAAGATGTTTATCCCAACGTGATTCAGCGAAGTAACTGACTATAGTGATTTCCTTTATGAGACTGTGATGAAGTAGGTTAACGGTTATGATGACTATTTAGTTGTAATTATTAGTTTATAAGTTTATTTTCATCGTCAGTTGGTGTCAATGACTATGAGGTGTACCGAAACGATGACCACGAGCACTGATGCAAAGTATGTTAAGAGATTGCGATTCTGGTGAAATGTTTTTCAATGGAAACTGTATAGAAAATGTTAAGTACCTACTTTAAATAAAATCATAAAGAGTCGCAATGGTTGCAGAAATTGTGGTCAAAGTTCTATTACCAACATTTTTCGTAATAATGAGTTAACAAAGAAAAAATAAAATACAATACTTACATCATGAGTACTTTTCGGCTGACTGAAATATATTGCATGTGTAACGATTGAAATCACGATAAAATAATGTGTTTTTCATAATGGACTACGTTTCTCATACTTTACGAAGAAACTTTACGGTAACATTCGGGCCAAAGCTCTGCTAGTCGCCATATTTACAGAATAACGCTGAAACACTTAGTTTCTAGAACCACTTGATAGGATAAATTATCTTGTTTACCGCACAATCTTATTGTGTTAGTCCTTATTAGTTTGCCATGAAGGAAAAAATAGTCTAGATGATGAATAGTCTAAATGGTGTTTCTCGAACAGCTAAAATATAATGAAAAGGTTTTAGTGTTATTTGCAAAGAAAACACTGTATTGTTTATTTTTAAGCGTTTATTTGAGTTGGTTCTGACATCATGACAGTGGAAAATTGTGACAAAAGCGTAGTGTAAATATGCACTTAATTACACACTGAGCTACTGAGTAAATGTTTAATCAATATCTCACAAATATTAAATATAAAGTCAAGAGAGGATTTTCTTCTTTATTTGTCCAAATATATTTAAGTTTTGAAATAAGTAGATGCCCTAAAAATCTAAAATAGTGTTTGGTGCAGCAAATATTCTTTTGTTTTGTTAAATTACTAACGTATAGTGTGGAAGTTGACAATACAAAGTGTAGATTTAAGTTTTGAGTATTTCGGCTTATTGTGCTATCTCTGGACCAAAAGCTATTGATGAAAACGGGATTTTGTAAGCGATTATGTATTAGGAGATGTCAGAGATAAGTGACATAGGCCTTCAATTTTACGAATGTGATAAGTAGCAGTTAAAATATCTATAATATTGTTATTTATTACATAATATGGAACCGTGATGAATGTCAATAAACGAAGGAATTCTATACCTATTACTTTGTTTTAATTTTTCGCCATTTTTAAATTTTTGAATACCTCCTTGAACTAGAAAAAGCATCCTGCAAAGTTAGATAGCAAAATATGGGGGTATGTTCTATCCTTAATTAGCTTTTGGAGAGAGGGTGGGAGGGTTGGTGAACACATAGTAATTTGTAACCACAAACAATAGTCTACTGACGTCATAGACAATACGATTCAAATGATTTATGGAAAAGTTCTTTATCTACTAAGTATACCTATACACAGATAAATAAATATCGGCGTACCTACATAGGGTTAGTAAGGGTAAGTAACTAATAACTTTAGTTGAGCAGTCGTCATCATAATAATGCTAATGTATTAGCTTGATAGTGATGACAAAATAATTCGACAACACGTTAAGGCTATAACCCTGACCAGCACCCTAATTGCGTAACACAGTTTGAATCACAATCCGAGAGTTTTGAAGGATGTTGCTAATCCATTGCTTCATAAGTTTGAAAAATTCGTCTGCTCATCAACGTAAATAACGCAATGGTCTCGGGTGATCTGTCAAAATGAATCAGATCAAATGTCATTTTATGTGTGTTGCCAACTAGGTAAGTTTTCCGAGGTAGGCTGGTCCTAGGGAGCATTTCACTGTGTAGTAATTGACCTATAAGTAGTGAGTGTAAACATCAGGTAAGTTGGTAACGTACTCTAATTTTTAATTTGCTAGACCAAAATGATAGCTGCGATCGACTTTTTTTTTTAAATATCACCTAAATAATTAATATTACAGAGACAACTCGACAACAGGGAAGGCCCTCCTGCAGATAATGACTCAGTGGTCGTTGGTGGAAGTCACTCGGTAAATAGATTATTTACAAGGTTATTTTTTATGTCGACACCAAATGTCATTTAAGTCTAGCAAATAAAAAATCAGAGTTTACTAAATAGCCCACAGCCGGTATTTTCTTATCGTGCTACATTTTAAAATACCTATAATAGGTACGTATACCTAATCTAGCATTGATAATTGATCAAACCTGACAGATTAATAGATGATGTTAATAAGGGCTGGACTATCGGTCTAGCCAGAATAGATAAAACCTCAAAATAAGATCAGCTATCGACAAACATCAGAAATCTATACATTGTAATATTTAGGATTTCTGATGTTTGTCAGTCCGAAAATATTATAGCAGCCATAAAATGAGAAATTTATTTACGAAGTAAATTTAAAAATATGTATAGTCATAGGCACTGCCGACAGCAGTGAGAACTTTGGAATAACATAATACCTATACCTATGTATATTTGCGTATACATGTACACAGGCCGCTGCGCGTCGCTAGTGTGGTTGCAACACATCACATTAGCATGTCGGTGACGCGAAACCATTAGTTTTGCCCCTACCAAAAAAATACGTTAGTTCATTGATACTGGACATGTTACGGCTAACGCCATCTATTGCAAGCGTTCGGAAGCCTTTCTTTCATTCATGCGAGACGTTAAGCCAAGAGAACTTGCTAAGTTTGACCATAGTAGTGACATCTAGTTTTAAAACAAAAAATGATCTAAGAGCACCCTGCTTCGACCAAACGCTAAAGTGTACTTTTTTATTAAACTGTGCCTCTCAATAAAATAAATCTTCAGCCTAATGTTTAATTAATGATCATTGATGGCGGGTGTTAAGGTCAATGCTCGATAGATGTCATTCACAAACATTTTTGCGAATTGCATGGCACTTCACTATTCATTGACACTAGTTTGACTGGTTTGACATTTGTTTGTTTACATTTACGACTTTTCATTGTTATTTCGGTCGTTTTACCGCAAAGGGTTTCGTTCACGATTTTTAATTCGAAATCTATCAGTAAATTCCATTTTTAGTGTGATATCAATTCAAAATGAAGACGTTATTTATTTTGCTGTTCGTTATCAAATTAATTTCTTCAACACCAACACCCATAGTATTGTGGCATGGAATGGGTAAGTTTTAGAAAATTCGATTTACTAGTACGGTCAATCATACTTTGTTAATGACCAAAAAGTTTATTCTGCTTAAAATATAGGAGTAATTAGGGAATGCCTTTTCAATTAATTTAAAGGACAATTGCTGGCTTCTATAATTTGGCTAATTATAGTTAATTCATATTTTAGACTTAATTGGTATATTTGGGTTGTTTAAGTAGGTATTTATGACATTGGTACATTTCATGGACTAAAGCTAGAACCCAATTAAATAACTTGATATTAGATAAACTCATGATTTTAATAGTTCCTATGTTCCTATTTTTAAACTTTCTCTTGTACAGTCTCCAGCACATCAAGTTACCAAAACTGACAAATTTTCTCAGTCGATTTTGAACTTAACTATAAACATTTTAAGGTTTAAAATCATTTGGAGAAATTTGACAGTTTCATATAACCTGTTGTGCTGGTGCTGCTGACTGTACCTAACTACAAAAAAAATAACTTTTATCACTGGGGAGACCGTCTGGATGTGATAACTTCCAAACAGATAATTTAGAGAATCCTGTATAAATTCAATGTGGCTAATACTGGTTTCCTTGAGTTTTATATAAACAGGAAAATATGTGGAATGAATATCATTCTAAATATAGATTTTATTCAAACTTAGGGTACCTTTTAATGTAGGTGGGTACACATGCTGCTGCATAAGAATACCTATATTATAATTCATAAAATTACAGGTACATTTATAATTTTATTTAAATTGTTTATTAAGTTATTCAGAATAACATAATTAATTATTAAAAATAACAAAATGATATCCTAACTTAACTAAAACTATACACAAACAAAAAGGCGGAAGAGCTCATTGGGCATAAAAAAATTCGTCCGCATCGCTGTCAATGGGAAAAGTGCCCAAAAGGCTGGCAGTATTGCCACGTTGGATGGCAATGCTGATGCTTTGGTCTAAAAAAAGGCCAGCCCTCTGGTCACGTAAAGACTACCAACCATTTGGCGATGTCCCGAAATACTCGATAAGCACTCTGACCCCATATTTTATTTAAATAGGATTCAAATATTTAAATTAGTGAAGTTTTGCTCCATATTCTCAACAAAATAATTTTTACTAGCCCAATACATGAAAATACATTTTTTTTGTGCACAGGTGACACTTGCTGCATAAGTTTCAGTCTAGGAGGACTTAAGATATTTCTAGAAAAAAACATCCCCGGTGTGTATGTGGATTCTTTGCAAATTGGTAACTCCACAATAGAGGACCTAGAGAATGGGTACTTCTTGAATCCTAACAAACAGGTGGAGGCAGTGTGCAAGTACCTAGCTAAAGAACCTGAGTTGCAGAATGGTTTCAATGCCATTGGATTCTCTCAAGGAAGCCAGTTTCTGTAAGTTTTTGGTATCATATCTGACATACTGAATAGTGATTTTTTTTATAATAATTATTCAGTGCAAACCCATATAAATATTATATTGGATAGAAAAATCTCTCACGAGACAAAAAGTATTGGTGTTGAGACATAAGCATTTTGTCACCATCAAGCTAATAACCTTCTCACAGAGAGGAGGCTTGTGTCCCAGCAGTGGGAACATTAAGGCTAATTATGCTATTAGCTGATAACTTCATAAAACAATTTAAATAAAATCTGTAATCAACTCTAGATAGTAGTATTTGTTTAATATAATTTTTAAATTTTGTAAAGCTTATTTATTTATTTATGAAGTAGGTACAGTAAACTGGACATCAGTGCAGTGGTAACAATAATGCACTACGAAAACGGCCTGGCGTTGCGGCGGGCGGCGGCGGCGCGTTGCTACGTGTACACCCCTCCCCGCTTCGTCTCTCGGGCTGCAAGTCCGGTGTATGTGCGTTGCAATGCCGGAACTCACTGTGTGGCATACCATGGATATTTGTATGTAGGACGCCGCAGCGACACTGTTTCGGCGCTGCGCCGCCACCGCAACGCATCGTGTGTATTGGCCCTTACAGTTACGACACAAATGTCAATGTCAAATAGTGTGCCACTAATGTGCGGTTGTCTGTACTCAGTACCTACTGTCACAAAACATACATCGTAATCAGCCTATAACGTTCCCACTGCTGGGACACAGGCCTCCTCTCTGTGAGAGGGAGTGGGCCGTAATCCACCACGCGGACCCAGTGCGGGTTGGTAGATGTCACATGTCTTCGAATTGTTGGTTGTAGGACATGCCGGTTTCCTCACGATGTTTTCCTTCACCGTTTTGAGAGAAGTGGTGATGAAATAATTTACACAAAGTAAAGCGCCTGTCTGGGTTCGAAACTACGCTACCACTGGGCCACCACTGCTCTCACATAAACATACATCTGAACTACCTACTCCAGTCTATTACTCTTGTATTCTTTGTTTTTTTATATTGTGTGTACTCGTACTTGTGACATGTGCGGAAAAAACATATTTTCGTCCTTTTCTTACTTTTGATAAAGTTGTAATATTGAAAGGCGAGCCGTAGTCCAGCGTTGCGGCCACATCCTGCCTCCGATCAAGAACCTGATATCCCTAGGAGGCCAGCACCAAGGAGTCTATGGTCTTCCCCACTGCGGGGCCCTGCGGCACCCCACCTGTGACTATATCAGACAGCTCCTAAACTACGCTGCTTATGACACGTAAGTCAATATTATAATAACTTAAAAATGACAACACAACTTAGGGGTAATCAGAAACGACAGGTTTTCGCTGTTCTTAAGATGCGTGTAACACGGGCAATTCAATGCGCGGTCCATGGCGATTGTGTCTGCAACACAGAGCAATTTATGTCAATACCAAGATGTTTCTTGATGAACCGCGTCTTCTCGCGTTATCACATGCTTCCTCGCGACAACGCGCGCTTCCTCTTGACCTTCACACGTGACATTAGGTTGAATAACGCATTGTCTAGAACTCAAGAAGATCCATCATTAACAGCGGCGGCCTTATGTGGTAGCGAGCAGGGCAACCGCCCAAGGCCTCGCTCTTACAGGGGCCTCGCGCAGCAACCCAGGTAGAAAAAGTAGACATCTAAAACTTTATTTTGTCCTTTATTTTGTCCTTAGAGGTATTAGTTAAACCAATAAAGTAAGTTTGGTATAAGAAGTAATATTAAAATGAACGATTAGAGATTTCAAAATTAAGTAATATCATCAGTGAATAGGGTAAGTCCGAGGTAGATGGCCCTACTAACTTTGATGAAGTATCGCAAAGATGAGCAGCAAATGCAGCAACTTCTAAATATCTCTGACAGTAGGAGAAACATCTGATATAGACGGATATGAATTGTGTAAAGAACTGAATATGTTTATTCATCTAAATGAAGGAAACGACGACATTATCTCGGTACTGTAACTTATAATAGAAAAAAAAAAACTAAAGTGAACCACGCTATTGGAATAGTCCTTTTTTTTGGGTGGGAAATCAAATAACTTCTCCCGCTCTGGGCAGAACAGGAGGGTGTGTCAGACTCCTACTGACTAAAACCCACCCGTATTTCTTCCGTTGCCTGTGTTGCCAGGGGCCTCGGTAAACCTTTTGGACTTTCACGCTACCCCGGCAGGCATCGGCCCTAGTGGGCCCCTACACTTGTGCTTACATCTCTTTGAGGCGCGCGTGGAACACAACGCGCCGTCGTCGTTGACCCGGGTACTTATCGGATGGCGAGCTACCCATTGCTCACCGTCCGCAAGCCCGCGCCTACGGTGGCCGGGAATCGGTCTGGGATTCCCGACGCCCAGGGCGTCCTGCGATTGGAATAGTCCTGGGAATTACAACTCCCACTATAACAGTTGTGTCTGCAGAAAGGAAATTATCGAAATTAAAAAATATTATAACATATTTGAGGAATTCGATGACACAAGATTGGCTGTCAGGTCTTGCTATTCTCTCAATTGAAAACTGCTTCGCAAATCTGCCTCCCGCAGCCTCGCAATGTTAAAGGCCGCTGCTGATCATTAATCTAGGTCCAAGACAATGCGTACATTTACATGCACACAATAACTACAGGGTTGCAGGTGTATTAATCGTTTTGTATGCATTGCGCATCTTACCGGTAGGCACTCATCGGTCAGCAAATAAGGAGCGGAATATGTGAAGGTCGCTTTTAATGCTCAAGTATCCTTGTGATTGGCTTAATATTGTTTTTGCACTTGCGGACACAAATATTGCACATTGTAACTTTTTAATAGGTTACCTAAACGTAATTGTTTTTTTAACCTTAGGTTATAATTTAGAGATCGGATATTGGGATGCATATTCATCTAAAGTTGAGATGTTAGCGAATGTGGAATGCGCTTTTGTATCGAAAAAATCCTGCGGTTCCGGGATCAACAAGGTTTCTGACTATTGAATCAGATTAGTGCGAGGGCTGCACTAAAAGTATCGGGAATGGAATATTTGCACTGTTCCTGTCATATTAAAATCTTTTTAAATAATCCTAATATTGTAAAGTAGGTAGGTAAATACCAAACTGCCATAGCAAACAACGTTAATATAAGATAACGGACTACATATATTTAGAATAATTGATGTAGGTACCTATTGAAACAAATAGTTAAAAATTATTGTGCTTAGTGAAATTCTGTTAAATTCCTGTCCTCTCCACATAGCGAAAAAAACAGTATATGTTAGCACCATTATATTAATAGAAAACGACGATAGGCATTTTGCGAGTTTGTGAGTGGGACAGAAAATTATAGGTACCTGCTTATGCGCAAGTAGCTACCCCGACAAATAGTTCTCTTAGTTTATTTAATTACAATAATGGCATTCGTCGCTGTGCTTGCCTTGCGTTTGGGTGTTTTTTTTTTGTTTTAACTAACACACACCACCCCTCTTCTTACACCCTACATATACCCATTTTAGAAGTCGCTTCTTTATTATACACCCGACTAGCTACGCATTCCCGTTGTTCCTGGCATCCCGTGTTTTTATTTTTTTACAAATAAAAATATTTAAGGAAGCTGCTTCCATACTTTCACAGCTAAAATTTAACTTTAGGTAATATAATATTAGGTAAAATAATATGCATCCGAATATCCGATCTCTGGTTATAATTTAGATCGGAAGTTTAACCTTATTAGGTAAAAAGTAGAATTAGATAACACGATAAAATATATTATTTTATCCACGGGATAGAATATTGTTAATCGTATCGTTGTCGTTAGATTTTTTTTTGACTTCTATCAGCGTTATGTAGGTTGTCTGCTTAACGTACCTCGAATTTTGATGATGTTTGTACCTATCTTAGAAGTGCTACGGAAATCTTTATGACTTTACGGATTATCCATCATATGTAATGCATACTTTTAACTTCGTTCCGCTTTCTTCATAAGAAAATATCGCCTACAAACATGGTATTTCTGCGTTTCCTTTCACCGAGATTCGATGTTAGACACAATTTATTTAATTTTACTTTGCTGCACTAAAATGGAATTCTTAATTCTCTGGAGTAATCTGACTTGTGCTAGCTGTCACTTTGTGTAATAAAATGGTCATATTTATTATAATGGTGATCGTTTAGTTTAATCTATTTATATAAGTGTAAAATAAATGTATAATAAGATGTGTAAAGTCTAGAATAAAATAAATATGACCATTTTATTACACAAAATGACAGCTACCACATGTCAGATTACACCATTGAATAGATAATTCGACTTTAGTGGTTACACAAACGAAACGTAACAATTTGGAACTATCTGGTGGTAGACCCGTACCATAATTTGATGCCCCTACGGAAGATGATTTTAGTTCGGTGTCTAAGCAAGTGGCTTGTTATGGATTTTACATAATTATCCTACTTGCCAGAATTTTCTTTGGTAGACCAGCGGTGATCAATCATGACAATTAGATGTAAGTACACAGCTGATGGTCAATGTTGCAGATTCCCTAAGATGTACCAATAATTTTACTGTCTTGAGTTGGGATATTCAAAATATACCAAAACGTAGTCCACGTTTTGGTATATTTTGAATATCCTAACTCCTAGCTCATATTACAGCTGGGTCCAAAACGCCCTAGTCCAAGCGACGTACTGGCACGATCCTTTGGACGAGGAGTCCTACATACACAAGACGATCTTCCTCCCCGACATCAACAACGAGGTTTACGTCAACAAGACGTATATACAGAACCTGCAGAAGTTGGAACACTTGGTGCTGGTCAAGTTCGACAATGACACCATCGTTCAGCCAAGGGAGACGGAATGGTTTGGGTTCTATGAGCCCGGACAGTCGAGGAAGATGCTTCCGATGCAGGAAACCAGGGTTTATAAGGAGGTTTGTTGTTTGTTACTTTAACAGATTCCAGTTTTTGCTACGGATTGGGGTGTTTTAAAATGTCTATAAAGCACTGCAATTCGTGAATAGGTCGGAGCCACTCACGGAGATTTTCTCATAAATGTTCGTTCTGTCCTAGGCAGTGAACCCCTACCACCTTGTAGATTGGATAATATTTTTATTACCACAGCATATTTTTTTTTTTGGGTGGTAAATCATCAAATAACTTCTCCCGCTCTGGGCGGAGCGGGAGGGTGTGTCAGACTCTTACTGACTAAAACCCACCCATATTCCCTTCCTGTTTTGCCTGTGTTGCGGGGGCCTCGGTGACCCATAAGTACCTTCCCGCGACCCCGGCAGGATTACCACAGCATGAGCTTTTTATATGGTAGCAGATAAGAAAGAAGAATCCTTGAAGACTGATCACTTAGGTCGCATATCGTTCGACACTTCAAGTTTTTATTTAGGGTCATTCCTACTGGTGAAGTGAAGTATAAAATTATGTGCGAAATGATGTCGATGTTATATTTTGTATATTTCAATTATTATAAGTTGATGGATATTGAAGGAATATAAACATAATAGTTTTGTTTATATTCGTTATCCTTTAAGAATATTAGATTACGGTTTGTTTCTTTACTCCATTTCAGGACCGGCTAGGCCTCAAGAAAATGGAAAAAGATGGCAAGTTGGTACTAATATCAACTGCAGGCGATCATCTCCGTTTCTCAGATAAATGGTTCATCGAGACTATCCTCAAGCCTTATCTTCTTAATTAGACTAGCCTTAAGATAAAAGGTTAATGTAGTGATAGCTAATAAGAGATCAAATCTCATTACCACGTTATAAGGTTTATGCGCATGTATTCGTTAATCTTGCTGTATTAATTAAGATGCTTGTAATAAGCTATGAGTCCACTTTGTTGCAGATTAGTATGACGTTTCTGACATCTATTGTACCTAATGATAGTTTCAAAGTCTGAGTTGACCCTGTAGGTACTCATTTTTATTTTTCTAACCCCGGCATTATGTATTATGTGCCCCGGGGCAAGTAATTCTACATATAGCCTCGTAAGGCCCAACCCAAATTTAGGTCGATATATATTTTTATGATTAGATATATAATTTAAATGATTTTAAATAGTGTCTCGGGCCGGAGTGTCAAAATTTTTTTGTCATTAAATTAGGTCGTTGGGCCTTACGAGGATAGAGTCGCCAAATGTGGTACACGTAGATATTTCAAGCATAATGTGTGCAAAGTTTGATCACATAATTATATTTCGCACTTTGCAATACCGTCTTGTAGACTCGCAAACTGGTTTTCAAATATTTGAAGCTATGTCTGGCGCTTATTCTTTTTGACTTGTATTGTATCTACCTAGTAGTGTTGAAACGCATGTTGAATCTGTATTGTTTTTTTGTTAATCATGTGATTAAGTGTTCTATTTTGAATCTCCAACCTAAGTAAAGGAGTAATCTGACTTTTTTTTTTTTGGATGGGAAATCATCAAATAACTTCTCCCGCTCTGGGCGGAGCGGGAGGGTGTGAGACTCTTACTGACTAAAACCCACCCGTATTCCTTCCTGTTGCCTGTGTTGCCAGGGGCCTCGGTGACCCTTTAGTACCTTCCCGCGACAGTAATCTGACATGTGCTAGCTGTCAAAACGATCACAATTAAAATAATTATGACCATTTTATTACACAAAGTGAACTAGCGCATGTGAGATTACTCCATTGAATTAATAATTCGACTTTAAAGTACTGATATTATTATTGTTTTATATTTTTTACATTCATGTGAACATATGATATAATTTTATGATACACGTTGAATAAGTTTGTGAACTAGGTGTACCTACGCCTTTATTAGTAGTCATAAGAGTTTCAATGCAATAAATATTGTGATAATAACTTTGGTTTAAATAAACATTTTTAAAAATAAATCTTGGTGGTTTGTTTTCCCTTTAAAACGCACCTATAAATAAATTTCGTAATAATATAATATAAAATAATTAATATTAAGGTCACCCGGGGCGAAAGCAACTAAAAAAAAAATTCTGAAACTTTGATTCCCTCCACCATGAGCTACTTAAATAATAGGGATATTCTAATAAACGTACTTCATTGCATAGCTTTCGATGAACAGTTTCGACATAAATTAAGTTACAAATAAACTTTGGTTTTTCATTAATTTGCATTATTGTTGAATAAGACCAGTAAAAGTTACATTCACCCCACTTTGGGGTAAATGTGACTATTCGTTATAACTCAGTTGTAATCTGTTTCTAAATGTTGATGTCAAGAGTACATGTAGATGCACACAGAATTATCTGTAAAAGCTATATAGCGTCGCCGAGATAGAGTTCAGTTTCAAGCAAATTTACTTTTCTTTTTTTATGGGGTGAATGCGACTCCAAAATGGCGGCTGACAGAAAATGATCTGTCAGTACTACAGTAGGTGAACTAGTGATGCCATCTGTACTTTATTTGAAAAAACTATGATTCCGCTTTACTCCAATAGATAGAGCTATCTACAAAAATGATTAGATTGAGAGAAAATTGAATTAGTTGCTTTAGCCTCATAGTTGCTTTCGCCCCGGGTGACCTTATTAATAATATATTATAATTAATATAATTAATTATTATTAATAATTAATATAATTAATTATTATTAATAATTATGTTGCCACAGATTAAAATAAAACAACAACATTATGTAGTTGTTAACTAATCTATTTTGACTCCAAACAGAATATTTGTATCGATACCTACATTACCGATGTCATTCTATAAGGCTCTCTAGATCTTGCTGCCTACTCCTGACTGTTGTTCGGTCCACATCGGGTTGTGATCGTGCGTCTACGTAAACGCGAACGCATCGGTTAAATTCAGAACTTTTCTTAATAAAAGGGGAGTTTGCACCGCGTACTTTGTGCAGGGGGAACTTCACTATACATTGTAGCATGCAGCGTTCTGCGATCTTGTAACTGAGGAAGAAGAAGTGAAAAAGTTATTGTAATAGTTCGGTAATGTTGTGTTTGCCAGATTCCGAAATCCAGATAAAGAAAGCCAGGATTCAGCATAATATTGAGCCGCGACAAAGGTCTGTAACTGTCCTTTATTCTCAGCATTTCTCCCTATTCAAAGTTCCTAGGACCAAATATTACGGATGGATTTATCTATATCTACATGGCTACAAGTTATGCTGATCAATGTGCAAACAAGGTATTTATTATTGAGCAAGGTTGCAGACAGACCACTTATAATACCGGTAGGTCTGATATTCATGTATCTTTATATTAGTTTTGTATTCTTGATTATTTGTAGTTATTTAAAGGTCAGCCACAAACTGGAAAATCAAAAGCTTCGCCCACACTCAACAAACTACAGTCAGCGACAAAAATATCGGGACAAAACGGAAAATTATCTGAACAACTGAGAAAATGAAACTATATCTCAATGTCAGAAGCGGTACTTTAAGAGTGAACACAGTTCTCGATAACTGCACTGACTTTTTACAGGAATTTAATAAGAGATAAGTATGGTGTTATCCATCGGAAAAAACGACGAACTTCTTTCTATGCAAACTTTCATCCCCTTTTAACCGCTTTACGGGATGAATAAATACTACACAGTTACATACACAGTTCTCGATAACAGCACTGATTTTTTACAGGAATTTAATAAGAGACAAGTCTGGTGTTATCCATCGGAAAAAATGACGAACTTCTTTCTATGAAAACTTTCATCCCCTTTTAACCGCTTTACGGGATGACAAAATACTCAGCCCTCACTTTCGTTATAAGAAAATCTTGTGCAACATTTCATGCTTCTAGACCCAATGGTTAATTAAGGCTGTGCGTTCTCAGTATTGAATTAACGAATTTAAGATCGAATAAAAGATTTGACGGCGCAGCAAATGGCGGCGCCCCGTTTTGTTACGAAGTTACTGGAATCACCGAAAAGTTCGGATTAGAGTGACACTGGCTGGTGACAGTCACTCTAGCAGAGCGTCGCATCGCTGGCTGTGTGGCGGCTGTCTTCTGATGACAGAAGATGATGTCAGAGGAGCCGCTGTCGTACCACGTCCACGACAAACTGCTATATTCTGGCACAATCCTGATAATAAAGAAGCTGCTGAACCACTAATACGATTATCACTTCTGGTAAAGGCTATCCGATAGATTATAAAGTTTAATTTCTTGTTGATCATTTCAAACGGTCAGTTCGTCCCGGTACTCTGACGCTGACTGTACCTACCTGCGCGCTAATTACTTCGATTCTTGTCAAAACCAGTTCTCATCAAGACCTTTAAGTCGTTTTTTTTTTGCAAAAGTGATACTTACTCGAAGGGATTGATGCAGTCCATTCGAATGACGTTGTATCCTTGATCATGTGCTAGCTCTTTGCTTTTCTCTGCTAGGAATACTGCTAAACCTTGCCTTCGAAATTCTGGGAGAACTGTTATCATTTTGATCTGGAATTTAGGAGCATTCATTATGCTTAGGTATTTATCAGGTTAAGATAGTCAGGAAAATTATTTCTTAAGTAAAAAGCTAATTGACTACCAACTTAAATCCTCCTCACTGAGCGCCATTTTCGATTCAGGGATCCGTTTGCGTAATTTTGCTTTAATTGCATTTTTTTGTTAGAGTCGTGTCTAGCCAGCTAATGGTTGTTAATGGAGATGTAAAAAAAATCATGGCAGTAGTACATAATAATGAAATTAAAAGGAAAATTATCACAGCTAAGTGGGCTTTACAAGTTAACGAGTAATAGTCGACCAACTTAAATTTGCTGTTGGATAATTGATATATCGATGTATGGGAGAACATGTTTTTCAATTACAATGTTAAGTTTGTTTTTGGGATAAATTCATCCCAACTTTCCAACTACGGTCCCTTCATTGTGCGTGGTCCGACAACGCACTTGGCCGGTTTTTTTTTCTTTTTTAGTCTTGGGTAGCAAACAAACAAACACCTTTGATGGCAAGTGTTTACCACCACCTTTGGGAAATTGGAATACCAGACCAGACCAGGGGGGTAACCATCACCTCTTATAGCAGTATTATTTCAATATTACTTAGCGTGAGAAAGAGATGGAGCTATGAGTTCTGTATAGCTCCATCACTTTCCCACTGTGAAGTAATATTATAATAATACTGCTATAAGAGGTGATGGTTACCCCCCTGGTAGTAGGAAGAATCCATACCGTGTGGTTTAAGTCGGGAAGAGTTTGACAGACCCCTGTGCCCGGGCGTAGGTTATCCATAAGGTAAGTTGAATGCTTTCATGCAAACCAGGTAGTTATAAAAAATACCGGTCAAGTGCGTGTCAGGCCACGCACAATGAAGAGTTCCGTAGGTGGGATGAATTTATCCCAAAAACAAACTTAACATTGAAATTGATAAACTTGTTCTCCCACACATCATTATACGTTACGGTCAATTCTCCAACTGCAAATTTAAGTTGGTCGACTATTACTTATTAACTTTTAAAGTCTGCTTAGCTCTGTAGACTTTAAAAGTTAAAATTAAAGCTATTTCAGCTGAAATTACACTTTGTCGGTAGGATTAATATGTATACTTTGTGCCAAATTACAGCTTTCTAATACTAAGCGTCTCTGAGCTAAAGCGGAGACAGACAGACAGACAGACGGACATGGCGAAACTGTAAGGGTTCCGTGTTTACTACGGAACCCAAAAAAGTTGTTACCTCATAAACTTTCTGTTGTTTGAAAACGTCCCACAGATTTGGCGTCTCCTGTAACTTTGCCGTGAAGTATAGAAAATCCTTGGTGTTAGGATCCTGTAAACCAATAGAAGAAATTTCGTGGGTATTAAGTTACCTATTAGCTACTTACTTAAAATAAGGAGTAGATATTCATCACATATCCCGGCTATACTATCTGATGCTTACGTTACGTACTTAGCTGTAGGTAGTGCTTGCAATTACCGCTTAGCTGTAGGTAGTGCTTGCAACCACTAGATTCTAGTGGTTGCAAGCACTACAGCTGAGCATGGTCCTAGGCTCGATTCCCAGGTCGGGCAGTGTTCTTGGGTTTTTTTACATCAAGAATTTCTTAGTAGCAGCCTAGAGGCGATTTGTGCCCGGGTGAAGACAATAGGCTCGCCCCCTATTACATGGGACTTAAACATTACTGGTGAAATGGGTGTATTACAGGTACTGCCCAACCCCTCGGGAAATACAGGCGTGATGTTATGTTATTTTTGTGGATTTAATAAATTCAGGATTAGTTGTCTTTACCTGTCTGAAGAAGGCATAGTTCCTTAAGTTTTTGGGGTCAACGGGGCTACTGGCGAAGCTGACACACAGTCCGGCTATCGAGCCATCTTCCGTTCTAGCAAACAGCGAGTTACCTGTAATAAAACAGGCCAAGTGCGAGTCGGACTCGCAAACGAAGGGTTCCGTATCTACCCTATTAAGATCGAGCAAAAAAACGTCGAAAAAACATGTTTCTTAGATGGAACATCCCTTTAATTATTAAATGTATTTCATTTATATTATTTTTTATTACAACGGCAATAGAAATACACAATCAGTGAAAATTTCAACTGTCTACCTATTACGGTTCATGAGATACAGCCCGCTGACAGACAGACGATCGGACGGACGGACGGACGGATAGGGGAGGCTTCGTAATAGGGTTCCGTTTAGCACCCTTCGGGTACGGAACCCTAATAAACGAATGGCTAAGAAGGTTCTCCAGTTTCACAATGCTCGTATAGGAAACAATTTATATGAAGCTATCTACCACTTATGTTAAGGCGCTGACAAGACCCAATTGAACAAAATAGGCTTCGCTTAAGAAAAAAAATTGCCAAATCTGTATAGTTTGTGGTAGCGGAAAAAATATATGTTAATTTTGAACATATTTCCCAGAACCTGGTTGTTACCAAAACACGTTTTGAAAACAAAATCTCGATACAAACTAACGTTAAACTAACCTCTTACTTTCGAGTTTTAATCCAAAATATCTGTATCAAATATCAACATACATTACGTATTTAATTAATAACTAGAACGTCTTATTTGAATGCAGAACTTGGTTGTTTTTTATTTTCGATTACTCGACTCAATTTTGAGTAAATAGATAATTACTTCATATTTTGCAATAAATTACAAGCGTTGTGTCATCGCGCTTCTCTTTCTTTTCTATGGAATTTGACAGTGCCCGCGGTTTAGGTGTTGTCAGCGTCTTAACCGTACTTAGTTTTTAAGATGTGAAACAGGCCACAATTTCAATAAACCAAAGATTTAAAGTGGTCCACATAATTAGAATCACCACGGCCTACGCATGATGAGTTTCAGTTAGAAATTAATTAATTACTATAATCGGTAAAATCGGTTTATTTTTATCGATTTTTGATATATTTCAACTTCATCTCTACGTTGGCAACGCATAGGCTATCATCATCATCATTTCAGCCAAAAGACGTCCATTGCTGGACATAAGCCTCACCCAAGCCCGCCACTTCAACCGGTTTTGTGCTTCCCGCATCCAGCGGATTCCTGCAGCCTTAACAAGGTCATCGGTCACGTATCAACGGTCTTCCGGTCCGCGGTCGCCACTCCAGAACCTTTCGGCCCCATTGGCCTTTCTTGTTCTGCAAGCAATGTCAATGAGCAATGCCCACTGCCACTTAAGTTTGGCAATTCTTCGGGCTATATCGGCTACCTTGGTTCTCCTGCGGACCTGTTCATGTCTGATACGATCACGGATGTGTTAATATTGGATAAAATGGTGAAAGCCATTTTGAATGGGCCATCGCTCTTCGCCGCCGCCGCCGCCCCGGTCATAAATTGTCAGAGAATGACCTACAATTACATTTAAGTACCTACCTATTACTTTATTAATTGTCAAGGACAGCTAATGAGACACAATTGATTTTCTATTGTTTGACTCCGAATCGGTGTCGCGCGGGGCTTAAGACTGTGCCAAGCAAAAGCGACGAGCGCTAATTAGGTATTTAACTTCATGCACTCACTGTGTGCGCAGCCACGCACATAGCTGCACTTGCACACGTGCGTGGCTGTTGAAAATCAAAACTTGGTAAGTTCTAACATTTAGTCAAATATGACATCATGTGGATTATGACTGAATATAATTCTACTAAATTATTTTTACCTGAGATCCATATTTTTTTCTAATTTTGTTTGAATTGGAAACAATTTGTGCAATCATTTCAATGTTTTTTTTTGCAACAATTACAGGTTAAGCAGAAGAAGATAAAGTAAGGTGAACAGGTAGGTAACCTACCTTGTTTTAGCAAACTAACAAGATATTCGTCAAGTGCGCAGTCGTTAGTGATATCCATGTTTCGTGACTGAACCAAGACATGTTCGCTCAGGTAATATTGCTTGATCACGTCCAGGGCAACGTCGTGGTGTTCATTTGTCACTTGGGACACCGAAAAGTGGTCTGGCTGAAATTATAATGATGGTAGGTACTTTTATCCAAACTGTAGAACAAATTTCTATAGCTGAGTAAGTTGTAACTATAGGTCTATTAGGAACTTAGGAAGTCTGAAACTGTGAAACTTTCTGAACAGGACAGGGTTATAGCAGAAGCCTCCTTAAAAGGCCATAATTTCTACCTCTTTGTGAAAACTACTTCGTTCAGGTATTATCTACGGTAAATTATGCCGAAAGTTATCGAGTGATTGAGGCAACGAGGCTTTAATGATCCTAGCATCGATATTTATAGATCTTTTTTCAATACCTTTTCTTGCTGAAGCAAATCCATTATACCAAAAACACTGTGACATATTCTAATTTGTGGTTTAAATACATTTTTTATACTTTTCGTAAGAACAGGAGGCCCTAATTTGGTTAGTGCTAAACGAAACATTACGAGAATTTTCTACAGATTCGTGCTAAATCTCCAAACTTTGGCACCAAATGTTACGCAAAGGGCCTGCTCCGATGACAGACAATATACTTCACCGTATGACAGACAGTGTTAAATTACAAATGGCCAGTAGCAAACAAATACGTTCTGAGTCTCAGCGGAAATACTCCGTGGAACTGTGTAGAGGCTTTGGTACTCATACCAAAGCCTCTGCACAGTTCCACGGAGTATTACCAATTATGTAAAAGTGTTTGTACAAACCTACTTACAGAAAATAAAATCATTTCATTTAATTTCATTTTATTTCATTAATCTAAAACCAATAATACTCTTAAGTATAATTAGTTTTAGTATAGGTAACTAAATTTTAAAGGCTAGTGCAGACTGGTGCGATATCATGGTCGCGACAGGCAGCGATATGCCTGTCGCACCCGGGATGTCGGGCCAGTTTGCACGAGCCTAAATTTAAATTTATTTTACATAATTTCCAATGGAATCCATAATAGTACTTACCCACTTATACCATTTACCTACCTCGTATAAATTTGTTTATATGTACAGTCTAGTTTCTTTGATTATTTATATTTAAGAGCGTTTACGCCGAAAAACCAGCCCTATCCAACTGCTCAGGGGGGTGAGACAAGGGGATGTGTCCTGCCCTTTATTACATACGGTGCCGAAACGTGGACACTGACAGTCGGGCTGGTCCACAAATTAAAGGTCGAACAGCGCGCCATGGAGCGGGCTATCCTCGGAGTTTCTTTGAAGGATAAGATCAGAAATGAAGTTATCCGGAAGAGAACTGGAGTTACCGACATAGCCTGCAGAGTCAGCAAGCTGAAGTGGCAGTGGGCTGGCCATGTGCGTCGAAGGACCGATGGCCGGTAGAGCAGACGAGTTCTGGAGTGGAGACCGCGTATCGGCAAGCGTAGTGTGGGACGCCCCCCAGCTAGATGGACCGACGACCTTAAAAAGGTGGCTGGGACAGACTGGATGTGGAAGGCGGAGGACAGGGTGTTGTGACGCAGCCTGGGAGAGGCCTATGTCCATCAGTGGACTGTTATAGGCTGAGTTGATTGATTGATAAGCCTTGATGGTTTACATCAAAATAATGATAAGTCAGTAGATTGTTATAAAAGGGACCTATTTAGGCACGAGATAGGTTCGAGTGCCTAAATAGGCCTTTCACCCGAGGTAAACACTGCTTTTCATTTCGAATATGAGGAAAGTAAATAAAAACATGATTAGTTAAAGAAACAATGTTTTATTAAACCATAAATCAACAATATTGGAAATTATTATCTATTTAAAAATATTTTTAAAATTAGAACAATTATGAACGTAAAGGCTCGTGCAGACTGGGCGATATCGCGGGCGCGACAGGCTTAATTTGTCTACGAGCACTAACCTAGCTGCGGAGACCAACGAAGGTGGCGCTGTCATACAAAATCAGTGTTTAATGGATGAGGGTGACGATATTATCGTTGTTGTCCAAATTGATGAGCCAGAAGTTCAAACAATTACTGATGAGCAGTATGCAGCAGCCGTAAATTCAATGAATGTGTAACAACGGGAGTTTTTCAGGACCATCTCTAACCGACTGTTGCGTACCGACTGCTAGACAGAGCCATTACGAGTATTTGTAACTGATGGCGCTGGGACAGGTAAAACTTTTACCCTTAAACTTGTGGTTGAACAAATAAGTCACCTTCTCCACAGTCCTAACGGTAAAGACGTAGTGGTGACAGCGCTAACTGACGAGGCTCATTGGAGGCGCTACCTTACATTCCACATTTGCCCTCCCTGTTGAAAAGGGCAGGTTAGAGACCCTGCGTCTCTTGACCGGAGAGCGCCTTCAGAGATAAAGGCAAAAGTGGAATAGTATAATATTATATATAAAATGGCTTATCATAGATGAGATTTCTATGGTTCTCTTCACAACCTTAAGAAACATTCACCTCCGGCTACAACAAAGAAAGTAAGCGATGCTTATTTTGAAGGTGTAAACGTTTTGCTGTTTGGGGACCTGATGCAGCTTCCACCAGTAGCTAAATCTGTCGGCGGGGCAAATTGTTTTAAACAACCGCCATATTTAAGTGCTGAAGTGGACTTATGGGCGTTGTTTAGCTTTTGCGAACTGCCACAGAATATGAGGCAAGCAGACGACACCACATTTGTGGATATTTTGAATAGTGTGCGGGTCGGTTAACTGACCATGCAGCAACTTGAACTCCTGGATCGGCGTAGAGTACCACTCATTGGACCATTCACAGATGGCGAGAGAATGATAGTGATGGTGAGAGAATATATCCCACGACAAGGCCGGTGGATGATTGCAATGAAATAATGACCAACGAACTCGCCAAAACATCCGGATGTATGACGTGGTGGCAACAGATATATCCATGGAGGCCAAAAGGACAGCGGCCAAAGCCCGAATTAACTCCTTCAACCCCAATAAAACAGGAGGTATTGTTGCATTTTTAAAAGTTGGTATCAACTCGGTTGGTTGATTGTCAAAATTGAGCCTAGCACTGTCGAATTTGACGCGTTATGGGGTCTAGGTAAAGTCGAGCGGCGCATGCTACCACTGATACTATGGTGGGTCGTGACAGTGCACAAGCTACAAGGAACGACACTGGACAAAGTCTTCGTGGATCTAGGCGCTAAAATGTTCGCCAAGCTTATGTCGCACTTAGACGCATGAGACAGCTAGATGGCATTTGGTGTTTTAGATCCACGTAAGCTTATCCACGAGCCTCATGACAAAAAGTCTCTGCAAGAACTAAATCTCTTTAGAAATTTTAATCACAATTAAAAAACCAAAATAAAAATAGTTCCGCGTTTATTATTTGCGCGATATAGATTTCCCAAAAAATAAAAGTTATCTTTCGTGGCACTTGTGCGTTTGCAAAAATATCATTTTATCACTAAAAGGTATGAAAAAAAATATATTAATAAAAAAAGAAAAAAAAAACACGCCTGCCTTTTCAAAAAGTGAACTAAAAAATTAAAAACAAGCTATATTTAGTTACTTACCTTGTGCCCATTCAACACTAAAATAATTTAAGTAGCTTGTTTTTATTTTTTTAGTTCACTTTTTGACAACGCAGGCGTGTTTTTTATTTTGTTTAATTATTTATGTTTTTTTTTGTCCTTTTCTTCAGCTGGAATAGATTTATTTTTTAATTCTCTTCGGATAGTCTTTGGAAGTCTAGGTTGCGGAGAGAATTCGTAGGAATGTAGACTTATCGTTTTTGTGACTTTACTTAGTTTTATTTTAGACGTATTTTCCACTGATTCTTCTATGTATCCTTCGGCTACTTTACGCGAATTCCATGCTCCTTGTCTTTTCATTGTAGTCAAATCTGCGCCTGGATCAGCTAACAAAGTAGCTGAAGTTCTGCGGTAGCAATGACCAGTCCATAAGTTTGGTTTTGGTAAATTAAGATACTCGTACGTAGCTTCTGTTGTTTCTCTGACCAGACATTTTGTTTCTGCCAATTACTTGCGTCAAACATCTTTAAATCAGGAAAAAACTATCAGTTTCCATATCACTAGGTCGAACTCCTTGGTATGTTTCTATGATTAGAACAAATTCTTTTTTACTGCGAAGGTTCGGTCAACTTTAGTTTTAGTACCTCTTAGCTCTACTAGTATTATTTCACCTTGTTTCTCTAAGTGAATGTTTATTATATTCAATGCTTCTACAAGCGCCAGTTATGGCCAATATAAACAAGACCTGAAGTAAAAGTAAATCTTTAATGGGTAGTTCTCATGCATCTATACAAACCTATCTTATTACAGTTTAAGACAAATTTCTTAGATGCGATGATACTATAAAGATTTCCTTACCTTCATTACTAATTATGTATATTTCGTCTGGCGCTTGATTTAAGAAGGTTTGGACCTTTGGTTTGTACGGTGAAAACTTTGGAGTTTTTTGCTTTGAATCCATCCCTCTGTCTTTTGAGAAAATATTATAGTTCGGCGAAATAAGTTGTTCTACCGTTCAAATAATTTATCATCGATACCTGGAGGACCATAAAACCGGGTCACTACATCACGACAAGATCGCTTTTCTTTACCATCAGCTTGCGTAATCGTCACCGTACAGGTCTAAAAACAGCTTTGAGACTTTCATAGACTGGCTATTTGTGCTCGAAATGTTAGAAGGAGACTAGAGGAGCGTGGTCTGAAACATTATAAGATATCCAATGGTCTCAAACTGACACGAGCTCACAGAATGGCGAGCCTACAATTTGGACGCGAACATTTACATTGGACTCAACGTCAATGTAGCCTGGTTATTTTTACAGATGAAACACACAGTACACTACATACAGTTTTTAACCGGCCGCTTGTAAACGATATAATAAAACTAATAGCTTGTTAGTTTGTTCAGTTTTTGATTTTCTAAGAACTTTCAGTGTCACCCTCGTGTGCTGTATGGTTTATGGTGGACTTAGGAAAGTCTGGTCTAATCCGAAGACAGGGAGAACTTCTTCAGAGATGTTGCATTGAAGAGAAGGTGAGTTATGGCGGTGGATAATGGGCAGTTTGAGGTGGAATTTCCACTGAAGGAAAACCTGGCCTTGAGGTTGTGACGGGACCACGGTTGCCACCAATAAATAGCGACCGATACATTCGTTAATGCCTAGAGGCTCATGTGATGCCATATGCTGAGTTTGTGGGCCAGGATTTAATTTTCATGAATGATAACGCAAGGGCGCACACTACAAGAATTGTTCGAGAATAATGGAATACCCAGCCATGCCTGATGTTAATAGAGCACTTATGGAATGAGCTGAAGAGGCATGTTTGAACTAACCAACCAACTAGCTCCAGAAATTCAGTTGGAGCTGAAAACTGCCATCTTGGGAGCATAGGAGAACATTCCACAGCACCTCATAGTGGCATTAATCAATTCCATGCCGAACCGCATGACGGCCATCGTACATGCTCGTGGAGGGAACACTAGTAACTAAATAAACGTTTTCTCTAAGTAAACCATTATTTTCTTCGTAAATCCATGCTAATTTTGCCCCTGAGAAAAGCAAAAAGTCGAAGATTTTAAATTTTGAACAATGATAAACGGAAATGATAGTGAGCGACTGGTTTCAAAACCAAATACCTAAGTATATTTTTATCTTGTACTACCATTATTTAAGAGGCTAACAACACCTAAAGCGCGGTCACTGTCGGACTGCATAGAAAAGAAAGAGAAGCGCGATGACACAACGCTGGTATGTGAAAAATGTGAAGCAATTATCTATTTATAAAAATCTATTGATTGGATAAAAAATTAAAACACTTGTTAATACGTTGAATAATCTGTTAAAAAAACATAATTATTGCATGTATATTATTATGGTTTTTAATCGTTAAAATATGTTTTTAGAGGTCTCTTCGTGATTTTTTCTATCATATCAAATTAGTTGTATTATCTTTTCAACACACTGGTGCCGATTCCCTTGTTCACAAACTAAACTAAATTTAAGTTCAGTGCATCTTTTTCTTTCTATTTTATTAAGAAAAGGACAGAAGATAAATTTTAGTTTAGTCCTGTCAAATTAATCAGCGCTTGACGTAAATTGACGTAATTTTAGTAGGCAAGTTTTTAATCACGTCTAAACTTGTATGGAGTAGTGACAGGCGCTAATTAATTTGACAGGACTAAACTAAAATTTATCTTCCGTCCTTTTCTTAATGAAATAGAAAGAAAAAGATGCACTGAACTTAAATTTAGTTTAGTTTGTGAACAAGGAAATCGGCACCATTATCTACCTATAGTATATCCTATAGAATATCATATATTTTTCTGATTTTATTTACTGCAGTGGATACTTTTAGGCATTATAAAACTTATAAAACTTGCGTTTAGCTCCTGTAGTCCCTTAAATAAGATAGAGACACACAAAAATATGCGGGGTGGATGGATTCAGGTGTCCGGGTAATGTTGTGTATATACGAGAACATGGTAACGTTACTGTTAGACTAGTCTTGTTGTGCATATACGAGAACATGGTAACGTTGCTGTTGGACTAGTCTTGTTGTGTATATACGAGAACATGGTAACGTTACTGTTGGACTAGTCTTGTTGTGCGTATACGAGAACATGGTAACGTTACTGTTGGACTAGTCTTGTTGTGTATATGTATACGAGAACATGGTAACGTTACTGTTGGACTAGTCTTGTTTTGTATATACGAGAACATGGTAACGTTACTGTTGGACTAGTCTTGTTGTGCGTATACGAGAACATGGTAACGTTACTGTTGGACTAGTCTTGTTGTGTATATGTATACGAGAACATGGTAACGTTACTGTTGGACTAGTCTTGTTGTGTATATGTATACGAGAACATGGTAACGTTACAGTTGGACTAGTCATTTTTTGGACAGTGGTAAAATAGTGTCGTTGGAAACTTTTCATTGCAGTCTTAGCAGATTAATTAAGTCATGCTAAAGCCCTAATATTCATAGGAAAACAAAGTTGCGCAACATTTTTTCAAGCTGCATCACATGTTGCGCAGACAAGGCACGAACAGAGGCTAGGCAGAAAGAAACTCGTTTGAGTTTCTGCTATACTTACAGTTTCTTATGAAACTACTTTTAATTATAGTCTCAGTTTAAGTAGGTAGCTGCTATTCCAGAAATGATTAATTAATTTTAATGTTTCGTATTTAATTACTAATAAACAGTTACCAATTCTGTGATAAACTTAGGTTTACGTACCTCGTTTCAAAGATTCGGTAATGTAGTAACCACCTTAATAAGAATGAAAATATTTTTTATAAAACTTGCTACAATACTATGTAAGTAACTTTATTGTATTAATAATTTTGATTACATCCCTTTATGTAAAATGTTTAACATTCCATATTTTTCTAGGTACAATAAAAATGCTCGTACAGCTATGTAAATGCTTAGACTTAATAGATCTAGCGGATATTGACGCGTATCAACCGAAATTCAAATCTAACGCTGAATCGGGGAATTTCGAAGAATACAGACCAGAAAACCTACCACCAAAGCCTATCCGCAAATATTGGTTGTTGAATGAGCACCCCCACTTTACGAGGGGTCCAGTAGCGCGGGTCTATGAGGATGAGAAAGATACGAATTTGAAGCAGAAAATTGCTAATCTTGTGGATCAAACTATGCGCGATACTCAGAAAAAGATGAAAAAAACTGAAGAAATAAAGCGTGATCATAGGGAGGAGTCTCCTTACAAGATTGGCTTTATTCTATGCATGATAAAGAAGTCCAAGAATGTTATGGACGAGCTGTTCAACGTGGCGGTGAAGCATAAAGAGCAATGGAAGTCTCTCCAGCATTTGAAAGTCTTCGAGCTGATCATGCACACTAATGTGGATACGACAAATCTGTTGCGACAGCTTGTAGATGTACATTTGAAGCATATGAACTCTACGCGGGATGAAAAGAGGGTCATTTTACTTTAAACTTAAGATTGTTTGTACGTGTATATTAGGTCAATATTAAAAGATAACAAAAAAACTGTGTTGTCTTTTTAATTTGTGGCGGCCATCTACATCACCACATGCGAACTACACATCACACTGAGATCACGCAAAATCCTGCATCGTGCAAGCAGAGTTTACCGCGCAACTAGCATGTATACAACATCCCGACATAAACCGTCGGGCAGTTGCCCACCAGAAAAAAAGTACTCTGTGCTCACCAGACACGACACCTGTCTGGTCGGAGGATTCTCCCTTTTCTATGGAGGATGAGTGAACTTACACCCTGTTCCCCATGCCTCTATAAATTTATTATTCCTTATAATAAATAATTCTACAATTTGAACTCTTATCGGATAGCACCTCCTGGTGCTATCCGATAAGAGTTCAAATTGTAGATTCGAAGCAGCGGAAAGCTGGCAGATAATGGAAACGTAATGCAATATTTTTCATATTTGAATAAAGACGGTGACAGAGATTGAAATTATACGAAAAGAAAAACATGATAAAATTATTTACCCAATCCAGTTGAACTATAAAACTTTTTAGATAACGACGATGTTTGACACAAAATCAGTGACACACCTAATTCGTCGTCATCATTTCATCCTAAAGACGTCCACTGCTGGACATAGGGAGCACCGCCACTTCGACCGGTTCTATGCTTCCCGCATCCAGTAGATTTTAGCGGCCTTCACAAGGTCAAACACCTAATTTTTCATTATTTAGATTCAGATTCTGCTTATAACATGGCCGTCAAACACGTTGATTCCCATTCATTCCTTAAAAAGTGTATTGTTCCATTTCAAGCCGCGTTCGAAGCAAGAAATGCGCTGCACTATATTCACTAGACAATACAGATGTGTATTTCAAAACACACATTGTGTACCATCTTCTTAAATAATGAGAAGGCGCATCCCATCTTTTCCGCGCGGTAATTATTTCTCAGGTAGCATGGCGGCGCCACGCCACAGCCGTGCCACACCTGCGCGTTGATGAGGTCGGCGCTAGTGCATTAGTTGATGACGTCACGGCTCGACGCAGACGACACACCACGGGAAGGTTAAATATGTTGATGTAGGTTGGTATTAGTTGCTCTTTGGATTCCAAGTATGTTACAGGTATGTTTCTGGATATCGAATAATAATCATCATTTTCATTGAAGAGAAACAGCTATATTTTATATAAAGTATTTTTAGCGGCACCTGGAATTCTGTTGATATTTCAACTGATTTTACAGTGTTATTTTTATAGAATCCATTAATTGTTCAACATCTCCTACAGCAAGAAATTTGAAGACATGTTGACAACCCTCACTGCGGCATTAATTTGTGTCCATACAATGATTGATTAGATCCACCGCCACACACAAAAACCTTCCCCAATAACAGCAGCTTTCAAATAGGTATCGCATCAAACAAAAGAGCATCACAATGGAAAACTAAAAACTTTTTTGGCTTAAATAAACAATGGAGTGTAGGTAAACGTGAAATAGATGTATTTTGGCTGTAGGGCTGTTAGCTGACGGAGGGTAGTTTGGTTTTTAATGTGCAACTCCATAACGTTTCATGATTTACGAATGCTTGGATGCTTTGATTATATATAATATGTTTAGATAGAGTGTCGCACTGCAAAAGAGTTCTTTTGCAGTGGTTGAAGTTTCAACCAACAGGCCAACTTTGTCTTTGTTATGCTGGTGTGCGTGACAGCTACGTCTTACACTCGCGCCACGTCATTGTGTTGTCATTGTGTTATTCTAGTGTGCGTGCATTTTGCGGCCAACAGTTGGACGCAATTTTTTTCGACGAGTTCACACCTTTGACTGTCTATCTATACATATTGATATCTGTGTTGGGCTGTTTGTTATATTTTACTCAATCCCGTATAAGGGCGATGATGGTGCGTCAGATACGCTCGATTTTTGTCGATCGTCATTGACGCTTAATATGCAGTGTTGTAACGATCAATAAGATTTGTCAGCTTCTTAAAGATTTATTACAGAAAAATACGATATCAATCGTCTGTTGCTTACACATTTAAGTACTACAGTTACTCGATTTTTTTATCACACGTGTGTCTAAAATCAAGCAAATCTGTATACCTTAATGGATTTGAATATCTAGTTTAGACACAGAGACATCTATCTGTGTTAAACTTTTTAGATTAAGCTTAAATGATCATATTGTATTGTTGTAAAATGAATGTATATGAAGGTAAAATAAATTATTATTATTATTTAGATATACGTCACATAGATGGCCCATGTATAAAATTAACACATAGGGTACATTTTATCTGAAATCATAAAGTAGGTACATAGATAATCCTTCCACGGGTTTAGTTATTAAAACCGCCAACCCTTGTGTGTTCTGAATATATGACCATATAGGACCATTGAAAACTATCAGGTATTTAATTTATTAATGTTGTGTGTAAAGCTCCATCAAAGTATAAATAAAATGTCTAATCCAAACGATTAGGTAGATACCTGAGGTCATCGTAAAACTTGAGACTAGAGATGCATTTCACCAGTTTCTATGATAAATCTTTTACAGTTCAAGCAGTACGGTTGTGGACTGCTTTGACCATGTCGATATGGCGTGTTCAATCTTTGTCCAGTTAAAATTATGCTTAAAAAAATGCTATCTCTATCCTTAAACATATTTTTTTATTTTCTTTATTCTTTGCACTTGCTTTTGTTCTTATCACTTGTTTCATGATTATTATTGAATATATTGTATGGATAATTTTAATATGTCTTGTGTGTGTATGTATTTATTTATTGTATGTATATATGTAAATAGTACACCACAGACTACATGCAGTATTGTCTCTCCGGTCCCCCCTAATCCATCCAAAGGTTGTCTTTAAGAATTCGCTTTTAGCGATAAGTCTGCCCATTGTGTCACCCTTTGTAAAATGTCTACATTTATATCTGTAATTTTTATGGTGTACATAATAAAGAGTATTCTAGCCTACCTACTAATATTATAGTTGTATGTATAGTTTTCTTGGTACACCCCTACCTATAGCTTCCGATGCTTGCTTAGAGAATTTACGTGAATAGTGCAATACATAGTGATTCATTGATATTGAATTCAAAGAACGTAAGGATATTGTGAGCCTCTCTGATGAGCGGACTATAGAAATAGCTTGTGTGGAGTTGGAGCGGCTTGTTGTATTGAGCATACCGGCCTCCTTCATCGATATATGATTGCTTTGAGAGTATTGTAAACTTTTGAGGCTATATCAGACTTGATACAGACTTAATTATTTTACCGGCAATACTGAGTCAGAAGTTCCGTTGGTTTAGTGGGGTAGTGGGGATTAGTCTACGCCCTGGCAGAAACGATTCCTTTCTAAGATTATTCTTGTTCCTGAGCTCATGGTGAGCAGTCACTCCTAAAAAGCCGACACGAAATAAATATTCCTAGAAATAGACATCTATTAAAGTTAAGATTATACTGTAAAATCAAATGATTGTCAGTCCCAGATAAAACGCTTATTTAACGATCCTGCTGTTTCAATTGTGGTTGTTTCTTCAGTATCATGGATGATGACAACTTGGTAAAAGTGGAAAAAATATAATTGTATGTGATGATATTAATGTCAATTTATTAGAGGACTCATCGATGTGATTAAAAATTAAAAAGTATTTCAGTTATATAACCTTAATCATTTAGTTTTGGAGCCTACTAGAATATCTGCCATCTCAGCTTCATGTTTAGATAATATATTTACTGACCTATTAAATAAAAAATATTAGTCAACTAGATTCTGAGTACTGTGGGCTGCTGATTATAAAAAGTGGCTAAGAGAGATATATAGAGCAGTGGTGGCCCAGTGGTAACGGCCGTGACTTACGAGTTGTAGGTCGTAGGTTCGAACCCAGGCAGGTGCTTTAATTTGTGTAAATTATTTCATCACCGTTGCTCTCAAAAACGGTGAAGGAAAACATCGTGAGGACGGCATGTCCTAGAACCAAAAATTCGAAGATGTGACATCTACCAACCCGCACTCGGTCTGCGTGGTGGATTACGGCCCACTCCCTCTCACAGTGAGGAGGACTGTGTCCCAGCAGTGGGAACACTATAGGCTGATTATGTAAGATCTCTCTTACATTACAGTTGTTGGCTACTACGGTGATATCTCCATCACCGTAGTAGTGCCAACAACTGCAGGTCGCTTGGAGAGCTTTAAATACAAGCTCAATAGTAAATTACCCTACTTGATGATCGTAATGTACTGTACAATTCCTTTTTTACCATGTATAGAATTTATCTCAATATTTATACCCAAGCAGGTTTCAGTGAATGGTTCTGTGACCTTCAGCGAATGGGCAAGTAAAGGGATATTTAATAGTTAGCTACCACGACTTATTTTAATTTTTAAATAATTGTTATTTTTTTATTACGGACGCTTTTATGCTTTGCATCGTTCTCACATGTATAATTTCAAAATGCTGCTTGATGTAAACAATATTTTGTAACCTTAATATGTTGATTTAAAAGAGTGTCCGTTCTTCTCCATAGGTACGCTTTGGAATGGGCAACTAGCTTCATCTTTCTGACTGACCGACACCTTGACAATTCAAAAGTGCCTTTAATTGGTTTATTTGAAATAAATGCATTATGTTTGAGTTTGAGTTTGAGTTAGAGTAGAATCAAACTTTTTGAACTGTATGAAGAAATAAATTGTAATAAAAGTAAATAATTTTGTCAAAAAATGTTAAGAACTATTCCAAATTATGTAAACAGGTTTGTAGTGAAGCTGTGTCGATATTTAAAGCTCAAAAATGAAAAATAGTCAAAACAAAATAAAAATGGCTTGGGAAATTATAAACAATGAGACTGGAAATCAATGATACTTCGTAATAGTGAATACAGCCTTAATATTAACAATATTACGGATATACGGAATTAAAAGTTTTAGGATTTAGATGTTGCCACAGTTTTTGAAAATTTATTTGCAGATATTCCAGTCTCAACCACAAAATCTTTAAATTCTTTACCCATTATTGCCGAGTCCTTAGTGAAAGAAAATGTTGATATTTATAACCATGAATTTAATTTCGACTATGTTAGTGCCCGAGATATTATCAAAACTTTCAATACAATCAATGTTAAAGAAACAGCTGACCTATACGGAAATCGTAGGGAGTCGTATCGTAGAGGTTGCAAAATGCATAATCAACACAGTAGTGCCTGAATTGGCAATCATTTTCAATAAATGTATCGACTGTGATGTATTCGAAGAGTAGTAAAATAATACCTGTGTTTAAATCGGCAGCACATCAGACCCCAAGAACTTTAGACCAATTTCTAACCTTTAGTAAAATATTTGAAAAATTGATGCTAGAAATTGATCTAGCATCAATTTTTCAAATATTTTAATAAACGTAAATTAATTATTAAAATTGTTTAATAATTATATTATGTTTATTAAAATGTCTTTGCATCTAGCATTAATTTTTAATTATTTTTATTACTTATCAAAACAATTCGTTTCAATTCGAGAGCAGTGGTGGACCAGTGGTAACAGCCGCGACTTACGAGTTGCAGTTCATAGGTTTGAACCCAGACAGGCGCTTTACTTTGTGTAAATAATTTCATCACCACTGCTCTCAAAACGGTAAAGGAAAACATCGTGAGGAAACCGGCAGTGTCTAGAATCAAAAATTTGAAGACATGTGAAATCTACCAACTCGCACCGGGCCCGCGTAGTGGATTACGGCCCACTCCCTCTCACCGAGAGTAAGCCTGTGTCCCAGCACTGGGAACGTTATAAGCTCATTATGCTAAACAATTCGTTTCACAAGGGGTCTCTCGACTACCGACTCTGGTGTTGAGCTTCTTGCACTTATTTTAGGGAGAAGTCACGTGATGCCCTAGGCATTTTTTGTGACTTGTCTAGGGCTTTCGATTGTGTTTCTCATGGTTAATTGGTCAGGCAATTGCATCACTATGTTTACGAAACACTGCCTTGCATCTTCTTGTCTTATTTGGATAATAGGATCTAAAGAGTGGACGTTAACGGCAAGCGATTCCCGGGTTCTATTGTCACTATGGGTATACCGCAGGGCTCAATTCATGGTCCTTTTTTATTTCTCGTATATATTAATGACCCACCTTGCCTTATAAAGAACAGTCATGAAATTGTGTTATTTGCAGATAACTATTATTTAAGCTTAACCGACAACAGACTGTTATTGACGATGTAAATATTGCTCTCTCTAAAATAGTGCATCAGTTTAGTAATTTAACAATTAACAATTAATTAAATTAATTTAACAGTTTAACAATTTACTTTTAAACGAGAAAAAGGCCAAATGTATTAGATTTCTTCTCTGACAACTAACGTTAAGCAGGTTAAAATCAATTGTGAGACATGAAACAGCTGACAAACACGTTTATTACCTAATTAGGTCATACAAAACACAAAATGGTATCAAAATATAAAAAAATACATCTATCATGCTATCGAGAAAACTCGCGGAACAGCAATTGATGGAAATTTTTTCACACTTTAGTCATAGGATGCCGCCGAAGGGTTCGGTAAATCGGCCATACTATTAGTTATTTCCATAGTGTAATATTGTACGGCATTTTGTTATGGGGAAATGCATCCGACATTTAGGCTATATTTGTGCTGCAGAAACGAGCCATTCGAGCAATTTATAACCTTAGTTGCAGGTATTCACTGACGGATAAATTTAAGGAAATAAACATAATGACAGTCGCATCTCAATCATCTGTATATGAGAAACTGATTTAGGTAAAAAAGAACTTGAAAAAAAATATCTATATTCTAAATACAGCGACATTCATAGCATAAATACTAGAAACAAAGATTTACTTATTGTGCCCACGACTCGGCTCCAAAACATTAGTAATTCATTTAAGTGCCAAAGTATACGTTTTATAACAAATTCCCAACCCATGTTAAAGAACTGAGCATTAAATAAGTTGAGCTCCTTCAGTTTTGAGTTGAGCTACACGATTACTGATAAATGCGTACACTGGTTGGACAGGTCCACTTAAATCTGTATGGGTCTTTCCTCAAAAGAACATTTAAGACACCAATCTACATTGTCCTCAAATGACCTGGCCAAGATTATTTCCACACTTTAAAAGAGATTGTGACCCCTGAGTTTGTTTCGGCCTTTCTTCTCAGAGTAGTCAGATAGGAAACGCCGAACTCAACTAGTTTTAAAAATATGATTGACTTGTAAAAGTGTTTGTACAAATATACTTATATAATATATACCATAAATAAACAAATTTATCATTTATTTATGGATAATGGAATCGAACCTCAACTGTCCACGACCACCCAAATTGCCAGACAGCACCTTGAGGCTCAATTTACATTGCCACGGAACAGAACGAAAGCGAGTTTTCGTAACGACACACGTACATAGCCAAATTAACTTTATATCAATAGTGTAACGTACAAACTAGATACGAGCTTATAACTGCGAGAATTACCGAGAATGTGCGAGAATTCTCCAGAAAACGCGTGACCTAATATTATTTGGCTCGTATCTACTACTATAGTTGGTACGTTACACTATTAACATAAAGTTCATAATACTTTGAACAAAAAAAAATCGCTTCCATTCCGTTCCGCGGCAATGTACTTACATAGAGCCTTAAATTTACTTTCGGCGTATGAAACATACGTTGCATTTTATAAAACTCAAATGTAAGGAAAACTATCCTTATTTTTCGACAACATGTAAATTCAATCTTACCCATTAGTATTGCCATTTGATTAAACAAGTACAAGCAAGATGAAACACTATAGGTTAGCTGCAAAATATGTGATTATTTGAGAAAAACAAAATATTAAAGTTCGCTTTATTCTTGACTGCAGTCTGCTTTTGGTGTTGATTAGTTACAGGTGGCCTTACTTTAATTTCGGTTATTCTCATCCTTCTTCATGGAAAACTACGTTTTGGGAACGGGTAACTAGCTTCATCTTTTTGACTAGCTGACCGTCTCTTCATCGATTCTGAAATACTTAAGAAGGTGCAGTCAGCAACAAAAGTCGATGTATACGTCAGTTTTCTAAATATAATAGAAAATATGTTTAATTAAAACATAAAAATCTTTAATTAAAGTTAAAAAATAAGTAAATTTTTATTAAATACTCTCTAATAAATGGAATGCCAAAAAGCAGATTATTTTTCAGTTTGTGTCAATTTAGACATGATGTGTGAAAGTAGCAGTGTTAGTCGTCTTTTGTTGCTGATCGTACCTGGCCGTAAATGATTTACAGACATAATTGGTCTGAGTCTGAGTTTGAATAATTCTGAAGTACATCGTATTACCAAGATAGGAGAAAGAGTTATAAATATCTCTCAAATGTTTACATCTTATTGCATTTGTGAAGCTTATGAACGCAGCAACTGCTGCGGCAATATCAATATTGATCAATATTTAGATTGAATTGAAAATGAGCGGTAAAAATAAATATAATATAAAATATTTAAAACTAGCTGCGTCCTGCGGTTTCACCCGCATAAGTCTCTACCTCGATTATGCCCTAACCCAGGTCATGGTCTACCTATGTGCAAAATTTTATCCAAATCCGTTCAGCCGTTTTAGCGTGAAAGCGTAAAAAACACACAAACTTACTTTCGCATTATAATATTAGTATAGTAAGATTTGGATTCCTTGTCCTATTCAGATTTTCTTGTCGAATGCATGGCGTTACATAGTGAGCGCCCATCCGCGGCTGCCCGCCTAAAATGGCCGATACTACAACCAACTAGTCTTGATCTCGGAAACAATACGGTGGTAGACTTAATTTCTAGTAGACTATAATATTATAGGTCGGTGTGAGCGGAGTCATATGTCCAGCAGTGTATTACGGCTAATATATTAATTTGAAACGTCTTGCTGAATTGAAATTGGATTATCCAACCCGGTTTGAAATTAAATGAAATTGTTTATTCTGTAAATAGGATATCGGAATCACTTTTACATGTAATATTTCATAAAAAGTAAAAAATGCCAGATGGTTTAAAGGTTTGGTAATTTAAACTACACATGTGAGAAACAGAAATAATGAATTATGTGGTTCATTAAATTTCAAATTAAACACCACTTAAAACAATAATCCATGAGTTAATTTATACACATGATTGTGTTGGTAAGAAAGAATTAACCATCAATGCATAAGAGGTTATGGAGAAAATACGTTAGTTATCACGTGCTACAAAACTGGCAACAGTTTCCTATTATTTTTTTATGTTTATATAGTGCTCAAAATATTTAATTATATAAACTGATAAATATAATCGTAGTCGTTAAACATTTAATTTCATAGTTTGCGGTAATGAAGTAGTTTTCACTAGAATGTAAAAATGATCATATGCATTTTTGCATCGTTATGTAAGTATTTTTAATTTAATCAAACGAATGAGACTCTTAAGTAGGTAATGATAGATTTAAACGTGTTGAAATCATAAGATGTCTAGACAATCTGAGTAACAGAGCTCAGATAAAAAAATGTAACTAAGCGGCGTTACTTTTTTATTGATTTTAGATACGGTACAACTAATCGTACAACACTGTAACTGTCTCAATTTAATAGACTTACCACAAGGCCGTGAAGCTTACAGTGCTAAATGGAAATTAGCATCAAGAGCACCGGAAATGTATGAGCCATACCCAAGGAAAAGAGAAATGAAATCATATCTTCGAAGATATTGGCTGGGGAATGATAGGTCAGGTAACAAGATATTCTCAAAAGCGTCCCGACGCGTCTATGAAAACGAGAAAGATGCTAATTTGAAGAATAAAATAAAAACCCTCGTGAACCAGGCAGTGGCCGATACTGACGAGAAAATGGAAGAGGTTAAAGCAATAAAGGATCTAAATAGTGAAAAGCCTTCTTTCAGAGCTGGTTTTGTTTTAAGCATGGTGAAAAAGTCGAGAGAAGTTTTAAACGAGTTATTTAACGTGGCAATTAAGCACAGAGACGAATGGCAAGCTCTAGAACAACTCAAGATCTTCGAAATGATCGTAAACACTCATGTTGATACTAACCTTTTCCTGAAGCAACTCATAGAGATACAAGCCGGCACCGATACCAACGCCCTTCCAAAACCTCCGAAGCCTATTGATGTGTCTGCTCAGATTACTGATATTAGTAATAAAGAAACTAACATTAAGAAAGATACTAATATTAGTATTAATGAAACTAACATTAATAAAGATACGAATATTATTAATAATGAAACTAACGTTCATAAAGATACTGATATTAGTAAAAATGAAACTGATGTTAAAAATGATACTAATATTAGTAATAATGAAACTAATGTTAATAATGATCCTAATATTAGTAATAAATAAACTAACGTTAGTAATGATACTAATATTAATAATAATGAAACTAAAGTAATTTGATTAATTTAAGTAAGATTATACTAACGAATTATTAAAAGAAAAGCTATTGTTTTATTTACAAATACCTGAGTTAATTAATTAAAATACCTAAAAGCTCTTGTTTTACTGAACATTATGAAAATATAATTTGATAAGCATTTAAAAAGATTGTCTGCCTCAATTGACCAACTTATTCAAAATATAGCATTAGATAATATCAGTAAAACGATCAAAACATGTTAGTCCGTATACGCAGTCGTCGGCGACTTGGTCAGTTTCTTTCATCTGGGCAGAATTCGTGGCTAATTGTAGCATTAAACAATAGAACCTCTTAGCAATACAAGTAACGCGCCTCGCATTGTTCCCCGCAAACAAATGCTGGCTGCATGTCCGTAAGTTTGTGCCTGCATGCACGGACAATAAAAAATCGAGATATTGTTTTCCCTCAAAAACACAAAACATGACGAAACTGTTTTTTGAACAGCATCATTTGAACGAAATGTTTTGTTCGTGGCCGCTGTTTTTCTAAACTTTTGTTGAGAGATTACGTTGATGTCTAAACAGGGCTACAGTAGGCTTATTATTTGAGTATTTTACATTTTGAGGGTGTTTGTCAGATAAGGTAATATCGTCGGTGATATTCTGAAACCGCGGAACTAACAGTGTTTAAAACCGCGTAAGGTAGGTGCAGTGAATTTTACAGGAACGAGGAAAAACGTAATATTTACTAAACCACTTGAATTTCTATTGTTTAAACTTTTAAATTGATAAAATCCTGTTAATATTGTAGGCATTAGTTATGTAAAATATATATTAATGAATTAGAAAATTCGAAATTTCGATTTTGCTACTTTTGTAAATACGCGGTTTTAAACACTGTTAGTTCCGCGGTTTCAGAATATCATCGACGATATACATGTAAGTATATTACCTTATCTGACAAACTATACTTAGATCGCCTATCGCTTCATTACTGTCTTAGGGTATTATGGCTGAAAAATGATGATAGGTACATTTATCTATGTTCATAGATTCAGAAGTTTCTCATCTGCCTAACCTTTCCCAACTATGTTCGGGTTGGCTTCCAGTCCAACCGGGTGCAGCTGAATTTTACATGGAGCGACTGCCTATCTGACCTTCAAAATCCAATTACTGGATAATACCTTAGTAAGACTGGTTGTCAGACTTTCGGGATCTGACGACCCGTAACGACTTTCAAAGATCCACGAATGACAGCCGGGACCAACGGCTTAACGTGCTTTCCGAGGCACGGAGGGGTCTTGGTATGTAAATATGGTCACCCATCCACGGACCAACCGCGGCAAGCGAAGCTTAATCGATCAGCGATTGACCCGTGCGGCTGTAATTATTACTTAGCCTAACGAAAAGATTATTTTTTTAGATAGTTTTTATTAAACTATCCAAATCAAATGGCGATGGTTTTTGTTATCGGTGAGGTACTTAATTTTTAATAAGACCTGCTTAGGCATTGGCATTATCTGTGCATAAAATAAAATCGTAGCGGAGTCAAAACTGCACAATGAATATTTTTGAAAAAAAAATATTGCTACGAGGTTTGGGAACAATTCTAATGCCGAAAATATTTTTTAGAATTTTGTCTGTTTATTGAATGTACATATGTTCCAGAATCACGCGAATAGTGCCGGCTAGATTTTGGTTAAAATTTGTATAGATATTCCTTATAAGTCTGGTGAGTCTGTACTGTAGGCTATAAAGTATCACGCTATGAGGGATGAGCAATATTGAAATTTGTTCGTATTCTTCTATTGTTAATAAGTGATGTAGTGTGTAGTGAGTAAATAGATGACCCAAAAGCTTTGAATATTGCACAAAGTTACAGATTTAACCTTATAAATGATTATCATCACGCTATACCTTTATGGAGCTAAGCAGTCAATCATGACAAATAGAGTAGATTTTTGCGATGGGGCAATAAGGGTGGGTAGGTACCTTAACCGTTGTCGCTATGAAAACGGTTTTAGTACAAATGTTTCAATGAAACATTTTGATTTGTATTCACAGATTAAGAAAAAAAATATATAGTCAGCAAGAAAATGGGTAATTATCACAATAACTTTTGACGTGATAACGTCTTATAAATCGATGAACGCACGAAAAAGTGTCACGTTCCGCCTGAGCCGAGCGTGCAAGCGAGAGCGCGGAATTAGCGATAGAGAGGCACAATCGGCCTAAGCGTTCGGCTTGTGACGCATCCCTCTCTCGTTATCACGTAAAATTATCGTCTGTAAACCGACTTTACAGAAAACCCATTTTTTTTTTATGCTAATCGATCCTGTTTCTTATAGGATCAAAAAACTGTTGGACCAACTGAGGTTTGAGTACCTACTAGAAAAGTCAGAAATCGCAAAAAAACTTCCCATATACATATTTCGTAGGAAATTAAACTGAGGTGAGGGAGAACACAATATACCAGTGTATGACAACATTCGAATTATTCCATACTTCATTGGGCTAAATAGGGAACGAATATATGTAGAAGGAAGATAGTTACAGATTTAATAAGGTTTGGGAAGTCTCGACAGTCTCAAAGTCTCGGGACACGAGACAACCCACGATCAAAGTCCCGGGACGTCCCGGGACTTCGAGACTTCTCAGAATAAAAGTAGAATCGAGTTCATTTTGGGCCTATCAAAACTTCCCAAACTAATTTCTTTTTTATTGACACATCAATAAAAAAATAATTAGTTTGGGATTTTTGTGATACCTAATGCCACCGGATAAAGGGGTGTTCCCTTTGTCCGGTGGCATTAGTTATTACAAAAATCACAAACTAATTTATTTTTTTCTCGTTTTCAACTGATGACGGTTTTATTGTGTTTTATAGTAGGTAGTTTCAAACTTTCAGTAGATTTTCCAGTTGCTTCAAACAACTGGAACTCCTTTTTTAATGTTGCTCATTATTTTTCTGGGTTACATCTTTAACCGGCTTCCAAAAAGGAGGTTTTTTTTTATTTTTTATTATATGTTCGTCTTGCAGTATAATACTGCTGATTAAATTCTTTTTACACGTGAAGCGGTTAGATACTTTTTGCACGCTCAACGTTCTTTTTTTTTTATTGATCGATTGATAGATTTTAAAAATTCATATTGACGGATTTCCAAACAAGATTGTCAAAAAAAAATCTGATTTTTTCCAATGAGTCGTTCGTGATCACTAGAGAGCGATCGGTAGAGGAGTAGTATATTCTTTGGTAGAGAGATATATTTTAAAGTTTTTTATCATTAACAAGAACTTAGATTTACACAAATTTAGATTTATGAAGTATATCATTAGCAGATACTAATTTGTGACTGCTTACGTGTCCTAGTGCTAGTGAATTAATATTAATATGAAGAGTTAATAAACATCAGTGGTTTGCCTAATAATAATATGTTCCTTTCCTCATATTCGGGACGTTTTCCATTTTATGAGTAATTCATTGGTTTGGTGTTCTTTCCATTCCCGCCTTGTTCCATGATCCTAAGAAATACTCCCTTTATTTTATCTTGGTGAAAATAAGATCAAAAACAGAATTTTGGTTTCAAAAACCGACAACCAGTCTTTCGACACCGTAAATATCTGGTGCCGATTCACGCCAACGAGTGCTATACGCGACGTCACCTCTATGGCGGTCCGTATGGTTCATATCTGCGGGACCACGAGGCGACGTAACGTCCTAAACACCGACATTGGAGGCCTGGAGCGCTACGTCACTGATGAACACGCGTTTCCGAGTATCCACTCTAGGGTGGCTGTTTTCTCGCCCCTAGCCGCCGCAGGAGACGCCCTGGGTGCCGGGAATCCCGGGCCGATTTCCGGCACCGTAGGCGCGGGCTTGCGGACCTTGAGCAAGGTTAGTTCGCCGTCCGATAAGGACCAGGCCCGGGTCGACGGTGCGTTGTGTTCCACGCGCGCCTCAAAGAGATGTCAGCACAAGTGTAGGAGTCCACTAGGGCCGATGCCTGCCGGGGTTGCGGGAAAATACGAAAGGGTTACCGAGGTCCCTGGCAACACAGGCACCGGAAGGAATACGGGTGGGTTTTAGTCGGTAAGAGTCTGACACACCCTCCCGCTCCGCTCAGAGCGGGAGAAGTTATTTGATGATTTCCAAACCAAAAAAAAAAAAGGTTGGCTGTTTTAGGATGGATAAACGGATTAACCAATTTTTTTGCTTGCCTGTTCCATTGGACTTTGAAACGACTCGTCGGGTTCGTTGATTGTGTACTGTAGAGCTACTGGTACTAGGTCGTGGGTCAGTGTCCATTATTTACAAATCTGGCGTTTGGAAACGATGGATGTTTTCAAAAAATCTATACGTGCAGCTTAACTTAAATTCGAAGTAAAAAATCCATATTTTAGTGTCTCGAGTCTCGACCCGAAAGTCCCGGGACCCGACACAACTAAATTTACAAAAAGTCCCGGGACTTCAAGACACGACCGGTTCTGGGACCCAAACCATAAGATTTAACCTTTTAAATTATTATTATTTTATATGATGATTATAAAGTTGACTAAAATAGCCGTTCTTATATTATGTCGGCTTAGCTCCTTAAAGGTAAAGCCCCCACCTTTAAGGAGTTAAGCCGTTAATCATGACATAATATAAGAACGGCTATTTTAGTCAACTTTCAATAAAGCAAATAGCTTAAAGGTTCGACGATTGCTTTGCAAACCTAAGTCAGATTCGGTTGTTCGTCAGAAATAATCTATAAGAATGCATCAGTCAGTGTTGTGCCATTAGGTAGTATATGCAGAAACGCGTTCATTAATTCACTAAAAAGGAAAAACTTCGCAAGCGATGGGAAAGTTGACTACTGAAGACACCGTCAACCTCAGTATGAGCTGCTTCTCACACGGAGAACTGTACGTCGCTTGCTCCCGCGTCACCAGTCCTGACTCTCTTCATATTTTGGCTGCTGAAACCAAAACTACAAAAGTAGTATACAGGGAAATTTATAAAATAGTGGCTGTTATTTAGGTATATTGTCTTACGATTTTCAAGCGAACAAAGTCGCGGGCAGAAACTAGTATGAAATACAACAAGAGGAAAAATCAATATAATAGTAATAATCTATTCAAAATAAAATATTTCGTCTAACAAAGCACATATTTTAATTAATTAAATTCATTCAATGCTAAAACATCACTTACTTTTCAATGATTCTCAGACAAAGCTCAAAGTGTATTATTTTATAGACAAATCGAAACAGAACGGGATTATGTGCTTACATAATATACTGACTGTTATATTGAAGTGATCTTTATTAGTTAAGGAATAGGGTAGATAATGCTTTGTATAATTAATTAAGTTAGGGCGTAACGGCATTGAGTGCGAATATAATAGGGATTGGAAGGGGGCGGGGCCGTGGCTCCGCGCAAATATAATCAAGGACTGGAAGGTCTTCGGAGACGCTATTGTCGCTATTTATTTGCTGATAACCCATACTAATATTATAATTGCAAAAGTAGGTATCTGACTGACTGCTACCTTTTGACGCCTAAACCAATGAACCGTTATGAAATTTGACAGGTAGGTAGGCTAAAGGCCTACGCTAATTTCCATGACAGATATTTGTAATAAAATATGATGAAATACAAATTACACGCAAACGAAGTCACAGACAACAGCTAGTAATTAATACTTTGTTTCGGTATATTATTGTGGCGTACCATCTAATGTGTATAGTGAGAATGTCGTAGCGCACTAATCAACACAGGTCTACGTCTGTGCAGCGCTCTCTAACACAATTCCGCTAATATATTAATTATACAATAACTTTATAACAACATATTTGTCGTGGGAATATCGTCTCTACGTCGTTTTGCGCACTAATCAACGCGGCTCTATATCTGTGCAGGGAGAGAGCCCTACAATGCTTCTATTACATTTGCTCAATAATAGTGACACAATTTTTGTAATGAGAATATCGTCTCTATGTCGTTGTTGCGCACTAATCAACGCGGCTCTACGTCTGTGCGGCGCTCTCTGTCACAATGCCGCTATTACATTTGCTCAATAATTGCCGCCCCGCACCCCCTACCCCTTATCTACAGAATAATTCCACAACAATCAATTTAGGTATTTCTAACGTCTAGAATTTGAGAAATGAAGGAGATCAATATGAGAAATAAAGTAAAGAATAATTAACATGATAATCTTATGATAGGTGGAATTATAAGAACTAATAATAATAATTAATTATTAATATAACAATAATAATAATGAAATAAAATAATTATTAAAAGAAAAACAATTTATACCAAAAAATAAACAGCATTATAATACATATGTACAGGTATATAAAAGTAGTTTAAAATATTTAAGTACTTTTTCAGATAAAATAATACATAAATAGTAGATAGGCGAATTGTTAGTATCTTATTTAGCGATCTCCTGACAGTGGTGCCGATTCCCTTGTTTACAAACTAAACTAAATTTAAGTTCAGTGCATCTTTTTCTTTCTATTTCATTATAAAAAGGACAGAAGATAAATTTTAGTTTAGTCCTGTCAAATTAATCAGCGCCTGTCACTACTCCATACAAATTTAGACGTGATTAAAAACTTGCCTACTAAAATTACGTCAATTTACGTCAAGCGCTGATTATTTTGATAGGACTAAACTAAAATTGATCTTCTGTCCTTTTCTTAATTAAATAGAAAAAAAAAGATGCACTTAACTTAAATTTAGTTTAGTTTGTGAACCAGGGAATCGGCACCATTGAGTATATGAAAGTTAAAACTCTCTATATGAAAGTTAAATCTCCTAAAACGCGGCTTCCTCTCTCCTACCCACTTGCTGTGCCCTACAGGGTTCATAATGATCTCAATTATATAGTTACCACCTAAGTACACATTATGGTAAAGCAATAAAGATATTGAGTATTGAGTATGATGGATGTAGGTACTATATCTTCACCTCTGCCGTAGCCCTTCGGACAGTACGGTCGTGATGTTTTGTTGTGCTATGATAATATAACATAGATTTACCATGTGCTGTAGCAAAGCACCTACAAGCAAGCACATCTGCGCATCGATGTGTAGAAAAAAGTCTATGGTGCATAGATTTTATCTATGCCAAATTGCCAACTATGGCGGGTTAGGAAAGAATCACACCTACATAAGTATAAAGAATTTGCTCTAGATAAAATTAACCCTACATAAGCAAATATCAAACGTCAGAAGCTAGGTGCACGGTTCCAAATGGTCATTTCCTATGGAGAAGAGCCGGCAAGAAACTCCACGGTAACTCTTTTAAAAATAATTGGCTTTTAACAATGTTTTCAAATTAAAGTGTTAATAGGTATGGGAGGACAGTGTTTACAAATTCGAGATTTGATTAAATTACGTAAAACTACATTTATTTCAGCTCACTGGTTAATTCACTATGAATAGCGGTTCCCCATTAATTTAATCACATATCAATTTGCCAATCAAGTCCTTAATTGAATATTTTAATTTAGTGAGTACCCTTTTGATCACATTAATGAGTATTCAACAATTAAAAGGTACCTGTCACCTGCTAGATTAGTGAATTTGCGGTAGCGCCGGACGTCAATTCATTACCGGATTGTGAAAGCTATCCGATTTTCACACAACACCGGTTTTCACGGAATCAATAGGACTTAATGGTCCCCCTGTTTTATTTAAAGTGATGTTGACGCTGTAAGAAGAAGTCCAACTTTTTAAAGGGTTGTGTTTTGCGGCCTCTTCTTATGACATTTAGTTTCTACACAAATCTTTTATGTAAAACGGCTACATACACAAGTAAAGTCTGTACCTATGTCAACAACAGCAGGCTTAGCTTGACGCTTTCTATTTCTACGAAGAATAGACACGGCTCTTTCTATACAAAGTGACATTTCGTTTCTCCAGTTTTGACATCGCACCGTAGAAATCCTTCTACATAAAAAAGGACCTAGACAAAGATCGTTAGAAACGAAATACAAAATGACAAATTGTAGAAGGATTTCTATGGTACGATGTCAAAACTGGAGAAACGAAATGTCACTTTGTATAGAAAGAGCTGTGTTTATTCTTTGTAGAAATAGAAAGCGTCCAGGACTATACAACCTGATGTATTGTTTACTAAAGATTAACAAGTTACCCAACGTAGCACTCGCTGAGCTAGTTTTCTGTTTTTACCAAAAATCAGAACTAACTAGCAAACAATTTTTTTAAAAAAAAAACAAACTCGTTTAATGCATTCAAGACAATTAGTTGAATATTAATCGGAAATGACACCCTTCCTAAAAACTAAATGCGATGGATGGGTGTATGTGATATTTGATGATAGTTGTATGTGATATTTGATGATAGTTGTATGTGATATTTGATGATAGTTGTATGTGATATTAGATGATAGTTGATGCAGTGGCGATTGTGACGAACTTTATATTTAAGTTTTTATTTGATATACTATCCAACATCAAAATTTATTTCTATTACAATATTTAACACAACTAACTACTTATTTACACTAGTACTAAATTATACTTAACTTAATTAGCTTCATATTATTTTATCATTTGGCTTAGAAGCACTGTTCTCATGTAAGTGACGTTGTCTTTTTTGAGAATATTACCCACTGTCCAGGCTTAGCATGACGCTTTCTATTTCTACTCTACTGAAGAATAGAAATCGGTTGTCTACATTTCTCGGTAGAAAACTGTTAACTGTCTACACGTCGACAAAACGTTTCTCTGCGTTTCTCGTGCTAAGCATGCAGTAGTATAATTTATTATTAAGAATTCAACAATTCCTACAAAATTTCAACATCTTTATCGTGGATTATCTTCTGTTACTTTTGTGTTATTAGTAAAGCAGAATTACTGCACTCACCGTATATTAGACGGTGGTCTCAGTAACGTCCTAAAGTATTAATTAAGTAGTTGTAAGTTTCTTGAATGAAAATTATTATTGATCAAACCAACGTAGTCTTTTCAAACTCTGAAAGGTTTATCTAAATGACGACAAGTCTAACAGATAAAATAAAACAAGTGTTAACTGAATGGATGCTAAGATTGCTTTGTGAAAGTGTTTAAATTAGCAAAGAGTGGATCGCGTAAAAGTAATTACTTCAGGCGATGTCTGACAAATTAGTTTAGCTACTGTGACCAGCATTCAAAGGCAAAGGAAATTCCCATGTTTTAAATACTTTTCTTAGAAAGCATTTCCTAAAGATTTCTCGGAGATTATGCATTGTAAAATTTAGTTATGCAAGCTAGCTTGACGTCACTTTTCAGTTAAAGTATCTCTTACAATGCTTTCACTTTACTTGTCCATCATCTACGTGATCTCGATGTTAGCCGTCACCTCCTTCTGCGAAGCAGTAATGCTCGCGAAGGAGGAGGCGGGACGGTTGAGGGAAAGGCTAATTTCGCGCCCTCTCGCCCCTAGCCGCTGCAGGAGACGCCCTGGGCGTCGGGAATACCGGGCGGATTTCCGGCCACCGTTGGCGCGGGCTTGCGGACGGTGAGAAATGGGTAGCTCACCATCCGGTAAGGACCAGGCCGGGTCGACGGCGCGTTGTATTCCACGCGCGCCTCAAAGAGATGTCGTCAGCACAAGTGTAGGGGTCCACTAGGGCCGATGCCTGCCGGGGTCACGGGAAGGTACTAAAGGGTTACCGAGGCTCCTGGCAACACAGGCAACGGAAGGAATACGGGTGGGTTTTAGTCAGTAAGAGTCTGACACACCCTCCCGCTCCGCCCAGAGCGGGAGAAATTATTTGACGAAACCACCCAAAAAAATAAGTGTGTTGTTAGCTGTCAGAAAGGATTCTGACAGCTAACAAGACACTAAGATCATCTAAGTTTACAAGTTTCAACAACCCTTGTTTTTGCTTGAACGGTCATTTTTAGTTCTTACAACAAGTTTATCCCAAACTCGGTCAAAATTTAGAGGCACAGTAACTCATACCTATCTTTGGTGGTGACCGCTACGGCGAGCTTTAATTAAAGGATTGGCCGTTTTTCCACACGTTCCGGTATCCGGCACGGACACGATCCGGCGCAGAAACCAAACAGCCAGTGCAACCACTGACGAATTTCACGGAGATGAAATGTCACGCGTTTAAAGACTGAAATAGACCTAGAGATCCAATTTTCATGGTATTCTGAATTTCTAATGGTTTGGTGGAAAAAAGATTATTCTGTGGATTTGCCACCATGCCAGATGTACGGGCATCCAAGCAATGTACGGGTTAACAAATTCCATTTTTTTTTTACCAAACTGTTAATGAAATAGGGAATCGCTTAGTAGTTTTTACCGCACTTTATTGATGCAGAAAATGTAATGGAATGGGACAACGTAGTTATAATAGATATCTAATATTATTAAGAAATAATATATCGCCGTGGTATAGGTTCAAAAAATAAGAACGAAGTCAGCTAATAAATTAAGATAAAAATAATCTAAATTACAAACTCAAAAAAATAAACTCGTTTTTAACCTGTGAACCCTGGGGCGCCCACTGCGTACGAACTCGTAAGGGTATAATTATCCAGATCAAATGGAGTCCAGTCGGATTCGGTTAGTCTGAGGTGTGCCACTGAAACGTCAGCTTTTTTCGGACTTTTTTCTTCGGACCGTCAAATGAATGAAGCCGATATTTCACGGAGATTTATTTTGACTAGGTAAGTGAATGATGGAGAGGTGAAGAGGTTTTGGTTAAGTATATAACTTATTATTTGAATTTAGTAAAGAAAAGTTAAAATACGGTGGATTGGATCCAGAATGTTTGATTTGCTATAAAAGCCGATTTATACTTCCGTCGAAGCTCTTCAAAGATGTCTTGCTTTCCTTCAAGAACACTTAGAACTGTAAAATAAAAAAAATATTATTATTATTATTTTCCTGTCTCGTTGGTCTAGTGGTCGCAAGTGCTACTGCTAAGCATGATCCTGGGTTCGATTCCCAGGTCGGGCAATGCGTTATTGGGTTTTTCTGTCTGGAATTTCTCAGTAGCAGCCCGGAGTCTGGATTTAGTTGAGGCAATAGGCTCGCCCCCTATTACATGACACTTAAACATAACGGGCGAAATGTGGGTGTAGGTAGTATTATGGGCACACCTCTGCCCAACCCTTCGAAGAAACAAGGCGTGATATTATGTTATGTCATGTATCAAATCAAATTAAAATATTTTATTTCACATAAACCTACATGGCCACTTATGAAACGTCAGAAGCTAGGTGCACGGTTCCAATTAGTCGTTTCGTATGTAAATTAATGAGCTTTTAATTCATTATTTTTTTAAATCACTGTTCGTTAAGGTTAGCATTATGAGTATATTTATTAGAAACGTCAGCTTATTTCGGACCTTTTGCTTCGGACCCTCAAATGTATAAAGCCGATATTTCACGTATATTTATTTGGAATAACTGAATGATGGAAAGCTATTTAGTTATTCGTCGAGGTTTTAGAAGAATATTATTTGAATTTAGTAGAGAGATATTAAAAATGTATGTATTTTTAACATCTCTCTACTAACTATGAATAAATTAATGAGCTTTGAATATGATCATTCCTGATTTGGGATCGCAGGGGCCCGCAACCATCGCCTCTTATAGCAGTATTATTTTAACCTGTTAAGCCCCGCGCGACACTGATTCGGAGTCAAACAATAGAAAATCAATTGTGTCTCATTAACTGTCCTTGACCAATTAAGGCGCTGACAAGACCCAATTGACCAAAATAGGCTTCTCTTAAGAAAGAAAATTGCCAAATCTGTATAGTTTGTGGTAGCGGAAAAAATATATGTTAATTTTGAACATATTTCCCATAACTTGGTTGTCACCAAAACACGTTTTGAAAAAAAAAATCTCGATACAGACTAACGTTAAACTAACCTCTTACCTTGAGTTCTAATCCAAAATATCTGTATTAAATATCAACATAAATTAAGTATTTAATTAATAACAAGTACGTCTTATTCTAATGCAGAACTTGGTTGTTTTTTATTTTCGATTACTCAACTCAATTCTGAGTAAATAGATAATTACTTCATATTTTGCAATAAATTACAAGCGTTTTGTCGTCGCGCTTCTCTTTCTTTTCTATGCAATCTGACAGTGACCGCGGTTTAGGTGTTGTCAGCGTCTTAATATTGCATTGCAGTGGGAAAGAGATGGAGCTATACCTCCTTCATCTCATTCTCACACTGATGTAATATTAAAATAATACTGCTATAAGAGGCGGTGGTTGGCCCCGTGATCGTAATGTTATCATTGTTAGTCTCTATAGGTACCTACATAAGGCTTCAAAGTTAAATAACAGTTTACACAAACAAACAAAAACCAGTAATATATCTAGCACTTTTTCAATACCACAACGTGAAGCGAAGTGCATAACCGAACCTACTGAAACAACTAATTAATGAACGAAACAAAAAGCAGAACCCTTTTGTGAGTTATCTTCCCAGCGAATATTCCTCGTTATTGTGCGCTCTTTAACAAACTGCATTCGAAATTAAAATTTTTCATTCTGCGCCCTCCCTTGAGTCGTCCTTACAGGAGCGAGATCACTTTTGATTATATTCCCTCCCACCGCAACGTAATTGGGATATTTTGTTGGAACAACAATGGCTTGCACATTCATTCGTTTTAGGTATTATAATTTTTTTCCCCATTCTTCTCAACTCTCGTCTACGTAGACGTACCTTTCATTTGGGTAATATCTTTTATTATTCTCGGTAGCTATGATTCACACAATTATGTGGACTTTGTTATTGTGTTTTCGGTTATCTCTTGATTGTGTCTGACCTGCGATCTTGTGAGGTCAGACAAACAGCTGATACCAATTAGAAGTAATGATAATTAAGTGAATGTAGCTCCGGGATTTTTGTTTGTGTAAAATTATGAAGTAAGTAATGCTGTACCAAAGAAAGAAATACTAAAAGTTATAACTGTATGTACCTAGGAATTGTGGGGATTAAAATGACAAGAAAACAAAGCGTATTTTTCGCTTCTTCACCTTTTCGGTTCTAAATGGTACTTTCAATCTTTTAGAGGAATTAGGCGTGTTGTGGCAGTGTCGGCAGGTGGTACAATGTGGCAGGCAGGTGTGCAGGGTGTCGGCTGAGCGGCAGTGCGTGACGTCATCAACTAATGCACTACACGTACAGATTGTCGCGGGTGAGGCCGCAAGATACCGACACAGCAATAAGAATTGTCACTAGAAGTGATTATTTTCTTAACATTTTTTAACCAGGATTATTGTAGGTAGGTACAAGATCTGCATAAAAAGATTATTTGTCCTGAATCTTAAAATATGCTACCTATGCTATCTACAAAGTGCCTACAAAATGCTTGAGACGCCCACAACTCAAACACTGTGCCTAACAATAAAATAAAAAAAAAATACGTAACAACACCTTCGTAAGGCCACGAGATTTAAGAGAATAGTATCAAAATAAGCAGGGTTAAAGAATTGGAATCATATCTTTCGAAATTCACTGCTACACAATTTCGTAGACAGTTCGTAGAGGGTTCGTAGCGAGTTCGTAGCTCGTAGACGTAGAGCATCTACGAGAACACGTAAGTGGTTAGCTACATCTAGGTACATCTTTCATAAACGACTGTTTAGGGTCAAGTTTAACCTATGTTTCCCACAAGTAATAAATATTGATACCAGTATCACAGTTGGTGATACTTTATTCACATTACAATCTAGCCTATTAGCTAATAGGTATTTTAAATGTAACTTAAACTGCTAGAAATCGCCCAATAACGTCTTTAATATTCACTTCAATATTAATAGAATAAGTGAATGAATGGAAATATAAATACATAGGTAGGTATAATAAATAGGATATTAAAAACTGATATTAATATATTAATAACAAGGAAAATTAGTAAAACGCTTCTCCTCTCTCTACTTATTTAAAAATTGCGGTGCCCGATAGGGTTCATAACTGTTTCTGTTTTTTTTTCTTTTTTACTATCTGTAATTGTACATTATGGATTGCAATAAACGATATCTATTGATTGATTGATTGATGTCAAGGGGAAGACCCTTGATTCACGTGTTCTTTATAAAATCCAGCACTTACACTGCAGTTAAAACTCAAAAGATTTTAACCTTTTTAGTCATCACAGATCAGCATCATGCACGATGACCGCTGGACATAACTGGTCTTCACATTATGGGTGCCTGAAGACGGAAGGCGCGGCGGGCCGCCGAGGCTGGCCCAGAAAGTGGTAGCAAGATGACCTGGATGCGTACTACGAGGGCTGGTTTGAAGTGGCCCGGGAAAAGAGTTCCTGAAAGGACTTAGGGGAGTCCTGCAGTGGAACAGTATAGGCTAAACGAAAAAAAAAACAGTCTCCACACTAATTCCGTGTTGTCCAAGATTTGGATCGCCTCGACATTCACGTGTCGATGAAGTCTGTGCTCATGAGCGTCTGCATTGCAGTTCTTTAATTAAAAGAAGCGTCTCGCACACGCAAATTTATTTCCGTTGCTGTTACCATTTCCAAAGTTTCTAACTCTTGGTACCGAGGTGCAAGACTGATTACTTCTCCGTGTTCGCAGCACGCACCTTACTAATTAACGGAGTCACGCTGACGACAATGAGCAAGAGAGGGGGAGGTATGATACGTGAGGAAAACTGGTTGTACTTATAGGTGGGAAATTATGCTATTTATGAGGTACTAGATATACCCTAATTACCAACTTAGGAGGTGCTTCTAATAATAGCCATAATAGTCCGACAATAAGAAGAAGACCCAAACCGGCTTGACCCACAACGCATACTAAAACTACATTCGCTAGACCTCACTACCCTTATCTAAGTACCCTTATATACAATAAAATACATCAAAAACATAACATACATACACTAAACACACACACAAAAGTAAAAAAATATCTAAAGAATTCCTCCTCACCCTAGATTATGATAAAACAGAAGCACTGATGAAACCCCATGTAAATAAATAATTATTAGTATCACGAACACATATACACCCACAGATACCCCAAATCAACTTCCCTCACTACACACACACGACATACATCACACAATCATACACACACACATCACATACTCACACACACATCACACACACACAGACATCACACACTCACACAAGCATCACACACTCATACATTTTCCCTATTACTCCATTACACTCGCTTACTCACACACTATTGCTACTGTTACACGTTTTAGCTTCCTTAATTTTGTAAAACAATCTTAGTGGACGAATGGATGGCCCCTATAACACAGGATTTTCCTAGCATCGGGGATATTATTCACAAAAATTGAGCACAGATGTATTATCATAATAACGTAACATGCATTGTATTTCTTCTTTTGCTAAATAAATTATTATTATTATTCTTGGGCACGTGTCCCATTAACAACGATGCGGATGAATTTTTTTGATGCCCAATGAGCTCTTCTCTCTTTTTTTATCATATACTTGTACATACTATATATATTTTAGTGTTAGCTTGTGTATTTTAACTTAGAAGGTTAGTTTACCAATTCAAAATTCAAAATGATAATTATGTTTATAACTAGCTAGATCACTGATGATATGAAAACTTGGTACCTACATACTACGTATAGCCGGAACTTATTCGAAGACGCTGCAGCTTTTAATTTGAGAAAATAGTTTGTTCATGCAAAAAAACACTGCATGTCTGTAATTGTGTAGGTAATGCTATGCTCATATTCAATTAATATTTCCTCCGTGTAAAAAATATAAAAACAGAACACAAAAAAAAAACGTAATCAACAAATAAAATATTAAGCAAATGAATACCTTTTGTGTACATTTGTTTGTGAAGGCAGGCGTATTTTAACCGTTTTGCCAGGACTGGACTTTTCATTGGATTCCAGCCTACCATGTTTCTATAAAATTATATGGAAACAAACAATTTGTACCTCAGACACGATGTCTCAAAGTTTGTTTAGTATTGATTAACCGTATTTAGAGCAGTGGTGGCCCAAAGGTAACGGCCGCGACTTACGAGTCGGTCGTAGGTTCGAACTCAGACAGCCGCTTTAATTTGTGTAAAGTATTACATCACTACTGCTCTAAAAACGGTGAAGGAAAACATTGTGAGGAAACCGGCATGTCCTAGAACCAAAAATTCGAAGACATGTGTGTGACATTTACCAACCCACACTGGGCTGGCGTGGTGGATTTACGGCCCACTCTCTCTTACAGAGAGGAGGCCCGTGTCCCATCAGTGGGATCATTATAGGCTGATTATGATGAACCGTATTTAAGGGGGCAAAAGCGCGATTTAAAGATTATGTATGTTATAGGCAAAATTCCAATACTGCTATTTCGATGCATTCCTTTCTGTGTTGAATATAACAAACTACATTATGTTAAGATGCCCCCCATAAAAAAGCTTATTTTATCATCTTCCTGCCTTGCTTCCAATACATTTGGAGTCGGATGTCTGCTTCTTTCATACAACCTATTATATACTGTATATAATCATCCTCCTTCTAGCTGAAACATTATGACCAAAGTTAAAAGTATCTGATATTGCGGAACATCATTTTGTTGACAAGATGATGATGCAATGCCAAATGTCGAAGGAAAATGTACAACTGAATACAAAACTTTTTTATCAAACCTATTTACTAGGTACACAGGCAAACGTTGAGCACCCCTGTCGGCCCGAATGCGCACTCTGTAAAAATTACAAAATGAAAATTGCGGCCCGGCGCCGCTGAATACATTAATATCGAATATTGAATACATTATATAAAAATATTGAATGAATACACCGCTAAAACGAGATCCGAATGAAAATCAGCAAAAATCCCGGGAGATTTTATTTGAAACGCGATGTTTGAGTTTTACATTAATGCTTATTAATAAATCCATTCTTTGCTTTCATAAAGTTGGGTGCTTATATCGAGTTTTGCTATCAGCTGAGTTGTACCTACTTATGTGAGTAGGTAGTTACTATATTATAGTACATAGTAGTTTACGTGTGAATTAACAAAAAAATATAGTTTTTTTTTTATTGTAAATATCTTTTTGGCTTTATAATATTTTGTAAAACCAAAAATAGTGCATGTTGTGTTAGCCTGTAAGTAATTGTTGCACTTACATAATCAGCCTATAATGTTCCCACTGCTGGGACACAGGTCTCCTCTCTTTTGAGAGGGAGTGGGCCGTAATCCACGACGCAGGCCCAGTGCGGGTTAGTAGATGTCACATTTCTTCGAATTTTTTGTTCTAGGACATGCCGGTTTCCTTACAATGTTTTCCTTCACCGTTTTGAGAGCAGTGGTGATGAAATAAATTACACAAAGTAAAGCGCCTGTGTGGGTTCGAACCTACGACCTACAACTCGTAAGTCACGGCCGTTACCACTGGGCCACCACTGCTACACTTATAAACGTTATTGTTGCACTTATAAACGTTTTATTAAGGAAATCATTTTAAATGTATTGTCTAATCAATTGTTGGCTAACCTAATATAAATAAATAAATAGTACAGTGAGATATACATATAATTATATAATGTTAGTTGAATGTTGGTCTCATTGTTCCTGTCAAACAGAGCACGTACCATCAAATCTCTTCACCACCCTCGGTTGACTGGTAGAGAATGCCTGAGGCAGTCGGCCTTTGTACCAGTTTTGTGTGTAAAAAAATTAAATAAATAAGTAAAGGTGGATCTTGATTTAACAAATCGAATCTACCTACCTATTACATAAGCGGATTCTATTAATACAGTTGAGTTGTGAGTATGTCGTAGCGTTCCCTTTCGAGGTCAGATGGCACCGTTTCTTGAAATTGATTGATTGACAGGATATACTCAGACGAAATATTTATGGAACCTAGTTTCTGCCTACCACCATGGGAAGAAGGCGTGAGTTAATGTTCATGTGTACTTAGACATACAAATCTTTCGGGAGGTTCCTGTGTCAGATAAGGCGGGAGGAAACGCCCGGGTGTCACCACTGTGTGGATCGCCCGGAGGACACGGTGGAGCATACGGTGGAGGTCTGCCCGGCTTGGGCAGAGCACCGCCGTCTCCTCGTGGAGGCGATTGGCGGCAGAGATCTCTCGCGTCCGGCCCTGGTTCAGGCCATGGTACGGAGCGAGAGGGCATGAACAGCCGTCACCTCCTTCTGCGAAGCAGTAATGCTAGCGAAGGAGGAGGCGGGACGGTTGAGGGAAAGGCAAATTTCGCGCCCTCTTGCCCCTAGCCACCGCAGGAGACGCCCTGGGCGTCGGGAATCCCGGGCGGATTTCCGGCCACCGTAGGCGCGGGCTTGCGGACGGTGAGCAATGGGTAGCTCACCGTCCGATAAGGACCAGGCTCGGGTTGACGGCGCGTTGTATTCCACGCGCGCCTCAAAGAGATGTCGTCAGCACATATGTAGGGGTCCACTAGGGCCGATGCCTGCCGGGGTCGCGGGAAGGTACTAAAGGGTCACCGAGGCTCCTGGCAACACAGGCAACAGGAAGGAATACGGGTGGGTTTTAGTCAGGAAGAGTCTGACACACCCTCCCGCTCCGCCCAGAGCGGGAGAAGTTATTTGATGATGTCCCAACCAAAAAAAAAAAGACATACAAATCTTAGATGTAAATGATTTTGAGAAAGAAGCTATAAGTTTAATATCTTACAGCCTTGAAGAAAAAGAAGAAGACTGACACTATCTTTATAGAATATACAATAATTTTATTTACATACATACAAGTTAAGTTATATACAGACATAGAAAATAAAATGGAAATTATAACAGAACAAAGTAGAAATAGCCGTGGGCCCTAAACTAGGCACAGCTTGTATCTTGGTGGCCCAAAAGTATATCTACAGGTATTCTGAAACGTATTTTAACAGTTTTTGTTTTTTTCCTGTTTCTTTCAGATAAATTGACTTCTTCAGAATTATAAATTAAGTACCTAACACTTTACAAAAACCCTATACATAAGTACATAATTAAATATCCAAATTATTAGCTTCAACTATCACATTCAAAGTCATATTTGACAGAATAATCACACGTTATCGCAGCATCCATCTGATTTCATTGTATCTGCATCTGTGCACGATCAGTAATCAACTTTGTCGGCGAGTGTACGTAGTAGGTACAGTCGGCGATAGCAGCCAACAATGCGCGGAGCAATCAATTTGTGTATTCAATCATCTCTCTCTCTCTCCACTTGATTGAAATATGAAAACCTTAATTGAGAATGCCTTTATCGAAATATGGCGCTGTTTGGGGATTTATTTTAAATATTCTAGGTGAATGTTTTATGTTTTTATTCAAGGTAATTTGTAATTTGTGAGAGCTATGGTAGCCCAGTGGTATCGGCTGCGACTTACGAGTTGTAGGTCGTAGGTTCGAACCCAGACAGGCGTTTTACTTTGTCTAAATTATTTCGTCACCACTGCTCTCAAAACGGTGAAGGAAAACATCGTGAGGAAACCAGCGTGTCCTAGAACCAAAAATTCGAAGATCTGTGACATCTACCAACCCGCACTGGGCCCGCGTGGTGGATTACGGCCCACTCCCTCTCACAGAGTGCAGGCCTGTGTCCCAGCAGTGGGAACATTATAGGCTGATTATTATGTAATTTGTGTAAAATGATTTTCTTTTACTGTGTATTAATTTCAAATGATATAGGTATTGCATTTATATAACAGTTTTATAATCACCTAATTGTCTCCAGTTTCAGGTGAAAAGCTACCAAAATCAAAGGTCTGACTCCTACTCTAAGACAATGCGTTCATCTTAAAGTTATTACATCTCGCAATCAATTCACACTGATTACCTTAATCACTACAAAGCCCAGTAATCTCAATTAACAACTCAATCAATCAGATTACACAACAACTCATAAAAAGCGAACACTGAAATGAAATCAGAAATGTGATTAAAAATAACACACCACCCCTATAATAGCCCGATTACATACCCGCGGGTTCCGTACGTTCGCTATAGTGAGAAAGAGTGCAATCACATTAACGGGTGAACCCTAAAATTTTAATCTGCGCCACAATGCCGGCAATCGCTGATTGCAGCCAGCGCGCATATGCATAGTCTTTGGGAATCGCTTAGCGTACACTGTAGGAGCGAGTTATGAGCTCACTGCTACCTTTTTTGTGGGAATAAAATGGAGTTTCGCTGTTGATAGTTTAAAATTGAAATTTAGTTTTTTTTTCCTTTTTTGTAAACGGATACCCTGGTTTGGTTGTTGGGGGGTAAAAAGGGTTATTTTGCACGTTTGGATAGTTGTTTACCCTTTTTGTATTTGTAACAAAAACTATTACATTATAGAATAGAATAGAATAGAGTTTTATTTTGCAAATATGGGTAATACATAATAGTTCTTAAGATTACATTTAGCCCAGCCACATTTTACCAATCGGCATGCAAACATTTAAAATAATTTATATCACTATTATTACACTTATTTAGATCAATTTATAAATTACTATCATAAAATTCTTAAATCATCAGCTATTAAAAATATATGTTTCTATTAAAAGGAAAATATAGATCTGTATCATAAGATTATATATCATGACATTACTATTACAAATGTCATAGGTACCATTATCATTACATCAATTAACATGTCATTACTATTACAAATATCATTATTATTACAATTCCAAAATCAAAATGTCAGTAATCTAAATGTCAACGATCAAAATGTCAAAAATCAAAAATGTCATACATCAAAATTTCAAAAATCAAGATGTCGCTAATTAACAAATATTTTTCCCCGATAGGAACTCAGTTACACTATAGTAAGTTTTATCTACCAAAAATTTCCGCAATCTACTCTTAGATTGTGTTGTTTTTAAGGCTTTCCAAATAATCGGTAATTTATTGTAAATAATGGGGGCCATGCAAGAAACGCTCTTACGCATCAAAATTAGTTCGACATGATACCTGACATAATTTGCTGTTGTCACGCCTATTCCTCGGGAATACAACAGCCAGGCACTCAAAAAGAGATGGATTTTGCTTGACAAACATATTATGGCTACTGCCTCCTTTATCTTAACAATAAATAAATTCATCAACTTTACAAAGAAAATCAACAGTTAAAATCCTTAAGGATCCTCCGACAACTCTGTTTTGTTAATACTGTATACCCTTGTCTGTCCTCAAGTGTACCCATGCGACCGGCAAGGGACGAATTGTTTTCATATTAATAGCATGTCGAGAGGTGTACCAACAATGGGCCAACCCTTGGCTAAGCATGTTGTTTATGACCATTTAATCACTCGCCAACTTTTACGCAAGTGTCTTTGATAGTGGTAGATTTACGTAACATTTATTTAAATGCGAATTATTGGGTGTGAATTGTGATATTATTATTTTAGTAAAAATGATTTTGGGACTCCTAAAACTTTGCTCACTAAAATAGTTTTAAACAAGCATAAAATATAATATTAATTAGGATTGGACTCGACATCAATACTACGTAACCTTCCATTATTTCTTTATTTAACATTGAAAATCCAAGGAACACCAAATAAAACTCAAACTAAAATTAATCAGCCCACAGTAATCAGCGACTCGTCAACTCAAAGCCGTACAAACAACTAGCAAACTGATTTAAGAGTACGCGAGTACGTTGTACAGGTGCGGCTGACGAGGTAGTTTTGTTTCACCCCCTTCACCCCCTCTCACCCCCACTAGCTGCACTACAGAACAGTTTCGTCGCGTCTGAAAATTAATTCCTCTACATAATCAGGACTTCCGAGCGCCGCTCGCGCCGCCCGCGCTCGGCGTAGCTTCACTCCGCAAATATTATTGAAAATATTGATGCCGACTGTACGTACACTTGTGGCTGGCAAGTAATTTAGGTTGCATGCGATGTGGAAAAGCAATAGAGTTCGGCTTATACTTTTCATTTTATCAAAGTAGTAACTTTTTTGGCAAACTCACCATATTGAGGCGCATTGTACGCTAAAACCACCTGCAGGCTGAAGTTTTCGATTCAATTTAAATTTTTCGAAGAAGGCTTGTAATATAACCAACAGTTTCGAAAAAATATAAACAATGGTACCTAGCTCATTTTCGGTGTCACATCCTTTTGTACACAGGTTTTCATTACCAAAAAACTCATCGACACCTGATCAGAATATTGATTTCAAGTTTGCAGTGTTAGGTTAGGCATTTTTTTAAAGAAAGTGGGGTCAAAGTCTACGGCATCTTGTATTTTAGATCATCTAATTACAAATATTTCAATTAGCAGTGTTTGACATTTACTTTAAGTGACATTCCTAATCACACTTATAACACCCACCCATCTTCTTAATGCACCCAAACTTTTTTGGCCACATCCATCTTTCTCTTTCAACCAGAATCGAACCACCAACATCCGTCCAGGTGTTACTCAAGAAGTTGTAGCGGCTCATATTTAAAGACAAAAAGGCTGAACGTCATAATTAAAAAAATCTCGTGCCTGCAAAGAAAAGGGGTAGTGGCGTGAAAGCAAGACGGATGGGGTGCCACAGAAGGGCTCGCAAAGACAATGCCGCGCTTTGGACGCGTAGCTTAATCATAAATATATCAACTGAGACACGGTTAGGCTTGAACACACCTTAGGGATTATTATTTGCTGGTCTTATGCTTGTGGTACGGTTCACGTATGTATATTATTATATTGACGTGTGCTAGCTAACACTCTGGGTAAATGGTAATTAAATTTATACGATTTGTATACAATATTTTTTTTCTAACTAAACAGTCAGGTATGCTGCTGGGGAGTTTGTTGCGCTACTTCTTCTTCCCAGCTAAAGCTCTAGAAAGTGGTGAAGGGCGGGCGTTTTTGGGGACTGTCTTATGAAATTTTGACTTTTGAAAAGTGCTGATTCTCAGCCTAGCTTGAATAAATGACTTTTGGTTTTGATTTTGGTTATTTAGAGAATTGTGAAACAGAGTTGTTTAGCGTTGCTGATTTATAAGTTTTATTGACTTACTTATTAAAGTTTGTACCGTAACATTGAGACATTATTACTATAAATTAAGATGAGAAGTACCTAAGTGCATTTAAAATAAATCGCCTTCACACAATTCATCCAATAGGTAGGTACAAAAGGTATTTCAGCTTTAGATATTTCGTATGTCTTGAGTCCCATCTTGAGACGACTTTATTTGCACCACAATACATAAATTGCACTGGCTTTCCTGCGTAATTTTAACTGTTGTAGCATGGTTGAAGCCATTTTATCTTCACTATTCTAGTACTAAATTCCCTTGCAATTTGCTGTTATATTAAGCAGAAACTTAGGTAACACAAATAATCGGTTTTCAGTGCCGACGTATCGTAGAGTATCGTTGCAATTTTTTTTCCGATTTCTTCAGTATGTAGCAGAAACTTTAAATGACAGCTGTAATTGGAAAGTGTTTGTCTATCTAATACATTATCAACGTAGCAATAAATCTTTACAAGCAGTTTTAGTTTTAACTCAGTCATTCAACTCTTAAAAGGTTATACCATTATTTTCCTTGGTATTATTCGTCGAGTCGTTGAGCTCCTTGAGTCTAGAGTTGAGCTACACGATTACTGACAAATGCTTGCACTGACTGGAAAGGTCCACTCAAATTTGTGTGGTTCTTTAAGTAAAGTAAAGTAAAATTTTATTTGTATAAGCATGGTGTACATGATATATTGCATGCAAGATAATAAAGAAATACAGAAAAGTTCTAACATGTTCCGCCGCTTAGCCGCGCGTCACGTACAAATTGGCAGGAAGAGATGGTACATAAACCGTGATAGTATTCACCAACATTACATTATGAAATTATGTGGGTACTTATTAAATCATCATTATTCATTAAAGATTAGGTAAAGATTAATTGGTAAAGATTAGGTAAAGATTAATTGAAACCTTTAAATAATTAAAGGTTTCAATTCAGTAAGCATATTTTTTGTTGATAAAAAATAAATGTCAAAGTAGTCATAAATTACTCAATAAAAATATGAACTACTATCATTCAAATTTCAATCCCAAATTACATTTATTCCAAATTAAAAATACAAAAACGAAGTAAATTGTCCTCTGTCATAAACTCGCTCTTCAATTTACTTTTGAGAGCATATTTAATGTTCTCCATGATTTGGGAAATTTATTAAAAGTGGTCGCAGCCATGCAAAAGATGCATGGCTCCGACCATTCATGATCTTTCCTCAAACGACCATTTCAGACATGGATCTACATGGTCCTCACATGATCTGATCAAGATCACGTCTGGACTTTAAAAGAGACTGACCCTTTTTTTTGCCATTTCTTTTCAATGGTAATCAAATAGGAAATGTCGACTCCATCTAGCTTATTTTTAAATATTTTTCTTAATATGACGTGTAACAGTGATTCCAATGATTATTCTATAAAATTTACGGAATAATTTGTTTTATTTTATTTCATTTAATTTCAATAACTATTAACCTCGTTATGTGAGTCCACTAAAAACCTCTGAAATTCACAAATATTTTTTATCAGCCTGCCTGTAACCAGCCCAATGGCGACGAAGGAGGCATGTGAGTGTATGAAACTTAAAAGGGGTGTTAAGACAAAACGGATGAGCGCGGACAAAGACAGGAAGCGACTCTCCTCTCTTTTGATATCGCTTGTAAGCAATGGGATACCTAACATATTTTGATTAATGAATGTTTTTGTGACATACTCGAACATACTCTGTGTTCTATGCTCGCACCCTTTCTGGCTATTGTCTTTGAAGAACGATGTTTGTTTTAGATTTTTTGATGTTTAAGTTAGGTGTACATGAAGTATAGGTACATATATGAATACAAGTAAAGTTACATGCAAAGTTACCCTGTAAAGATATATCGAAATTCTGGTAGTACAGGGAGATATGTTTTAGATTTATGTTCTAGAATTAAAGGGAACTATTTTTTAGTAAAACAGTGATCAGTTTTTTTTGTGAAACACTGGTAAAACAGTGATTTTAGCCGAAGATAGTAAACCAAAACCTATTTGGGAGCTAGTGCAGGTTGATTACGAAATACCCACCTTACCCGCCGCAGGAGACGCCCGGGGCGTGGGAAATCCCAGGCGGATTTTCGGCCACCGTAGGCGCGGGCTTGCGGACGGTGAGCAATGGGTAGCTCGCCGTCCGATAAGGACCAGGCCCGGGACGACGGCGCGTTGTATTCCACGCGCGCCTCAAATAGATGTCAGTACAAGTGTAGGGGTCGCGGGAAAGTCTGAAAGGGTCACCGAGGCCCCTGGCAACACAGGCAACGGAAGGAACACGGGTGGGTTTTAGTCAGTAAGAGTCTGATACACCCTTCTGCTCCGCCCAGAGCGAGAGAAGTTATTTGATAATTTCCCAACAATAAAACAAACCTACATTTAAGCACCGGTTTAAATCACATAAGTAAGTAATTTGCAGTCAGTAGGGCTAGTTGAATCTAAGATTGATTCGACCCGTGGAGACTAAAGTGAAAATTCTTAACGTCTTAACGTCGAAATCCGAATGCTTCACAGACGGACGTTCAAAGTAGTATTTACTACGTAATAACAATTACAAGAGTTACTCTAACATGCTACATAACACAACAGACACCAACCATCACATATCAGACATCAGCAGACGAACAATCGATCCTACACACCCATACATATTAACATAAAGCCACGCACACATGCACGGTCCACCGGAACTGCAGCCACCATAGCCGTCATTTAATTACCTATCTAGTTAATCAAGGCTGGCTTGAAAGCGTATTAATTAGACCAGTGTGCACGTTGCGCGGACGACTGTATTGTCCCGCTGCTGCCTGCAAATAAGTAAACGCTGTTAACGTCGCTGGTAGGGCTGGCAAGTCATGTCAAGTAAGGTTTTGTTTAGATGTTTGATCTCTTCATGACTTTCCAAGTAAGCCGTGCATGCTGTAGAAAGTAGGGTCACCGAGGCCCCCGCAACACAGGCAACGGAAGGAATACGGGTGGGTTTTAGTCAGTAAGAGGTACACACCCTCCCGCTCCGCCCAGAGTGGGAAAAGTTATTTGATGATTTTCCGACCAAAAAAAAAATCGGGGTTGTTGCGTAATACAATATCAGTAGCAATAGGTGTCATTTTGACAGTTGAACAAAATTCATTGCGTTATTTACACTGCTGAACAGACAACTTTTTCGAACATAAGCAGCAATGGATTAGCAATACACTTCAAAATCATTCAGATTGTGAATCAAACTGTGTTACGCAATTAAGGTGCCTGGTTGAGGAACCTAATTTAAAAGAACCTTTTAAAACCATGACGTGGTCACGATTCTCAATGGGGAATTGATGCAAGGACGAGAACTTTGGAAAGAACATTTTGAACAACTTTCTGTTGATCTAATTACCTTCATAGTTTAAAACAGTTGAGCCGAATAGAACAAAGCTCGTTTCAAACCGAGACACGGTCTGAAACTAAAAGGAAACTAAAACTGTTCGTTATTATTTGATCATTGATTAAACAAAACACAGAGAATAGGGTCTTACACCCATTTTTGAAAAGTGTCTTAATTAAATTCTATAGTGCTAACATGCCCCAAAAAAATCACAAAATTTTGCCATAAAATGCATTTTAATTTTACATTTTCAAATTTCGCGCGTAGTTTGACGAAAACGCTGGACGCAGTGGACGCCATGTTGCTCTGTGGTCATGACGTCACTGGGCTATGTTAACAAATGCGCTGATCTATTATCTAACTATCAGTTGACAGTTGACACGTTCTAACACAGCGGTATGACATAATAACATGGCGGCTACTAGTGTGTGTTTTTTAACAGATTAGAAAAACTGAAAACGTTGAATTGAATTTAAAAAATTATTTTGTTATTTTATGACCTAAAAGTAACATTTTCCGACTCCTTTTTGCCTAAACTATCTCAATAATCTATTTATAGATTTATTCTCGTATATAGTAAAATACCCTATTATACTTGCCAGATTAGGCCTTCATCTGAATCTGAAATCCTGAGTTCGACATGTAGAGCTGCGTTATATAAAGACTCAAGAAATAAGTAGGTATGCGCAAGGTTACCGTTCGATAAGCACAAATAAATTTAATAAATAACTTTCGGAAAACCAAAAAGATAGTTGCTGTTCATAATGCGCTTTGTCTGTAGGTAGGTACTCTAAACCCGTTGTCTTCGTTCAAATTTGCTACTGAAGAATACATCATTTTTTTTACTGCACAGCGCTTTAGTAAGGCCAAACCTTGCCAAATCTGTATAGTTTGTGGTAGCGGAAAAATATATGTTAATTTTGAACATATTTCCCAGAACTTGGTTGTTACCAAAACACGTTTTGAAAAAAAATCTCCATACAAACTAACGTTAAACTAACCTCTTACCTTGAGCTCTAATCCAAAATATCTGCATTAAATATCAAAATACGTTACGTATTCAATTAATAACAAGAACGTCTTATTTAAATGCAAAACTTGGTTGTTTTTTATTTTCGATTACTCAACTCAATTTTGAGTAAACAGAGAATTGCTTCATATTTTGCAATAAATTACAAGCGTTGTGTCAACGCGCTTCTCTTTCTTTTCTATGCAATCTGACAGTGACCGCGGTTTAGGTGTTGTCAGCGTCTTAAGCATTTGCTTAATTAGATTTCATGGCAATGCAGTTTTTAGAACTATCTTAAGTGTTTAACTTAACAATCTGCCTAGCCTTTTCCCAACTATCTTGGGGTCGGCTTCCAGTCTGTCGGGATGCAGCTGAATATCAGTATTTTACATGGAGCGACTGCCTATCTGACCTCCACAACCCATTACCTGGGTAATACGATACCCTTTAGTAAGATTGGTTGTCAGACTTTCGGGCTACTGACGACCCGGAACGACTGTCAAAGATCCACGAATGACAGCCGGGACGAACGGCTTAACGTGCTTTCCGAGGCACGGAGGAGTCTCGGTATGAATAATAAAGATGGTCACCCATCCACGGACCAACCCCAGCAAATGTAACTTAACCTGATGGATCGACCCTTGCGGCTGTTATTACTTAGCCACGAGGTCCTCACTAGCTAGGTCCGAGGTCTGAGTTCCTAACTTTTTAATTTAAAAATATTATAATATTTTGATTGTTCTGATTTCGTCTCTCTATGGGTTAGCGATCTATAGCACTTTAAATTTGCATAATACCACCTAATTGAGCAGAAGATTTCTTACATAGTCACCAACCCTACGTCACGACAGACGGGAGTCGTTCCCACCGGTTTGCGCCTCGTTTATAAATGCTATTTTAACGCGGAAAAAAAGATTAATTAACTAATTGAGCCGTCGGACCGCCCCGTGCTCTTTTTTAAGCTTTTTTCATACGACTAATTAAGATGATTGCTTGATATGACAGCGGGATGTATGAATGTTTTAAAGACCATTTTTTAATTCAGTGAACTTGTTACTCGTACTGAAGAATAATTGTAAACAATTTGATAGTTTTTCTGTAGAAAGATTTGTTAATAGTCGGAAGTTATTGATTTAAAAGAGTGTCCGTGGAGTATCTTACCCGTTCTTCTCCATAGAAACCGACTACACGTTGGAATGGGCAACTAGCTTCATCTTTCTGACTGACCGACCGACCCCTTGAAAATTCAAAAGTGCCTGGAATTGGTTTATTTGAAATAAATGCAAATGCTTTGAGTTTGTATTGTTTGATTTCTGAAAATCAGCTTTTCAGCGCTTTACACACATTATTAGTGAAATTAGAAAGTTTTAAATTACAAAGATTGTGTAATGATACAAGATTATCAACTCATTTATAATGTCAATTTAAAATCCTTACAAAATACCGAGGTAAAAGAGATTGGTATCTTGATCTGAGTGAAAGCTGAGAATAACAATTTTAAACTCAAAACCAAAGTCAGTCCATTGATTTACTTTAATTACCAAGTTAGTTAACCTATTGACCACCACGTCAAAAAAGCAAAAACGTGCCCTCGGCGCCAAGGTACGAATTATTCCTTAAAATCTGTCATGTAGTCGTGACCGTGGCGTGCTGGGCACATTTTGGTCTGTCATCTATACATGACTGTGGCGGTCAAAAGGTTAAAGTGAACGCATAGTTTAGCTAACTAAACGAAAATTTTGTAACACCAGAAACTTTGAATAAAATTGGTTTTCATTCCTTTTCAGTTCTTTTATAAACTTACAAATGACACAAGCCCTCTGCGTATCAAAAACGAACATAATAAAAAAAAAAATTAAATATAAACACGTATCTTTCAGGCATTGTGAATTACTGAGTACGAAATACCCACAACGTGGTAAGGGAGACAATATGGCTCGAATGTTTAATTAGCGCATTGCAGGCTCTACGGGGATGAGAGGGGGGGTGAAATGAGGGGGTGAAGTGAGGGTAGAGGGGGTGTGAGGGCGCGGGAGGTGTTATTCATTAAAATGTTTGCGGAAACTCGTTTAGCGCCGTTGCGGCGGGCGGCCGCGCCACCCGCCGCCTTGTGTACAGGGCTGGCTCAAGATGATGATTAGATTTAAACTGACAGAACATCACACCTGTTTTCCCCGATAGGTTGGGCAGAGGTGTAACTATAGTACACCCACTTTTCGCCAGTTATTTTTAGGTCCTATGTAATAGGGGGCGAGTTTATTGCCATCAACCGGTCACAAATGCAGATTTAAATTTTTGTTTAGATTTAAACAGTCTTAAAAATGTAGTATCTTTTTCTTTGACATCAGTGATATCGATGGAAGAAAACATCGACTTAAAATAAATATAATATAAGTTTGAAATCACCATTTCGCCTTGAGCAAGCGTAGCGCGCTTTTAAGTTCTCAATTCCTCTGTACATACTTGTTTTTTTACAAAATAAAATAAAATAATATAATCTTTATTTTGGATAGGCAACATCCACAAGGGTTTTATGTTTGTTCATTGATATTTTCGGCAATTGCGGACCGAAGTTTGCACGGTGGCCACATATAAATTTTATTAACATTGCGTGGGTAGTTTTTGAGTTAGCATCAATAATACGTATTTTTTTTCACTTAGTTTATGTGGATGATGTTATAAATATTCCTGTCACTGATATTTACCTAGCAAGTGGTATACAACTTTGAATGGGGTAGCTACCACAACTTAACAGTGAAAAATAAAAAAAACGAGCGAGACTTACAGAAGTCGCATAAGATGTGTAACATCTGACATCTCACCTTGGTAATAAGCAACAGACAGAAATTTACCACAGATTTAAAAAAATCTAAATACATATTTATTCGAATAATTATTATTCATTAATAGTGGTCGCCCACTGATCGAAATTCGATCATTCTACTTAAGACACTAATTCCATGCTACTATAAAGTACTTACTAATTACAAGCTTTTAAAAAGTACTTACTTGTTTCATGCTCAAGCTGTCAATAACTTTTTTTTTTTGTTTGTAAAATTATGATATAACTTCTCCCGCTCTGGGCGGAGCGGGAGGGTGTGTCAGACTCTTACTGACTAAAACCCACCCGTGTTCCTTCCGTTGCCAGTGTTGCCAGGGGCCTCGGTAAACCTTTCGAACTTCCCCGGGACCCCGGCAGGCATCGGCCCTAGTGGACCCCTACACTTGTGATGACGATATCTCTTTGAGGCGCGCGTGGAACAGAACGCGCCGTCATGCTGTCACTTCCTATCTACACACTTCTCCATCTTCATCACTTCATCCTTACGTACTCCTTTTGATTCGTTTTATACATAATACACTTAACTAACCGTAACACTAACCTAACAAATAAATTGATAATGTGTCGTTAATGAGTTCGGGCCAGCCCTGTCGGCAGCGGGTGCGACGGGCGGGAACGTTCATTTACTCCTCGTAAACGCTGCTTCCGCTATCTACAACCCACTTAGCAGACTTAATTTCGCTACACAAACAACTTATATTACGTGTTTTGGAGAATTTACTTTACTTATGTTTGAAAATGTTATGTAAATACTCACAATACTAAGTGTTAAAGATGAAAGAATTCACGATGCCCGTCACCATAGACGCTTGAGTAGAAATACAGTGTAAATTTTAATGTAATGGTAGGTACTAGTTGAATTTGCATTTGAATTTCCCGAACTCGGCCACATTCAGAAGTTGTTTTACCCACAAAATAAAAAACCTACCCACAGACACCGAGTTCAGAAACTGTAATCACATTGACTAGAGCAGTGGTGGCCCAGTGGAAACGACTTACGAGTTGTAGGTCGTAGGTTCGAACCCCGACAGGCGTTTAACTTTGTGTAAATTATTTTATGACCACTGCTCTCAAAACGGTGAAGGAAAACATCGTGAGGAAATCGGCATGGCCTAGAAACAAAAATTCGGAGACATGTCACATCTACCAACCCGCGCTGGGCCCGCGTGATGGAATACATTCCACTGCCTCTCTAAGAGAGGAGGCTTGTGTTCCAGCAGTGGGACCATTTTAGGCTGATTATGTATGTTATTGTTATGTAAGTAATCACACTGTGTCACCGTGTCTCTGTGAGTGTTACCACAAAATTAAAATCGCATATCAAAATTCATTGCTTGTAGTTAAAATCATAAGGTTCGATCTTACATGAATCCCATTTCTACTACTGCCAGATACTCGTATGTCTACAGGTGTCGTAGCCACGTAGCCAAGTAGACACGTAGCCACGTACATCCATATCTACGTACACCCGTAGCCACGTAGACCCATAGCCACGACGGCCCGCAGGCATGTATGCCCAGTTCCGTAGTCATGTAGGCTAGTATCTATGCAGGCCCATTGACTATACTAGTAGCCTATAGGCTACACTAGTAGGTTATACTAGTAACCACGTAGATCCATAAGTGCATGTAGACTTGTAGCCATGTAGGCCCGTAGCCTAGTAAATCCGTAGCCACGTAGACTCGTATGATCCACGTAACTCCGTAGCCACTTAGATCCTTTTAACACAGCGTGATTTGCTCTTGCAACTGTAGTTGCTTTCTGTAACTGGCAAGTAACTAAAAATATGTATGTGTAGACTAGTGTGTCGTGGACAGTTTCCTTGATTTGGTTCAATTTAATTAAACACGTCTGTTCTAACGGTCAGAAGTTATGTTAATGTTAACTGATATTTATTTTGTAAATTGGATCGAAAGAACTTTTTTACACGATTGTTTTATTATTAAAGCTAGGTCGGTGTTTCCCTGTCGACTACTATGAGAAAAAACACCGAAAAAAAATCAGAGATCAGTCTCTTTTAAAATTCTATAAGTAGCTTATATGTAGCTTCTAAGTAGCTTCTAAGTAGGTTCTAGAAATGGCGTTCTATAGTTTCTGCCAATCCCCTTGGGATGAATGCGTGAGTTTATATTTGTTGCGTATTGTTGTTGTTGTTGTTTATTTATTATTTGTTTCGCCACTTCTTCCCAGCACTAGGAACTGGTGAAGGGCGGGCGTTTTTGGGGGACTGTCTTATGTAATTTTGACGTTCGAAAAGTGCTGATTCTCAGCTTAGTTTGAATAAATGACTTTTGATTATGTACAACATGCATCCATACCACCTGCTAGAGTCCATACAATTACATTGTAATCATTCACATTCTGGTCAGATCATATGACGACCATGTAGGTTAATTTCTGAGGTGTTCTCTTCCATGCTCTACTACCTGGTCAGCTCTTCAGTTTAGCAGCCGCTCTTACCAACCCGACACTAATCAGGCATTAGGTACTTATTACAGTGTTGAAACCAGGCCTCGAAACCAATCCTTCTGCAGCGAGGTGTGAGGCAGGGAGACGTTATCTCTCCGAAACTGTTCACCGCTGCACTGGAGGATGTCTTCAAGATTCTGGACTGGAAAGGGCCAGGCATCAACATCAATGGCGAGTACATCAATCACCTTCGGTTTGCCGACAATGTAGCTGTCATGGCTGAGACTATGGAGGACCTCAGTACAGTGTTCGATGACCTCAGTAGAGCTTCCGAAAGAGAGGGTCTTAAAATGAACATGGACAAGACAAAGGTCATCTTAAATGCCCATGTTACACCCACTCTCATGAAGATCGGAGACGCTACGCTCGAAGTTGTGAACGAGAATGTTTACCTAGGACAAACTGTCCAGTTAGGTAGGTCCAACTTCGAGAAAGAGGTCAATCTTCGAATCCGACTCGGCTGGGCAGCGTTCGGGAAGCTACGCAATATCTTCTCGTCCCACATACCGCAGTGCCTCAAGATGAAAGTCTTTGACCAGTGCGTGTTGCCAGTGATGACCTATGGCACTGAAACGTGGTCGTTTACAATGGGCCTTATTAAAAGGCTGAAAGTCACTCAAAGTGGATGGAGAGGGCTATGCTTGGAGTTTCCCTACGTGATCGAATCAGAAATGAAGAGATCCGCAGGCGAACTAAGGTTACCGACATAGCCCGAAGAATTGCCAAAGTTAAGTGGCAGTGGGCAGGGCACATTGCTCGCAGAACAGATGGCCGATGGGGCCGAAAGGTTCTGGAGTGGCGACCGCGACCCGGAAGGCGTAGCGTTGGAAGGGATCCTACAAGGTGGACCGATGACCTTGTGAAGGCTGCAGGAATCCTCTGGATTCATTCGGCTGAAATGATGATGATGAATGATGACAGTGTTAGTTACAATAAAAAAAAGTTATGGACCATCGGCGTGTATATTTATACAAGGTGTCGTTTTGCATCCTCGTCAAATTTCAGGAGACTGCTATGAAAGACATATATAATCAAATAAAATTACCATACCTACTCAATAATTAATACATACTTGTTTTTTTAGTTATTTAAGTTTGACAGTATTGTAGAATACACCACTTCCACAGAACAGAATCACCCCGTTGCGTATGCGGTAGTGTGTGTGTAAAAAGGCAGTTACAGTGCGGTATTACACCGGCCGCGTTTTAACAAGCGTGTCCCACACATGCCCTTTTCTGAAAAAAAGAAAAAAAAGACCTACTTATTTTATTATTGATTCGTGTTGAGAATCATTAGCATAGTTACCTCCTTGAATTTGACGAGGATGCAAAACGACACCTTGTATTTTAAGCGCAACGAAAAGTACGAATTTTTCCCTACTTTCTTCATACTTCAAAATTAAATATAATAAAAAAAGTGTAATAATATTTCATTCATCCATCCGTCTGCCTTTTCCCAAATATGTTGGGGTCGGCTTCCAGTCTCACCGGATGCAGTTAAGTACCAGTATTTTACATGGAGCGAACGTTTTTCATTCATGTAGTAGTAATAAAATTCTTCTAAGTATTCTCTTAAAAAATATGATATTATTATGAACATTAGAAGACATCTACTACTAATACTTAGTTTTTTAAGTTATCCCATATTTTGTTTGTCTGAACTTCACTTTGACGCAAAATAAAGTATGGATATTATTAAGTTACCAATATTTAAGTGTACTTCTGTCATAGAGGTTTCCAAAAGATAAATTGAATGTAAAGCTATTGAAATATTACAGCACTTGCCGCTTAGCAGAGTTCTATGACTTTTGTATATAAAATAACTACTTAAAATTATCCAAAGCTTTCACATCTTCAGCTGTATTATCTAAACAATTTAGCTCTCTGCTCTACGAAGTACAGCTATGAGATCTCAATACCAGAATCTAGAATGCACGGGCCTATTAAAAACTAGCTTATTAAAAAGAAATGTGATTTGTTATTTTAATAAAATACCTGAACAAATTAAAAACTTACCGTTGCAAAAATTTAAAAGGCGTGTCACAGAATTACTTGTATATACATTTTATTATTCTGTGCAGGATTTTTTAAATGATATTTTTTTGTAATATCTTTATTATCCTCTACTTTGTATTACATTTGCATGCTATATTAAGGTAACATGTACATGAATCCTAGTATACAATTTAACAACTTATTTTATGTACCTACATTCTAAGCAAATACCTATTCTATTCTATTCAAAATCAAAATATTTTTATTTCACATAAACCTACATGGGCACTTATGAAACATCATCATTATCAAACGTCAACAGCTGATGTTGACGTTTGATAATGCACGGTTCCAATTGGTCGTTTCCTATGGAGAAAAGCATACGAAACTCCACGTGTCTCTTTTAAAAATAATTGGCTTTTACAATGTTTTCAAATTACAGTGTTACTAGGTATGGTAGGACAGTGTAGGCCTTTCCAGATGTACGAGTACCTGGTACTTAACAAAAAAAAAAAATTAAAAAGAAAAAGGTCTACAAAGTATTCTACATATTGATAGGGCCCTATATTATGTTATGAGATCATTATTGTCATAAATATCTTATCATCATCGTTACCTACATTTCTTATTTTACTTTTGATGCAAAGTCTTGTTTATTGAATAAACTTTCTACCCACAATATTAATCTGCCAACTAATCAGTACTTTAAAAAGCCGTCGTTCACTGTATTAAATATTTCATTAACAGCTCCACACCAAAGTTGATAGAACTTATACACCGTTTATATTTGCAGATATGCTATAACTTAATCTACACCTATTAAATACAACCCCCATTGCGCCCTCTCATTGGCTGGGATTTTCAACCCCTGCGTCAATCCACCAATCGCGTGCGAGTTTTCGGTACCGAGGGGGTGGAGTCAGGGTGGTTTTCATGACAAGATTTTCGCGAAATCAAACAGTACTGTTCGGATCATCTCGGATGAGACTTCTTTGAGTAATGCAGAGTTCAGTGTGGTTGTCGCAGACGAGAAGTTTTACTAACTTTATGATAATGTGAATTATTACATTTTCTATCTATAATAAAATGCTAAATTAGAATTAATTAAAAACTGAAGACAGCAGAAATATGAAACTAATTAATTTTCGATAAATTATTTACCAATTAAAAAAAATAAGAAATTGCTGTGTTGAAAAAAATCCAGCGCTTGCTTCGGAAGAACAATGGTCAGTAGTGTTTGCTCCTAAATAAATAATGTTCATAAACTATCTGTTATTATATCAATCAAAGAAAAATCATCAGCGCGACGTATCAATTACTTAAACCAAAGAATATTTTCGACGACGAAGAATCGTCACTTAAGGCCAAAGACTATAATATATTTTGAGCAGAGAGGTCGCAATGGCGGGTCCTTACCTATCCCCCTTACCTGGGGACCTGCTCACGGAGTACATGTTCGGGCGTCGTCGGCAGCGGCGGAACCGCACGACCTTCACTCCGCAGCAGCTCAGCGAGCTGGAGTCGCTGTTCCAGAAGACACATTACCCTGACGTGTTCCTGAGAGAGGAGGTGGCCCTGAGGATCAGTCTGTCGGAGGCTAGAGTGCAAGTAGGTTTTATTTAGTTTTGTAGTTTGTTCGTTTATATTCAGCCTACATTTGGACCTATGTGTAAACTTCCTTTTACGGCTTGTTTGGTGGTGGTATAATCATGAAGGCACGTTTCAAATTAACCATTTTCATCAAAGAACTTTGGTACTTTAACAAATCCTGTCAAAGTGTTAAAATAGTTTCATACAATCGTTACAATAGTTGTTGAAAAGAATAAACTGGCCCTATTTTTGTGTTTTTCATGAGATACTTAATCAAAATAGTTATACTTAAATGGCCATTAACAGACTTGTGCCAAGTGTGCTTTGATGCTAATTCGGAAACTTGCCACCAATTATTTGATGCTTTTTAAGGACTGATAAAAAGCATTTTGTAAGTAGAAGTCCTTTCAATTTACCTGTTATTGGGAGGCGTATGTTAACGGCAGGCAGGCTGCATGATTGATAATTATATGCAGGTAACATTATATACTTATTGTGTTAGGTAATCATTTAAATAAGTTTAACATGAATGATCTCATTTCTGTTAAAGAAAATGATATAGGTAGGTACCTCCTAAATTTAGCGGCATTATCACACTCAACTCAAGAGTGTTCCAGCACCCTAGTTACTTAACAAAGTTTGATACATAATCCGAGTGTTTGAAGAATGTTGCTAATCAGAATCTAATCAGAATGTTGCTAAAAATAATGTTGCTTCATAAATAATTTAATTACTGTTGCTCTCAAAACGGTGAAGGAAAACATCGTGAGGAAACCGGCATGTCCTAGAATCAAAAACTCAAAGACATGTGACATCTACCTATCAATGGGCCCGTACTGATTACAACCCACTGCAGCAGTGTGGGAACATTATTGGCTGATTATGCTAATCTAAAAAAAACATCATTCACTAAAATTATAAGAGCAACGAAAAAAGAAATGAAATGCTTAATTCATTTCAATATTTTTCTCCAACTACAGACGCATTGACCGATTACAACCCTTACATTAGGGGATGAAAAAAGTTTGTAAATCAAAATTGATAAAAGTACGAGCCGGCTGGGGTTCGCCTTTTATTGTTCAAACTTCAATAAAGAAAACTTTGAACGTGTTTAAGTGCATTCTGTTTTTTTTTCTAATTTATCTAATGATTTACCCAACATAAATACGTAGGTACACTTACATCTTACTAATAACTAGCTGATGCCCGCGTGGCTTTTTCTAAAAATAAGCCCAATATAAGCTTACTAAAATAAGCTAAGTTACTCCTTATGATTTCAGCTATCTCTCAGTGAAAGTCCTGTCAAAATCGTTCCAGCCGTTTGGGAGATTAACCGGAACAACCGGCTAATCTCCCAAACGGCAACAACGGATTAGACAGACAGACAATAATATTTTTTTTTTATAAGTACCGTATATACTTTTATATGCATTTAGTAAAAAGCTCTTATTTTGACATTACAAAGACTTCAAATTTATTTATTTCTACAGATGTAGGGTAGGTAAAATCTTTTTATTATTCGGAAATTATTACGAAGGAAAGTTTCAAAACGTAAGTACTGTTGGAAATGCTTTGACTGAATTTGTTTTAGTATTTTCTCTTAGGCCCAGTCCACACAGCGAAACCGCGCGATTTTTATTTGTGCGGTTTATATTCAGTGTACGGAACTACAACGACCGCGAATTTTAAATCGCATGTATATACATAAGATACCATGTTGTGTTATAGAATTCCGTGTCCTACCTTAGATGTACAGTCAGATACGGCCAACAGCGGACCAGTCAATATAATAAATAGATTTCCATTTTTCCTGAATAAAGCTCCAGTTCATTGCGTTGCGTTGCGGCGCGACATGGTCCAGTAAATTTGTTGTGATTTTTCGCTCATCACAATTAATGGACCATATTTATATGCATATTGTGGTTCTCCAACAGCAAAAACTTATGTCAAAAACCGGCCAAGTGCGCGACGGACCACGCACAATGAAGGGTTCCGTGGTTGGGATTAATTTATCTCAAGAATAAACTTACATTTTAGTTGAAAAACATGTTCTCCCATACATCAATATACGTCACGGTCAATTATCCAACTGCAAATGTAAGTTGGTCGACTATTACTCGTTAACTTGTAAAGCCTACTTAGCTGTGATAGTTTTCCTTTTAACTTCGTTATATAAACTACTGCTGTGATTTTTTTCACATATCCAAAAACAACCATTTACGCTGGCAGGGGGGGGGGGACACTTGACTCTAACAAAAATTTGCACTTTAAAGCTTAATATTACGCAAACGGAACCCTGAATCGAAAAATGGTTTTCACAGACCCAGACAGACAGACATGGCGAAACCATAAGGGTTCCTTGTTCACTACGGAACCCTAAAAACTGTTAATGCCACTGTATTTTATACAATATCTATTTAATTATATTCTGTAATATTTATTCTATTACGTTGTAGCCTTAATTAATAATATAACGGGTAAAACATGGCAATCCCTAAGTATTAGGTAGGATAACATTAAAACTGATATAACATTAATTTTGTTTCAATTCAGAATGTAATAAAATAGAATAGAATAGTAGAATAGAACTATTCTATTATATTCTTTGTTTCAATTCAGATTGTTCTACCGATGTCGCGTCGCGCCTGTCTGCACGAGCCTTTAAATATTTCTCAAACATTTAAACCTACACCTTGCATAGGTGTACTTATATACTTAAGTATATATTTATATGCTTGTGGCTAAGTACAGCCGCATGGATCGATCGATCAGGTTAAACTACGCCTGCCGCGGTTGGTCCGTGGATGGGTGACCATCATTATTACATACCAAGACCCCTATGCCTCGGCATGCACGTTAAGCCATTGGTCCCAGCTGTCTATCATGGATCTTTGACAGTCGTTACGGGTCGTCAGAAACCCGAAAATCTGACAACCAGTCTTACCAAGGGGTATCGTATTACCCAGTAACTGGGTTGTGAAGGTCAGATAGGCAGTCGCTCCATGTAAAATACTGGTATTCAGCAGTATCCAGATAGACTGGAAGCTGACCCAAACATAGTTGGGAAAAGGCTAGGCAGATGATGATGATGCTTCTGGTTTTGGTATATTATTACATTACGGACCGGCTGATGGAAATGAACCATTCTTTAAATATAGATACTTCTTTCGTGAAGATACGAGAGAAAAATAATATTATAATGCAAACGCGGTATGGGACCGAATCAGTGGCTGATTAAGCGACCGCGGGGCCCGTAGCACATTCTGTCGAGGGGCCCTTAATCTGATACGGTCTTTAAGTAGGTAAAAAGTGGTAAAAAAAAAATTGGGTATATGATTACTAAATTATAATAAAAATAATGTAGACTGTAAGTCTTACAAATAAATAGACAATTTCAACATTTTGAATCGAGCCGTTTCAATTCTGCTACGCATCCACACTGAGTGTCGAGTAAGAGTGGTTGCACACGTCAGACTTTTTGCAGAGCCGATTATTGGGTGGATTCACATTCTATACATTTGACTATTTGTAGAACTTTTGCGTTTGTTTACCGTATGAAATTCTGTGTTTTATTTTCGCCAACGAAATAATCGGTTACGGATTGTCTTAGACGGAAAAGGTATTGTTTCATATTTTTGTGACATGAAATAAATTCAATATACCACGTCTTAATAAGTTTTACCCAAAAAATTGCGCTCAGGCGGAGGTGGCCGGGTCTGGACACGCAGGGCACCCTTTTGCACGGGGCCCGTAGCATTTGCTACTCCTGCTACGTGGTTAATCAGGCACTGGACCTAATAGTTCGTGATAGCGTTTACTTTGAAGTCTTATAATCCTTCTTCTTTTCGGGTCAATGGCACTTTTTAAATTAGTTAAAAACCAACGTCAGGCATTAGTTGTCTGGTTATTTCGCTGAACTGGACCTGTTTTATTTTATTGTATGAAGTTTTCTTTCTTATTGTTATGTGTTCATATTGTGTACTTTCCAAAAGTTTAACCAGCCGCAATTTTCAGGTGTGGTTCCAAAACCGTCGTGCTAAGTGGCGCAAGCAGGCGCGGTTGCAACTCCTGCAGGATGCTTGGCGGATGAGGTGCCTCGGACTGGGCTCCCCGCCGCTGCCAATGTCAGGTGAGAAGTCTGCATCAGTCTCTTGCCCTTATCTAAATTTATTTGGGGTCGGCGCAACATGTCTTTTCCATTCATACTTCTCTATTTAGTCGTCATCTCGGTAGTCACCGCCTTTCCTACCATGTCATCTTTCACACAGTCCATCCATCGTTTCTTTGGTCTTCCACCACACTTATAGCCATCCACATTCATACTCAAAACCTTCCGCACGACATTTTCTTTATTTCCTCATTCCTCCGCATCATATTATGTCCATACAACCGATTTCCACACAAACTTTCAGTCACCGATGCCATTCCAAACTTTCTCTTATTCTATCCATTCGCTTAGGTAACACCACACATCCCTCTTAGCATTCCCATCTCAGCTGAATGCAATTTAATTTTTTCCTTTCATTCATTCCTTTTTTTGCCAAACATTCTGATCCATATAAGACAGCAGCGGGGTAATTGCGTAAGACACTGGTGCCGATTCTCTTGTTCACAAACTAAATTAAATTTAAGTGCAGTGCATCTTTTTCTTTCTATTTCATTAAGAAAAGGACAGAAGATAAATTTTAGTTTAGTCCTGTCAAATTAATCAGCGCTTGACGTAAATTGACGTAATTTTAGTAGGCAAGTTTTTAATCACGTCTAAACTTGTATAGAGTAGTGACAGGCGCTGATTAATTTGACAGGACTAAACTAAAATTTATCTTCTGTCCTTTTCTTAATGAAATAGAAAGAAAAAGATGCACTGAACTTAAATTTAATTTAGTTTGTGAACAAGGTTATCGGCACCAGTGTCTTATGCAATTACCCCGCAATATCAGGCAATGGATTTCATTTTGACAGTTCAACGTCATTAATTGCGTTATTTAAGTTGTTGAGCAGACAATTTTTTGGCACATATGAAGCAATGGATTAGCAATATACTTCAAAATCATTCAGATTGTGATTGATACTGTGTTATGCAATGAGGATGCAGGTCTCACAATAGTAAATCTTCCTCTTAAGTTGAGGTGCTTCCGACTTGCCGTCCCGCCGTTACCGATGTCAGGTGAGAAGAGACGTTTAATAATAGAACAGTCAACGATCGCATCTTCTTAAAAGTGGTTTATAGTATTTTTTTTTAAACCGATTACCAACATACAATTATGAACACAATCTACCAACCGAACGGCTACCAACTGCCAGTGTAACTACAGGCCTGTTACTTTAGTAATAGATTTTTTCGAGCACGGTGATCCATATTTAATTAGATAAGGATCGTAAAGCCCCATTTACAGCACGGTGCAAGTTTATTGCCTGTGGTATACCATAAAATTGAAGCAACACTGGCAGTTGGTAGCCCAACTGCATCGGACTGCTTGAAATGTGAGCTTGTTTAAGCTGTTTTGTTGCAGTCCCTCTCACAGAGCCATGTGTCCCAGCAGTGGGAACATTATAGGCTGATTATGATGATTTATGATGAATATAGGTTGGAGGCACATTGGCGCATTGTGCATATTAAATCCCCGATAATTACGTTTGTTCGCATATTTGTCGATCACCACTGTGGTTTGCGATGTTCTTTCTGAATTTCGATTTTTGTATGTAGAATGTATTGTTTAATTTTCAGGTCACGGCAAACCAGATTCTTCACCAGAAGCGCCAGAGTCACCCAACGACAAAGATTCCCCGGAGCCTCCAGGGGTCATGGAGAATCGCGAACTAAAGTCTCCTCGGCAAGACCCTTACCTCCACAACACAAACATGGAACCAATACCGACTGGCAATCCGAATGTTCACGAACTGCCTCCAATGGGATACAATGATGATGGCAGGATGATGCAGCAGTCGTTCTCTTTCCCACCTTTAATGATGAGTCAGCAAATGGAATCAGAAATAGTTCCAACAGACTTGAGAGTGATGTCAAAACCTAACCCTTGTCCTTGCGGTACTTCTGTTCAAGATATGGAAGAACCACAGAACCTTGCGTACCGGCAGAGACGCGATAAAGAGACTAGTGACAGCGATACTGACACAGAGATAGATCTAACGTCGCATTCTAAAGACGATGACATTAGAGAATCAGAGAGACTGGCCAGCAGGATCGCAACCAGCATCTTCAGAAGTGACACAGTGCTTCATGATATGATGCCGAATGATCTCAGTTTAGGAACAAAGAATGGTAATGATAGAGTTAGAAATAATGTCTCAATCTAATTGGACAGACTGTCTGTCGAAAGAAGAAACACAAGATAACATATTCTTTTTAATCGTCTTTGTTTCTATCACATCGAAGAATGTAGATTGTGTGTGAAATATTTAATTTTGTCAAAGTAGTTGTTAGAATTTTACGTAGACGTTTGGCACGGTAATATTATCTATACAGTATTGTAACTCGGCTGTATCTTTGAAATAAATGCCTACAGCCGCGCGGTACGTAAACATGCGATAGGGCTGCCCGCCTCCAGCATTTAAATTACATTTACTACTTTGTGTTTCCATTTAGTTTTGAGATTGTAAATACACTTTTTTATATAAACAAATAAAATACTTTGTGGATTGAATAGGAAGTGTTCAATAAAAATGCGTGTTGTTTTTTGATTGGTAGATTTAATTAAAAAACCATGTTTATGTTTGAATAACAAATCGGTCTTATTTTGCGAACGAAAAATCTAAATATCGTAATATAATCATATAACATCTAAATATTCTGTGAATATTTCATGAGTCTAGCTATTGTTGTTGTTATTAATACCGAGAAAAAAAACGGTTTTAGTGGTATATGTTGTTATAGCAGCAGCAGAAATACTTAATCTGAGAAAATTTAAACTATCTAGTGACAGACAGACATTTATTTTTTCTAGCTTAATTTATTTAATTTATTATATAGAGTTATTCATACATAATGAGCCTATAATGTTCCCACTGCTGGGACACAGGCCTCCTCTCTGTGAGAGGGAGGGAGTGGGCCGTAATCTACCACGCGGGCCCAGTGCGGGTTGGTAGATGTCACATGTCTTCGAATTTTTGGTTCTAGGACATGCCGGTTTCCTCATCCTCCCATAGAGTTATTCAGAATTATGTAATTGATTAATAAAAATAACAAAATGATATCCTATCTTAACTAAAACTATACACAAACAAAAAGGCGGAAGAGCTCAATGGGCATCAAAAAATTCGTCCGCATCGCTGTCAATGAGAAAAGTGCCCAAAAGGCTGCCAGCATTGTCACGTTGGATGGCAATGCTGATTCTTTGGGCTAGAAAAAGGCCAGCCCTCTGGTCACGTGAAGACTCTATCAACCGTTTGGCGAAAATCCCAAAATACTCGATGAGCACTCGGACCCCAAGGCCCTAGTGTTTCAACCCCAAACGGCTCAAACATATAGCTCCCAATAAGGTTGTTATATTTGCGCTGTTTGAGGTTTTCTGCTCCTGCAGCAGCCGCCCCAGCACAGCCCGCCGTGCTAGGAAGATGGGAAGGCGCGAGAGTGTCGACACAGGTTGCACCCCACACCAAAGGCCTACCCAACTTCCACGGCATTATGGGCATTCCGTCCGGCCTCTTCCCATCATCACGTGCCAAGCCATTGGGTTCTAAAACAGCTGAAACCCCGGTGGTGACAAGAGTCCGACGGATGATGTTGTTAATGCTGGCGTGGCGTGCCATCCGACCAGCACTCTTACTGCAGGATAGGCCATGATGTCCGAGGCAGTCGACTCCTTCACCGCATTGACAGCGATGTGGAGCCCCGCAAGGAGCGCCCAGACGTAAACGTATAGCGAGCCGGAATATGGTGTCACCCAGCATGGTGCCTATGTTGGGTGACGGTAGCGCTTAAAGCCAAAGGCCCGACTCCCATTCACCCACAGCCAGCAGGCGGGCACGCTCAGCAGTATTGGTGGACGTATTAATGAGTTTATTCCGTACCAAGCTGCAGAGCGGCTCATCCCACTGTCTCTGGGAAGACGGGTTCTCGGGCTGAACCGTATCCGGGCAAGCCATTCTCCAGGCGTTCACCGCATGGGTCAAACACGGCACTGCAGAGTCAACCTGAGAAGGAGCTAAGATTTTTGTGGTTAACTTTTCGGTACTGTGGACCGAGGACAGGAACGCCGGTAGGCTTACTCTAGAAATTTTGCGGAAGGAATTTTTTTTTCTAGTACCTACATATTATTCATACACACAGTTGACACAGTACAATAAACAACTATTATTAATAATAAAATACCACGTCTTTACTTTGAATTATACAAACTAACTAAACAAAACACACATGCCCCGAGATTTTAACACAAGCGTACCTACCGTATCATGATTCATGAACCGCCTATAACTACCTATGTATTTCACTCGTGTCAATCACTTTCCTTTATTCACTTTATTTATTAATCCAGACATCTTTTTTTTCGGGAGATAAAAGGAAATACTTATCCATTAAAAAGACACACATTATGTACCTACCTATTAGTAAGTAAAATTATTTTATAGTCTTACCTTTCAGTTTCCTGGTAATCTAAAGATTTAAAGTTAACTCTGGATGCGTTACTGACGAATTCATGCAACCAAAAACAGCACAATACATATATCCTACTCGTCATATTAAATATGTACTTGAACTTATTTTTAGTGCAAAAATCGCGCGGTTATTGTTATAAAAACAACACACCGTCCGTTCGTCACTGCGGCACAGTCGCGACTGTCTGCATGCCGGGCGCATGCCGAGATCGAGGCGCGTAGGCATAGCTCGCGCTTCGTCCGTTTGTATGAAGTTGGAATACTGTACAGATAATATTACCGTGCGTTTGGCTTTTCCAATTTTTTTTTAACGTTAAATGTTATTCATGATTTTAGTTCTAGAACCCAGAAAGGTGATAAGTTTCATATTGTGATTATGTTCTAGTCAATGTTATTGTAACTAATAATAAGCTATGTTTTTGTAGACAATATGTAAACTAGAATTAATGTAGGATATGTAAAATTATGAACTACCATCGGTACACCTACTTCTTGCAATATTTTGTAAAACCAATTTGAATGTATTAGATAGATATAGTCAAGAACTGTACATTAAATCTAAATTATTTGTTATCGAACTATATACAAACTGAACTGACTGACTGACTGACTGTGTCTTTAGAAACTTCATCCTGCATATAATCACATTTCTTTTTTTTAATAATTACTGAAAGACCAAAACCATGAAAACACTTCAGGGGGGTAACCATCACTTCTTGTAGCAGTATTATTATAATATTACTTCACAGTGGGAAAGTGATGGAGCTATACAGGACTTATAGCTCCATCTCTTTCTCACACTTAAGTAATATTAAAATAATACTGCTATAAGAGGTGATGGTTACCCCCCTGTTAGATGGAAGACATGGAAGTATCCAACTAAGAAACGTAGGTAACATAAAACATTTGATAGCGGGAGTGAAATATAACTTTCCGACAAGAAACAGAAAAAAATACATTTATTTAAAGGCGAATTCAAAAAGTCTGTTAAAAATAAAGAAGGCTAAAAATTATCATAATTAGTTAGATTATGTTCTTATGTTACGCAGATTGCATTACCCGGAAAAAAATGTACCCTTTTTTGTAAAAAAAAAATAAAAAATTTATGTTTCCTTTAAATAATAAGACAAATCTGTATACAGTAGCAATTTTATTATATAATAATTGTCATAGATCGGTATTACTAAGTATAAATCTAAATTATTATATATCACAATAAATTCGGTATATTTCAGAATTTCTCGCGTACATTTATTACTATCACGGCTAGCAGCAGAAATATTTACATCATGCCAGAACCCTGTCTTTATTCGGTCCTGAAAAAGGTCATGTTAGAACAAATATAAAAAGTTTCGATCACAAATTCAGGTGCCTCATGGCCCATGGGCTACGTATGTATTATTGTTACCACCAAAATTAATAATCATATAAGTAGATACCTTATTTTGTGCCTTTGACCAGTTTTAAAGTTACGATAAAAATAATAAAAACTTCAATAAAATATCTGTGAAAATGTACAAAATATTATGCAAAAGCTCATTATTATTAGCTTCTTATTACGTCTAATTAGTCACTTGCATTAAAAATTGCATTGCTATTTCCAATTATGCTAGTTACATTGTTTAATATTTATTTATAAACAGATTTGTAAAGAAAATTACGAACAGAGTCATAAGTATTTTAGGTATTACAGGTGATATGTTTTTCGAATGTTATCTAGGCCCATACCAAAACCGGCCCGTAATATAGCTTAATATACTAAAATATATACATTTAAAAAAAAAACATAGCACCAATTTTTTAATCACATCAGATAAAACGGTAAAATAGTATTTTTTTATTATTTAAGTGGCGATTATTAAATATTAATGCACATTGGGTATTAAAGTTAAACACGTGAACTTTAAATTAATGAAATTATCAGTAGCAATAAATTTGACGTTCCGGAGAATAAATTATATCAAATTTTTTTCTTGTTCTGTAAGAGCAGACGTGTTTTTTCATCAAAATAAGTTATTGTTCTTTAAAATATTAATTTTTGTATCGTTCATAATGCCCTCAATGCACAATTATTGTAATTATAAGTACATTTATAATAATTTATAGTTCCATTATTTATATTTATTTATTATTAATAGTGAAAATTGTAATATAAATAAGCTATTCGGAGCCCTCGTTAATTTATGGCAGTTTTAAAGCCTCCTTTTGAATCTCTAAATTAGTGAGTTCTATTTTTCATGACTTTCACACAAATAACTCTGAAAAATTATTTCGAGGGCCCCCGTCGTCGAGATCGTTACTTGGCACCTTACCGCGCTGTCAATATGAGTAGTGTAATGTTGAACTTGAATTGTCTAGCTTTGTAAAGCTAAAGTTGTACGTATTGACTTATAGGTGTGTAGATGCTAATGGTAAGGGCGTGTCGTGACAGTTTTTATTGGATTAAAAGCACTTGGAGTCGTGTTGCGAGCACCAGGCGGGCGAGATGGCGTCTGCGCTGAGGCCTCGCTTGATGAGCCGGCCGCGCTGGCGCTGCATGCGCGGCTCGGCCGCGTACACGCCGGCCGCCGGGTCGGCCCACAGGCGCTCGGCCACGGCCGCCGCGCGCGGCCAGATGCGCGTGTCTGCAGGGGAGCACACAGTAGAGTACATGTTCAGTATTACAGGTCTCCATCATGCCTGTATTATTCCCCAAAGGAAGAGATAGAGATGTACACCTAACACCATTTATTTTTAAGACCCTTGTAACGAGGGGCGAGTCTATAGCCATTAACCGAGCACAAATTCAGTCTGGAGGTTTATTTATTTATAGTTAATTAAAACGGTACAGCACTAATTACATTAATTAATTGGTCAAGGACAGCTACAGGTTAATATATTAACAATAATTACGTTGTATATAATTTAATTTAAAACTAACATGAAACAGTGGACTCCCTTGCATACTTTCTCTCACAGACCACCAGATATATTCGCATAATTTTACTCCATTCATCCGCAAACACATCACATTCAGGGCATTTAGCATCTTTAAAGTACGACAAACTGGGGATTCGGCTCTGGCTACAGTTTTGGACGGCATTTGCGCAAACAGATTGCAGGTTGATACTGAAAAGTTCCGTGAACACAGCTATGTAAAAACAGACCTCAATTAGTTTTATCGATGTCCACATACCTAGACCCTGTTCGTCAATGTACTCTGTCCACATGGCGACCTCGCCTCCCAAGAATTTCTCATCTCTAGGCAGCGTGTGCGAATACATCTTCCTCCAGTTGTTGTACTTGGTGTTGCCCCAGAACCCACGGTCCAGGTACCACACGTCCTTGGGGATGGAGACAGTTCTGTAGCCCAGCTTTATGAGCTGGTGTAGCAGTGGGCTGCTCACAGGCTCCCATACTTCAATAACGTATCTGGAAAATGAAAAAAATGTGTAAAAAGCTAACAGGGTCGTTTTTGTCAAGAAAAAATGATATTTATTCCTACGCCGCAACGCCGTACGCCGCCTTTTTGTCCTTCTTAAGACATTTTTGCCACTAGGTGGTGCTGCCATATCCTTTTGTACTATTCTCGATTTCATTTTAATTTGATGGCAAACTCAAAGTCATGGTCTGTACAAATCCATCCGAGTTTTGTAGTTTTCGTAAGCCGTAAGTAAGATCCATGACAGTAGAGAAATTCAAATTATCCGGGGAAAAAAAAAGTCTGGTACCTTTCTTTGTTAAGGTGTTGACTGATCCTTTCCGACTGGGTGAGTTCAGAGGACCAAAGCATGACAGGCTGTTTGGGCGAGCCGGCCGCCTCGACAGCCTCGTCCCAGGCCTTTAATGACTTCTCATGGAACTCCGCCCACAGCTTGATGAAACCTTCCATTGTGCTGGTGTCGTAGTTCTGCTGTTTCATGTATTCTGTGATCTCCTCCGTTGTGTTCCAGCATTCGATGAAAACCTGCAATGATTCATTTGAGGATTAGGGACGGCTAGAACAAGTTTGCGACTCCGATTTTTTTTTATGGTAGGTTAATTTAAGCAGAAGCTGAGTCCTCAAAGCCGGATGCAATGAAGTTGGAATCCAAGAACAAGAGTCTTTGAGTCACCAGATAGAGGGTGTGTGCTTATGACCACACTATATAAGTGAAAACTTAAAACTGGAGCCTAATTCAGCGTCATCGACCCGAGCGTGGCATGACGGTTCAGTTTTGTTCACATAATTAGCCTATAATGTTCCCACTGCTGGGACACAGGCCTCCTCTCTGTGAGAGGGAGTGGGCCGTAATCCATCAAGCGGGCCCAGTGCGGTTTGGTAGATGTCACATGTCTTCGAATTTTTGGTTCTAGGACATGCCGGTTTCCTCACGATGTTTTCCTTCACCGTTTTGAGAGCAGTGGTGATGAAATATTATAATTTACACAAAGTAAAGCGCCTGTCTGGGTTCGAACCTACGACATACAACTCGTAAGTCGCGGCCGTTACCACTGGGCCACCCTGCTCTCGTTTCGTTCACTACTAGGAAAAGTTTAGTAAAGGGTCAACAAATTGACGTATGTGACAAAAACTTTAATAGAGAAGTGTGACGTAAGATGGTGACCACCTTTAAATACCAAGACTCCTCCGTGCCTCGGACAGCACGTTAAGCCGTTGGTCCCGGCTGTCAATCGTGGATCTTTGACAGTCGTTACGGGTCGTCAGAAGCCTGACAACTAGTCTTACCAAGAGGTATCGTATTACCCAGTTGATGGGATGTGGAGTCGCTCCTTGTATAATACTGGTATTTAGCTACATCCGGTAGACAGGCGACCCCAACATACACACATCAAAAAAGTCTAAGCAACACGCATCATTTACAAAAACTGCATATTTTATTAATTGATACTTTATTTTTTTCTTAACAAACTAGATTGGTGTACAATCTTTTTGTTCTCGGAAACATACTGACTGATTTAAAAAATAGAAACTTTTCGATTGTGTTTTGTTTTCATTAAAATAAAAGCTAATTATTTTTTCCTGATTTCATGTTGTTTTCGTCGCTTGATAAATTTGGTATTTAACTCACTTTTTAAGATACGAGTATACAGTTTTTGAAAAAATTGAGTGGTGAGTAATATTGTATGTCATGGAGCGATGCCATTTGACTGCTGATGAAATGCAGAGAGCTGTAGGAATGCTACAAGCGGGAAGAAATCAGACCTACGTATCTCGGTATTTTGGTGTCAATAGGAGCGTGATTTGTCGTCTTTGGCAGTGTTACGTTAATACAGGGGATCCTGCTGAGCAGCATCCAGGACGAGGAACAAGTACAACTGCTCGACAGGACCGATACATACAACTGACTGCAAGACGTCAGCCGATGTTAACCGTCCGGGAGATAGTTTTAAGCTACAATTCTCAAGCGGTGTTATTGTTAGCCACCAAACCGTGAGAAATAGGCTGCATGAATACGGCCTACGAGGACGACGCACAATTAGGTGCCCACCTATACGCCATGGGAATCGCGCCCGTCGAAATGAATGATCTAGGGAACACTAGACATGGACTCAGGAGCAATAGGATAACATTTTATTTTGCAATGAGTCCCGGTTTAGAGTAAGCCCTGATACGAGAAGGGTAAGAGTGTATCGTCGTCCCGGAAATGCTGAACGGCTGAGATGCGTCCAGGCTGTGGCTCTACAGTGATGGTATGGGCGGGTACTATGAAGAACAGACGAACTGAGATCGTTTTTGTAGATGGCAATATGAACGCTGAAAGTTACGTTAAAATGTCCTCAGGCCTTATGTTCACCCATTTGTACAAAGTCTTGGCTCAGATTTCACGCTGATGCATGACAATGCGAGTACGCACACAGCTCGGAGGACCAGAGAGTAGGTACTTGGCAATGGAAAACATCCGGGTATTGCCGTGGCCTGCACAATCACCAAACTTCAATCCCATTCAGCACGCATGGGACTAACTCCAGAGACATGTTCTAGAGAACCTTGACAGAGTATCGACAACCCAACAACTGAAGGACTTGTTAAAATTCCATTGGGAGCGATTGCCGCAAGATCAGATAAACAATCTTATAAATTCAATGAAAAATCGTTGTCGACAAGTTTTAAACAACAGAGGCGATCACAATTTGTATTGAAATACCAAATAATTAAAAAAATGTCGTTATTTAATTTTGTAAAACATGAAAAGTTTTTTAAATACATTTATTTACATAACCAAATTACAAGATGATTATTAACATTAACTAAATTAAATTAAAACTAAGTTAAGCTTAAAAAAGGCCCTCGGGGCATTGTACCGAGGATGCTGGCGGCATTTCCTCGCTGAATTGCAATGCTGATGCGTTGCGCGAGAAAGCCGCCAGCTTTTCGGTCACCAGTTACATCAACTAGACGTTTCGCGATTTCCGCAAATAACTTATGCGCACTGGGACCCCACGGACCGAGGGTCTCGACGCCAAAGGGCACAAAGTTGTACTCTCTGCCAAGGCCTCCATATTTAATAACTTTCAGATTTTCGGCATTTTCTGCCGCTGCACCCGCTTTAGAAGTAGTCCGTTGGAGGTGGGACGGTGCCAGTGTGTCTACACAGGTAGCGTCCCACACAAGCATCCGTCCCAAACTCCACGGGACCAAAGACACACCATCAGGTCTCTTGCCATCATCTCTGACAATGCCAGTCGGCTCAAGAAGAGCAGGCACATTGATGCTGGCAAGAGACCGGCGGATTATGTCATTAAGTGTTGCATGTCTTGAAAAGCGGCCTGCACTTTTTTGACAACAAAGTCCGTGGTGACCCAGTCGGTCCACGTCCGTGCCACAAGGGCATGTGTGTGGAGTGCATACCGTGACCCCAAGCCGCAGACCAGTCGCCAGACGAAGCGAGGTCGGATCCAGGAAGGTACCGGTATATGGAGAAGGATGGGCATGTAGCCAATGACCGGCCTCTCTGGTTCCGACCGCCAAAAGTCTTGCGCGATCCGGACCTGAACTGCGGCTCAGAATCGATTTGTATGTTAAATCGCAATAAATATCGTCCCAGCTCCTCTGAGATTTTAGGTTGTCTGGAAATTCTTTACCCGGGCAAGCAATTTGAAAAGCATTCTTGGTATCCTCCAAGCCCGCAGTCTCATAGTTTGTAAATGAACAATTGAATGCAGGATTTTGTAGCTTTAGTCACGAATGCATCAAAAAAAAAATTAGATAATTGCTTCATATTTTGCAATAAATTACAAGCGTTGTGTCATCGCTCTTCTCTTTCTTTTCTATGCAGTCTGACAGTGACCGCGGTTTAGGTGATGTCAACGTCTTAAGTAAAGATTCGTGCAATCACTTTGTGAAATGTCACTTGAAATGTATTCAAAAAACAAGATGGCGGGTTTAGTTTCGATTTTGGGCACGCGCCTAGTTATCTTTGTACCACTATATGCCCACCTCGTCTCCTCCCATGTGCAGCAGCGCGGGCGCGGGCACGGCGTCCACGATGTCCCGGTAGAGGTCGCCCAGCACGCGGTACATGGCGGGGTTGGCCGGGTTCAGCTGGCCACACGGCGGCTGCACGCACAGATTGCGCCACGGCCACTGGTTCACGCACACTGCGAGGTTGCCGAGACCATACTCCTGGAAAATAAAATAATAATAATTATTATTAATTACCTAATTATTTCAGACAACATAATTTTTAGGGTGCCGTAAGGACCGTAACTGAAGGGTGCCAAACGGAACTCTATTACTAAGCCTCCGCTGTCCGTCCGTCTGTCTATCCGCGGGCTGTATCTCATGAACCGTAATAGATAGACCGTTGAAATTTTCACAGACTATGTATTTCTATTGCAGCTATAACAACATATAGGTAATAAAAACAAAATAAAGTTAATAATTAAAGAGCGTCCCCATACTAGATAGAAACGTGTTTTTTTCGTGTTTGAAAATGAATTCACTTTATGAAAAACTAGTAAGTAGGCTGGTGGCAGAGAAATAACAAAAATGTGTTTACTGCTCAAGAAACCGCTTGATAATTTTATGATGAAATAACTAATGCCATTCATTTAAGGCGCGGTGAATAGACGAAGTTTCGGTATTTGAGGGGGTGAAGCAGATGAAGTAGGGGACGAGTAGTCCCGCCTACTGCGGGGTGCACCGCGCGAATTTTGCCGATACGCAACGTCCGTTATATATAGAAGCGTAATTTCGTAACTAAACTTAAGACATGTTTGGCCCAGCGCACCGCTCTTTTGCTTCGTAACGCAATGACCAGTGGGCAGTAGGTTCAAATCTTATCAAAACCTTAATTCTCTTACTTTTCAAAATATACATTTTCGTGTTTTTATTTTTAAATTGTGTACATATATTATTTTGTTTTCTTAATTTTAAAATAATTATCAATAATTGTTATTTTATAGAAAAGGTTATCGAGAAATTATGTAAGAGATTTATCAGACGAATAATAAATAATTCATAAATAAACTGGCTTAGGCGCCACCTCCACGAGCGAGTGTATCGCCACGAGTCCGCCCTGCTATCGTCAAGTAATCTCCACGAGACTACTATTCTTCCGCCTGCATATCATCGCGACTCGCGACCGTTCGTCGCGACCGCTCGTTGCGAGTCGCGACGAATTGCCGCGAATCCGTAACAACTCGTTTCACAGTTGTCTCCACACGCGCGGTAAACTTAGCGGGCCTCCCACCAGGTCGCATCTCCCGGCGAGTTGTTATAGAATGAAGTGGCAGGACGATAATATCGCCGCGATTTTCTCGCCCGTGGAGGTGGCGTCTTAGGCGCAGAATGGGCAATTCTAAAAATGGCCTTGAATAAAAACAATATAAATAATAATAAATAAATAAATAATATAAATTGAATATTCCTATACATATATTTTGCTTCAGAATCAAGAATAAAATAATAAAAAATAAAATAAAAACGTCCACCAAGCTTGATGGTTGATTCTGGAGCAAAATTATATACAGTGTGTTACAAAAGTGTGGAGGTCATTGTACTCATAATTATGCAATACTTTTACTATGGCGCCAGCCCTAAAATCGCCCAAAAAAAAACCACTGTTTCATAATTTTTTTTCCCGAGTGAATTACCTTTTTGTATAAAACAGCAGTTTTTTTTTTGGACAACGTGTTGACAGACAGATGCGAATAGAGACGAATGAAAGGATGGACATACGGACGGTGTGGATAGATAGATGTATGAACAGGTGAACGAACAGGAAGGATACATCAAATTCAAACAAGCTAATTATTTTAATTTAATTTAATTAGTTTTTACGTATTTACGCCTACGGAGCGAAATCTAAAGATTTAAATTGTGGAAAAAAAATTACTTTATTCACAATTCTTCAAAGTTTAGTCTTCTACTACAACTAGGGACGTTTTCTTTGTTGTCGACTATTGATGCGACTACTAATGACGATTCTTTTTCCCGCAGTGGCATTCCCCGCGCTCGCCGAGAATCAACTATTTCAGGCAAAAGACAGTCCATGAAAAACGACACCAGCTTTTCCTTCATCCTTTTTTCCCAAAAATAGTCATCTTTTTTTATGGTTTCTGTTTTTAGTGGCTTGTTTTCACCATTCCACACGGCAAACAAGCACTTGTCTCTACGTGTTACATGAAGCTGCCCTTGAATCTGATGGTACCAATTACTATTTTTGTTCAATTCAATCAGTTTCGTTTTTTTATTGTATTTCCATATCTGTATCTTGTTTTCCTTTATACATTCTTCTAGACCCTTTTTGAATGCCACTAAAGGACATTTCACTTCCACTACTGTATCTTGGCCTATCAAACCATCAGGCGTTGCTCCAATAAAGGGAAATTCGTGATCCACGAACAACCCGCACGGCTCAATGGTGACATTTTCTTGGATGGCAAGTTGCTGTAAAGCGAGATGTTCATTTTCGACGCCATGTGCGATTGCCGCTATATTACTGAGATTACATTTATATAAAATATTTTCCACTAACTTGGCTTTGCTGGTATTCTCTCTTCTTTTCACTACTAATCCGAAATTTGATGCTGTTAGCATATTTTTTCTTAGTTCTATCTAGTCATCGCTATCCCTCTGATTTATAGTAGATACTTGTATGTTTTCTTTGTCTGAAGTAAGTTGCTTTAGATTTTGAAGGAATGATTCTTTAGCGGCATTTAATTCATCAGGTGTCAAATCTGGAGTAGTACTCTGAGCCCCATAATCATGTTGAACTGCATTGTCCTTCTTTAGCATCCGATTTTTTTTATGAGGGTTTGCTTTGTTTAATTTTCTTTTCATCAGTCTTCGTTCTTCAAACTTTTTCAGGATGCTTTTGGGACTTTTCCCTAACATTTTTTTATGAAGTAGATGCCTCGGGTGGGGGTTATTAAAAGAAACGACTGCAGCATTGCAGCGCGCGCGGTAACCCCGACGAAGAGAGAAATTAATTCTCTTTCCCCCCACAACCTTTGCAATCACACTGTTGAAGCGCTCTACTGCATTGGTATCCACGTCTTCAAGCATGCTTCTTGATTTTGAAAGTAATGACTGGAGTATTGTTTGTATCCTGAACCAAAATATTGTGTTTTTTATTTCCATATTACTCTGTTGTGTTTTTTCTTTGGAACAGTAATAATTCTTACAATTTTCATGATTACCGAAAGCATGTAGAATAGAATTTTGTATTTCGTTCCTAAAACCTGTTACTGCTTCGTTTTTGTCTTTTTCTAGCTTGTACTCTTTTATTGATGCAATAACAACCTTTCGGATACTCAGAATTTTTGATTCAGTCAGCATTTTTCTGTGCACCAAGGCATATTTTGTGTCTTTGGCTACTGCCCTCAACTTATTGCACATATTGCGCAGCACATGATTTCGGCATTCAACTTTTTGAACGGTATGATTCTGGTAAGGATTACGCGCCAAGATTTTTGCATAGGTAGCCGAGTCACCGTCAGCAATTAACCTGCCATAAATAACATTGTACATCAATACAGATGTTTCAAATCCTTGGCAAATTATTTCGGACTCCATTCCGCTAGATGACCCCGTGTAGTTTTTGAAGCAAACGTGTTCTGGTGCAGCAATTTGTTTTTTCTCTGCACGAGCACATACAAGGCAGTATTTGTTTTTAATGCCTAAAAACAACACTTCACTATATCTGCGACCTACGATTGCTGCAGCGCCCGACAATGCCTTATAATTATTGCCGTAGGATCGCGATGACCAACAGGCGTCGGCATATACGTCTATTAGAGGTATGCCATCTTTGCTGAATGTTCCTTCAGCTATCGCTGCATCACGCTCACGCATAGCTGCTGCTGCCATAGATTCGACAGATGTTGACTCCCATTTTTCATAAACTAGATTTTGAACTTGAGCATAAGTTGTTTTCGTAAATATGGGTATGTCCATACATGCTGTAATTTCTTCAAATTGCGAAAAACCGATATCAGCAGAAGTAATTCCTGTAACGGCACCCACGTTAGCGTTGACATTATGTGTACTTGATAAATCTTCGCTTGTGACAATAAAGTCCTCTTTACACATATTGCATCTAAACTTGAATCTGGAGATCAAGCCAATCCTTTTTTCTCCTATGAGTGACATTTGTGAGAAATTGCAATTGAACAAAGAACTATGGCCGGATATAGTTTGCAGCTGCTGGATAAAATGCATTATGTCAACGGCTCTTCGACCACGAACTGGTGGGTATATATTATCTTCTTGAGATTCGGTCGACGGTTCAACGATTTCTCTGTAATAAAAAAACATAGTTTTTTTATTTTATAACAAAAATTATTTAAAATCATGGTAATTACGCGGTGTGTACGAATACAATGCGTGAATTAGATTATTTTTTGTGGTTTAGATATCGATACCTACGAGTACCACGCCTGTGGTGTTTCGCTAGCTAATTTAATTTCACCCTATATTTATACTATACAACGTGTCGTTTTGCATCCTCGTCAAATTGAAGGAGGTAACTAATGATTGTCGACACGAATCAATAATAAAATAAGTAAGCCTATTTTCTTTTTCTAATTTTCCGAATTCGGATGTGTGGGGACACGCATGTTAAAACGCGGTCCGTGAAATACCGCACTGTAACTGCCCTTTTACACACACACTACCGCATACGCAACGGGGTGATTCTGTTCTGTGAAAGTGGTGTATTCTAAAATTCTGTCAAACTTAAATAACTAAAAAAAACAAGTATGTATTAATTATTGAGCAGGTATCGTAATTTTATTTGATTATATAAGTCTCTCATAGCAGCCTCTTGAAATTTGACGAGGATGCAAAACGACACCTTGTATATACACAACGACTCCCATTGTGTGACGACCTTCGCCTATCTGTTGATACTTACTCATCATAATTTGATTTTGGATTGGCTCCTGGAGCTATTACTGCTGCAATTGAAAGTGATGTCCCAGGGTTTTCGTGCTCATAATCCATTTGTAATCTAAAATTGAAACAAATATGTTTTTGAATTAAAATACGTGATTATTTTTATATCATGTGATTTTTTTAGAGAAAATGAGGAATTTAAGAAAGTGCATTTTGAGTAATTTGCATTTGGCATTTAGAAAATTAGGCATTTTCAGAATTAGTTAATTTAGACACACGCGCTTTCCTTCGCGCAATCGTGCGGGATAGTGATAATATTGTTTACTCTTTCACTCGCGCAATAATACTTATTCTCTCTCACTCGCGCAATCCCGCCCCTCCACACACGTCGCCCCTTTTTCGTCCTACGCGCGCACGAAAGCGCGTACGAAAGCGCGTCGTTTTCGTCTTAGGAGCGGCAAATTTTGTTTCGCAATTTCAGGGCTGGAGCCATAGTAAAAGTTGTTCATAATGATGAGTTCAATGACCTTTCGCGTTACTAGTTACTACAATGTTCTGTAACACCATGTATAACTTACTCATGAAAAGTTTTCTCCGATGATTCATCTGCTAACGGACTGCTTGCCAATCGTTTCTTTTTACTATAAAGAAAAAGCAATAGGAAATATTATATCTTTTCAATAATAAAATTGCATTATATCATTTGAAAAGTAAGAAAATCAACAAAATTAATATTGACTGAAATAATAAAAACAGTACCAAATAAGAAAATCAACAGAAAGTATTTTATAAATAACCTCCAATCAGTATGGGGTTTGAACCCGGGATTAGTCACTGACGCAGTACACTTTTCTACGTCCTAGACCACTAGACCAATTGGTCTATGGACACATGTCTCGAAAGTACGCATCTATAAATAATTTATACAAACAAAATATGGTGTGCATAAAAAGGTAGGTACTTACTTTACAACTTCCATCATGTGTTTTTGTTTATTCGAATAAGATCGCTTTATTGCCCTCCATTTATTTTTTTTGTTGCCCATTTTTTATAATGTACACTGATTGTTTATTTACAAAACTTATGACAAGACGAAATCTAACAAAAATTTACACCAACTTACAGCACGACTTAGAAGATACTTATTGTTTATTTACAAAACTTATGACTAGAACCGAAACCGAACAAAAATGATTCGTAAATGAGATTCGTAAATGATTTCTGAGCGGCGAGGCGGCGAGCGGAACAAAACAGCATAGGTCCACCATGCAGCGCGCCTCAGCGATCACTGTCGCTCCGCGTAGAAATGAAAGAGAAGTGAAAAGACGCCGCGACGGTGCGATGTTTCGTTCGACTCGTTCGAGTTATTTATCATTAAATATATTAATCCTAACAAATATCTTACTACAATCGATAAATAAAAACAACAGTTCCCTTTATTATTATGGATTGCATCACTCTTATTAATTTTATAAAGATTTGTTTATAAATAATGCAGTTACAATTGCTAGAATTTCAATTTGAATGGTTATTTTACGATTTTTTTCCATCAAGAAAATTTACCTAAAACGTGTTTTGAAAACAATGGTCCACCCATAAATATGATCAAGATTAACATATATTTTTTTTGGTGTTCAAAAATGTATACATTTGGCTAAAAAACTGTTTCGTGAAGCCTATTTTGACTAGGTACAGCGCCTTAAGTGCCGTCTAGTGTTAGTGAAATCGGGCGTGACGGACACACACCACCCCTAGAACAAACTACAGTGATCCTATTCTGGAGTAGTAGCATCTATAATTCATCAACATGTATTAACGGTGCGACGACCGAGTCGATTTTTAGTATGTAGTCGCTCAGGATTGGAATCATGCCCAATAAATAGTCGAAGGATCGGTGTAACAACAATAATAATTTAGTACAGGAATGTGTACATACAGTAGTGATCGGCAATCAATGAGTTTACATAGAAATCAGGGCCGGATTTAGGGCAGGGCAACAGGGGCACTGGCCCCGGGCCTCCACAAAGAAGGGGCCTCCACAATTAGATTTTTCATTGATTTTTATATGAATAAAATACTTCGTTTGTGTCCTTAAAAAAAAAAAAGAGTCCACAATCATAACTTCGTAAGGAACCGTCTTTGAATTGTTTTTTTTATCTGTTTCACAAATTTTTCGGGGCCTCCACTTCTTGGTTGCACCAGGGCCGCCACAACTTTAAATCCGTCCCTGATAGAAATAGAGACCTAACCTTAATTTATCCTTGGTAGTAGTATTCTGAAGCATACCTACCGACATTGGCTTGAAAAGGTTCATCACAAAGAGCTCTAAACCTACTCTACTCTTGATGTATGTATGTACCTACAGTGCTTCTATTTTCTTAATGTCTCTCGACAAACTTCGTGTTTCACCAGTCGTCGGATTTCTATCAGTTGCAAAAGGCAACTGATAAATTTAGAAGTTAAGTGAGTTCTGCGGAGTAGTTGCGTAACTCACTGTCAATGTACCAGTCAATGTGTCTGTGTATGTATAGTTTTATATGTACGAGTACCTCGGTCCGCTACTCTATAACAGGCTAAATGAAAAAGGTAACATCTACTCCTTAAATCACAGGAACTGCAAGAAAATCCTAAATACTAGGGCTAAAGTAAAATATTGTTTGTATTATTGTTTTTTTTTTTAGTTAGTTTAGTTATGATACTATAATTTTAGACACCATTTTACATTTATGTACCAATAAGATTAATATGATATGTGATTATTTAATCAATTAATGTTACCTCCAATCGCCTGAAACACAGGTTTACCTAGGGTAAAATCATGGGTGGACTTAACATAGATTTAAGAAAAACTGTTCTTTAACGTTGTACCTTACATTTTTTAATATATTTTTATTATTTTATTTATTATTATTATTATTAATGGGTTTAGGTTTGACAGTTCAACAACATCCATTGTGTTATTTACGTTGTTGAGCAGACAAATTGTTCGAAAATATAAAGCAATGGACTATAAACAATGATAAGACCTGCTGTCTTGTATAGATCAGAATGTTGGGCTACAAAAGGGATGAATGAAAGGCAATTGCATGCAGTTGAGATGAGAATGCTAAGAGGGATGTGTGGTGTGACACGAATGGATAGAATAAGAAATGAGTACATAAGAAAATGTCTGAAAGTGGCATCGGTGACTGAAAAGTTGTGCGGAAATCGGTTGGAATGGTATGGGCATGTGATGCGGAGGAATGAGGAAAATGTCGTGAGGAAAGTCTTAAGTATGAATGCTGATGCCTATAAGAGTAGGGGAAGACCAAAGAAACGATGGATGGACTGTGTGAAAGATGATATGGCTAGAAAGGGGTTGACTACCGAGATGACAACTAATAGAGAAGTATGGAAGAAAGGGACATGTTGCGCCGCACCAAATAAATTGGAATAAGGGCAGGAGAATGATGATAATCATTGGGTTATATGTTCAATATACTTCAAAATCATTCAGATTGTGATTCAAACTGTGTTACGCAATTAGGGTGCTGAGGGATAACCATCACCTCTTATAGCAGTATTATTTCAATATTACTTCAGCGTGAGAAAGAGATGGAGCTATAAGTCCTGTATAGCTCCAGCACTTTCCCACTGTGAAGTAATATTATAATAATACTGCTATAAGAGGTGATGGTTACCCCCCTGAATTCATATAACACACACACACACACACACACACACACACACACACACACACACACACACACACACACACACACACACACACACACACACACACACACACGATAAAACTAATAATTGATAGACTTGTTTATATACACGATAAAACTAATAATTGATAGACATGGTAATTAGCACTCGTTTGTATTCGGAAATGTGATGATTGCCGAGAGACATTAAGAAAATAGAAGCAATGATTAACAACATCTAGTGATTGAAGAGTGGTCAATTATTTTTGGGAACTTCAAACATAACAGTATTATTAGGGTAGATTTCAAAATACGTGCTTGGACGTAGAGTTGCGGACACCAGCCCGTTGTACACCACAAGACAATTACGTAGTAAACTCACCGGTCCCCACTGCCAGCCGTTGCCTGCGTGCGCGGGCGAGTCGATCTCGATCACAACTCGCACACCTCGCACTTGCGCGTATACTATTAGCTTCCTCACTTCTTCTGCAGAGTAGATCTCTTTCGCGGAATAAGCACCGTACCTAAACGAAGTTATAAAAATGTATGATCTAGGTAAATATTCAATTGCAAACGAAAAAAAGTTGAAAGTTTTCAAATTAGTCGAGTAAGCCATAAAAGCTCCAGGCAGGCAAATAGGTAGAGCAATTAATCTAAAATCATCGATAATTCATTCATGAAAAGCAACTAACCTAGTAAATTGCGGTACTCTTGTGGATTCCATGGGAAAACTATGCGTGTCGGTAACGTGCCAGTGGAAGACGTTCATTTTATTGGCGGCCATGCCATCGATAGTCCTCAAGACATCTTTCATTGGGATGAAATGTCTGCTAGAGTCAAGAAGAAGACCCCTATGTTCATAGGTGGGGCGGTCACGGATCTTAGCTCCGGAGACCAGTAGGAGGCTGCAAGTGTGCTGGTCGGAGAAGTCAGGTCTATCCGACGCTACGAGTTGAGTGAACGTCTCCAGGGCGTGCCGGGCTCCATATATAGTTTTTGCATGCACTTGAACTGATATCTGGTCTTCTGTAGAAACAAAAAAAACATTTTGTATTGGGCAAATGATGATTAGTGTTTCGGTTGGCAAATGAAAGGCCCACGTTTTGTCTTTGGAAACGTGTAGAAAAGAGGCTTACAGATACTACAGTGGTGACTGGTAAAATAAAGGCTAGATAAGTGCATATAACGGCTGTAAAAAAACGCAGAACGAAGCCGAAAATCACTGTTTGTCAATGCGTTGTGAGCGTTACATTGCGCGCTACCGTTTAAAGTGATTTTTCACACCAAAAGTAATTTCCCAGCAATTACTTTTGCACTAAGCCCAGGTACGCAAGGGCGAATTTTTCCCGCGGAGATTTTTTTTTCAAGCACTATCCAACGCTCTTTTGCTCCAACAGTGATTTTTTTTTTTGACGTGCTTAGATGCACTCTCTTGGATTCTCAATGCTCGGCGCAACACCGAGGGATGAGAATCCAGTGCACGATAAAATTCCGCTACAATATTTGTACGTTCGGGCGACCGCTAAGGGGCTAACTAAGTAAGTTACTTAATTTAATGAACAGAATACGTAAATGACGGCTTCGTGATGGGTCTTTTGAACCCTATAGGATACAAAACAGAACGTAACAAACCTTTAGTCTGGACATCGAGCATGTATTCCTCATCAGTGCTCCACGTCAGAGTAATGTCTGCGGTCTTCACGTACAGGTAGACCACGACAGGCGTCTCCACCATGTCTGTGACCACTCCATTGCATTCTGCCAGTAGGTTGGGACCCACTAGCTTCGTCATCTCCACCATGAGTGAAAGAGCTTCTGCGGGCACGTTTTGTAGGTCGAACCTGCGGGTTAGGTTGTATTGGATTAACGTGAAAAAAGATTCTGGAGTGGCGACCGCGTACCGGAAGACGTAGCGTTGGAAGGCCTCCTACAAGGTGGACCGATGACCTTGTGAAGGCCGCAGGAATACGCTGGATGCGGGAAGCACAAAACCGGTCGAAATGGTGGTGCTTGGGGGAGGCCTATGTCCAGCAGTGGACGTCTTTCGGCTGAAATGATGATGATGATGATGATGGATTAACGTAACATAAATTCACGCCTGTGATCCCCGAAGGGATAGGCAGAGGTGTGTTGGATTATTGAATGATATTCAGACCACTTTTAGTTTAAATTATTACTGTAGGTATTCGTCTGCCGCTGTAACTACCGAGCGCTGCGTGGGATTCTCCTCGAGTCGAGCAAAGTGTTACCGATCTATCTGCTGGTTTTTCCAATAGGAGATCCTCCGTAACACACACCCAGTTCCTACGTCAACGATTCGCTCATATGAACTTAATGACTGTGTACTTATACCATTTTTACACTAAAAATTGTTTGTCGTGCAAGGCAATTCAGCGGAAATGGCAGCAGAATTTAAAGTACCCACATTCGTAACAATAGAATTAAGTTTTTGTAAATAAAATTCAACTGCTTTATCATTTCCGATGTTTTTCACAGACACAGCCAACAATATGATGTTGTCTGTGTCTGTGAAAAAATCTAATCAATTCGTCAATAGCGACAAAATAAAGTAGGTACCTACCTATGCTATATAATTTAACCTTAAAGCCTTCGACCAGATAAAAACCTGCAAATCATCATTGTGATTAGGTTCTGCTATCGAACTTCATAGAACACGAAGACGTTGAGAGGATACCAGGATCCGGTAATGCAGCGACAGTCCTGGCCATAGAACGAGGTTATTTCCATATCAAATACTCGTACCGGAACCAAATACTCACAAAACTCGGTGGGCCAAAAGGAAGTTACAAAAAATTTGCTTGCAAGAATGGAGCTTAAACTTGCGAAGAAATGAAACTCATAAATAAAAGATTTTAATTACAAAGGCTAAAAGTACTTCGACAGACTTTATGGGCTATTAAAGATTACTCGCGTAATAAAACAACGCAAGTGGGCGTGATTTGTAGCGAGTTTTGCGATCACGACTGTCAAATAAACGATGGGTCGTAGGTCGAGGAACCGCTGCTCAACTGTTTAAGATAGGTTGTTCACCCTTGACGAGCTCCGACAAATCGCTTCAATGGAATTAGGGCTGCCACAAACAGACAGCCGATAATCTTCAACGCAAATGTTTATTATAATATCACGGCTATATTTTTTTTTATATTTTCCAAAGGTTTGGGGACGTTGGCGTACCTACCGATACCGATACTCGCCATGTTAGTGAGTTTTGCTAGTGACTCTGTAGGTTATAATATCAATAGGCAGGCAACTCGCAGACTACCAAAGAATAAGCTTGTTTGCTCCAAGAAAATGTCGAGCGTTGCATAATCTACAATAAGTTACATTACATAATCAGCCTATAATGTTCTCACTGTTTGGACACAGGCCTCCACTCTGCGAGAGAGGGAGTGGGCCGTAATCCACCATCGGGGCCCAGTGCGGGTTGGTAGATGTCACATGTCTTCGAATTTTTGGTTCTAGGACATGCTGGTTTCCTCACGATGTTTTCCTTCACCGTTTTGAGAGCAGTGGTGATGAAATAGTTTACAAATAAATTATTTAAAAAACAAAAAACCCGACTGCAAAAACACTTATCTGAAAAGGGAAAACAAGCATTATAATCTATAGAATTTTGGTCTTGCAGGCGGGGACAGTCGAATAACCTGAAATATGGTGTAACTTTTGATTGTCCCCATCTGCGCTACCAAAATTCTATAGATTATAATGCTTGTTTTTCCCTTTTCAGATAAGTGTTTTTGCAGTCGGGTTTTTTGTTTTTTAAATAATTTATTTTATTTCAAGCTTTTTAGTTTTATTAACATATATATTTGAAAATTACTAATTACTAGCTTTTATTTGATACCAATATTGTTGCAATTAATTAAAAAAAAACCCTTCCCCTCTTTTTTTTTGTATTTGCAGATGCAATTTATAAATATTATATAGCCTATGTCACTCCCACAATTAAGACGAATTTAAGGACACCTCATATGTTAAAATCCATCAAGCCGTTTAGGCTACAGAGCGTGCCAAAGAAATAGACATTCATACATACATACATACATACATACATACATACATACATACATACATACATACATACATACATACATACATACATACATACATACATACATACATACATACATACATACATACATACTCTCGAAAAACATTACCCTCCTGAGGCAGTCGGGTAAAAAGTAAAGCGCCTGTCCGCGGTCGATCGACGACATTGTGTGTGACATATTTTAGAACATCTGTCGCTAGCTTTCGTCCGCGTGTTGTTCGGAAATTATCCTACGGGAACGTAACACCGGTATAAAAGTATTCTAAAACTAGTCCTAGCCCAGGCCATGGTCTCTCCGTGTGCCAAATTTCGTCGTCTTTGGATGAAATTTGAAAAAGTAACAGACAGTGTTACTTTCGTATTTATAATATTACTATGGTTACCAGAAGAGGGGCTTGTGGCTAAGTAATAACAGCAGCAAGAGTCGATCGATCATATTAAGCTACGCTTGCCGCGGTTGGTCCGTAGATGGGTGACCATCTCTACATACCAACACCCCCCCGTGTCCCGGAAAGCACGTTAAGCCGTTGGTCCCGGCTGTCATTTTTAGATCTTTGACAGTCGTTACGGGTCGTCAGAAGCTCGAAAGTCTGACAACCAGTCTTACCAAGGGGTTTCGTGTTATCCAGTAACTGGGGTGTGGAGGTCAGATAGGCAGTCGCTCCATGTAAAATACTGGTATTCAGCTGTATCCGGTAAGACGGTCGGCTTCCAGAGCCGACCCCAACGTAGTTGGGAAAAGGCTAGGCAGATGATGATAGAGTGTGTATGAGGTGACATATTTTGAGACGATAGTCGACGTTGATCGACCGCTGTCTGGTTGCACTTTCAGGCAGAGTAGGCAGGCAGGCAGTGCAGGTTCTGGTAGCTTGTGGGCACAGTCGCCAGCAGATCAAGTTACCGCAAACTGTCGATATTTTCACATTCGATTCGAAATCATTTGGAGAAATTTGACAGTCTGTGGTAACTTGATGTGCTGGCGACTGTACATTCACATTTTATGCCAGTTATGTTTCAGTGACATGTCTGCGAGCCTGTGTCAACAACCGGGCACAAACCCAGACACCGGGCTGCTACTGAGAATTTTTGAGCGTAAATCACTTTGCCCGAATACAACCCAGGACCTCATGCAAACGAAGATAAAATAATATATCGGTTCCTTTCTCATGTGCGTTTGATAAGCACAACGATACATAATTGCTGTGCTTATCCATTCAGTCATTAAGAGGCTGACAACAGCTAAAGCGCGGTCACTGTCGGACTGTATAGAAAAAAAAAAAAAAAGCGCGATGACACAACGCTGGTAATTTATTGCATTATCTATTTACAAAAAATGTATTGATATTTTGCTTGTAGAATCAGACTAAAAATCAGAATTATTGCATGTATATTAGTATGGTTTTTAATCGTTAAAATAAATTTTTAGAGGTATCTGCGTGTTTTTTTTCTAACGTATCAAATTAGTTGTATTATGTTTTCAACACACTATCTACCGAGCATATATCTTGAAGAAAATCATATTTTTTTCTGATTTTCTTTCCTGCAGTGGATCATATACTTTTAGGCATTATAAAACTTATAAAACTTGCGTTTAGCTCCTGTAGTCCCCTTAACAGTTAATGGCCGTATGCGCGTAAAATCTAAGCAAAGACCTAACAGGTAAAAATCGTTACAAGAAAGCCTTATTTACCAACTTAGTACTCGTACCTACATGCAAGAAAAATATTAACACATGTCAATGGTACTCAAGGCGATTGACCTCTGGTCGGCGACCTTACATGAACTTGTCAGTACAACATATCGATCGTTATATAACGTCATTCTATATTTATTTGTAGATTATGATATCGTGGCCTCCAGTCAAACGATTCAATGTGATACAGTTTGATGTCAAAGTCACAAACAATTATGAGCCATGTTATCGTAGGCGATAACATGTGATGTGTTTGTTCATAACTGGAGCAAGTGCAAACAATGCCATATTATGTACTTTGTTTGTAACAATTAATCATTAACTTCTTAGATTGTAGATGATGCAGCGCTCGACATTTTCTTGGAGTAAAAAAGCATATTCTTTGGTGGTCTGCGAGTTGCCTTCCTATTGATATTATAACCTACAGAGTCACTGGCAAAACTTCACTAACATGGCGAGTATCGGTATCGATATGACCAAAGCGTATTATAACAAATCACAATCAGATAACCTTGACATGTCAATCACCGGATCCCCGATACTAAAGTGAGGTTATAAATAAATAAATAACATGACAATAATTATAATACTCTGTACCTGTAGTGTATTATGTACCTACAGCTCGATTCAAACTTGATGGCGGCTCTGTGCGCTACTCGCTGAGCAGTACCGCACCGCTTACCCCGCTGACTCGTGAATTTGTTACAGCGCAGACTCGCCTCATGTTCCGAGCCGCCATAAAGTTTGAATCGGGCTGTACCTATATTATTTGTTAGATACATAGTAATATTAATCTGTAACTTTGTTACAATTAATTATTAATTTCTTTGATGATACAGCGCTCATCATTTTGCTGAAATAAGCATTATCCTTTGTGATCTATTGATATTGTACAGGGTCAAATTTAATTAACTAGCGCAACTTCACAGACATAACCGGTATCGAGTTATCGACTATCGATGCCGATATGATTCAGTCATGATAAAACAAAATACTGATAACCTTGACTTATCAATCACCGTATTCCAGATACTTACACAATGACATATTTACTTTTTGGAGTTCAATATGTTGTTTGGAATTTAATATTTACTTGTAAAGTATTATATTGTTTTCAATTATTGTGAATGTGAAGCCTATGTGGGTAATTGTTATTTTTTTTTCTCTCATTTAGTATTAATCATGGTCTGGCAGTTTGAGTAATTTATGCGGCCTACCCAAATGTTCTTTCTTTGGTATTGTTCGTCGAATCGTTGAGCTCCTTAAGTTCTGAGTTGAGCTGCACGATTACCGACAAATGCGTGCACTGACTGGACAGGTCCACTCAATCTGTGTGGTTCTTTCCTCAAAAGGACCATTTCAGACACCAATCTACATGGCCTTCACATGATCTGACCAAGATTATGTCTGGACTTTAAAGGAGACTGTGACCTCTGAGTTTGTTTCGACCTTTCTTCTCAGAGTAGTCAGATAGGAAACGCCGACCTCATCTAGCATTATTTTAAAAATATGATTGACGTGTAAAAGTGTTTGTACAAACCTACTTACAGAAAATAAATCATTTATCATTTACTAAAGTGAGGTTATAAATAAATAACATTTTACCTAAAAGACAATAATTTAATAGTCTGTGTGTTATATTGTAGTATCTAGAAGTGGTCCCCGGATATTTTTAGAGCGCAGTCTGTCAAACTCTTGGATGGCACCCAGCACATGAAAAGATTTATTCTGGTGAGCCCTTCCTATTTACGATATTAATACATAGTGGAATAGTGGACGCACATCAATTCATGTGTTTTGATCGCTTCGTTTAATATCGTTTTTAGAGTTCTTAGTCAACAAGGAACCCATATAGTTTCGCCATGTCCATCTGTCTGTCTGTATGTCAGTGGCTTAGCTCAGAGACTAGAAACCTGTAATTTGGTATGGGTATACATATTAATCACGCCGACAAAGTGATAAAATAAAATCTTAAAAAAAAGAGTTGTAGGCCCTTGCACGAAAATTATTTAAATGCTATTAAAATGGAAATCATCGATCATTTTGCATCTTGAAACCTAACCTAGCCTAACCTAGTTGCCAAGAGCACAGGTTGAAGTATGTACTTACTTAAGTGATCATAAAGCCAAGAAGGGCTTTTCAATTTATTTTCTGCAGTTTGAGGTAAAAACTATCTCTTTATATTGTAAAAAATCCCATCATACTGATAAAAAATCTGGGGTCACGGTGGCAGTGGCCGTTCCATGGAACAATTGCATGACACAACATTAAAGACCTGTCACTTAAGGGTCGGGTAATCGCGGTTCGGTTTCATAGGAAAAAAATATTTTGAGTAACGAAAATATGAATAATTGAAAAAAAATCACAAATATATAGAAACATAATACACAATAAAATAGTCTGTTCATACAAAATAATCAAAAAAATATCTTAAGTAGATTTAAAGTAAAATCGTTGTTTTACTTTATGAAGTAAATTCAGGAAGTAATGTATGCCATTACTTCCTAAATTTACTTCATACAGTAATTATACATAATCAGCCTATCATGTTCCGACTGCTGGGACACAGGCCTCCTCTCTGCGAGAGGGAGTGGGCCGTAATCCACCACGCAGGCCTAGCGCGGGTTGGTGGATGTCACATGTCTTCAAATTTTTGGTTCTAGGACATGCTTTCCTTACGATGTTTTCCTTCACCGTTTTGAGAGCAGTGGTGATGAAATAATTTACACAAAGTAAAGCGCCTGTCCGGGTTCGAACCTACGATCTACAATTCGTAAGTCGCGGCCGTTACCACTGGGCCACCACTGCTCTCCCTGGGCCACCGCTGCTCTTTAGTAATTAAAGTAATTATAATACTTAAATTTTCACATACAGAATTGATGAGTATTTTGTATACGTTCATTTAACATTTTTTTTTTTCATAATTTACTTGCATTTTATAATAACAAAAAGTCACTAAAATCATTTATATGCGCCTTAATTTCTTACCATAAGCCCATTGGAGTTCTGTGTGAGGGCCGCGAAAAGGCCAAGCCGTACATTTTGACCAAGATGTAACGTTTGTTGAGTTTTGTAGAGTTAGGGGCTTTTTTGTGTGGGAAATTATAAAATAACTTCTCCCGCTCTGAGCGGAGCGGGAGGGTGTGTCAGACTCTTACTGACTAAAACCCACCCGTGTCCCTTCCGTTGCCTGTGTTGCCAGGGGCCTCGGTAACCCTTTTGTACCCTCCCACGACCCCTCTCTACATTAGATCTGATAACTTTTAAACAGTGAAATCGTTAAGTGAGCCTTGGGAACCTACTTTTCATGAAATGTTTTTGGTCACATTATTCTGAAAAAAAAAACAATTAAACTGAAAAAAACGTTTAGAAAGGATACTGCCTAGGCCTTTTCATTTTTCATACAATCTGCATCAACTACATGCAGGCTATGACGTGCACAATCACATAGCTTAGTATTAACCTTCATAAGACTTGCCTCCTATATAATTATATTTGTCATTACGTTATTATGTGGCTACGAACGTGGGAACTTGACGTCTTATTGTATTTTTTTAGAGGTCTTACCGAAGAATACACAGAGATGTTGGTATAAATTAAGTTTACAGTGGTGCCGATTCCCTTGTTCACAAACTAAACTAAATTTAAGTTCAGTGCTTCTTTTTCTTTCTATTACATTAAGAAAAGGACAGACGATAAATTTTAGTTTAGTCCTGTCAAATTAATCAGCGCCTGTCACTACTCCATACAAGTTTAGACGTGATTAAAAACTTGCTTACTAAAATTACGTCAATTTACGCCAAGCGCTGATTAATTTGACAGGGCTAAACTAAAATTGATCTTCTGTCCTTTTCTTAATGAAATAGAAAGAAAAAGAAGCACTGAACTTAAATTTAGTTTAGTTTGTGAACAAGGGAATCGATACCAATATTTGATTAACAAAGTAATTTTCCTTGAATTCTGGCATATTAATATTTTTACGTATAATATTTTTACCAAAGTCATTAGCGATTTCGATAATTAGGTAGGTATTTTCATTATATATTAAAGCTCCCGCAGACATCGCGTCGCGACGGCGCGATGCGACTCTAGTGGAACAATTTCTATGAAACTTTACAGAAATTGTTCTACGGGTGTCGCGTCGCGCCTGTCTGAACGAGTTGTTATTCAGCGCGAAAAATTTGTTGCTTTATTGTTGCACACACAGTCTATTAATTTGCTATAATGCACTGAGTTGAATAAAAAGGAAAACGTGGGCTGTGTAAAAGCTAGACATATTTTATTACTGGACTTTTATGTAGTGATTGTTCCAACAGATACCTCTGTTGGAATTGTGACCACCTACACTATAACTGGGCAATGTGGGAACTAAGGGAGGAGCGGGAGGGTGTGTCAGACTCTTACTGACTAAAACCCACCCGTGTTTCTTCCGTTGCCTGTGTTGCCAGGGGCCTCGGTAACCCTTTTGTACCTTCCCGCGACCCCGGGAGTTAGTGTTACACTGAGTTACATTTCACCCATTAGAACAGTAACACTTTTCTGACGCCATCACTTTGAGGCGCGCGTGGAACACAACGCGCCGTCGACCCAGGCCTGGTCCTTACCGGACGGTAAGCTACCCAATGCTCATCGTCCGCAAGCCCACGCCTACGGTGGCTGGAAACCCGCCCGGGATTCCTGACGCCCAGGGCGTCTCCTGCGGCGGCTAGGGGCGAGAGGGCGTGAAATTTGCCTTTTCCTCAACCGTCCCGCCTCCTCCTTTGCGAGCATTACTGCTTCGCAGAAGGAGGTGACGGCTGCCCATGCCCTCTCGCTCCGTACCGCGGCCTGAACCACGGCCGGACGCGAGCACGTGAAAGGCTAAATCGTATAAAAATGAATAGTCTATTCACATACACAACATTTGGCCTTCAAAATCAACCGTATTCACGACCACATCAAGGCGACGTCGCAGGCACAACGCAACCACAACGTTGCGTTGAAGCGACGACACTGTCACAGCCGGAGTCGATCTGTCTGCAAACACTATCCAAAACGTAACCACATCGCAAGTAGCGACAACGCAACTGCAAGTCGTTGCCGCGACACTGTTGACTATTCACTCGTAACCACTGCTTATCCACATTTTGTCGTTGCGATGTGGTTTAGTTGTGGTACGTGTGGATAGTTCCTTAGCAGCCACCAGGAGCGGGATGAACTGGGATAAATACCTTCGATTGTAGTAGACCAAGTTATGAAATTCAATCTTCTTTGCATTTTAATGATTATGTACGTAGGTATACCTCGGTATCTTACAACCCAACCCCAACACATATACGCAGTCTCTCCATGTAAAATACTGGTATTCAGCTGCATTCGGGTAGACTGGAAGGAGACCCGCCCACATGAAATGATACCTAAATGATTTTATTTCTGTAAGTAGGTTCGTACAAACACTTCGACACACGTCAATCATATTTTAAAAACTAGATGAAGTCGGCGTTTCCTATCTGACTACTCTGAGAAGAAAGACCGAAAAAAACTCAGGGGTCACAGTGTCTTTGAAAGTCCAGACATAATCTTGGTCAGATCATGTGAAGACCATGTAGATTAGTGTCTGAAATGGTCTTTTGAGGAAAGAACCACACAGATTGAGTGGACCTGTCCAGTCAGTGCAAGCATTGTCAGTAATCTTTTTTGCATTCATAGTTAGGAAAAGGCTAGACAGATGATGATGACCTACCACACTGAATCAAATCGTTAATCATTAGGAAGGTACGTAGGTATACCCAGGTAAATGATATTTGGCTGCAACCCATGCCCTTACCTGATAGACTATCATATTACGATTACTGGACTTCGGGAGAAGGCCTCGCTATTCTTAGCCGCAGACTACACCCGATGCTCTAATAACTGTCGCAGGTAATATGTCAGTGTTGTGACGCCGGGCCGAGTGACGCAACAAGAGTGTCACCGGCGCGGCGCGAGAGTGCCCGGAATAGATCGCGAGATAGACGCACGCGAGACACCTGCGGATTGTCACGAGAGTGGTGTCAACAACGTGTCACCCACTCACACGCAAGTATGTATCGCCATAGATTACCTGGGCCGAAAAACGGAAAGTCTGTTAGCCCAGGAGATTATATTGTTAGATGTTTTTCTTAAAGTCAAAAATGGTCATCAGAGTTCAATACAAATGTGCGATCAGCATTTTAAGTCATAAAAATCGGATACTGAATACGGGCCTAATAAGCTATTTGAAATAAAACAATAGCCCAGTCAATTCCAATATCCAACCCATTTGGTTCATAATAATTCATATGACAACGAACATTATTCTCAAGAAAAGATATGATTTATTCAGGAAGTCATGAAAAATAAAGAATTGTAATGGCGACTTCAGTCTCATTATTATGTGACTCTTTTCCTTCACAATTCACGTGATGTGTCCGAACAGCCGTTTAGTTGTTTTTCTTCATCGGAATGGAAATAAATGGACTACGAATGAGTTTTTTCGGTTCAACGGATAGCCAAGAATATCCACTAACCACCACTTCCCTGTTACCGCTAGACGTTCTCCAGCTCTATACTTATTTTTATTGCATACAGAATCTTATAAACATCTGTTTTTGACCGATTGCTGTCCAGATCAATAAAATCGTTGTGGTTATCCATGGAATCAAACTGAAATACTTTACCCAAACCTTCTGTAATATTTTTGTATATAAAACAAATTATTTAAAAAACAAAAAACCCGACTGTAAAAACACATACCTAACTGAAAAGAGAAAAACAAGCATTATAAGCTATAGAAATTTGGTATCGCAGGCGGAGGGGACCAATAACATGAAATATGGTGTAACTTTTGTTTGTCCCCCCGCCCGCGAATTTAAATAATTTTAGGCTACAGAGCGTGCCAAAGAAATAGACATAGATACATACATACTCTCGAAACACATTACCCTCCTTCTGGGGGAGTCGGGCAAAAAAAGTATTAATTAATTGATGTTAATATAAATCACTCGAGTACTTACTTATAATATTGTTGGATTTGTTTCGGCGTGATTTACACATTAATCACGCCGACAAAACGGCAAGAAATAATCTTGAAAAATATTTTTTGTACGGTACATCCCTTGCACGTAAAGTGGGGATGTTTTTTTTTTATGAAACCTACCTAATGCATTTATTTATCAATGGCAAAGCGGATTCTTTAAAGGTATAAAAGAAAAATATTAATAAATACATTAGGTACGTTTATGTGTAATCATAATGGCTCACATAACCATCAGTAAAATATAGGAATCCAGCTAAAGACAACAGTTACTAATATATAGTACTTACTGTACGCAATTTACCACTCTATAATGACGCGTTAGTGACGGTCTGACACAGTAGGTACAGCCTATATCCCAAAAGTAAGTGTGTCGTAAAATATGATGCCAGCGAAGCATGGCTAACAGCTATAATCCATGGATAATAGAATATCAAACGTTTATGGTTGGCTACTTATTATTTAAATGTGTTCTTAAATGTTTAGCACAGCTGTTTCATTTATTTAATTTTTTACACACAAAAAAGGTCAACCAAGGGTGGTGAAGAGATTTGATGGCAGGTGACATCCCACCGTAGAAATCCTTCTACATAAAAAGGACCTAGACAAAGATCGTTAGAAACGAAAGACAAAATGAGAGATTGTAGAAGGCTTTCTACGGTGAGATGTCAAAAATGGAGAAACGAAATTTCACTTTGTATAGAAAGAGCCGTGTCTATTCTTTGAAGAAATACAAAGTGTCATGCTAAGCCTGCTGAAAAGCATTCCAAAGAAGAATGGACTGAATTTGAATGGAAGAATGAACAGAGTATGAGAAGGACAGAGTATGTTTCATACTCTGTTCATCTGGACAGAGTAGGTTTTAGCACTAGTAAAAGAGTTCTATTATATAGCATATATCTGTGTATCTATTCCATTATATTCTATTTATATACTTTTTATTTGCATCAAAGACAACCCCATTTTATGTCCAGAAAATCACTGTCCATTCCATGGTTGCCTAGAAGAGATCACAGTAAGCGATAAGGCCGCCCATTGCGGCCATTTTGTAGTGTATATTTTATTTTATTTTTGTAATGTATCTGGTGTACAATAAGGTAAGTATATATGTATAAATAAATAATGAATAAGAATTCCTGCAATTTGAATTAAACTGTAGATACTCTACAAATGGGCAATCGCGCAAGCGTCGGTAGTGTGATATTACTCGATTGATTTATATCTATTTTGTGCTATAGTTGCTTAAATGATACTCTAAACAAATGTAACTGTTCCTAAATTACCATAGACCTTCAATTTTTGTTTTAAGTGCCGTCGGAACCCTTAAAATAAAAACGGACCTTTATAAGGTCACTTTCTTGTCCCTCTGTCACAAGGTTTTCTCGAGATCGATGCAAAGTAGGAATTTGAATTTTCGGGAAAGACAAGAGAATATATATTTTAGATTTTTTTCTTACTATGACAAAATTGGTGTTACGGTCTAAATTAGAGATTTAGTTGTCCTTTATCTAAAATGAATAACGGGAAGAGCTTACAGACGTAAAGGAAACTCCTTTCCAAGTCTGACGATTTGGAACCTGACAAATACAAATGTGACTTCTACCTAAGTATATATTAGGCAACACTGACAAACTGTGAAGGAAAGCATATTGTGAGCTACGAAAGAGGTAAAAGGAATCTTCTCTGTATGAGAAGATTCCTTTTGTCTATGTAGTGGAACATCCTAACTAATCCTAATCCTAACATTAGTTAGGATTAACAAATTAACTCAGTTTCGCATTTATAATATTAATTATAAATGCGAAAGTGAGTTGGTTTGGCCTGGGTTAGGACATAAGATACTTTTTATTCCAATCTTCCCACGGGATCGAGACTTATGCGGGTTAAACCTCGGGACGCAGCTGGTAACATATAATTAAGTACTTATTTAAATAAGACTTGATCCATCCTATTATTAATATGGCTAATAATTTAATGTTTTGTGTTGCACGTAATTGTTTTGCATACCTGTTATATACAGGTTGAAATTGAAAACTTGCGACAAACTGAAATGGGACATTGTATACATCATTATTAACAACTTTTACTAAGGGACCAAAGCTGTAATCCCAAAAAAAAAAATCTGCTTTTCCTACATTTTTTTGAGGTATTGCGAACATAAATGTAGGGGACAGCAGTTTTTTTTTTTTTGGGATTGTAGCTTTGGTCCCTTAGTAAAAGTTGTTCATAATGATGAGTACAATCTCCCATTTCGATTTGTCGCATGTTTTCAATGTCACCCTGTAGAATCCATTTTTTTCTTCACTGTACAGACAGCTTTGCTGCTGGGGACTTTGTTGCGCCACTTCTTCTTCCCAGCTAAAGCACTAGGAAGTGGTGAAGGGTGGGCATTTCGGGGGACTGTCTTATGTAATTTTGACGTTCGAAAAGTGCTGATTCTCAGCCTAGTTTGAATAAATGACTTTTGATTTTGATTTTGAATACTCCCACTGCGGCAAAGGCCTCTTCTCGTACAGGGAAGACTTACCCGGATCTGAATAAACAATCTCGTGCATGAGACTGGACCATAACGACATTAAGGAGGTACTTATGCTATTATGTATTTTTATTTAATACTGTTACATGCCAATACAATACTCACAAAAAAATGTTTATCAACATCACCAGGTATTTTCCTGTAGTTATAGTTGTTAATCAATATTATATACAACATTCTTTATCGCTCATGTACCCCTAACTAATATTATAAATGCAAAATTGAGTTCGTTTGTTTGTTACGCTTTCACGCAAAAACGGCTGAACAGATTTGGATGAAATTTAGCACACGGGTAGACCATGACTTTGGTTAGGAGATAGGATACTTTTTCCAACATTCCTACGGGATCAAGACTTATGCGGGTGAAACCGCGGGGCGCAGGTAGTTTATAATATGAAAGAGATGGGAGTGAATGATAGCGTGACGGTTGACAGGGGAGAATTGAAAAAGACAACGTGTTGCACCGACCACAAGTAACATGGAACAAGACTTGGAAGATGATAATGGTCGCTCATGTATTCGTACTTATTGAAAATAAAACCAAAATATTTTATTTCACATAAACCTTCATGGGCACTTATGAAACGTCAGAAGCTAGGTGCACAGTTCCAATTGGTTTTTCCTATTGAGAAGAGCCGGCAAGAAACATCACGGTTACTCTTTTAAAAATAATTAGCTTTTACAACGTTTTCAAATTATAGTGTTAATAAGTATGGGAGGACAGTGTAGGCCTGTCAACAAATACCAGCAGGCTTAGCATGACGCTTTCTATTTCTACGAAGAATAGACACGGCTCTTTCTATACATAGTGACATTTCGTTTCTCCATTTTTGACATCGCACCGTAGAAATCCTTCTAGAATCTGTCATTTTGTCTTTCGTTTCTAACGACCTTTGTCGAGGTCCTTTTTTATGTAGAAGGATTTCTACAGGGCGATGTCAAAAATGGAGAAACGAAATGTCACTTTGTATAGCAAAAATTAATGGTCTACAAATCTACAGTATATTAAGCCTACAACTTGTAGGCTTACTACAAGTTGTAGGCTTAATAGACTGTAGATTTGTAGACCATTTATTTTTTGTTAACTGACCAATATGACCACTATACAGTTTGCACAACAATGTCCTGCCGAGATAACAGCTGGTCAATGTGTAGCCTACAACACATTGGCCAGCTCTTATCTCGGCAGCACATTGTTGTGCAAACTGTGTAATGGTCATATTGGTCAGTTCTATTATCTGAATCAAATTGACCGAAACTGGAAGAAAATGTACATAATATTACTGATATGGTTCCTTTTAACAAAACAGGCTTATTATAATGGTCAGCATGCAATATAGCAAAACAAAGTACGTACAGTCGCTAGCACATCAAGTTACCGGTCAAAATACGGAATTTCGACGCACAAAATATCGAAAAATGCTAATACGATGCTACAAAATTGCGATACACGTTGCTGCGAAAGACCGCCTCTGCGAAGCCACTACACTTCGATGCACGTTACCGCGATTTATCTTCACTACGATACAACTGTAGTTAATGGCTTCGCAGAGACGGTCTTTCGCAGTAACGTGCATCGCAATTTCCTAGCATCGTATTAGCATTTATCGATATTTTGTGCGTCGAAATTCCGTATTCTACTCCAAGTTACCATAAACTGTAAAATTTTCTCATTCGATTTTGAAGTTAACCATCAAGAGTTTAAAATAATTTGGAGAAATTTGACAGTTTGTGATAACTTGATGTGCTGGCGACTGTATATTGAATTATAGTCTATTTTTATTTAATTTATAATGTATCACCTTAATCAATATTTTTTTAAAGATTTGTTTAGATATTATTGTCGACTAGATGTCCACTCCAATATTGACAATTTTACTAATAAATCATGCCTCCTCTAAACCTATTTAAAATATGCCACAAAAACTATATAAAGCCGCGTTCGTTCGCATCAGCATTGCAATTCAGCGAGGAAATGCCGCTAGCATCCTCGGTACAATGCCTCGAGGGGTTTTTTTAGGTTTAACTTAGTTTTCATTTAATTTGGTTAATGTTAATAACCATCTTGTAATTTAAGCCGCGTTGACAAAATCAAAGTACGCTTGGACAAATTAGATTTGAAGACTATTTGGGCGTTTTTTTTATCGTGGCAACACTGATCAAAGCGCACTTGGATCTTGGATGACAGCGTCCAATCCATTGACATATAAATATATGGACTGGAAATACCTACAAAAAAGCGTAGTGTGCTACGCTGACGACACGTTGGTCCTGGCGCAGGGGAGGTGGAGGGTGGGGCCGAAGTAGCGGCACGTGGGGTTGTGAGGCGACAATCGTCGAGAGGTTCCGGCAATTGGGACTCGAGGTGGCCCTGCACAAGTCCGAGGCCATGTGTTTTCATGGTCCTCGGAACGCGCCACCGTTGGGGTCCCAAATAACGGCAGGAGGGGTTTCCATCGCCGTCGAGTCGACGATGAAGTACCTGGGACTCGTCCTCGACAGCCGGTGGAACTTCGTGAAGCATTTCCGACGTTTGGCTCCCAAACTGGAGCGGGCGGGCGCTGCATTGAAGAGGCTCCTGCCCAATCTAGGGGGTCCAAACGCCTCCTGCCGGAGGCTCTACGCGGGGGTCGTGCGGTTCATGGCCCTTTACGGGGCTCCTGTATGGGCGCGTTCTCTGGCGCTGCGGCCAGCCCGCCGGTTGAGCGCGGCCCAAAGGGTCATGGCCACCCGGATGGTCCGGGGATACCGCACGGTCTCCTGTGAGGCAGCGAGCCTCCTTGCGGGATTGCCGCCATGGGATCTGTAGGCAAAAGTCCTCGCGCACGTATGGAAGTGGCGCGAGGAGGCGAAACACCGGGGCGTAACTCCGCTGCCGCGAGAAATCGCGGCACAGCGGACGGAGCTCCGGCGGGATCTCATGGCGTCATGGAAAGTACGGTTGTTGCAACCCAGTGCTGGGCACGCCACGATTGCGGCGATAAGTCCCCTCTTTGAGGAGTGGCTGGAGAGGCGCCACGGCGTCCTCACCTTCCGCGTGACGCAGGTCCTCACCGGACACGGCACCTTCGGGAGGTTCCTGTGTCGGATAAGGCGGGAGGAAACGTCCGGGTGTCACCACTGTGTGGATCGCCAGGAGGACACGGTGGAGCATACGGTGGAGGTCTGCCCGGCTTGGGCAGAGCACCGCCGTGTCCTCGTGGAGGCGATCGGCGGCAGAGATCTCTCGCGTCCGGCCCTGGTTCAGGCCATGGTACGGAGCGAGAGGGCATGGGCAGCCGTCACCTCCTTCTGCGAAGCAGTGCTCGCGAAAGGGGAGGCGGGACGGTTGAGGAAAAGGCAAGTTTCGCGCTCTCTCGCCCCTAGCCGTCGCAAGAGACGCCCTGGGCGTCGGGAATCCCGGGCGGATTTCCGGCCACCGTAGACGCGGGCTTGCGGACGGTGAGCAACGGGTAGCTCACCGTCCGGTAAGGACCAGGCCCGGGTCGACGGCGCGTCGTATTCCACGCGCGCCTCAAAGTAATGTCGTCAGCACAATGTCCCTACATTGTGCTGACGACACTGACGTCCACTAGGGCCGATGCCTGTCGGGGTCGCGGGAAGGTACTAATGGGTCACCGAGGCCCCTGGCAACACAGGCAACGGAAGGAATACGGGTGGGTTTTAGTCAGTATGACTCTGACACATCCTCCCGCTCCACCCAGAGCGGGAGAAGTTATTTGATGATTTCCCATCAAAAAAAAAAAAAAGAGTCATATGTTTTGTGTGAAACAAGCAACATTAAAAATCTGTTGTTTCTGGTACATCTACTGTAATGCAGTTACCCCACCGAATTGTGGACACGGTGCATATTTCACATTTCCTTGCACTGATCATTACACACTTGTATCATTATGTACTAGTGTAAGCCTACTTTTCTAATCAAACGTTATACTATAATCATTATCACACCAATAAACAAAGGTATAAAAATAATTCTTATTTAATTTTTAATCCACTACTCATTAACACATAATATAAACATTATCTTCTCCCACCAGGGAGAAGATAATGAAAGCCGCGAAGCCTAATGAAAAACAAGATAATCACTAGATTTTCTTGTTTTTCATTAGGCTCCGCATACCTTACAGAAGCTACTGGGCTATGGCCTTCCAACGGATCTATCTCTTCCTGCTGTCCACTTAAATACGTAAACGTGATGCAATTACAAAGCGTTTTTTATTTCTGTGCAGAAAACAACACGACATAAATTTTATTCTCAGGTAACAGAACGTAATTTAACCTACTCATGTTTTTCTGTTACAACGTACTATAAGTATGTAATTATGATCCAGACGTGATATCTAGTAAGACTAGTATCGATACTAGTTATAGTAACACCCATGTTCCTTGATTGACACAACCCTAGCAACGGCAGCCATTTTATGCGCCAATATCGAGTTGTAGGTAAGCACCTTTTTTTGTAGGTATTTCCAGTCCATATATTTATATGTCAATGCTTTCGTCCACTTTCGTCTCGTCGTCGGTCGAAATAAACATGTCAAACGTCAATAATCAATCAAAATGACATCTCACCGCCATGTCGGGTTTTATTGTGTGTTGCAATTTCAAGTATAATTTCTTGTGTTTTACAAGCAAACCAAGCCATTTTAAAGTAATTGGAGCAGACTTCGTCACTGGACTTACTCATATTTATTTATTATTATTATTATTATTATTATTATTATTATTATTATAGTATCTAACGTGAATCGAACTTTGTAGTAACAGAAGAAGAAAACAATATGAATTTGAATCCCGTTATTATTTAAAGATGTGTTCTGAAACTGCACCCGCTTTATTCTGTCACAATATTAAAAATCGATAAAACTATAAATAATTTTGTAGATACATGTTAAAGTTTTTTTCTTCAACATCCTCTTTATTTGATTATAAAAAATATAAAGAGAATGTTGAATAAAAAAATACAAGCTTTAACATCCTATCTACAAAATTATTTATAGTTTACATACAACTATCAAATAATGACATTTGTGATTTGAATTCACGGACAATTTATGTTGGTACACAATTTGGTGAACAATAAAAAAAATAAATATTATAATATAAAAAATATATTATAAAGGTACCTAATATATTTTCTAAGTAATCGAAATATATTTCGTTTATTATATATTTACTATATAAAAGGCTAAGGCTAGGTATAGTCATAGAAACAAATTGTGGACCAACATAAATTGTCCGTGAATTCAAATCACAAATGTCATTATTCGACAGTTGTATGAAATTGCTATAACGCGGCATATGCCTAGTGTGTTAATTTGTTTAATTTATTAATATCCCTGACTGTAGATAATGTACCCACTTTGCTATCCTCAATCAATATTGGCATAACGGTAATTTAACCTCAATGATAACCATAGACAAATCAATGACACGATCCAAGAAAGGACCGAGTTCAACACTCGGTTACTAATTAAACACAGTAATAATATCCACCGCCTATTGTGTTACCTTGTTTATTGATTGATAAATCAAACAACAATAGATTGCGTCAAACTGTTACCGACACATATTTGATAACGATTAACTTTTTACCTCACAACAAGGCCTCACTTTATTCGGAGAAAGAACGAGTATTGTTTACCACGCTCTGGCACGGAGCGTGCTGTCAGTAATAAATTCAGATCAGTCTAGGTCAAGGTTTCCACATCAATGTTCCTTTGTCAGTTATATCAAAGACCACCAATTTAGATAAAAAGTACGTTTTTGTAAAGACCAATACCTACCCCAATTGCATAACACAGTTTGAATCACAATCCCGGAGTTTTGAAGCATATTGCTAATTCATTGCTTCATAGGTTTGAAAAATTCATTTGCTCAACAACATAAATAATAACGCAATGGACGTGGGTGAACTGTCAAAATGAAACCGATTACGATCAATGGTCATTTTATGTGTGTTATGCAATTGCCCCGCAGATCTAGAAGGTACTAAAGGGTTAGCGAGGCCCCTGGCAACACAGGCAACGGTAGGAATACGGGTGGGTTTTAGTCAGTAAGAGACACACCCTCCAGCTCCACCCAGAGCGGGAGAAGTTATTAAATGATTTCTCACCCAAAAAAAAAAGATCTAAGTAATATAACTGACATTACGAGTTACGACATATTTGTGAAAACATGACAATATTGTCGCATTTTCTTGACAGGTGCTGTTTGAAACAGAAAATTAGAGAAACTTTTAAAATTTTCGAATTGTCACCTGTCATGTGTCACCTGTCGGATTAAATAGCCCAAACCATACATGGGTTGGACAGTATGATTAACTTAATGTCAATCGCCCAAAACGTTGCGATGTACCTACTTCAGAATTCGCTCTTGCGCTCGTGCAAACTAGACTTTTCGGATTTTATTACGAAGGCAAAAAACTAGGAAGCATAACATCTATTTAGTAGGCATTAAATAGCTGCAGTTTCTTTTAAATTAAAGTTGCTGATATTAGCGAAGTGAGGCACCTATCAGAGTGTTTGTTGCTTTGTCCTTCTTTCACGCAGCAACGGAGCGACGGATCGACGTGATTTTTTGCATAGAGATAGTTTATATGCCGATAATTGACATAGGTTTTGAATCCTGGAAAATACACAATACCTGTGGGACAAGAAGCAAAGGAACCACGGGAGCGAAGCCGCAGATAAGAGCTTACATACCTGAGATAGTTGGGATGTATCTTAACCGTCTGCATACCGATGGCAGCAGTAATGGGGCGTGGCCAGAGGCCTCCGAACCTGCCGCAGACAGTTCTGCAGACGTCGAGGCTGCCAAACACCTGGCCGCTGGAGTTGCTGACGCTGGAGTGCTGTGGGTGTGTCGTACGCTCGCAACCTTCGTCGGGCACGCATCTGTACCGCCATGCTGGTCTGCGGAAGGTATTTTTTTAATGTCGTTGGATCGCAAACATGCTTACGTTCCGACCCAACTGATGGCAAATGGACTCCTAAAACCTTTTGCAATACCTATCATCGGCATCAGAAATATCTAAGCCACTAATAATCGGTTGGCTTGTTTGTGATTTTCTTATATAAAATATTTTAAAACCGAAATTATATTTCGGTTTTAAAATATTTTTACGAAATTACAGGACGAAATAGTTTAACAATCTTAACAGCTGTATAAAATGATGTCACTTATCACGAAGTTTATTGTTCTCACTCAAATAAATCTTTTTTGTACCGTATTGTAAAAATTAGGTATGCGCATCTGAGTAAACGGATTAAGTTAACAAAATTCTTACACTTCAATGATTCATTTGGCTTATCTGTACGCAACATTATTTTAATTGGTGGACGATTTGTTCCAATAATTTTACATTTTTAGATCATAATTAAATACAGGGGGGTAACCATCACCTCTTATAACAGTATTATTATAATATTACTTCACAGTGGGAAAGTGATGGAGCTATACAGGACTTATAGCTCCATCTCTTTCTCACGCTAAGTAATATTAAAATAATACTGCTATAAGAGGTGATGGTTACCCCCCAGGTCTCCCAAAGTGATAATGCGCATAGAAATCTTCACTGTTCGGCAACGGTCGTATTCCCCGAGCGTCGGAAGACGATATGTGTATAGAGTGGTTAAGTGCATTTTCTTCATGCATAATTTAGTAAAATCATTATTTTTAATAATTAAGTTTCCGGGAATAGGACAATTAGCGAAGATCTGCATGCGCATTATTAATGTGGGAATACTGTACATGTTTAATAAATAAGCAACTTCATTAATTTCGTTTTATTCGCAAGAATGAAACAAAGTCTACATACAAGTTATTTCAAAGCTAAAACCTTGACAAACAGACAGGCTTTTTAATCACATCAGAAGACTAATTCCCGTAATTAAAAACGTTCAAAATCTAGTCGCAGTCGGTAATTAATGCCAAAAACTTGTTCAAAATGTAGGTAAATTATAGGTTGTTTTGACAGAATGAGGTTAGAATTGTCCCTCAGGTTTTAACATACATGCAGCAGGTTTAGCACGAGAACCGTAGAGAAGCGTTTTGTCGACGGCGGAGGAGACAAAAAATACGTTTCCGTGTACACAGTTGACAGTTTTCTACCGAGGAATGTAGACAAGCGATTTCTACTCTATAGTAAAGTAAAAAATAGAAAGGGTCATGCTAAGCCTACTGCATGCAGTCGTTAGGAACTTACTCATAAGTATGGGCCACCACATCTTCCACCACGCTGTCTGAACACCCCACTAGTTGAGCTGTAGCGATGGCCAGCAGGACCCACGAACACAGGCCCGCCATAGTTGCCTGTCGCACAAACAATAAAACAATTACCAGACGAAGGTAACACTTCCTATTGTTGTCTTTCATGAAGACCATTCAAGAAGGAATAAACCTGTATAAAATTTTAGGGTTCCGTACCTCAAAAGTAAAAATCGGAACCCATATCGGTCCGTCTTCTGTCACAGAGTCACAGCCGATTTGCTCCGAATCTACTGGACCGATTAAGTTGAAATATGGTACACATATATATTTCTGTGACTCAAACACGAGCGTGTAATGTAAATATATGCATTATGAATATTTCACTTTTCACTTTTGGGGTAAAATTAGAAAATGACAAATACAATTCTGAAGCTGTACCATGTGATATATCAAATGAAAGGACTATGAGGATGAGGATCTCAAATATATATATTTTTTTTATAATTTTAGAATAATCGGTTTTAAATTTATTAAAGAAAATAGATGATAATTGACCATTCCCTTATCTCCGATATTGCTGAGACCAAAATTAAAAAAAACACAGAAAATAGTTCTATCTAATAGTTATAGATTACAACCGTTAAGAAGTCTGGGGGGGTAACCATCACCTCTTATAGCAGTATTATTTCAATATTACTTAGCGTGAGAAAGAGATGGAGCTATAAATCTTGTATAGCTCCATCACTTTCCCACTGTGAAGTAATATTATAATAATACTGCTATAAGAGGTGATGGTAACCCCCCTGATGGTCTTAAAATAACATGGTAAATCACTCAAATTTGTGCGTACAAAGTTTAATTTGAAGTTCCGAAGAAAAACTGATTCCCAAGAAGATATTGGAACGTGAATTGGTTTACGTGACGATGGGAAGAGAACAGATGGTATGACGTTGTTGCCTTGGAAGGTGGGTAGGCCTCTGGAGTGGGACGCCACCTGTGTCGACACCCTTGCGCCATCTCATGTTCCAAGCACGGCTGGCTATGCTGGTACCGCTGCTGCAGCTGCCGAGACCCTCAAGCGGCGCAAATACTGCAACCTTATAGGAAACTACAGTTTTGAGCCGTTTGGGGTCGAAACACTCGGGTCATGGGGCCCGAGTGCACGTCTCCTTTTTCAGGAAATTTCTCGCCGATTGGTCGACACTTCACGTGACCAGAGGGCTGGCTCGTTCTTTGGCCAAAGAATTAGCATTGCCATTCAACGTGGCAATGCTGCCAGTCTTCTGGGCACGTTTCCGGATGACAGCGATGCGGACGAATACTTTGACGCCTAAGTGTCCTTTAGTTAGTAATTTACTTTAGTGTCTACCTAGTGTAAATAGTTAGTAGCATCAATATTGTATATTATTGACTTTTAAATTTATTAAAGGAATCTTAAGCGAAAAAAATTCCCAAGAAAAAATGTTAAGTACATTGTAGTTTCATGAAGTTGTCATTTTAGTTGCATGTTCCCCCATACATTCCGTATGGAGAAATATGCTTTCAACTACAATGTTAAGTTTTTCTTGGGATACATTCATCCCAATTACGGAACTCTTTATTGTGCGTGGTCCGACACGCACTTAGCCGATTTTTTTTCCCCAAATGGTGACAGGTACGAAAAAAAAGTTTGCTGTCAATGTTGTCCGATTTGTGTAATTTGTGTGAAGTTAAATGTGTCCTATCCTATTATGAATGACTAATATTAAAACTAGCCGGTTTTACTTTTATGTAAGTCGGTACTCGGTATAAAAATATGTACTACGATTTTTTTTAAATACACACGGCTGCATAATATCAAGCTATAATTTCCAGTATAAGCTGATCTCGTATTGTATAGGATTTCCGTAGAATGAGAGGTCAGCCTGCACTGGAAATGTATAGCTTGATATTTATGTAGCCGTGTGTACAACAGACAAAAATAACCAAAACGGATACCATAATAGCAGAACCGTACTTATGTAACATCATTTATATTAAATATAAACAATAAATGAGTTTATTTTTTTGTACTATGGGACTCCTAAATAAGCAAGCAACGTCAGGAATAGCTGCTTTAATACCACGTGTGTCAAATTCTGTTTTTGGTACAGAATTATGCGAGCAAGCTCTATTATTTAATAAAAATACCGTAACTAAAAATATTAACACATACGTTTGCAATACATTGAAGAAAAAAAAAACTATTTTACTTCGTGTCGATACTCGTTTAGATGTTATTTCCATCAGTTTGACGGAAGTTCGAATCCAACTCTAATTTAGCGCGCTCCAATATGGCGACTATTTGTATGTATAAATGTACATATTGTACATCATTCCATTAATATTGACGCGGTCATTCATTGTGTATATTAGCGGCACATATCGCGTGCTGGCTAACGGAACACACTCAGACACAACTATGGATTCTGTCGGAACTACATGCCTCAGTGGGGAGCACTTCCGAACACGCGATCCAATGTTTGTTTGTTCAGTTCAATTACCCTCACTAGTTAGTTGCAAAACAACATGAAAAAACTACTAGGTACTGTCTTAGGCCCGTATTATAGAACGTCACTCAATACTCAAGCACTACTTAAAACTAGATTCAAGCCATTTGATTGGTTAAAACTAGTTTTAAGTAATGCTTGAGAATTGAGTGACGTTCTGTAATACGGAACTTAGTCTGTCTTGCAGATAGCATTGAAAATAATGAATAGTTACACACGGCTACATAACAAGCTATACATTTCCAGTATAAGCTAGTGTCGTATTGTATAGGATTTCCGTACAATGAGAGGCCAGCTTATACTGGAAACGTATAGCTTCATATGTAGCCGTGTGTACTCATACTCATCTTTATTTAGCTCAACGATCACCATTATTCTCCTACCCTTATGTATTTGGGTCAGTCCTGCATGTACGTTTTGCCTTCTTCTTCCATCCATCTATATCAGGCGTCATTAATCACCCCCTTTCTAGTAATATCATCTTTCTCACAGTCCATCCAAATCGTTTCATTAATGTTCTCCTAAGTACTCTTATTCCTCATGAATTCCCAAAACTTTCCTAGCGACACATCTGTTTAATTCCACATCACATATCCATCCATACCAAGACGATCGATTTCCACACAAGTTCTCCATGTGCTACAACGATAATACACAATAATATTTACATTTCTGGTTAAGGCGCTGACGAGACCCAATTGACCAAAATAGGCTTCTCTTAAGAAAAAAAATTGCTAAATCTGTATAGTTTGTGGTAGTGGATAAAATATATGTTAATTTTGAACATATTGCCCAGAACATGGTTGTTACCAAAACACGTTTTGAAAAAAAAATCTCGATACAAACTAACGTTAAACTAACCTCTTACCTTGAGTTCTAATCCAAAATATATGTATTAAATATCAACGTACGTTACATATTAATTAATAACAACTACGTCTGATTTGAATGCAGAACTTGGTTGTTTTTTATATTCGATTACTCAACTCAATTTGGAGTAAATAGATAATTGCTTCATATTTTGCAATAAATTAGAAGCGTTTTGTCATCGCGCTTCTCTTTCTTTTCTATGCAATCTGACAGTGACCGCGGTTAAGGTGTTGTCAGCGTCTTAACTTACTGGTACAAAGGTTCTTCCAAATACCCATTTACCATCAGCCTGCAATGGCTAGCCCTATTTGCTGTATAAGTACTTATAATTTTTTTTTATATATGCCACGTTTGCCTGTCGTTTTTTTTTCTCATACGCATTATCATCTAGCCTTCTTATGTTATGATCAGCTTCCAGTCTGACCGGATGCAACTGTATACCAATATTTAACTTGAAGTGACTGCCTATCTGACCTCTACCCGTAACCCAGTTACTAACGCCATCCCCTTGGTAAGACTTGTTGTCAAAGTTTCGGGCTTCTGATTACCTGAAATGTCTGTCAGCGATCTACGAATGACAGAATGCATGTTAACATATTATGTCATTGACTTGAATGGGCCCTGGCGGCTGAGAGTATGTCATGCTCACTCAGATGTCTCGCTGATGGTGGCGCGTGTGTTGGATCATTTAGCTCCCTTCAAAATGGTTGAGCTACATGGTACTAATTTATGCGTCATGCTCGTGAACGGGCGCCGTCAGTTGGGACTAGTAACCTCTTACCTCTTATTTGTAATTATTTTATTTTGAAATTGTTTTGTTTATTTTGTTACTATGGACGCGTTTTTTTTTTACATCATCCTCACATTTAGTTATAAATTCAATATTATTTTTATACTAATCTTTTTGTATCAATATAATTTATTACAGTGTCCATGGAGTTTCTTGACCGTTCTTCTCCATAGGTACCTACTACGCTTTGGAATGGGCAACCAGCTTCATATTTCTAACTGACCGACTCCTTGACAATTCAAAAGTGCCTGTAAATGGTTTAATTGAAATAAATACTTCGAGTTTGAGTTTGAGTTTGAACAATGATCTGCTTTTCTCATACAAATAGCTCTATTATATACTTTATATCACCGACCTATCACCTAAGCGACCTGTTACTAAGCTGGAAATTCCATAGGCGGTATTATCTAGTCCAATAATGGGGACCACAATTGCCTTGCTAGTTTCCACGTGCAATGACGTAATCATACCAATAAAAACTGTGTAGATATGTGTACGTATATTTAATAATTTACCAAAGACATTGTATTGAATTGTAGACTATTTAAAATTAAATGAATCAAAATAATTTCTATAGTATTAAGGAATTTTTAGAACACCAAAGTTGACAACTCAATTTTACCGTGTTTTAAGCAAATAAATATTATTATTATTTTAAATGTCTTTGACATATCTCGGGACCATGGAACCCGGACCTTTGGAAGGCGTACGAGGGGCCCAAGACAATTCGATACTTTCGAATTCCAACGGACGATTATCCCTGTATGCACTATGCAAATCCACCCTAGGACAATCCCCGGTTGGTGCAGGACTATTGCATAACATGGAAACAAAACATAATGACTCATTATGAATGAGCTATGGGTTTGGGTGGCTTTAGTGGATTGGTATCTTAAAACTATGGAAGGACTATGTCCCCTGCCTGATCAATGTTATGTAATACATAACATTGATCAGGCAGGGGGTGACTTGCACACTCAATAATGGACTCCCGGAAACTGTCGCTAGCACATAGTGACGTAGCGACAAGGGGCAACATGTCCTGAGGAGCTTGAGGAGTGGAGAGATATTTCACGGCTTTCAGAACAATCCCAGAGCCCGGAAGATGGTCAAGATCCCTACGAGCACTTACTGGAATACTTCCTTCCTCCGAACACGTTTGCTCTTGCGAATCTTCACGCAAGCCGGCCAATAAAGCCAAGAAAGAGGTGGGAGCTCTGTCCCTCGTCAGTGTTCACTCCAGCCGGCCAATAAAGGCTAGCTAGAGATGAGGAACAAGACATCTCCCAGGAGATAGGGTCCGTGGGGTCGCCACTACCCAACAGCTCGCCACATGCTGCCCTGCCGGTTTCTGTATCTTTCTTGGTTTGGCTCCTTACCTTAGACCTGTTCCGGCAAAGTAAACTTTACCGGCACATACCTAGAGTTCGGAGCGCGTAAGCCCCACCACGCAATTTTTTTCCTGTAGACTAATGAATTTCCAAGCAGTTTGTGACTCACACGTATTCATATTTTAAGCAATTTTTAGCGCTGATTTTATATCAGTTTTTTGTTCATAGAAGGTCATAATAAACTACTCAAAATTCAATTTGTTACGTTCACTTTAACAGTAAGGCCGAACTTCACCGAAGAAACTGAACGCAATCAGTACAGTTAAGCCGCGTTCAAGAGCTGTAAGTGTCAATATTCCACAACAAATATGACACTGGCTGCGCTTGAACGCGGCTTAGATGTGCTGGGGGGTAACCATCACCTGTTATAGCAGTATTATTATAATATTACTTTACAGTAGGAAAGTGATGGAGCTATACTGGACTTACAGCTCCATCTCTTTCTCACGCTGAAGTAATATTGAAATAATACTGCTTTAAGAGGTGATGGTTACCCCCCTGATCGCGTTCAGGTTCTTTGGTGAAATTCGGCCTTACTCGTGGACATGGCAACGGTAACATCACTTAGCTGGCATTGTGGTTTTGTTGTTAAGAAGGAGCTCATTTTTAGTGTAGAGTGAACGTAGTAGGAAAACCTCCTCACTTATTGTCCGTGACAGGCTATCTCACAATACAACAATTATACAGGTTTATTTCATACATTTTCTGCTTTATTAAACGGCACATGTCGCGAAAATGTGATAATATTGTATTTTTTTCGGAAATATTATAGCATTGTTAGTTATATTTAAATTAATGAAATAATTTGTCAAAAAACGATGAAAGGCCTGCTGTTCTACGAGTATTCTGTAGAATTCTCAAGGTGAAAACTTGGGTGAAGTGAGCTTAAAAGGTAGTGTAAATTCTCAGCATCTGGTGGAATACAGCTTCCTTCAAGCTACCTTCACCTATTTTACACGCTGATATTTTGTAAAAATTTTGGTCTAAGCTATATTAATCACCGACAAGACGAAGAAGAATATTGTTTGCTTTTATAGTGCCTACAAGGCAAGTAAATTTTATTTTGGTAACAATATTGTCAATCCCAACAATCAAGCGTTAGTTAATTTGTGTACAATCAGTTACTTTTTATACAACTGCACGACAAAGGAGTGTAATGTGTTTAGGATTCATGTATGTAAGTATGCATTTCTTTTTACAACGTTCACTTTTCGGACTCACATTAATGCCCTGTGTTGAAAATAATTAACATCTACTAAACAAGTTATAGTGATTATAGCGCCAGATCAAATGATGTTTAAGAAACCTGTGATCTCGTAAACATCGTCTGTGTACTAATTATATACATCAGTCGCCATTTACGACTGTTTTAGAAAACAAGTAGTACCTGTGCCTACTATCTTATTATATACCTAGGTAGATAATTGACATTTTCTACTTCTTCCGCTTTAAAAAATATAGTTTTTAATTATTATTTAGATATTACTTACTGTTTCTGTAGAATTAAATTTATTTGCGGACGTTGAATAAAATATTAAAAAATCTATAATATATGGACATAATAAAGAAAAAAGTAATACTATAAAATTAGAAAAGCTTTCAGCAACATCCCAACACAATAAAATATTTGCATTGAGAAATTTGATTTCGGTAAATTGTGTGATCGTAGAGTTTGTTGCTCCAGCTTATCAGCAGTAAGGTAATATAAACTGCAGTCTCCTGTTTTTACAGTAATTGTTGATTTAATCCTTATCTACTCACTTTGATTAAAACTAATCACAATGGACCTACCTAAATTGTGATTATTTTTAATCAAAGTCTAGGTAAGGGTTTTTTCTTAGGTACGTAATCCAAAACGTCTATACATTTTATTTTTTTTAAACTATTTATACAAAATAATATATCATTATTTACGATGGGACTCTATTAATAATATTATTTGTATTTCATTCTCATTTGTACGACTGTTTTTATTAATTCGCATTTGTGAAAAGTTTTCGCACTCCTGAAAACTGAACGAAATCAAACTACGTCCAGATGTTAGGCAATGGAAGTTATTCTTCAGACCTTGTTATGTATCTCAGATTATAAGTCCGTATAAGACAACTTCCAAGTAGTTTAGCGGCAACTAATTAGTCATTTCAATTCAGTAAACAGGGATGCCATGCTGACAGAAGTTAAGAACAAAATTCCGGAACTCTATCAATACCTGCTTACCTGCTACGCAGAACCTTCAAAATTAATTTACCGTTCCCATGAACTTTCTTCGGAGGTCGGCTGTCAGCAGGGCGATCCCCTCGGGCCAGCAATTTTTAGCTTGGCTATAAATCCGATTATTCAAAATTTAAAATCAAAATTTAACGTTTGGTATTTGGATGACGGAACCCTGGGAGGCGATGTGGACACTGTGCTATCTGACTTATCAGATATTAAAACAAATTTCGAAAATATTGGTTTAGAATTAAATTTTAGCAAATGTGAACTCTTCATTCAAAAAACTTCTTACGGTTTGGATAATTTAAAATCCAAATTAAATTTTCTGGCACCGAATATCAAAATAGTAGACAGAAAGTCACTTTGCCTCCTGGGTTCTCCCATCTTTGAAGAATCTTTTCCTGATTACATTACTAACACTATTTCTAAATTCCAAAGTCACGCAAATTGTTTACTCGAAATCAGTCCTCATTATGCTCTTATAATTCTAAAGTTTTGCCTTTTTGTCCCTAAATTTACTTATGTGCTTCGCTGTAGCCCTTTTTGGAAACATCCAAATTTGCTTTCACCAATAGACGATTTAGTCAAAACTAGTTTAGAAACGATTTTAAATATTCAGCTCAATGAACCATCTTGGTTACAAGCATCCCTCCCTATTCGGTTTGGCGGTTTAGGAATCCGCAAAATTTCGAGTGTTGCTTCCCCAGCCTTTTTGTCGTCCACCCATAGCACGTCACGTCTCATAGGTAATGTCCTAAGGGCTTTGCCCACAAACTATGAGACTGCGGGCTTGGAGGATGCCAAGAATGCTTTTCAAATTGCTTGCCCGGGTAAAGAATTTCCAGACAACCTAAAATCTCAGAGGAGCTGGGACGATATTTATTGCGATTTAACATACAAATCGATTCTGAGCCGCAGTTCAGGTCCGGATCGCGCAAGACTTTTGGCGGTCGGAACCAGAGAGGCCGGTCATTGGCTACATGCCCATCCTTCTCCATATACCGGTACCTTCCTGGATCCGACCTCGCTTCGTCTGGCGACTGGTCTGCGGCTTGGGGTCACGGTATGCACTCCACACACATGCCCTTGTGGCACGGACGTGGACCGACTGGGTCACCACGGACTTTGTTGTCAAAAAAGTGCAGGCCGCTTTTCAAGACATGCAACACTTAATGACATAATCCGCCGGTCTCTTGCCAGCATCAATGTGCCTGCTCTTCTTGAGCCGACTGGCATTGTCAGAGATGATGGCAAAAGACCTGATGGTGTGTCTTTGGTCCCGTGGAGTTTGGGACGGATGCTTGTGTGGGACGCTACCTGTGTAGACACACTGGCACCGTCCCACCTCCAACGGACTACTTCTAAAGCGGGTGCAGCGGCAGAAAATGCCGAAAATCTGAAAGTTATTAAATATGGAGGCCTTGGCAGAGAGTACAACTTTGTGCCCTTTGGCGTCGAGACCCTCGGTCCGTGGGGTCCCAGTGCGCATAAGTTATTTGCGGAAATCGCGAAACGTCTAGTTGATGTAACTGGTGACCGAAAAGCTGGCGGCTTTCTCGCGCAACGCATCAGCATTGCAATTCAGCGAGGAAATGCCGCCAGCATCCTCGGTACAATGCCCCGAGGGCCTTTTTTAAGCCTAACTTAGTTTTAATTTAATTTAGTTAATGTTAATAATCATCTTGTAATTTGGTTATGTAAATAAATGATATTAGTCATAATATCACATGTTTTCTTAATAGTTCATGATACTTATGTTTTAAAAATAGTGTGGTAGCCTGGACCCTGTTCTAGATGCTGTATAGCTAATTATACGCGTAGTAAACTAATATTTATTTATATTTGTTTTGAAATATAAACTACACGTTATTAATATTTTTAAAGAGAAAAGTAATTAGAGCTACAGAGAAAAGGAGAGCACGCTTGATTGGTTATTTAATATCACTTTTTTTTTTGGGTGGTAAATTATCAAATAACTTCTCCCGCTCTGGGCGGAGCGGGAGGGTGTGTCAGACTCTTCCTGACTAAAACTCACCCATATTCCTTCCGTGTAGTACCTACAATGAAAACTGAATACATAGGAAAATGTGACACCTTTTATAGGGCTCTACATTTCTTGTTGTTTCAGTTGGTCTATGTATCTTTCTTATTGGCCATCCACGTGTTGTTTTTATTTTCCCCTCTATAAATTGTTAAGTGATATTAAATCGGGGTCGCGTGATAGTCCAAAAGGGTCACCGAGGCCCCTGGCAACACAGACAACGGAAGGAATATGGGTGAGTTTTAGTCAGGAAGAGTCTGACACACCCTCCCGCTCCGACCAGAGCGGGAGAAGTTATTTTCAAATGCTTTCAAATGCTAGTTTCCCAACAAGCAAAACGTCATGTAATTCCTGTCTTATAAGACTTCATGTAATATAATAGTTATATAGTGGTATTTAGCTTACTATTACGTTATATTATTATAGACGTTCATTATACGATTTATCAGACGGGTGACTGTAATGTCTTAATATATTAGTTGAGTAAACGTTTTCAGGACTAACCTATACGACGTCGTCTAATGGTGTCAGCTCTGGGATACTTTTAAATCATTTAAAGGTCCACCTAACCCACACTTTAATTAAACCAGTCCATTTTGTTTTGTCATACAAAAGTGATTTAATTAATAAAACCGGCCATGTGCGAGTCGTTATCGCACAAGAAGGGTTCCGTACCGTATTAAGATCGAGCAAAAAAACGCCGAAAAAATCACGTTTATTGTATGTGGACTCCGTTTAATTATAAACTTTGTTTAATTATTTGTTGTTATAGCGGCAAAAGAAATACACAACCTGTGAAAATTTCAACTGTCTGTTCTACCCTCTGTTGCATACAAAGCCAATTTTGGCTGCTCAACTTTAGTAATTTATTTCTACCCTAATTTTAAACAAAATTATAAAATGTCAATGTAGTAATATTAAGGAATTCAAACTGAACCGAAACGTAATTTTTATTATCTATGGCCAACGTCATGTGTCATTATAACCTCACTTTTCTCCGGTGCGTACGCGACGTCGTTCTTAGTGAAATTTATTGCAGCTTTGTTGGTGGAAATTAAATAGAAAAGGTAAGAAAATTGATGTTAAAAAATGTAAATAATGTTCTGCAAAACCTCTGTTTTTGACCCCTATCACAGTTTATTCAAAATATTTGCTCCTTATACTTCATTTTCAATATTTTCTACAGGAGCCAATTTTGGCTTCGCATGCATTTACGATGAAGTGTGTTTGCGCCTAAAATGGCTTCGCATGCATTTAGACTTTTTTTTTTTATCTTTCCAGAATGCTTCCTTCACGCTTTTATGGCACTGCTAACTGCATTAAACCTATTCCTGGTGATGGCTCTCTTAGTAACGATGATTCACTATCTGATTCCGATGACGATGTTCCGCTTTCGCGCTTGCGCAACCAAACACGTAAAAAACCTATAATTATTCTACCATCCGATTCCGATACTTCCGATGACGAAATAGTTGATCCTAGACCTAAAAATTTGAAACAGAAGCGAGCAGTTAAGGAAAAAAATATCTGGACTGAAGGAAAAATGCCAGCGTATGATGAAAATAATTTCAATTTTAGTGGTAGCCTGGAATTGCCAGAGTTTACTCAAGAATTAGAATCACCTGCCGAATTTTTCCAATTTTTTTTCACAGAAGATTTGATAACATTTATTACGGAACAGTCAAATCTGAAATCTACTCAGGTCAATGTTAACAAGCCAGCAAGTATCACAACTACTGAGATTGAGCAATTTATAGGTATTGTCATCTTCACCTCATTAGTTCACCTGCCATCTACACGGATGTATTGGTCCAACAACATTGGTCAGCATCAAGTCAATTCAATAATGACATGTAATAAGTTTGAAATGATAAAACGTCATCTTCATTTCAATAATACTGAAGATTTCAAACCACCCGGTACACAAAGTCACGATAAACTGTTTAAAATTCGACCTCTCATAGAAAAATTAAGAGAGCGGTTACTTTTGATACCCAAAGAAGAATATCTGGCCGTAGATGAGCAAATTATACCCACGAAAGCTCGCCACCAACTCAAACAGTACAATCCAGCCAAACCTCATAAGTGGGGGTACAAAAATCAAGTGTTGAGTGGCGTATCAGGGTTCAGTTACGACTTCGATATTTTTGCTGGCGATCAAAGCAACATTTTTCCAAGTGATGCACCAGATCTTGGTGTCAGCTCCAACGTTGTTACACGACTGACATCTACTGTGCCTCGAAATGTAAACCACAAAATATTTTTCGATAACTGGTTCAATAGTATAAAATTGCAAGTTTACCTGTATAAAAATGGATTGCTGCCATTGGGAACCATTAGGATGAACAGAGTACCTAACGCTGATATGCCTACAGAAAAGGACCTGAAGAAAATAGGTCGTGGTACTATGGTTGAGAAAATCGCCATCGTCGATGACGTAAAACTAAGCCTGGTATCATGGTATGACAATAAAGTGGTCAATTTACTGTCTGCATTTGTTGGTAGTGAACCGACTTCTACTAAGACTAGATATTTCAGAAAAGATAAACAGTACAAGGACATAACATCGCCACAATGCGTTGATGTGTATAACCGACACATGGGAGGCGTTGATTTGCTTGACTCTTTGTTAGGTCTGTATAGGATCAAAATAAGATCTCGTCAGTGGTATAAAAAAATATTTTTCCACTTGGTTGATATGTGTGCAGTTAATGCTTGGTTACTGTGGCGACGCAAGACTGACCAATACATGTCACTATTTGACTTCAAGCTAGCCATTTCTGAACATTATTGCAAGGCTGGCAAAAGCATCTCAAGAAAAAGAGGCCGTCCTAGTATCAGTAATCCCGGTACACCTACCTTGTCAAGAGGAAATACTCCTACGTCATCTAGAACGGGTACTCCTACCAGTAGAAATGAATCTTTCGCACCTCGAAAAAGGGCACGGAAAACCCCAGCAAAAGTGCAAGACCTACCTCTAAATTCAGTACGTACAGACAAAATTGACCATTTCCCGATACACCAAAAGAATCGTCAATTATGTCAGAATGATTGTTCTTTGCGTTCTCATATAAAATGTGAGAAATGTGACGTGTTTCTTTGCTTGAATGAGAAAAGAAACTGTTTTAGAGAATTTCACCTTGTGTAAGTTTTGGTATTTGTTGTGCATAGGAAGCCAAAAATGGCAGTCTCATACACAGACGTTATTGCATGGGAAGCCAATTTTGGCTTCTGTTTTTTTTTTCTAAAATAAGATACTTATTTTTTTTTCACTTTATATTTTGTCTTACAAGCCCTATTAAAACACATTAAAACATAAAAATATTTTTTTTTCTTTTTAATTTAATAATTCATGCAATAGAGGGGGTTCATGTGATACAGCCCGCTAACAGACAGACGGACGGACGGATGGCGGAGGCTTAGTAATAGGGTTCCATTTGGCACCCGGGTACGGAACCCTAAAAAGAAAGTAATGATCAGGGAACCCTAAAGACGACCCAATATGGCCGGTCGTCATGGTGTCAAAGAATATCTATACGAACTTTTTGTTATATTAGTGTATTATAGAGGTCGCCACTCGCCATATAACTTAGACAAGATGGTTGGAGCTTTATTATGAAAAGATATTTTTAAAAATTAACTAAAACCATTGAATTACAAAGAAATAGGGGAGGGCGTTAAAAACTCTACAATAATATACATTGACATAAAACTTATGTTCCCTGAAAGATTAACACAATGAATACTATACATATATCACACAAAAAATAATGTAGGCACACAATAGATATTTTGTAATCGTGGAAATTAACTTGATTATTTTTTTTCTGTTGTTCTTTCATACAAGCACAATATTTAACATACTGCATAACTGCCATCTGACATAAACGGTCACTTAAGGGTCTCCTCACAACCAGAATTAGACCGCAAAGTCAATCTTTGTAGTTTTATTGAACTTGTATATAACGTTCAGCGGTCATTGGCTGACTTCTACGTACCTAACTGATAATATTGCCGTATAATTTGGACCTAATTCGGGTTTTATAAACGTGTATATTTACGCTTATTCGACCAATCTTAAAAGACTAACTGAAAATATAAAACTTTAACTTGACTAGTATAAAACATTAAATTGTTATTTGCGTTGTTTAGCTGTTTTTAAACAGTAAAATAACTAGCATTTGATATACAGTACAATGGAAATTGCTTCACCGACAAGCATGTATGGAAGTTTGTAATAGATACGTTGTCTAAATAAAAATCGAAAATTCAGATATGTGCTTACCATTAAATACGATTCTAGAACGACACAATATAGGCTTCTAATTAAAAACAAAGCTTCAACACGACTAAAGGCCTACGATGCCTAACGTATCTTTTATTTCAAAACAAAAGAGATAAAGTAAATCAAACAGTAAGTAATAAATAAGTGGTCGATATCACCTACAATACTTTACAATAATTGGTCGGTATCTCCTACAATACTTTACAATTAAGACACCTTGTTAGTTTGAGGAATCAGAATAGATAAATTCTTATCAGATAAAATGTTTTTCTTTCAAGGATTACTTATCTACTTTCTTTGTTTTCCGGCTTTAAAAAACTATTTAAAGGAGAGAACTTCGTTTTTGGAACAGAACTTAATCAAAAACAGAAAATAATCTTCGATATTTTTTACCAAGCCAGTTTCGTGATACTGTTTATTTTTCAATGCCTAAAATTATGTCAGGTATACAAACGTCGCAAAAGTGTGTGTTTATATTACGTTTATTTAGTTTCCTTTGGGTTTTTGTATTTTTTACGGACAAAGAGTGCTGCATAAAGTTGTTTGTATAATCCAGTTTAACCTTTCCTGAAAAACTACGTAATAATCTGTGTTGCTAAAAAGTTTACTTCACTTTAAACTTAAAAAAAAAACATAAATGGTTATTTATTAGGTATGAGATAAAACTGAATATTTTAATATATATTGAATAAAACAATATTCACATGTGTGCCTTACTTATTATATTCTCGTACCTATTACTTCTAATTTGCGAAGCATTGACCCATAAACTGTGTAGGCGCATAGCTTAGTGTACAATAAATATATTCAAAGTAACTCACTCGTATGGTAATCGAGAGGACGCTCGCTCCGAACGAAAGTTGCAAATTATATTATTATAGTCAGTTATAAATGGTAAACAGCTAACACTCTTAGATAAGACCACTTCATAAGTTAACGCACAACACCGACACTTCTTGACGTGACTAATTGACATGTAATTAAAAATGACTGTAAGTTAGTTAATTGCTCTATATTTTCTCTAAATAGCACCAAAAATACAACTTTATTAATTATTATTGTCACAACACAGTGTTCATCGCAACATTTTAAACGTAACTGAAATTCATTGCAGGCTGTTTACAAGCGCGCGATTTTGTTTTTACTTTTACGCTATAAACACTCGGCGACCGGAGAGAAGTAAACCGGACCGCAACGTTTTTGTCGTTTTATTTATTGTTTACTTTGTATTTGTTTTGTTTTGTGCTATATGCACGCAGGATGTGTTCGCGGCGCGAAGGTCGCTTGTGCTTTGACTCCGGGCTCGATTACGGCCGGCTATAAGTTATTTTGTTATAGTTTAATTAATGCCGCGCCGTTATGGAGCCATTCGCATTTTGATAAATGCGCGCGTGCGGGCGTAAGGCGCGAGCCGCTCTTATTGGCGGACTGGCCTGAGCGGGCAGTACGCGCGCACTGAGCATTTTGGCGGGAGATCCGCTTTCAGTTGACTAAAGGCCGCATAATGAGATATAAAATTTACCTTTCTACTACCTTGAACTTTATTTCATTCACTTAGAAACAACTACATTATATTTTGCCTTGTGGAAAGATGTAAATCATAGATAGCCTATCATAAATCCATAATGAAGTATCATTTCTAAGATAACGGGTACCTAGTATGAGAGATACTTCATATCTTCGAACTTCGAACAGTAATTCATCATTTAATAATTGTAAGGAACTAAACGTGACATTGGCTAAATGCACAAACCGAGCGAAGCCAAAGAAAAAAAAAAAAAAAATTGTAAGGAAAGTGTCTAAGTAGGTACCTACCAAACGATTGTTTTTTTTTTATTATTTTTAATGTATTTATTGGCATTGCAGGTATTTATGTAATGTGGCAGTTCTCTGTATACAAATTAATAAAAAAAATATCCGCTGTCAGTGTCACTGAAGGAGGCGAAGAATACAATTAGATCGTAAACATATTTATTTTATTTAAGTGGGCTACTCTACTTACTACGTAGAGATACTAACATAATCATTATTCATAGATACCTAGCTCAAAGAATCCTCCGTCAAATCATGTGACAATGGTCTCTGTTCACGGTTCATAAATCATAATAAACGTGACAAATATTTATGAGAGACAAAGCCATTAAAATAATTGATCTTAGAGCAATTAGACGTGGCGAGTGGCGTTCTTGTTCTACGTAGAACGCGTTGAAGTAAGCCGAGTCGATCACTCGACGTTCGTGTTTACGTGAATGGCAAATCTTTACCGCGCCCGCTTTGAACTGTACGGGTTAATAACAAGAACTAGAAACTGGATCAAACAGGTGTATGTACCTAAGAGTTCGATTTTATTAATAGGTATACGAATACACGAATAGCCCTTCTTCCCGTGACGTCAAACGCGATGAGCCCAGCCAAACTCGCTCCTACAGATTACACATATGGGCCACCGCTATGTCACCCACTCTCCTCCAAAATGGTGTCATAATAGTTTAAAAATATTGTTGTATTTTAAAATTAAATTCTCCTATTGTTGAACTAGTTTTGAGAAAAAACTGTCTTGTTCTAAATAAATCATGAAAATGTGGGATGATCATCAATTTTGTTGAAAACGGTGGCTATTTTGTGATTTAAAGTGTTAAATAGTAACTAATGAATGCAAGGAATTATTGCGGGGTTATTGCGTAACGCACTTACAGTAGCAATGCGTTTCATTTTGACAGTTCAACAACATTCATTGTGTTATCTAAGTTGTCGAGCAGACAAATTTTTCGAACATAAGAAGCAATGGATTAGTAATCCTTCAAGATCATTCACATTGTGATTGATAGTGATAGATGTTAACGCCAGTTCTTACACAACACCTACACCTATGTTATAAATACATAGGTTTCAAATAAATGTAAAAATAATGAATACACACACGACCACTTACGATTTTTTTTTTTTTTTTTTTCTATCAAAGTCAAATTATTTATTTCAAATAGTAACATAAAAGGCACTTTTAAACGTAAAAATTTACCAAAAAATAAAGATGATTCTAGTCGCCCCCCCTTCCAAAAGGTAGTTTGGTATGGAGAAGAATGGGAGAATGGGCAAGAAACTCCACCGTTGCTTTTTTACAATACGTTACGTACGTTTTTTTTTTTTTGTTTTATTATATTTTGTATAGGTTACATTAATAATACAATTCTATTGTGTGAAGACGATGCACCTACAATAAAATTACTATACCACAATAGGTAAAAAGAATTAAAAATGAAGCAAAGACAGATAAGTTAATTATGTGATGGATACATGGTGCTGACATTTATGAAAAATCTACGTTTTCCTAAAAAATAAAGTAATACATGGTGTGAGTGACATAATCACAGAATGTAAAACCAATGTCATTAAAAATATAAATTATATCCAATTAAAATAGCAACCAGTTTGATTTTGTTTAGACTCTAGATAATCTAGATTGTCCTATGGAGCTGGACCAGCATGTTTCCAAGTATTTTTATCTTGGATATAATCTTCTAATTTGTAATACCTATGCTATGTACTTAAGATACTCTGAAATAATGTTGATCTATTTTATTTATTTATTTTTTATTTAACCATTAGGTACCAATATACACTTGTAAATAAACAGAAAAGAACAGAAGAATACGTACAAAGGTGATGCTTATTTCTAAAGGAATCGTTTCCAGCAGGCTTAGCATGACACTTTCTATTTCTTCGAAGAATAGACACGGCTATTTCTATACAAAGTGACATTTCGTTTCTCCATTTTTGACATATCACCGTAGAAATCCTTCTACAATCTGTCATTTTGTCGTGTCTATTCTTCGAAGTACTTAATAGAAAGCGTCATGCTAAGCCTGCTGCATACCTGCGAAAGGAAAGTAGATAAAGAGATGTACCTAGACACCGTGTGTAAGAGTAGAAGAGAAAATAGAATACATAAATTATATAAAATCTTATTTCTAGTATTAAAATTATGTCTATCACTTATTTATAAAGATATAGATTTTCTCCTTTCCTATCAAATCAACGTGTAATACCTACTAATACCAGGAAAAGTTAACTTGCCTTTGGGATTTAAGCCCCAAGTCCCGTTGAACTGCGTCGAGTTGATCTGACCCCATTATCTGGTCCCGTTAGCTCGAGTCGCTATGGTGTGGTGCGAAACACTATTGTTCGACACTACACTCGCAATACATACAAAAGCAACGATTTTATCTCCTTTATGTTTGCAGTTATAGGTACAAATAACAATGAAGACTTTATTGCTAAATTATATGTTGAACTGTGCCAAAATATTGATAAGTGATGACGATATCAAATTAAAAAAAAAAGAAGTCACGAGGACTGCCGACAAAAGATAAAACAAAATTTATTGGAATGACATTATATGCCTATCAGCGTTGCCAGACGTCCCGATTTTTAGCCCAAAATTAAATGTCCCGCGCGGGACAGGGGGACTACGTCCGTCAACGAGGATACGGGCCCGTCCGAAAGTAGTTGATTTGTCAAAACAAGTGAGAAGTTCAATTTTTCGAACGAGCACAAACACATTGTGAGTAGGTAGGGACAACTGCCAAATCGTGTTGTCATTCATTCTCAGTTCGGACTCCGAAGTAATCTTATACGGAGTAGGAAACGTCCGAAAGTTCAGCCGAAACTACGGATTTAGTGCTTTAGGGAGTAGGCCCCCTGGCTCAGTCCCGTTTTTCGGATATTGCGAAGCTGCGGTTGTAACTACATAGAATAGTAAAGTAACGTATTTTCATTATAATACATTTTCTATGGCTATCAATCATCAATGCTAACTTTATTTAAACTCAAATAAAAGGATAAGTAGTAATGAATTAAACAAACGACTGATTATTTAAGTTTTTGTTTATGTCCCGCTTTCGACGAAAGGATCGCTTGTTTTACTCAAAAGGTTGCAAAATCTCGCTTTGCCCGAAAAAAAATCTGGCAACGCTGATGCGTATACATGTACTCAGGTCCCTGCGCGTCGCTGTTCTGGCGCAACACGTCACATCAGCATGTCACGGTTGGCATGTCGGTGACGAGAACCCGTAAGTTTTTCCCCTGCCAAAAATTGCTCAACGCGCCTAACGAAGTTTTCATTTCAAAAAGTTATTTTATATTAGGGAAGCCAACACAAAAGAAGTCTAATTTAGCTGAGGTGCATTAATATTATTATCATCCGATTGTGTCTCACTCTCTCACTGCAGGTCTAAGGTCTCCGTTCCCTCCTTCTACGATCCCTATATCTTCTGCTGTTTGTGGCCAACACTTCTAAAAAAGGTCGAGCTAAACGACGTCAGACGCGCATTTTAATAAAAGAACACTAGCTTCTGTCCTGCGCATTATATCGCCCACCCGCGCTATTACTTCCGTTTTCGCTTAGCATTCTTGCTGACTTTTTCTTTTTGCTCGGCTCCTAAGGGTCGCAGCGTGATGATAAATAGCCTTCCTCAAGAATTGGTCTATCAAAGATAGGTAGGACTTACTAGGATTTATAACAGCTAGAATATTTTCAGAACGAGACCCCGGGCAACACAGGCAACGGAAGGAATACGGGTGGGTTTTAGTCAGTAAGAGTCCTCCCGCTCCGCCCAGAGCGGAAGTAGTTATCTGATAATTTACCACCCAAAAAAAAAAAAAAGGGGTTACACTTGCGTTAGGTACTAAAACCGCCTTAAGCTCAATGTCAAATTGTTACTACTAATGTGCGATTGACTGTACCTAATCGAGAATAATAAACATCTCTTAAGTTCATAGAACTCTGACCTATAGCTGACTTGTAATTTTATATTCAAATATCCTCAAAAAACTTGTTTTGAGTGTGAAACAAGTTCCCTCCTTGCCGCCGCCCGCGCCGCTGCCGCCGCCGTCTGGCTATACAACGGTTTGCCATACTGCAATTTAGTAGTCCTATCAAAATTAATATAGGTATACACGTACCTACTTTTTTTTTTTTTTTGAGGGTGTGAAATCATCAAATAACTTCTCCCGTTCTGGGCGGAGCGGGAGGGTGTGTCAGACTCTTACTGACTAAAACCCACCCGTATTCCTTCTTGTTGCCTGTGTTGCGGGGGCCTCGGTGACCCATAAGTACCTTCCCGCGACACACCTACCTACTAAGGTGACACTGAAATTTCTTAGAAAATCAAAAACTGAACTAGCAAGTTATTAGTTTTATTATATCTTTTCAAAATAGTGTCCACTTACATGGATGATGGAACCACTGAGAAAAGTACTTTACCCACTCGTCCTTAGGGGTCTCTTCGACGGCATTTTAAAACGCAGCCACTGCTTCCTCGGCGTCCATAAAACGTTTTCCTGGAAGTTTTTCTTTTATTTTTGGAAATAAAAAAAAATCGCAAGATGCGAGGTCGAAACGTGGAATTACTGGGTCACCCGCCCTATAGCCCCATAGGGCGGGTGACCCAGTAAATCCCTTCTGACGTCGCCAAGTAGTCTATTGTTTGCTTGGCGGTGTGCGACGAGGCGTTGTCGTGGTGAAGGAGGATCCTACTGCGAGGTCGTTTCTCCCGTAACTTTTCCAAGACAAGTGAAATTTCCAAACAATTGTGTACCACTCTGCAGTAACTGTTTTTCGATTCTCTTAAACAATTGTTGCGTAATGACCTGTCCTTCCGAAGATCGAGGCCACCATCTTTTATACCACGCTTCGACCTCTCTTCACTTTAGTTGGCAACTCCTCGGAAGGAAACACCCAGACAGCAGACTGTGTCTTAGTTTCAGGATCATAACAATAAATCCAGCTTTCGTCACCCGTAAGTATGTCGAACACAGCATTTGAGTCAGCTCCGTTCAATCTTTGAACCATTTCACGACACCAATCAACACGACGGAGTTTTTGGGCCTCTTTCAAATATAATATGACGTATCCACCGGCAACAAAGCTTCCTGACCGCTAAATGTACAAGTGCACAAAATCCTCCATGAGGATTTTGTGCACTTGACTCATACCGATGCCTAAGCTTGTCCGAATCTGCTGATAAGTCACTCTTTTGTCAGTCTCTATCATACGACGCACAACACCGATGTTATCTTCAGTCGTCGCCGTAGAAGGCCGTCCCTCACGCAGATTATCGGTGAGATTAGTGCGACCACGTTTAAACTCATTGTTTATGTTTCGGTTTGAAAGGTAAGGAAGTACAAGTAAAGGAATGAATGACAATAACATTACAGGCGCATGAGACATTACAGGTACATGAGACATTACAGGCACATGAGACATTACGTACACATGAGTCATTACGGGCACATGAGTCATTACAGGTGCCTGTAATGTCTCATCTGTCTGTAAAATCTCATGACGTTATAGGCACATGAGATATTACAGGCACATGAGACATAGCAGGCACGTGAGACATTTCAGCTTTATCTCTGGAATGACAACGTATCTGCGATGTCTCTGGCATGGAAATGTCCAACGGCTGATAGGTGACCTACCATCTATGCATCACGATAGCCGTCAAAAATGCCGTTTTCAGTTGGATTGTCGATGGACGAGATCTTCTGGCTCCATGTAGGTATGTATTATGATATATGTAACTCCACATGAAAACGCGGGATTTCAATAACTTGCAAAAACTTGCTTGGATTTGAATGGCTAACTTAAAAAGTTTCCCTACTTCTTTATCAGAACCATTTTTAGGGTTCCGTACTCAACAAGGAACCCTTATAGTTTTTATTCAATATCTTTATAAGCTTCCCAGAACCTCGTACATATGGATGTCTCCATTGACCCTCATATCATTGGTACTCATAATGCTCAATTTTCAAACTATGCAGCCGCGGTTCAATATCTCAATTGGTTTGAACTTAGCCAACATTTGCTTAGAGGAACGTCCGAGCGTTAACCTTGTATATATACATAGAATAATGTTTGATTTTTAACTTTTTTTGAAGATTTAGATTGTCTTTCAATAGTTCGTAATTTAGGTAAAACTCAACATCAACTCACTCAACAATTTTCTTTAGCCAGCAATGGAATTTTATTAAACTCTAGCTGCACCTCGCGGGCAAGAAACCGTTCATTTTTCCGGCATAAAAATTAACCTATGTCACGCGAGAATAGCGTTGATTTCTATAATTAGTAATTTTTTTTTTTTATCGGATCAGTATTTCCAGGGATTACTTTTCACAAACGTGCAAATACTTGGTACAGTCACTGGTGAATACTATTAGCATCCTGTACTCCTGAGTTAACGCAGTCAGGCTGCGCGGAATCCAAGTCTTACCTACTTACAATTATTTACAGTACAAAAGTGTGTCTGTGACTTTAAAATGCATTACGAGTACTAAACTCCTGATACCGGCTAATGTGCAACAAAGGAGTTTACATTAAGACATTGAGGCAAATGTGTAACCCCGATCCAGATTGTGCGCACACGCGTAGTACTAGCTAGTATAAGTAGGTTCTTACCAGCGGTTACCATACGTCTAGATTTGTCAGGACATGCCCGGCTGTCCCGCCCCACCCCCCCCCCCGTCCGGGTTTTGTCCAGCCTTGTAATTTTTCCGGACATAATTAAGGGGATTTTTCTAGAAAATAAAAAGCCGAAAAAAGAAAGGCTAAAGAGTAAAATGCCCGGAATTTCTTTTCTCGAAAAAGTCCTGACAAAAAAACTGACATTTAAAATGTCCGACTTTTTGTCTAGATTTCAAATGAAATAGTAAACCAACCTACTCGTTAGTGCGGTCATATTAAAATGTCGTTAAATGTGGTGCATGCGTGGTTGTTAACTCGTTTAATGCATCTAGGGCAGAACGCGTGCGATGACGATAAGAGCTTGCAACTGCAAGATACAAGATATGCATACAATTTAGAACTATGTTAGCATGCTAAACTCGTACTAAGCCACCCAGTTTTACTTGTGTGTCAGTCTGTACCTACTTACTACTCTACTGTGTGTCTTTATGCCTTGCTACTAATCATTGATTATTACTAAAGATTGGATTGGATTTTATCACAAAGTCATGTTTCTGAACAAATAAGTTGAATGCTTTGGGAAAAAAATCTAATCAGCTTTCATTTATGCCGATTTATACTTTCATAAGCACCATCAATAATGTTTTTAGGGTTCCGTACCTCAAAAAGAAAAACGGAACCCTTATAGGGTCACTCGTGTGTCTGTCTGTCTGTGTCCGTCTCGTCTGTCACAGCCGATTTGCTCCGAATTTACGGTACTGATTAGGTTGAAATTGGTACACATGAATTTATTTATTATTTTTATTATTTATTTATTTCATGTATTTACAAATTTCTGTGTCACAGAAATTTGTTAATAAATGAAATTTTATTACGAGGGAAATTTAAAAAAAAAAATTGCAAACTGTAGTGTGACATATCAAATGAAAGTGCTTGTTGTGAGGGTATCAAATATTTGTTTTTATTGTTTTACAGGAAACCTTTAAGAAGTCTATGATGTTAAAATAACTTGGTATTCTCTCAATATTGTGCGTACATTTGAAGTAGAATTAAGTTTAAGGGGGAACATGCTTTTCAACTACAATGTTAAGTTTGTTCTTGGGATAAATTCATCCCAATTACTGAACCCTTCACTGTGCGTGATGCGACACGCACTTGGCCGGTTTTTTTATAAATTATATTCAATGTATTGTTGTCTACGCTCCAAAAAGTAGGTCAATGTTTATTTGTATATTGAGTGCTAGTGTTAGGTACCTACCATCTTTGACTGTCGAATAGGTAGGTAGGTACTTCTTCTTAGCGTGTCGATGGCAATCAAGATACAGCTGGCCCAGAATTTGGCTACGAATTTGGCAGAGCAAGAGCAAAACGGAATTTTGATTGGTAAGAGTGTGAAAGTTGTAGTGAAAGTCTAGATACACGAACATACAAACAGCTCAATAACGTGTGTTATTCACATCACGAAACCACGACTACCTCACTGTATACATATAACAGACACTCATTTACATACAGGTACCTATGAAGGTAGGTGCTGTCGGTAACTATATTAATATTTCTGTTTTTAATTGCTAAGTTGATACATATAAAGCTGTAATAAATTCTACATTCGGAATATCAAATCAAAAGTCATTTATTACAACTAGGTTGAAAATGAGCACTTATCAAACGTCAAAATTACATAAGACAGATTTCCAAAACGTCCGCCCTTCACCACTTTCTAGTGCTTTAGCTGGGAAGAAGAAGTGGCGCAACAAACTCCCCAGCAGCGTAGCTGTCTGTTCCGTTAGAAAAACTTGATTCTATACAGTAGTAGGTATGCCAAATCAATCAACTCAGCCTATAACTGTTCACTGCTGGACATAGGCCTCTCCCAGGCTGCGTCACAACACCCTGTCCTACGCCATCCGCATCCAGTCTGTCCCAGCCACCTTTTTAAGGTCGTCGGTCCATCTAGCTGGGGGGCGTCCCACACTACGCTTGCCGATACGCGGTCTCCACTCCAGGACTCGTCTGCTCCACCGGCCATCGGTCCTTCGACAAACATGGCCAGCCCACTGCCACTTCAGCTGGCTGACTCTGCAGGCTGTGTCGGTAACTCCGCATGCAAAATAGCAAAATAGTTAACGCGAAATACTATGCGCAACTCAAAACATTAATAGTTATTTGTGCAACAAGAGAGCAAATTCGTTTTATGCTGCGAGTGCTGATTTTGAATCCTGAGTGTGAGGGATTCCAAGGCACGAGATGCAAAAAACTTTGCTCTCGTGTAACACACATAACTTTTCACTTCAGCAGCGAGAACACTTTAGGAGATAAAATAAGAAACAGGAATAGATTGAAATAACGTATATATATTGTGAATCAAAATAATTAACATTGCAGCAGGCTTAGCATGACGCTTTGAATTTCTCCGAAGACTAGACAAGGCTCTTCCTATACAAAGTGACATTTCGTTTCTCCACTTTTGACATCCCACCGTAGAAATCATTCTACGTAAAAAAGGACCTAGACAAAGATCGTTACAAACGAAAGACAAGATGATAGATTGTAGAGGGATTTCTACGGTGATATGTCAAAAATGGAGAAACGAAATGTCACTTTGTATAGAAAGAGCCGTGTCTATTCTTCGAAGAAATACAAAGCGTCATGCTAAGCCTGCTGGTAGAGGTACAGATATTCTATTTCACGAAGTCCTTTCGGCTTTGATTGTAGTAGTGACGTATCCCGACAAGCGCGCTTGTGTGTGTAAAAGTAGTAAGGTAACGTTAGCAAAAAAAAAACGATATATATTCAAGTCGAGATTTAATAATCTTAATAAAATTTTGGTTTTAAAAGTATATACATTTTGTAAATAAATTAGATTAGGTTGCAATAAATACAAAAATATTTAGAATATGTAGGCATTTAATTAAGCATTGGTGTTACAGAATGGAAACGAAACAAGTAGGACTATTCAGTATTTTCAATCACTATCAGATAAATTTTCGATTTCCGATTCCGTTTTGCTGTCGTCAGAATCATCTTGTACATTGATTATAAATTCAAAATCGAGATCAAAATATTTCAAGTAGTCTTTTTCAATTTTTTCAACATGAGCACAAGTTTTTTGCCACGTTTCACTGCTAACTTGGCCCAAACTTTCATTGATCAGTCTTTCCGTATTCGTCATGTTTTGCTCGATATTTTTAGATGCGACATAATTTTTAACGATCCCCCAAATATTTTCAATCGCATTTAATTCTGGGTGATAAGGGGGAAGGCGTAAGACATCAAAACCCTTGCTTTTTATAAAATCGTCAATCTTGTAGATTACGTGTTGGGCTTTGTACTTCTTTATTGTATCGTACAATTCCAATTTAAGAAGAGATTCATCAAATGCTATACCCTTATCCCTGAGCCATTGCTGCATATCGGCTTTCTTTGTAGATTGCGTCGGCAGTCGTTCAGCCCGTGTGTTGTGATAAGATGCATTGTCTAAGACAATGACAGAGCGCGGAAGTAAATTGGGTAGCAACTTTTCATTTAGCCATTTTAAATAGTTATCATAGCTCATATTTGAATGATAATCACCAGCTGTTGAGTTGGCCTTATAAACCAAGGAAGCATTTTCAATAAAACCATCCTTATTTCCCGCGGGCACTAAAATAAAGCGAGTGCCTGTGCTATTTTTTTTTTAAAACGGAGTTCTTTCCTTTTTTTTTGCCCAGGTGTTGTTTCGCACGTGTGTCGAAAGGACGTAGCTCTCATCGGTGTAGACAATGGGCCGACTTTGAGAGCGGTACTCTGTTATTTTTTTTAAATATTTTAAACGCCACATTTGTATATCATGACGCTCCGTCAAGACTTTACGGTTGTTCTCTGTTTTGCGCCACTTGTAACCTAATTTCAACAGTAACTTGCGAACAGTTTCTAAACAACCTTCGAATCCGATTTTTTCATTCAATGCTGTTCTTAACTTAGCTAATGTTGGAATTTCTTTATGGACAATATGGAAATCTTGTACAGTACTGCGAACCACATCGGCTGTAAAATTATCTATATCCACTTTATTATCTCGCTTTCTCCTTTTCTTCATAGGTGAAGTGAATTTTGATGAAGTGGATGGCAATTCCTTCTCTTCTTTTAATATTCTTTGAACTGTTTTTTGGCTCACACCCGTAGCTTCAGCTGTACGGCGTGTAATGTCTCGTAAATGAGACAAATCACAGTTGAGTTCCATTAATGATTTTGTAAATTCATATTCTTCTCGCAGAAAATGATAAACACTAGCTATCATGTTTCGACCCTAAAACAAAATGTAATCAAAATAATTAAGTAATATAAACATTTTATAACACAAAAAAACATTCATTTTATAAGTACTTCTATTGCTATATTAAGTATCTTTGTATAACATTTTAATTGAAAACGTATAAATAAATATTACCTCACTATGGACAACTCTTCTTCGTTTTGTTGCCATGCTGACCTTACTCCGTGAAACAATTTGGCGCGAACTAAAAACCACTACTGATCCGGACCGTGTCCCGATCGACACTGAGCGCTCTCGAGGTTACGCACACAAAAACAATGTGCATGTGCACGCTTGACAACATTCATAGCCAAACGGACTTCGTGACATAGAACATCTGTACCAATTCAATGAAATGGAACATTTTAAAAGTTAAAAGTAAAATTACTGCAATTCTGCAAATTAAAAGTAACAGATTTATTTGGCAACGTTATAGTTCCATTGAGTAGAGTTTGATTATCTGGGGTTAAGGTTTCTGTTTCGGTGGCGGATTGAGAAGGAACAACGGTTAACGTTGGGGACTCTGATCGGCTTTCTGTATAAGTACACTGTGCGTCGTTGGAAGTGGATGGGCGTGGGTGAGACCAAGGATCCGATGTCGAATTCAGACTTATTGTTTCCACTATACGCTTACAGATTTTCGACTTATTTTCTATTGAGTCTTCAATATAGCCTTCTGCAACCATATTGGACTTCCACCTGCCGAGACGTTTTAAAGTGGTGAGATCGGCTCCGGAATCAGCCAAGAGCGTTGCCGAAGTTCGAGACTCTTCCAGTTTTAAGAAAGTGGCAATTTCTCGCGGTATAGCACCTATTTTATTTATCTACTCCCATAGGCTGTCTTGAGCATTTATTATTATGGTATTGTATGAGAAATCGGTCGGTTTTTATATTGGCTGGACGTAAATTTTGGTATTTTTCTACAATAGTTACATATTCTTCGCGTACGACAAAAGACCTGTCAAGGTTCGTCTTCGTATTTTTCAATTTTACTAACAGTAATTTATCTGAATGCTTTTCGATATTATTAACTGTTAGCTGTAATAGCTCGTTATTGCGAAACGCTCCACTAATTCCTATGATCAGTACAACCTGTAATGAAAATAATACATAATTAATATGCATAATTTAACATTTACAGCATCTTATACATATCGTAATAAATATTTTAACAGTATTGCTAAGCCAGACTAAGATTCATTGCGCCAATTAGGAGTAGGCAGTAAGTACCTTTATACATGACAGTCTACACACAAATTATAATAGCTAACAACATAGATTCATAGGTGCCACTTACTTTAGCGGCGAGAAAATTGCAGTCCGGAGCTTCATTAAGAAATTTTTCTATGTAAAGGGCCGTGAAAAAATTTGGACTTTTTAGCCTTAAGGCTCCTACATACTGGCTTGTAGCGCTACACGCGGTGTCTTTGTGTCGCGTCGCGTCGCGCGACAAGTCGCGCCAGTATGAAGGAGCCTTTATGCCCAACTGACATTCTTTTTAGAAAAGATACGAGTTTTGCGTATGTTTCAATATGCACGTTATGTTTTGTTTTTAAAGTAGCTTTCAACATTGAGTAAATACTCCACATTGTAGATGATCGCCTCGTCTGTGATAAATCTAAAAAATAAGATAGCATCACCGTCTCCGAAAAACTGCTTGCGCCCTTTGTAATTCTCCATTCATTGAAGACATGGTATGCTTTCAGATATTTCTCGCGAGACTTCTCAGGTAGGAAACTTAATTCTGCATTAATAACTTGTTGTTTTAACTCTTCCGGTGTTAAAATACTATTCTCGTCGCTGGTTTCACTCATATTTTACGATTATTTTAATATTTTTTAACTAATTCAACTCTTTACGCCAGCCACGAAATTTTATTCCCGCTCTTTTATTTAAATTAAGGCGTGTTCGGAAATAGCACCCATGATAATTTATCCTAAATCGTCGGAATATTTTAATATTTAAGTATAATTAATTTGATTACACCTGCCTAAAATATTCACATACCCTAATAATTATACTGCGCTGCATTGATTTTCCAGTGTGATACATTTCCGTTGTGATTTCCGTTGTGCAATACGTCAAAAATTTGGTCCTGACCTAATTATCTTTTTGCAAAATTTAATTAGTTAGTACGAAATTCCGAACTTGTTTGTCTTTGAGGTCGAATTCAAAATCAGATCTTCGAAAGGGCTGGTCTTTGTCTCTCTCTCTTTCTAATGGCGGGAAAGAGATAGAGTGTAAATGTTTCGAATTGTATGATTAACCCAAGATATTCGCATCTTTCTGAAAAAAAAAATTTAAAGTTATTGGTCTCACTCAGTGAGCAAAATCGCATTTTGCTCACTGATTTCAGGCAGCAAAACCTACATGTTTGAGCTACTGAAGTGAAAAATAAATTATTTGCCATAAATGTCAACTAGCACACGCCACTATACCAACAAAAAAAAAAACATCGAAAACTATACTCAAGCAGAAATAAAAACCTAAAGAGAACTTACTACCTAAATAATAGCCTCCAGGCATAAAGGGCGTGCGCGCTTATAGCTGTAACTTGAAGTCCCAAATGATAAACTAGCATCATGGAAGTAAAATAAATAACAATAACAAAACCAAGGTACCAATAGTAATATGTCAAAGCATTACCCTTAATTTAGGCTTCCGCGCAGTCCGGCATAATTATGGATAAGTTGGATAAAGTGCCTATGACTAGAAACGGTGTAAAAAGATAGGTATCTGAGTCTAAAGCGGCTGATGGAGATGAGTGAAAGAATAACACACAGACATGTAGCTCTCACCGTAAATAAATGGAATATGGGCAGGAGGATGACGGTGAGGATGCTGGCAGTGTCGTGGGTTCCCTTCCACATATAACCCGTCAGTCTTCAAAGCAAGAGTGAACAGACTTGTTCTGACTGTTCTGAGCACGCTCTTTCCATTGTAGACTTCATCCATTGCTTTCCATCAGGCGAGATAGAGGTCTATTTCCCTTTTTTATTTTTTTATTATGATTTTATAATTGCCAATAAATTATTTCACACATTTCATCATCATCGTATAGTAGTCTACTGATATAAATATACGTAGTGGAATTTGTGGTGTGTGTGTACTCAATGCCTTGCTCCAACCTGAGCCCTGAGTAGCCACTGGAAAAAATCGAAGAAGGAAATTGTTGACTCCAAAAAAGTGCAATATAAAATAATATGATTATTCTCGTCTGAAAACGTAATACGCGAACTCATTATTTTATAAAAATTATTATCGTTGAGCTTTCGTTCGTTTCCTTTATATTTTCTCCTTTTCCTTCATATAACCCGATCACAATGGTTGAGAGACAAGAAGACGGACTTCGTGCGTTTACGCGACACGCATAACCTGTGAAAAATGTTCCGCCACGAGAGGCCGTTGGATAAACACGTTATGTACTTGTGAATTTGTGGTGTGTGTAGGTACTCAATGCCTTGCTCCAACCTGAGCCCTGAGTAGCCACTGGAAAAAAATCGAAGAAGGAAATTACTGACTCCAAAAAAGTGCAATATAAAATAATATGATTATTCTCGTCTCAAAACCTAATACGCGAACTCATTATTTTATAAAAAATTTTATCGATGAGCTTTCGTTCGTTGCCTTTATCTTCTCTCCCTTTACTTCCTATAACCCGATCACAATAGTAGTATCATAGTAGATCACAATAGTGACACGCATAACCTGCGAAAAATGTTTCGCCACGAGACGCCGTTAAATAAACACGTTATGTACTTGCTTGCGTGCGCGCTCACGATTTAGAGACTTCTAAACCCACTACAACTTTGAGTGAACACTGCCAGTGATTACCTATGGCCCTGAAACGTGGTCGCTCACAATGGGCCTTTTTTGAAGGCTAAAAGTCACCCAAAGGGCAATGGAGAGAGCTATGCTTGGAGTTTGAACCCTACGTGATCGAATCAGAAATGAAGAGATTCGCAGGCGAACCAAGGTATAGCCCAAAGAATTGCCAAACTTAAGTGGCAATGGCCAGGGCACATTGCTCGCAGAACAGATGGCCGATGGGGCCGAAAGGTTCTGGAGTGACGACCGCATACCGGATGACGTAGCGTTGGAAGGCCTCCTACAAGGTGGACCGATGACCTTGTGAAAGCCACTGTAATCCGCTGGATGCGGGAAGCATATATAAAATGAAATGCACCGACCCCAGCGTGGTTAAACCAGACTCGATTGCTCGAATGAACCCAAGGATTCGCACTAGTCCCTGGCCTCTACTAGTCCTAGCCTCATGTTTCATGGGACTACAGAGACCATTGCATATCAAAGAGTAGACCGGGGGGCGCGGTAATGGTCAGGAAGACGTGCCCTTAGGATAGGAAGGATTATTAGAGCCTACCGGATATGCATCCTTGAGCAAGCAATGGAATAGTGGAGAGACGGGTAATTTATCTATGGGAGGACGGGTAATTTATCTTTTAACAACGTCGCTGCCAGGTTGGCTCGGTTCCAGTTGCTTTCTTGAGTCTTTTCTGTGTCACTGCTATGCTGTGTTTCACGTTGCTGTTTCCAGTGTCTTCCTCTGAGCTCTCGCTTCTATCCGTTGCTGATTTCTTGTAAATCACGCTAGCAGCCTTCCTGTTAAATCAGGAAGGCTGCTAGCGTCTTCGGCCGTGTCCATCCAAAAGTTGATTTCCATGTCGAAGTACTTCATGTCCTGCTTTAGGTTGTCATTCCAGGTGTAAATAGGTCGGCTGACTTTCTTGGATTTGACCTTATACTGCATTGCTGCATGTAACAGATGTGGTTCGCGGCGCCTGTGCACATGTGCAAGATAGCACATCCTGTGGTTCTTGATGCGTTTGGTTACAGTTTTTCCGTCCAAGATTTCATGCATTTTCTTTTCCTTTGGTTTATTCCTAGCGTGGTTAATCAAGTCTCTCATGATAACTCTCTCATACCTTCTCAAACTTGACCTGTTAGCTTTAGTGAGTGCCGATACTTTCAAACCGTGTATCATACAGGGCACGATCACCATTCGATACATGAGTCTGGCTAATTTCCAATACATCTTTGAGTTTGTTATGAATGGTAATAGTGATTTTGCGTTTCTAGTGGCCTGTTCGCAGCGTTTTTTAATTGTGCTTTTCCTGCTTAATGCAGATATTATGTGTATGCCTAGGTATTTAATTTCATCGACTGTAGGTAGATTTATTCTATTAATGGTCACATGGGCCGTTTTCTTTGTAGCTATGGGGTCTCTAATTAGTATTTTTGTTTTTGTTTCATTTATTTGGAGGCCGACACTAGCAAGTAGGGGTTTGATATGGTATAGGATTTCTTCTAGCCGTTCAATGTCATCTGTAATGAAGATAAGGTCGTCCGCAAATGATAATACCAGGGGGAGTGAAATTGCACGATCCTGATCCAGTTTGATTAATTGAGTTTCCTCTTCAAGTGTTCCAAGGACCTCATCCATGACCATTGTAAAGAGACCAGGGGACAGCGGGCAACCTTGTTTGAGTCCCTTTCCTTTGATAATCCAGCTGCTTTGCTGGCCACACCATTTTATGCATGTTCGTTCATTCATGCAAACTTTGATTATCCTGTTGGTTAGTGATTTGTTAGTTCGTTGTATCCCGAACGCATCACTTAGAAAACAATTAAACCGCGTTTAATAACTATAATCACCGCAAGCAAAATAACAGCACTAAGTAAGTAATTCAATCCACCAGCAACCAAAATGACAATATTCACCTTTGTTATACTTATTACCTACGTAATTAATCATTCACTTTTTTACTGATGCATAGCCATCGATACCGCTGAACCTAGAATTTCAACTTACTTTTTAAATCTATACGTGCAATGTGCATGTCTTTACTCTTTACTTCCTTCACTCGCGATTGATTGGAAGTTAAACCGCACTCAATTAACATCAAAGCATTCATTGCACAGTTGCTTCCTCCATGTTATGTGGGCTTACGTAAGAGCGCCACTTCCTGGGGGAAATATTCTACGGTAAGTTGCTGACAGCCGAATGACTAATCGTGTCGGTATTTTTCAATTGTAAAGTCCGGAATCGCTGGCGTATCATACGAGTTACTACTCGTAAGATACGCCAGCGATTCCGGACTTTACAAATTCACGACCTCTCGCTTGCTTATCCGATGTCTTCTTAGCCATTGAACAAATGGGGATATTAGAAGTATCTATCTATCTATCTATCGGATAAGCAAGCGAGAGGTCGTGAATTTGAACTCCAACTGTTGCACTGTCGACGCCCAAGTATCACAAAATAGTTTTATAACGCATGGATAATTTGCATATTCTCAAAGCTTTATAAGAAGTCTAAAATTAGGCATTACAAACCGCTATACACCTTTTGTAATGCATATTCGGGTCCCAAATTATACATACTTTAGTTTTAAAATGGCATTTTAACAGTATTACGAGTATATTGGTTGTCTACCGAAAAGATAAACGCTTTATATAGGCTGAGAAAACAGGTTAAAGCAGTGCGCATATCAAGTGCGGCTCTTATACAGCTTGTATCATTACAAGGGCAAAATAAAAGCATTACTAAATATTATTTTGAATTTCTCATAATATAATAATAATATCTTCTGTACTTAAAAGAACATGGTGTATGATAGTGATAACTCTTTCGACAAAAAATGTAAATGCGTAAGTAAGTATTTGAACTCTTGTTTTGTTTTTCTGTATAAGTGTATTAGGCGAGTATTAGTTTACTGTGAAAGTGTGTGTATATTTGCATCAATTATTTCACGCGCCCTCCAACTATTTGGTACAAAAATATTATAAAAAGCTGTAGAATTGTAACTTTTCATGCTTTTACGAAGAAATCTTCAGTTTTAGACATTATGTTACTTGGCCTGAAGGGGCCGGTCAATACCGCCGGTTGAAGTAATTTTTAAAGCATTCTTTAAAATAAAATTCTATTTTAACATTATTGAAATACAAAGCGCATGCCGCAAACATAATTAAAAACTTTAGGCATTTGCCACATTCTTTGTAATTCTTTTAGCTTGGCAAAAGCATTAAAAAGGATTTTAAAATATGTTTAGGCTGTAGTAGACCTTGATTATAGCATCGTTCATAGAGTGTGTAATGTATATTTTTAAACGTTTTAGGGATTGGTATAAATTTGGTAAAACCGCGGCTGTAGTCTCATCTGTGAGAACTCAAGTGCTTTTATTATGTTTGTGATACTACCTAATACGTAATTCTCATTATGTTTAAAATTATATTGATTTTATAAATAAATATATATTTTGAATTAACTGCTTAGGTACTTGGTTTTATGAATCAGTTAAGTACATACGTAAAGGCTAAATTAATCTAGGTTTTTTAGTTTTAAGTTCATTTCGTTATGTCCATCTATTAAAATTAAACCTACGGAACCCTCTCTATTATTCGGCAATAGCGGCACGGTACGTATGGTACCCGAACTATAGGAAGGTGGTTATTGGCTAGTATTGATGCTGGTTATAGGACTTACTGCTTGTTATAATTCTTGTCAGTATATTATGTTTGTAACGATAAAGACTATAAAATACTACGTGTAACGCTTTTAAACAGCTGGCATTAAAACAGCACCAATGCACACCGTTTGTTACCTATATGAATGGACGTTATAAAACATGAAGCAAATTTAAAGAACTTTAAAATGCTTCATAATAGCCTAAGCCGTAATTAATGCTTACATAAGGCTTACACTTTTGTATGATGCTTACAGCTATAAATAATATCTAAAATAAAATCTTTGGCTGCACAAAATATTGAAAAAGAGAATTATATAGCTTTGGAATTACAAAGTTCTGTTATACAGAAGTAAGACGTTGCTAAAACTCTTCAGATTCTCTAATGAACCTTGAAGAAAATTTCTGGTCTCCACCTTTGCCATTATGTCGATTTTGTTTTACTTGAGCGGGAAGGTATTTTTTTTTTTCATTCGTTATTTTGGTAGTTACCAGCATCATATGATGCGAAATTGATATGACATACCTATTCAATTAAGATTAAAAATACTAGTATTATCTACATAAGTAGAAATGTAGCGTTCGCACATCGCACGAAGAGTAAAATAAAGCACGGGGCAATAGGCCCGCCCCCAAAATGCAAGGAACGGAGCCGCCTGGCTTTACTTTTGCTATACATAACATAATCAGCCTATAATGTTCCCACTGTTGGGACACAGGCGTCTTCTCTGTGAGAGGGAGTGGGGACGTAATCCGCCACACGGGCCTAATGCGGGTTGGCAGATGTCACATGTCTTCGAATTTTTGGTTCTAGGACATGCCGGTTTAGTCACGATGTTTTCCTTCACCGTTTTGAGAGCAGTGGTGATGAAATAATTTACACAAAGTAAAGCGCCTGTCTAGGTTCGAACCTACGGCCTAGAACTCGTTAGTTGCGGCCGTTACCACTAGGCCACCACTGCTCCCCTACTTTTGCTATGCTACCCACTAAACCTCTGCATAGTCCCTTCAAGAAAATTTCTTGAAGGGACTATGTATGTATGTAAATAATACATGCGTGATGTTAAATTATTTTCAACGCCATCTCGTGTCGCTATTCTAAAACTATTTACCCGTAGACAGAACTTGTGTGACAGAACTTACAGTATTGCTATATAAAATAGATAAAACCAACCACCCTAAATTAAATCTCTTTCTCAAAAGAAGGCCTTCCTGCCAAATATACTCTTAATTATAGGAAACAAACAAAATTATAAAAATACATACATATTATAAAATTAGAAGAAAATGGATTAAGCGAATGGACATGATGGCATAGAAGAATTCTATTAAGTCAAGACAGATGGTACATTTTCTAGATATTGAGATGGCAACTCGATGTTCACTGTTCGAAGTTGATCTCGAATTATTCGTGTAGATTTTTACGTTTATTTTTTTAATTTCTGAGTGAAATTTTAAAATGTATACTGTTTCTAAGGGACCTAGCAAAATTGTAGCCAAAACTCGACGAGGTAGTTATTATGTTTTACTTAATTTGTTTTGAAACTAAGTTCGAACTTGTCAGTGATCATGTGAGATGAAATGAAAATACCTATCGTTTCCTTATTTTCAATTACAGGCCTCTCACAAAACTTGGAACGATTAGACAGCCGTAAAGATCATAATAGGAAGTCTTCAGAGTCTGATAATGGAGAAATCATCAAGTAAGTTATCATTCATATGAAAGCGTACATTACAGAGATTTCATCACTGTTTTTACATAACCTCTTCGCCCAAAGATGTGTACCTACTTGTTAAGCAGTTTTAAGAATTCTCGCATGACAACAATGTGTTGAATGGAAAGGCAATTATAATGATCAACACAATCCCTCCCACCTATAATTATTACGATTACTACAAGAATCTTATTGGAATATTTATTTGTTCCTATTTCAGCATGCCCAAGCCTATATTTCATTCCAATGGTAAAAAGACAGTACACCAAAGAATACAGCACCATGTGATCACGCCACAACATGAGGAAATTATCAGATTTATCAGTGAAAGTAAGTTGTCATGCTTTTATAACTTCATCATAATTTTTTATACTTACAATTAGAAACTATTTAGGGTATTTACTAAGTAATATCATACAAAATGTGTGATTTTAGCTTGGACACAGTCAGCCTATGGAGAGAGTGAGCCCTCAACACCAACAAGTACAAATGGTAAGTACTTATCAACTATTTTGCCTTCATGGTAGTATTTCATTATAAAACCCATGCCGGCTGTAACATCCAAACTACTGTTGACTGACACATTACTCAACAAACAACCTCTTCTAATCATACGTTTTCATCCTGTCAAAATTATTTAATTTCTGTGTTGCCATGGGAAACATGGCCATTATTTGTTAAATTTAATAAGTTGTTTAGTGGCTCATGTTTCATGATTGGGCTGAAAAGATGATAATGATATTATGTCCTAAGTATCAGTTTTCCTAACAAAGAATATTTCTAAGTAAGACTCACTTTATAGCAATACTTTCACATACATTATGAACTCTTGCAAAAACCTTCCCTGAATAGAATATTCTGTCAATTATCATATATTGAAACAACATTGAACTAAATAAGTCAACATGGACATGTTGACTTATGGCGACATACTTATCTATGTGTGCATGTTGCTATTTGAATCAATTAAGGTCATTCATAGTGCAAAGCTCTGAGTAGCACTCTAATGTTCCCTTTAACTACCTCTTCAATTGATAATATTAGGCGTTGATAAGTTCTCATTGAGAAAGCAAGATTTCATAGCATAATTGTGAAAAAATTGTATCATTACAGTTTCATAAATTACTTTTGAGTTACTGTACACCTTGCCAGAAAGAAAATTTGTTTCAACTCTAGCCATAAAAATGTAACTAAAGAAACTTTCTCATTTAAAAATACATGCAAGTAAAAATTTAATTAATAATAAGTAAATGTATTTCCAGAATCAGGCCGCTCGTCTTCCCCTCTATCAAATCTGTACTACCAGGATGATTCCCCCAGCCCAGTACTGCGTGACTTCAAGCCATTCGACCTGGAGACATGGTGGGGCAAGAGATTGTTCCAAAACATCACCGACTCCCTTTGAGTTAGCAGAGTTTAGTAAAAAGATATGGAAACATAAAAGTTGGCGGTAGCGTAAGTCACAATCATCTGTAGTTTACTAAATTTTTATTTAAACCCCCAAATTGCTCTTGACTACAAACAGGAAGCAGATGTTTCGTCCATTAAACTGAATTAGGTATTAGTTTTGAGATGATGAATGAGATGAATATTTGCCTATCCTACTACTTCTGGTTCTAACTGATAGCTTTAGGTCAGTGTCAAGATTGTAACACTAATTTTTATCTGTATACAGTACTCATTCGAAGTAACTAGTACAAAACAGTTGGGAAGAGGGTTGTAGCAACCAGTGGTCAGAGTAATCTCCAAAACTTATGAGTTGTGTCCAAAAATACCGCTTTCTGCATCAAACCCTTGACCCAGCTTCTTGAGAGCCTTCTCAAATAATTGATTGTTGAGGCTCTTAACTAACAGATCATAAGGGTATAAAAACTATCAGCACATACTAAATAATAATTTTATACATACATTTTCACGGATGACTTATTTTTAAGAGAATATAAAGAATCTAGAAAAAGTTAAGTAATCTACAGTTGATTGTGGATCTCAGTAGTTATGTCATATCATAAGTAATTTTTTTCAAAAGCTCAAATTCTTTGCATTGATTCTGTGAACCAATATTCTTTAAGATTGTTGTTTTGTGTGTATGTTATAGTTTTTTGTTGAATATAATGATATATTTCGAATACGGAGCAACTATATATACCAAAGAACATGTTATTATGTGACCATGTTAAGACATACTGTAGGAAGTTTGACACAATTTTTTGCCAAATCTATTTGAGCCAAATTGTTTATTGAAGTTTATACAATTAGTTTATAGTGAGTAGCGTTGTTCTACCGTCTTTATATTATTCAATGTTACCATCACAATTTTAGCCACAAGTTATGTATTATGTAGCATTACTGTTTTGCAGCTACTTTACATTATATTTATATTTAATAATGCCTTTTTGCAATCATTATGTATTGCAACCATACTTTAAAGTGCCTAAATACAGCAATAGTATAAACAGTATTATAAATTGTTATGCAACAGTCGAAATAATGTTAAATTGTAAATATGTAAAGATCTTCATATAACCAAATCATGTATTGAGTATTAATGTCATATTTATTCAATGTTTGCTTCACATGCTTTAACTTTCATAAAGCAAGAAATAGGTCATTCAAGGGGTCTGCTGGGTTAGTATTTTGTATTTCTTTTGTAATTATGTACAGACACGAGTTAATAGCGCATTGCTAAGCACCTTTATAGTTTATTTTACTTTTATTTACTCTGTTTCTCTCCACTTGCCCTGTTTGACCTAACGCCATAGATCTTGTTAGATGTTGGACAGCTAAGTCTCATGTATTATGGTCATAATGCCATCTCACAAAATTATGTTGATGCAAGTCTAAAATATGACCTTTTGTAATATTGTTCGAAGCTTTGAGATGCTTGACGCTGCCATGATGACTGTCCAGATCCAGGATCAGAAAACCAGCCCTATCCAACAGCTCAGAGGGGTGAGAGGGGGATATGATATGCCCGAAACTGTTTACCAATGCGTTGGAGCACGTCGTCAAGACGCTGGACTGGACTGGACAGGGTGTCAACGTGAATGGCAAGTACATTTCACACCTTCGCTTTGCCGATGACATCATCACAATGGCAGAGACGCTGGAACAGTTAGACCAGATGCTGCTCAGCCTAAATAGAGCCTCTCGGCGGATTGGCCTCAGCATGAATTTGGACAAGACGAAAGTCATGTACAATTCACATGTCTTGCCGAGTCCAATCCACATCGAGGGGTCGCTTCTCGAAGTTGTGTGAGTATGTCTACCTAGGGCAAGTCATCCAGCTCGGTAGTCAGAACGAGAAAGAAGCCGACAGAAGGATCCAGTTGGGTTGGGCAGCGTTTGGGAAACTTCGTCAAGTCCTTATGTCACCTATCCCTCAATGTATGAAGACAAATTCAAGGTCGCTCAGCACGCTAGGGAGCGGGCTATGCTCGCAGTTTCGTTGAAGGACAAAATCAGAAATATTTTTTTGGGAAAGAATCGGAGTTACCGACATAGCTTGCAGATTATGCAAACTGAAGTGGCAGTGGGCTGGCCATGTTTGTTGAAGGAACGATGGCCGGTGGAGGAGACGAGTGGAGTGGAGACCGTGTATCAGTAAGCGTAGTGTGCGACGCCCACCAGCTAGATGGACCGACGACCTTACTCAAAGTTCCTGTGAACATATTTTCTAAGTACTCAAAATTCTTGTGAAAATAGCTTTTTACAAAAAATGTTACTTACTGTTATTGTTGTATAATGTTAAATACTTGTTTCAATGTTTATTTGTGTTATGCAAAGCTTCTCATGCTAGAGGCTGAACAATGTCTTCCAGAACAATTAGGTAACCTAGTCTGGTCGTAAATATCTTTACAATTAAAAAAATATACTGTTATTAGGACTGCATTAGGTAAGCATTATTCATTATTCACAGATAAAATGAAATTCAAGGCTGTGTAGAATCAAAGGAATTAATTTTTATTTACCGCTGATACTTCGCTTTGTATTTACACATCACACAAATATTAAGCAAAACACTGTAGCAAAAAAAGGAGACAATATTATTATATGACCAGACTAGGTACTTTACATCAATTTAATCATGTTATTCGTCGTGTACAAATCTTTGGAATATTGGTTTTATTTCCTTTGTACATAGGAAAATTTACAAGAATGTTTATTTGTCATATACATTCAGTAACTAACGCCAGTAATTATACCTACTTCCCTGTTCACTAGTTTTGTATATTTTAGTGCAGTAATGTGAATGGAAAGTTTAACTGCATAGGTAAATCTTTACTTATTACTTAAACAGTTAATTAAAATGAACTATTTATAGTTTTTGTTGTGAAAAGAATATATTATTATAACCGCAATTGCGAAATTAAGTATAAAACGAGTTATCGCGTAAAGCTGATGTTAATTTATGAAAATAAGCAATACATGCACGAATTGTAGTATAATTTTTAACCTTTTAGATGAAATATTTGAGTCGTTGTAGTTGTAACGCAGGAGAATATTTTTAGACTGATTTAGTTATTAAACGTTATGCTTTTTGTTGTAGTTGAATAAACCATCTGAAGAATTTTTAATTCATTTTATTTATTTCTCTTTTGAAACTAGAAAATAATAGCAAACTACGCAGGTTGTCAGCTGTTTTCAAATATTGTAAAAAACCTCTTCACAGTAATTATTTATTTATTGGATCTCCAACAGAGGCTACACAATTACATGCAAGTTTACATAGAACAGGGACAAGTACAAGTGTGTGCTTCCAATTCTAGGAGACCACACCATTTACATAATTATAATCTAGGTACTTACATACCTACAGTAAGTTTTTCAAGGTAATATTATTTCAAAATAATTCATACAAAGAAAACAAAGTGAATTACATAACCATTTAATAATAATAATACAAACGAAAAAGAATGACCATAAAACACAACAGACAAAAATATTACGACTTGGATACAATGATTTTTATGTATTTTTGAACTTTGGTAATACTTTTTTATAATGAAACTTGACGCATAGATTAATGGTACCAAATGTCAGATTTATCCATGTTAATCTTTGCACTGGTTTCGAGGTATTTTACAAGGTTTTTGTATCGAAAACAATAAGTGAAACATGCAAGGTGTAAAAATACGCAACGATCTGTTTTCTCCGGGCAACGTAAAATGTTTCGCAGTCAACAATTTTGCCGTAAGTTAATGAATCCCATTTCAAAATCAAACGTCATTTATTCAAACTAGGCTGAGAATCAGCACTTTTCGAAAGTCACAATTACATAAGATAGTCCCTCAAAACGCCCGCCCTTTACCACTGCCTAGTTCTTTACCTGGGAAGAAGTGGCGTAGCAAACTCCCGGACAGCACACCCGTTCAGTTAGAAAAACTTGATTCTATACAATAGTACGCAAAATAATGTTGCCAATGCCACTGCTCTCTAATGCAATGCCACTGCTCTCTAATGCTGGTGCACATCTCTTCCCTGAAGTCAAACTGCACCATTCAAAATTACTTTTTGGCGTCTATTATTGTCCCTGTTTACACGTAATTTCTTATCTTTTGAAAATCTCCTAGAAATGCTGATCTCTTCTTGCAGTCATAGTATAATCATGGGTGACTGTAATACTTGTCCTCTGAAAAAGACCATCGCTCTTCTATAACTAATATTTTGGTTTCAGTAATCTTTCCATTCTTCCACTGAGTGCCCCTCACCATTTGCCTAACTCTAGGTACTCCTTCATTTCTTGACTTGATTTTTGTCTTTTCTCTTGATCACGTTGCTAAGCATGGCCAGTGTTCAGCCGATGTCTTTTCCTATCATGACCTGATTTTTCTGTCATACAAAATCCACCCCATCCAATAAGGCTAAAGCTAAGATTCTTGCAACGCAATTTTGGTGGAATGAACATTTACAATATTTGTAAGAATGCCAACAATATAGATTGGTCTGCTGTGTTTGCATTAGTCGATGAACAAGTTAATATTTTGACGACTAAACTTATCAAGCTTAATGATCATCACGCACTTGTTCGAGCAGTTAAGTTTAGACATTCGCCGGCGCCGTGGTGGCTCACAAATGAGATTAAAACACTAATGCACAAAAAGTTCGGCAAACTCTAAATTAAAGCGTAGGGCTAATGACGGTAACAGGGAAAGATACCTCATAATCCACCGCCACCACATTCATAATTCTGTCCAAAATGGGTACCCATCTGAAGTTTGGAAATTTCTTAGATCATTGGGAGTCTGTAAAACCCGACGAGACAATCCCAAAAGACACGGATTCGTCTAATTTAGATAAAATAGAATAAAATTTAATACAATATACCAAAAACAAATGGATCCTCCATTTGTTTTTGGTCAGTTCTCCGCCTGTGATGTGAAGAAGACAATACAATCGACTACTTCCAATGCAGTAGGAAGTGTCGTAATATGTTAGTCCCTGTACTCGATGTTCTCCTTCTCGTCATTTTTTAGGGTTCCGTAGTAAATAAGGAACCCTTATAGTTTCGCCATGTCCGTCTGTTTGTCTGTCTGTCTGTCCCCACTGTAGCTCAGAGACGCTTAGTACTAGAAAGCTGTAATTTGGCATACCTACATATTAATCACGCCGACAAAGTGCTAAAATATAACTTTAAAAAAATTTTTTTTAGGTACCTTCCTCCCTTGCACGTATTGTGGGGATGATATCTTTTTTTCTCGCCTACCCCATGCTGTGGGTATCATTGGATAGTCCGTTCAAAAATATTGCGGGTCTGTGAACACCACTTTTTGATTCAAGGATCTACTTGCGTAATATTAAGCATTAAAGTGCTAATTTTTGTTAGAGTCAAGTGGGTCCCCCGAGTGAGATGTGAAAAAATTCATGGTATATACATGAAATTAAAAGGAAAACTGTCACGGCTAAGTAGGTTTTACACGAGTTATAGTCGACCAACTTAAATTTGCAGTTGGAGAATTGACCGTGGCATATATGAATGTATGGGAGAACACGTTTTTCAACTACAATGTTAAGTTGGTTTTTGGGATAAATTCGTCCCAAGTAATACCAACTACGGAACCCTACATTGCGCGTGGTCAGACCGCACTTGGCCAGTTTTTTTATTGAAATTCGATTCAGTTGGTATTTATGGTTTACACAAAAGCGGGCGACTCCGCCATTCATGTGGAATTTTCAATGCAAACTTTCGACTTACAATACCTGGACAAAGGACGGACATGTCATCAAGGTTATATATAAGAAAACATATTTTCTAAGATGCTTGTTTGCCATGATGAGATAACCAGCTATTTATAAAAATGCTAGTAATTTGCATAGTTAGCTACGTAACTTGATAATATGCTCTTTCAATTTCCCAACAATGCAACCCTTCATTGTGCGTGCCGGTTTTCTAAGTATCGTTGTGTCTTTCCATGCTGATAGAAAGACGCTCAAATAATTCCTTACCTAAAAGTCCAATCCCACGTCCTTGGTAAAACGAAAGTCCTTGAACAATCAAATCAGCACTTTCCTCTCTAAAAATAATCTCTTGAACCCCTTCCAGTCTGGCTTCTGTCCTGGTCATAGCACCACCACAGCGCTTCTGAACATTACCTACGTATGATATAAGGTCCGCCATGGAAAACGGTCTTAGCTTTGCTAGATTTCAGTAATGCTTTTAATACGGTTGATTTTGATGTTTTGCTTGTCATTCTATGCTCTCATAACATAATATCTCCATCTTTTTTAATTATACTTCTGCCGGTGTCTTTACTTTTCGCAGTTTTTATTATCACTATCTCCGACGAACTAATCTCTGTTGCAGATGATTTAAATATATACGCGAGCTCCTTTTGAAAATGTATCCGAGGCTATCTTAACGATTAATCATGATCTGGATAAAGTTGTGGTAGTGGGAAGTTCTAGGATGATCGACTGGACGACTCTTTCTCATGTTTCTTTCGGCAAGTCAGTTGTTCCCTTCAGTGAAAAAGTTAAAAGCTTCGGGATATTCATTAATAAGGACTTCTCTTGAACTGTCCAGCTACAGGAAGTTCAATCAACTCAGCCTATAGCAGTCCACTGCTGGACAAAGGCCTCTCCCAGACTGCGCCACAACACCCTGTCCTCCGCCTTCCGCATCCAATCTGTCCCAGCCACCTTTTTAAGGTCATCGGTCCATCTAGCTGGGGGGCGTCCCACACTACGCTTGCCGATACGCGGTCTCCACTCCAGGACTCGTCTGCTCCACCGGCCATCGGTCCTTCGACACACATGGCCAGCCCACTGCCACTTCAGCTTGCTGACTCTGCAGGCTATGTCGGTAACTCCGGTTCTCTTCCGGATAACTTCATTTCTGATCTTATCCTTCATAGAAACTCCGAGCATAGCCCGCTCCATGGCGCGCTGAGCGACCTTTAATTTGTGGACCAGCCCGACTGTCAGTGTCCACGTTTCGGCACCGTATGTAATAACGGGCAGGACGCACTGGTTGAAGACCTTAGTCTTCAAACACTGCGGGATTGGCGACGAAAAGACTTGACGAAGTTTTCCAAACGCGGGCAGCGTTTGGAAAACGCTGCCCAACCCAATCAGATTCCCCTGTCGGCTTCTTTCTCAAAGTTGTGTCTACCGAGCTGGATAACTTGTCCTAGGTAGACGTACGCCTTCACAACTTCGAGAAGCGACCCTTCGATGTGGATTGGACTCGGCAAGACGTGCGAATTGTACATGACTTTCGTCTTGTCCAAATTCATGCCGAGGCCAACCCGCCGAGAGGCTCCATTTAGGCTGTGCAGCATGTGGTCTAACTGTTCCAGCGCCTCTGCCATTATGACGATGTCATCGGCAAAACGAAGGTGTGAGATGTACTCGCCGTTTACATTGATACCCTGCCCAGTCCAGTCCAGCGTCTTAAACACGTCCTCCAACGCATTGGTGAAAAGTTTCGGTGATATCACATCACCTTGTCTCACCCCTCTGAGCAGTTGGATAGGGCTGGTTTTTTCATCCTGGATTTGGACAGTCATCGTTGCAGCGTCATACAAACACCTCAACACTTCGATATAACGCCAGTCAATTCGACATCGTTGCAGAGAGGCCAGAACTGCCCATATTTTGACGGAGTCGAAGGCTTTTTCGGAGTCCACAAATGCCATACACAGCGGCTGGTTGTACTCTTCGGTCTTCTGTACAATCTGCCGAACAGTATGGATGTGGTCCACGGTACTGAAGCCTTTTCGAAAACCCGCTTGTTCTGGTGGCTGGAACTCGTCAAGTCTCCTGGCGAGACGGTTCGTGACGACCCTCGAAAACAGCTTATAAACGTGGCTCAGAAGTGAGATGGGTCTATAGTTCTTCAGCAAGGTTTTGTCGCCTTTTTTGAAGAACAGAACCACCGCACCTGTGCGCCACACCTCCGGCGTTGTGCCTTCTTGGATGACGGAGTTGAAGAGACTCGCTAGCTCTTTCACGACTGGAGCCCCGCCCGCTTTAAGGAGCTCTGTCGTTATTCCGTCATCACCAGGTGCCTTGTTGTTCTTTAGATGCTCGAGAGCCGCCCTAATCTCGCACTGGTCGACATCCGGGATGTCTTCCGTGTAGTGGCGCGTTAATTCGGCTCGATGGTCATCTTCACTATGCCCCGCTGGTTTCGCCATCCGCGTTGAGTACAAGTGCCCGTAGAAATCCTCGACTTCCTCGAGTATCTCGGACTTCGAAGTCACGATCCTACCATCCGCAGCGAACACTTTCGACCCTCGGTTCTGCTCAATCGTGACCATAATGTCGCGAGTGTTAGAGCACCGAAGGTCGCGACGTGTCAGCTTTCTAATTTTTAGGTTTAAGGCCCTCTTATCTGACAAAGACGGCGGCGTGAGTGGTAACTCTCGTCTTTGCGTCATAAATCCGAGAGTCTCCGAGGAAGTTTGGACACTTTACTTTTACGTTGTGACGGGAAAAGTCTGCGGGACACGACGCGTAGTGCTTTGACCACCTCGTCGGCCTTCTCATCAACAGTGCCTGTGGTTTCCAGTAGAGCGAATCGATTTTGAAGTTCCAGTTGGAACTTCTCGGATCCTAGAGCGGCTTGAAGCTGCGTAGGTCGGAGAGTAGGCCTCATCATTCGGATTCTCTCGGCTCGAAAATTGATATTTAGCGTGCCTCGAACACGCCTGTGATCGCTTCCGGTATTAAACCAGCTGATCACGGAGACATCTGTAAATATGTGCCTCTTATCCGTCATAATGAAGTCAGTCTATCTCGTTCTTTGACAAGTTATCGGGGCTCTGCCAGGTTCACTTCGTTTGGGGCTTCTTCTCGAAGAACGAATTCATCAAGAAGAGCCCCTGAGGCTCTAAAAAGTTGACCAGCATTTGCCCCCTGTGATTCCTGCGCCCCAAACCGAACGGTCCAACTTTCGTTTCGCCGTATCCTTGTACTCCCACTTTGGCATTGAAGTCACCCATAACAACGTTGTAGTAGGCCTTTGTCGTACTGTGCATTGCCTTGGCAATGTCCTCGTACATGGCCTCAGCTGTCTCGTCAGGGCATGTCGAAGTCGGCGCATATACCTGTATCACCTTCAGGTAGTACCTGTCAGTGAGTTTCAGTACAAGGTACGCTACCCGTGTCGACACACTACTGATTTCCACAACGCTGCTAGTGAGAACCTTGTTGACAAGGAAGCCGACACCGCCTTGGGAGAGCTGATCACCTTCGCGGAAGTAGAATAGGTGACCTGACTCCAGGGTTATCGTGTCCTCCCCCTGTCTTCGGACTTCAGATAACCCCAGTATATGCCAGTTAATGCGACCTAACTCTACCTCGAGTCCGGCAAGGTGATGGTCCAGCCTCATCGAACGTCCATTGTACGTCGCCAGATGTAGTCGTCGTTGGTAGCCTGCCGTAGCCCGGGGATTCTTCGCACCCCCCGTCCCGCCGTTGCCGTGACCGCTACCTTGACCAGGAATAGCGGGACCACCGGGAACTGGGGGCCGTTGTTTTGGCACTATATTCATGTTGGGAGGTTTTAAATGCCCATAGTCACCACGCTGGGCAAGCGGGTTGGTGACCGCAGTGCCAATCCTTTCGCACCGATGACACTGCTGCCCGTCATCGCTCTGGAGAATTTAGATTGGCTTCTTGGATGGTTATACCGCCATCGGCCGGTCATCAGCGCCTAGTCCATCAGTGGCAGGGTGTACCGCGTGCAGGTGAGGTTGACATTTGGGGAGTCCGGTTGTTGTGTGCTCCCCCTTACACCCCAAGTTACCCCAGGAAGTGAGCCGCAAGCTATTTGCGTTCGCTGCGTCTTTGAAGAGATTGCATATTTTTTTACCGACTGCCACCAAGATTGCGCTTGCACAATCGCTTCTTCTACCCATTCTTGACTATGCTGATGCTAGCTATCTTGACTTTACGAGCGGCTTCTAAATGTTTGTATAAGGTTCATATTGGGTTTGCGCAAATATGACCATGTTTCCGGATTTCGTCTGAAGCTTAGGTCAAGTGGTTACCAATTTATCTTCGCCGGAATGCTCATATTTTTTCCCTTTTGCATAATGTGCTCTTTCCCCTTCCACCTCTCTCTATGTTAAGAAACGTTTCCAGTTTCTTTGCGACTCCCACACGAAATTTTTAGGGTCTTCTTTACTTAACTTAAAATGCCTATGCATTCCACAACATTCCTCGACAAATCTGTCCAGGCCCCTCGATTGTGAAATGCATTGCCAGTTCAAATAAACTGCGCGCAATCGTTACTCGTTTTTTAAGACTCGTAAAGGAACATTACTTGTCGTTGTGATCTTGTTCTCGTAACTGTAATTATCTATAGTTGTAGGGAGTCCTACACTTAATGATGATGCCGGGGCGATTCTATTGGGGATGATGATGAAATAAAACCGACCACCGCGAATGTCCGTTGAACACTGATTTATAGAATTAATGTACTCATACAAATTAGCTTTAATGATAGGTACAAAATGCTGAGCACACAGAATGCACGGCGCGTGAGTCTTCAAAATAACGTGCGGTTCCGTACATCCTGCCCGCCCAAATGGAACAATTGACATGATTGATTGGCAGATAATTAAAGTAAGAAACAAGTAAAATTATATAGATAGCTAATGATACAACTGCGATAAAACTAACTAAAACGACTATTCAAAAATACACATGTCTTTAATCATCGCGGTCCTGTGAGTGCACTGAACGTAGAAACGTGGGAGTCCTGCCTACCCCACTGATTTTGAACACTTCACTACACTTGCACTGATTCTGCTAAACGTGATGCCACCGGCGCCCTGTCTGCCGGCGCGACAATCACAGGCCCCGCCCGGAGAGCCTCCTGGCCCTGGGGGACTGGCGACGCTGATGCCCTGCCCGTGCTTCGTTGCCGTTGTTCGTTCGTTCTGATGAGATACACGACGACGCCACCCAAGGTGATGGCCGTAGCTACACTGATGTACAACACAATATAGTGATGAACGTCGTGAATGCTCAGATCTGTAGACGACTGTTCATTAACCTCGTCAATCTGAGCCCTTAATTGATTCTAAATGAGATGATGACCTTTTTCGTGTTCTTCTTCAACCGTTTCAGCAGTTTTCATGATTTTTTTTAGTACGGACACCTCTGGGACTTCGATGTGATTATGAATATTTACATGATTGATGAAATTTTTCAACGTTGACCTAGGGTAATAATCCCGTTGCCGACAAGGTTCACCATTGTTATTCCGTTGGCGCAAATAATGCGAGTTTGGCATTCCGAGCAACATGTATACAACCAGCTGTTCGGCCTGTGCAAGTTGATCCATTGCTCGTCACATGACGATCTCGGAGTGGCATAGTTGTTTTTCATTGAATATTTTGATTTCGCAGATAGACCGCTTCATGTTTGACACACACATGTGCCGTAGATTGTATCTACGGCATGTTTAATGAACATAACAACATACATATCGTTGGGAACATGAGAACATTGAATGTAGGTCTGCTTCTGATAGGAGAAATGCTGCATCCTTACGCAGATTGTAGGCTGTAACCGGTACTGATGGAATGAGATGATAATATTGTAGTCCTCTCTTATGCGAAATTTATATGATTTTGTGCAACTAAAACAATTAGTTGCTTAGGAGTGGAACCTTGTTTCCATGATTAAGTAGCTAACTACTTAATCATGGAAATAAGGTTCCACTCCTAAGCAACTAATTATTTTCTTTAAAGAAGACTCTAGTAGACACTTTTATTAAACGGTACAGCTCCTTGACATTCCTCAAGTCCATAGGTATCGTAAGTTTACCATTCAGTTGACTGGAGATAGTGCTCAGCTGATACGATAACTGCTCCAGAGACAGCAAATGGCTGTCAATGCGCCCGTGTGAGATATCTGTTACGGTACCGATTATCGTTTGCTGAATCAAACGAATATTTGTGAGAATTACCTATTGATGCTGCTAGTGCTGATGAAGTGATATAAAGGCTATCTTCATTTTCAAAGCGTCCTTTATTTTCCTCAGTTAATATAATTTGTCGTTGTTTGATAGCATTTAATGAGTTTTATGAATGATTCCACCTATTCTATCAAAATCAAAGTCATTTATTCAAACTAGGCTGAGAATCAGCACTTTTCGAACGTCAAAATTACATAAGACAGTCTCCCAAAACGCCCACCCTTCACCACTTCCTAGTGCTTTAGCTGGAAAGAAGAAGTGGTCAACAAACTCCCCAGCAGCACAGCTGTCTGTTCAGTTAGATAATCTTTGCTTCCCCATTATACAAATAAAAATATCAATAAGATCTCGCCCTCGGTGGATTACAAAAGGTCTTGGAGTATGCTGTAAACGTAAACGACAACTTCTGTGGGACTACAGGAAAAAACTACAGAAAATAATAAAACTAAATTCTTAACTTTATCCTCACGATTGAATCAGATTATTAAGTTTCACGCAATGATAATTACATAAAAACTGCACGAAATAAGTCGCAAGCTACTTATAAATACCAATAAACTAAATATTCCACAGGGTCAAATACAACAGATAAAATTAAAACTTCCATACCAAACCAATCAAGATGCCAAATCCCGTTATAATACCAGAAGGTATAATATACAAAATAATTAGAGATCTAGAGAACAGAAATAGGTACTCGTAGTACCGGATATGACAATATATCAACAAAAGTTTTAAAACACGTATCTATTAAGTTATCATTTATACTTAGTCATATAATACATTTTGGCATAGCAAATGGAAGACTCCATTTGCTATGCCAAAATTTTCCAGAAAAGATAAAATTAACTCTAATTAAACCTTTATTCAAACAAAGCAATAAAAATTATATGAGCTGCTATCGTCCAATAGCGCTTGTACCAGTCATATCGAAGATTTTCGAAAAATGATCCATGATGGTATTTATAGTTACTTTGAGAGATTCAATTTACTTTGTGATGAACAGATTGGCTTTCGTAAAAATAAGTCGATTAATATAGCAGTTTATAATTTTCTCCACAACATATTAACTCACATGGATAGAGGTAAACAAAGATGTGCACTGTTTATGGACCTCACAAAGGCTTTCGATTATGTGGACCACAAAATACTCTTAAATAAATTATACCCTTATGGTGTCAGAGGAAACATTTATGACCTGTTTAAATCTTACTTATGCAATAGAACGCAAATAACACAAATAACAAGGATATGTCCCCATTCGAAAAAAAAATATACATTATTAATTCTTATGTAGACAGGTTACATCTGGCGTTCCACAAGGAAGTGTATTGGGTCCGCCTCTTTTTATAATATACATCCATGACCTTCCCTGCTGGGGTCACGGGAAGGTACTTATGGGTCACCGAGGCCCCCGCAACACAGGCAACAGGAAGGAATACGGGTGGGTTTTAGTCAGTAAGAGTCTGACACACCCTCCCGCTCCGCCCAGAGCGGGAGAAGTTATTTGATGATTTCCCACCCTCAAAAAAAAAAAATCCATGACCTTCCAAAAGTGACAAAATACAACACAATTCTATTTGCTGATAATAGTACAGTACTGTTCACAGGAGATAATAAATTACACATGGAACCTGAGATAAATATGACTTTGGATAGCACAACAAATTGGTTGACATCAAACAATTTACCTACACATAAATCTCGACAAAACAAATTTGATGACATTCAGAAGTAGAGTAAGTAAAATAGCAAACATGAACATAAATTACTGAAATAATAAGATCCAGGAGGTAAACTTTACGAGATTTCTGGATATAAAGATAGATAATAATTTAAATTTTAAAGAACATACATACATTATGCGCTAGATTAAATACCTTTTCTTATGCATTGTTTAAACTTAAACAAACGCTCAGTATAGTTCGCGTCAAATAACTTTGCCGCTCTGAAGCTAGGCTTTCCGAACGACCGCGCAGGTACCATCGAGTAAAAAAATGTTCGCTTACGAAAAAATATTTCAAGGGTAAAATTTAATAGGTTTTATTTTTATTTCCAACATTATGCACGCATATAATTAACCACATTATGAATTATTTATCCCGCCTGACGGCGTAAAACAAGTGTTCCGTTTCGGCATATCTTTCACAAAACTCAAATTGCAACGTCACGCGTCAACCAGTAACAATAACAAGACAAAGGCAACAATAACAATAACAACAAACTAAAAACAATGTAAATGCGTAACACTTTTAGCATCGACAGCCTACCGTACTGTGCGAGCGGAACACAAGCAAGCATCGTACGTATACGAGTGACTGAGACAGACACAGAACGCTGTTGCCCGCCCTTTGCTGCGCTGGCCGCGCATGCGCGGTGCTGTTTTATTCGTAAGATAGTCTTCTGCGCAGTTATTTGTAGCCTACTTCAGAGCGGCAAAGCTATTTGACGCGAACTATACTTCTACAGTCCTTACAGCCCTACAATGGCTATGTTGCACCTATTCTAAAATATTGTGTTATTTTTTTTGGGTAATTCTACTAATAAAGAAGCGGAACCTACTATTTAAAGCCCAGAAGAAATGTATACGAGCCATAACTGGTATAAAAGTAACAGACAGTTGCAGAACATCATTTTTAAATTGAATATTCTTACGTTACCGTGTTTTTATATATTAGAAGTTATAATGTTCGTTAGAAAAATAGAAACCTCTTTAATAAGTTACAAAGCAAAAGGTACAAATTCAATATTATATTTACCTTTTAATAAAATAGCGTTGTTAAATAAAAGTATACGAGTATTATGTATGGCTCCATGCATATATAACCATTTACCAAACTCATTCCGGGAGATAAGTGATATAAGTATATTTAAAAACAATATCAAAACACTGTTACTAAAAAAAGCGTATTACTCTGTCACTGAATATTTACAGGATAAACATATTATATAATGTGTGTAAATTTGCATGCCTTACGGTAGGATATGGCTAATGGACATTAATGTTTGTTTGTTTAAGACGTTTTCTTTTGTACCCATATTCGCAAATTAATAAATGATTATGATAAATGAAAATTGTTCATTCATGATGTCCTCGTTACGGCTTACGATGTTAAACTCTGATTCTAAGATGCTTATTTGATTTTTTATAAGTTTTTGTAGATATTCTTCATTATGACTGATCTGCTTGATGTCACCCTTATATTTTTAAGCAAAAAATATATGGGTGTCTTACTTCGTCTAGTACACCGAATAACGAGTTGGCAATATAACCCACTCCGTTTACTAGGCCTCTTTTCAGCCTCTTCGGACTTTGATATTTAAGTAACATAGCATAATGTTCAATTTCGCTTATTTTGCGCTCTAATTGATGAGTGATATTTAGCGAATTTTGTTTGTGCAGAATAAACAATTTTTCTTTCTTTTCTTCTTTCTGATACTCTGATATTGTTTACTTGCATGGGTGTTCCCTAATGACTTGATATGATTGACTTAACTTCTTGGTGTCGGCTAAGCCTTTCCAGTACAACATGTTGTAGTTGACAACTAGACGCCAATAGTCCTGGATATACTGAAGATTGGATATTCTATCGAAGTAAATGGTGTCACTGTTCTAATTACGTCAGATTATACGATTCATGACTAGGTATATTTTGCGCTGAAGTAGAGATGATAATAACATGAAAAATAGTAATAAGAAGCTGGTTCTTGAATGAAACTTTTTGTGAGGAAGTCGCTTTCTCTTGCTTCGCTCGTCTGATTTGTTTTGATGGTTGACATTTTGATCCTGTATTGTATCCTCGTTTACTGGTAACAACACAAGTCTGATAACAGGATGTTGAATGATATTATTTTTGGATTTTAAGCTGACTACCCTTACATAGCCATCCCTTCCCGGAGGAACTGCTTGAATACGTCCTAGCGCCCACTTGCCGTGCGGTAAGTTTTCGTCCTTGATAAGAACGACGTCATCGATTTCGAAGTTCCTACTTGGCTTACGCCATTTTAATCTAGCCTGAAGTTGCTATAGATATTCGACTGACCACCAAAGCTGTTTGTTCATTGATTGAATGAGTTGCCACCTTGTTGACTAGTTTATGTGATCTGGATCAGTCTGTGGTCTAGATTGAAGCGGGCCGCCGATCAAGAAGTGGTGTAAGAACGTCGTCTTCAGAGCTCTCTGCCAACTGACAGAGAGGAATTGAGTTCAAACATGCCTCGATTTAATATAGGAGTGTAGTAAACTCCTCGGAAGTGAGTTTCTGATATCTGATGATGCGCTTTGAGGCTTTTCACCGCAGCTTCCCAAAGACCGCCTGCACTTGGCCATGCAGGAGCGTTGAAGTGCCACTTTATGTACATGTCATTGATGTTATTGAAGAAATCGGTATTGATTAGGGCTATGATGTCCTGGTACTCCTTCTTTATGGTAGAGTTGGCAACTACGAAATTCGTGCGGTTATCACTGTAAACGTGGCTTGGTGTTCCACGTCGGGCCGAGAACCTACAAAAGGCTACTAAATGTGCTGGAGTACTTAGATCAGAAACTAGTTCTTGATGAACAGCCTTGGTAGACAAACAAACAAACACAGCGATATAGCCCTTAACGGTTTTGATTCCACGTTCCTTGTTGGCCTTCAACTCAAAACGACACCGGTGTGAGAGAAAGGTCGTGACGGGGTGACTCGTGGCTGTGGAAGGAAGATCGGCCATGATTTGTTGATATTGTGTTTGACTAAAGCGCACACTTAACGCATGATCTCAGCTTTTCCTTTTGGCGGTACGGATTCCATGGATGATCCAATACCTGTCTCTGATGTATGAAAGGGTCAGTCGCGGGCTTCCGTGTAATGTGGTAATATGAGCCTTATCAATGATTTAATCAGTGAGCCGACTATGGCTTGATAATATGATGTAGGGTGCTTTGATGAGTTTGTTGATGCGTGCGTTTACAGTCGTCCACCCACTCTAAGGATACCATGAATGGATTAAGACATGATATTTTGCTTCTAGGATGCACATGCCCCTTTTGAATGATAAACAATATATCTTCATGAAATTGTTTTAATTAGTCATCTTTAATAATGATAGTCGATGCATTGTCCATTTCTGATGACGTTAATACATCTGTTTTTGATGTGTGTTTGTCTCGTGATTGCGTAATGTAACCAAGCGACGATTTTCACAGCGCGCGTTAAGGAACTGTAGTTCTGTAAAAGCTAGTGTATCAATGAAATATGATTTTGATATAAAGCCGTGTTTACACTAAGCTTCTTAGTCTCCAAATCTGGTGATTGATATGAGGTGATAGAAGGGGTGCTTTGTTCGAAATTGGTTATCCATTTCGGACCCTGCCACCACAACGGATGGCTTGATAACTGTCGTGACGTCAGACCCCGAGTAGCACAATCTGCTGCATTCTCTTTGGACCTCACATGATGCCAACTGGATGATGGATTGAATGATTTTGTTAATTCTGATAGCAACGAATTGTTTCCACTTCTTAACGTCGCCTTGGATCCACCCTAAAACTATCATGGAGTCAGTCCAGGCATAAATGTCCACATCTTGATTGGATAATGATTCCATGACCTTCTTGATCAGTTGAGATAGAAGTAGTGCACCACATAGCTCTAGTCGTGGTAATGACCTTTTTGCCAGAGGTGCCAACTTTGTTTTTGCTACGGCGAGCGATGATGTGTTTTCGCCCTTATTGCCTTTAGCTACTACATACACAACACATGCGTATGCTTTTGTCGGATGCGTCACAAAATTTTTGGGATTATATGATTGGTTTGTGTTGCCGAGATATCGTGGTATGATAAATTGATCTATGATGTTGAAATTATTCTTAATCTGAATCCAGTCATCTTGAATAGGTTGCGGAACTTCTTCGTCCCATGATAAATGTGATGACCATGCATTTAAAAAAGCAGTTTTGCTCTGATCGATATTGGAGACAGCCAGCATACGATAGATGGTCAGATAGCTTTGAAATTTCCGAAAGTAGCTGTCTCTCTGTGACGCGTTTATCATGATAATGTAATTGCTTTTTAAAGCTAAAGCTGTCCGTTGATGAGTTCCATCTTAATCCAAGTGTTTTTCTTGTTTTCGAGCATTTGTAGTCTAAGGGGTTGTTGAGTTAATCTGGTGATAGATCTACCAGTTGGTCTGGTACGTTACTAGACCATTTCCAAAGGTTAATACCAGCTCGCTTCAGCATCTCAATGAGTTGATGCTGAAGCTCCTTGGCTTGATGAATAGTATTTGCTCCACTAAACAGGTCATTCAGATAGAATGATTGACTTAAGGCTGACGCAGCTAGAGGATACTTGTCGGATACTTGTCTATTGCCAGCTGTTTTAGCATTGGCATCACTAAGTGAGGAGCGGCCTTAGTACCGTACGTTACAGTAGTAAGATGATATTGATGGAGTACTTGCACGCATTGAAAACGACTCTAAGTTTTGTTGTTGTTGAATCTAATTTCATTACGCCATGAAGTGGTAAGAAGAGGGCACGTTTTGATTCGTCGCCATTATTAGCACTACCATGTGACCCAGTTGTTGATATTCAGACGTAAATGATTTATAATTTTCTGCAAATGATTCGTTGTTGCACATTTTTCTTTCCAACTGTTTGAAATGTGTAATTTTTGTTTTGTTTTAATTGCCCTTGATTTTGATGATCCAAGCTGATTTTCATATTCGGGTTTCATGGGTATGCTAACCTCGTATCTACCAGTATCCAAACGACGCGTAGCTTGCTGATAAAACTCTTCTCAGTACTGCTCTTCACTGGTAAGGGATGATGATGATGTTTCAACGTCCTCTATCTCCCAATATTTTGATAGACCTGATAGATCATTTGTTGTGATACGACAGTTAAATGTGCGAACATTGCTAGACAGGATCCATCTGAGTGCGGTCTGTTGCGCAATCGGAGCCTGCGCTGGTCCTTTGATGAGACCGTCCATGATGATTTCAGAATAGATACTTACATCCAAGAGAATGTCTATTGGCTTAGACACGTTGTATTCTGAACCTGCTAACTGAAGATGCTGGATATGAGGCCATGATGGTTTTTTGAGTGGTGCACCAGGCAAGCAGTTAGCGACCTTTGACAGAACCAGTGCTTCTGTAGTAAAGAGATAGTCACCATAGATAGATTGACAATCAATTGATACCCGTCCTTTGCTTTGCCTAGCACGAGCACTTATCCCGACTGATGCGTTGTATCGTTGACGCTGCAACCCTAATCGCTGGACAGCGTTTTCCGATATTACTGATATTTGTGATCCATGGTCTAGAAGTCACGTAACGAAAGGTCACGTAGCTGCCGTCAGAACACTTGACATTGATTGACAGCTTGGTCAAATACGAGTAACTCTTTGTAATCCTCTTTTTTTTTTGGCGTGGGATATTATCAAATAACTTCTCCCGCTCTGGGCGGAGCGGGAAGGCGTGTCAGACTCTTACTGACTAAAACCCACCCGTATTCCTTCCGTTGCCTGTGTTGCCAGGGGCCTCGGTAACCCTTTTGGACTTCCACGCGACGCCGGCAGGCATCGGCCCTACTGGACTCACCCCTACACTTGTGCTGACATACGAGTATCTTTGAGGCGCGCGTGGCACACAAAGCGCCGTCGACCCTGGCCTGGTCCTTATCGGACGGTGCTGCCCATTGCTCTTGCTCTCTCTGATTTTGATGGCGAAGCGGTTATTGGAGATGATGATGATGATGAAGTTGCTTGAGGAGCTGATTTTGATGATGAGACAGACGCTTCATGGAGTATTGTATGATGATCACCTTGAAAGGTTTTGCAACGTTTCGTCGAAGTGCATTGATTTTCATAGTGACTGAATAAGCAATTTCGACAAATATTTGATTTCGACACCAATTTCAATGGTACTTCTGATGTCATATTCATAATTTTTTTGCTCGATAGCAAATTGCGGGCATGATTTGAATTGCACACGGTGCATTTCGAAGTTTGCGTAATGATGGCCTGATCATTTTTGTTAGTGAAACCTTTATAATTGTTTTGCTTATTACGAGTATGCGATTGATTTGGGTTCCGTTTGCTTGATGATGAGGGTTCCTTATTATTTTAATGGGCTCAAGAGCAGTAAATTTACTCTCGAGGAAAGACATTAACTCCTCCAACTTTGGTAGGTAACGAGGATTCCAGCGTGCTTCTTTGTATCCAGCATATGTTCCTGAGTCCAGTTTTTTGCGAACTAAGTGAACCAACAACGGATCCCATGTATTCGTATCAACACCGAGATTGTATATCGCATGAATACATTCGGTTGAGGTATCATACAACCTTTTGATGTCTAATGATGTTTGCCTTTGGATGTTGGGTTGGGTTAGGAAGATTTTGATTTGACTGGTGAAAAGAACTTGAGTGTTATTGTACCGGTGTAATAAGATATCCCACGCGGTATCGTAGTTATCCGATGATACATATATGGAGATGGTAAATGAGACGCTCTGCCTCACCCTTAAGTTTTCCCTTAAGATGCTGCATCTTCTGAGCTTTCGTGATCGAATTGTTGTTATGAATTGTCTCGGTGAACAAGTCATAAAATGTTCGTCATTGTGTGTAGTTCCCGCTAAATGACGGTATGTCAATGTGCGCGGTTGATCTCTAAATGAGTTCTTGAGGAGATTTTCTTATGCAGCTCTCTTTTGATGTTTTTGTAGGCCAAATAATTCATGATTCTAATTTGGTAATTCATGCTTGTTGGATGTTGAACGATCGTCGTATAATACGTCACCTCCAGCTAGGATATGATCGATTTGCAAATGTTGCGCATCGATCATTGTCCACTTTGCTTGAATGTTTTTGAGCTCCTGAGTTTTTGAGATTTTGACACCTTTGACCAGCCGAGTGAATGCCCTAAAGTTCGTGCGTTGCAGTGATATTAGTTCGTCTAACTTGCCATCCGGTTGAGTTGATTTGGTTGATTTGCCGTAAGACGAAATGAGATTCCGTACAGTTTGATAGTGATCCTTACCCTTTTGATGCATGTTGTTGAGGTCGACCGCCACATCTTCATGCTCCGATATTTTCTTATGGTTTTTCGAACTCACCCCAGAGGTTGTCTGTCCTGAGGTATTCCGTAGTTTTGCGGGAAGCCGAGTCTTGCAGACATTGATCTTGATGGTAGTGAAATTGGCGATGATTTCCGATTGACGGGCAATAAGATCTTCCATGATGTAGGTAGGTAAAAGTACAGTCTTACTTGGAAATATGATGATCCACGATGATGATGCTGATGGCGGACGCTGAACCATCGTGCCTTCCGATAATGAGCTCACCACGACCGTGCTGTCGACAGCTACGTTGCTCAAGTCTAGGTTGATTGAATGAAAAAAGAGTTCTCACTAAAAGAGTCCACTAGTTTGATCACAGAACCATGTTCGCGTGAGATTGCCACTGAGCCGTGCATGCGCTAGCTCACGAGGTCCTGCTGCTAATCTCGAAGGACCAAAAAATGTACGGATACACTTACTTACGGAGACACTTAATGATGATGCCAGGGCGATTCTATCCCACGCGGTATCGTAACAGATATCTCACACGGGCGCATTGACAGTCATTTGCTGTGTCCGGAGCAGTTATCGTGAGCACTATCTCCAGTCAACTAAATGGTAAACTTACAATAACTGTGGACCGAAGGACCAAAATAATGTAGACACTTAATGATGATGCCGGGGCCATCCTATTGGGGATGAAGATGAAATAAAAGCGACCACCGCGAATGTCCGTTGAACACTGATTTATTGAATTAATGTACTTATATAAATTAGCTTTAATGTAGGTACAAAATGCCGAGCACACAAAATGCACGACGCATGAGTCTTCAAAATAACGTGCGGTTTCGTACAATATATTTTGTATTAATTTATTATTAGTTTATTTAAAACTGTTATTGTTCTCTGTGTCTTATTTTAAAATTCATAACTTTAGTTTTGGTTAGATTTATTTTAAGGTTATTAGGATCTAACCAGTCGACACTAGGAATAAGGCTTTTTTTTTTTGAGGCTGGGAAATCATCAAATAACTTCTCCCGCTCTGGGCGGAGCGGGAAGGTGTGTCAGACTCTTACTGACTAAAACCCACCCGTATTCCTTCCTATTGCCTGTGTTGCGGGGGCCTCGGTGACCCATAAGTACCTTCCCGCGACCCCGGCAGGAGGAATAAAGCTATTGTTCACATGCTCTTCTATTTCTTTTACGGTGCTAGTATCATAAATAACAGTGCTGTCGTGCAAATAGTGACATTGTATGTTCGACTACTTTGGGAAAGTCATTAATGTAGCAAATAAAAGATAAGGGTCCTAACACCGAACCCTGCGGTACACCACATGACAATATTCTAGAGCTAGAGGAGTCAACTACCTCACTTTTGGTCTTTACATTTACTCTATTAATTTGTGTCATTTAACGTGTTGTTTTGTTACAACTAAATTACAACAACACACACGTTAATTACAATTAACGTGTGTGTTGTTGTAATTTAACTTCGATTCTCCAAATAAGATTTTATCAGATTAAGCACGTTACCTCTGATACCATATCTTTCGAGCTAAGTTAATAGCCTTTTATGGTCTACAATGTCAAACGCTCAATTCATGTATTTTTTTATTGTAGTTATGTCTTTTGGTACGGTTGGTGACATAAACATGAATTTTTGCGATCCTGACGTGTTAAAAACATTAGCATTCGGTTGAACTGAGGATACGAAATTGTCATTAAATTGTTGTGCTATCTCTTTGAGTTCTATTATATATTTGTCAGTTACATTAATCGCGTTTATATTACTTTTAGGAATGTTAGGTTTTATAGATTTAATAACTTTCCAGGTTACTTTCGACTTTCAGAATAAGAATTCTGAGCTCTCTGTGTTAGTACGATAATGCTTTGAAATTAGATCGACGGTCACAAAATCTTGACATGTCGTCAAGATTTTGTGACCGTCGATCTAATTTATGCTTCAGGTCCAAGTACTAAACGGCGCACGAGCATGCGAACAGTTGCCTAGAGCGTTCTTTCGTGTTCGGACGTGCTCGCGTCGCTTGCTCGAAGCGGTCTCTTCAAAGCGTTCTTCTGTTCTAGCGACTTCAGTCATAATCAGCCTATAATGTTCCCACTGCTGGGACACAGGCCTCCTCTCTTAGGTGCAACGCAAACAGAAGGCGGCGAGACGAAGGTAAGGTACAGATACGGCGCAGATACAGTGCAGGCGCGATATCTGCGCAAACAGGCGCGGGGATGATACGGCACAGAGTATTATTATACAAGGTGCTATTTAGTGGAAATAACACTTATTGCACATCCTTTCGGTTGTTTTTCAGTTTATAGTTTCGCAAGACGCGCGTCGCTTTGTATACAGGATGCGTGACGATATTGAATTTAATATTGAGTTTTCTTAGTTTGAGTTCAGTTATCTCGTCAATATCACGCTCTATAATGACTTATCTTGCCGTACCGTTGCCGCGCCTGTTTGCACAGATATCGCGCCTGCACCGTATCTGCGCCGTATCTGTACCTTACCTTCGTCTCGCCGCCTTCTGTTTGAGTTGCGCCTTAGAGAGGGAGTGGGCTGTCATCCACCACGCGGGCCCAGTGCGGGTTGGTAGATGTCACATGTCTTCGAATTTTTGGTCCTAGGACATGCCGGTTTCCTCACGATGTTTTCCTTCACCGTTTTTGAGAGCAGTAGTGATGAAATTATTTACACAAAGTAAAGCGCCTGCCTGAGAACCTGCCGAACCCACGACCAACAATTCGTAAGTCGGGGCTCTCACCCCTGTCTGTTCTAGCGACTTAAACGATAAAAATATCGTATTTAATTATTGATTAGTTCGAGATAAATGTCTACTTATGATAGAAGTTGCTTGTAGTTGCATGTCCACCATGTTCCACACCCACATTATCCAATATCCTTCTTTTACTTAAATTGGTCACCCACCAACGTGTCTTGCTTGTTTTATTTTTAAGTAATTGAGACAGAATGATAAATTCAATGCTTACATTAGGTACAATATCACTCTCAGAACCAGATATATTGTACCTAGTCTACAACCGGCCACAGACACTTGACGAATGAGCAATGAGCACTCGTTCGCCTGATCTAAACATCTCTAGAGCATTTGCATGAATTCCAGTTCTTGCTCATTGATGTTTTTTATCGACGCTCTGTGCTTTCTCTCTTCCTCTGTGTGAAAACGAATTGTCGACGCTCTGTGCTCTTGTTCTAGCTATACTCTCCATATTCGATTGGTCTAAATAAACCTACTTTAGGAGAGCCATGAACAAGCGCTAAGTATCTCGTTAGTCGAGGCTTGATAAGTTAGTAGAAAGAATACTTTTTACTCCGGGTCCAAGATTTCGACTAGGCAGCTAGTGAAACTGCGAGCAACAGCTAGTCGACAGTCGACGCCATAAGAGCACTAGGCTTAGTCTATCGTTAGGCTGATTACTAATTACTATACTTATCTATTGTTAAGCTGTGGAGTTGATTTATTTAATCATGAACAACTATTCTTATGAAAGTCTTATCTATATTCCCTGTACAGTCGAACAGCCACCAAAAGAACTTCATCAACAGTGTTCAAAACGTCCGCAACACGCTCGGTTGTCTGGAGCGCAGCATCAACAAGTCCAACGAGTATGAACAGAAGCTGTTGCACTGTAAGGGCTCCCACAGACACTCACATGGCGTCAACGACTGGTGGGACAGTGAACATTCAGAGGAGAAAAGTTTTAAGTGCTCTAATACTACCAGTAAGTTTTAAAGATAGCCGTTGACGTTGTTAGTAGGAGGTCCAGTTTAAAAAAAATATAAAATATTTAGATAATTATAGCAATCTGGCAAACATTGTGATGGTAAGTGGTGATCGTAATCGTCGCCTACAGACATCTGTAGTACCGAAAGGCATCGTAATCGCAAGTATCTACGGTCACCCTGAATGCGTCTGGAGTATTTCATAGCCGCAGCAGCAGCATTGGCCGATGGACACGATGCGTTGCGGCGGCGCCGCGGTGGAACGGTGTCACTACGGCGTCCTACATACAAATATCCGTGGTATGCCACACAGTGTTCCGTCGTCACACCGTACCCCGTAGTCCAATCGTATTAGCGGTTTCACTTCGGAATTGGAGATAGTCAGCTATAAACTTGTATAAACCTTTATTTTGACACCCTTTTTTTTTTTTGAGTTTGGGAAATCATCAAATAACTTCTCCCGCTCTGGGCGGAGCGGGAGGGTGTGTAAACTTCAAAAAATCGATTTTTTGCACAATTTCTCCAAATATTTCGTTTCCTATGGGTTTTATGCTATTTGTGTGTATTATAAATATTGTAGAGGATTAAATTCTCTACAACTTTTGTTATTTTTTTTTTAATATCTTGAAACGTTTTTGAGATAAATAAGGGCAGAGAGCGTGCAGCCACTCTACGATAAGTAGGTTTTGAGACAAGTTTTAGGGTGTCAAAATATAGGTTTATACAATTTTATAGCTGATCATCTCCAATGCCGAGATGCTTGCTCTTTTGACTAATATGACTGGACTATACAGGTTGAAATTGAAAACTTGCGACAAACTGAAATGGGACATTGTATACATCATTATTAACAACTTTTACTAAGGGACCAAAGCTGTAATCCCAAAAAAAAAAATCTGCTTTTCCTACATTTTGATGAGGTATTGCGAACATAAATGTAGGGGACAGCAGTTTTTTTTTTGGGATTGGGCAGTTTTTGTATTTTTCAAGCAAAATATTTTTCCTTTTTTAACCGACTTCCAAAAAGGAGGATCTTATCAATTCGGATGTTTGTATTTTTTTTTTATTTATGTTCGCTATGTTCTCTTTCAATTGTGGGGACCGATTCTATTTTTTTTAATCGAGTTGAAACAGTAGTATATTAAAAATAAACAGATATAACTTAACAATAAACTTAACAAATATACTATCACCACATTTTCCCAAATTACAACCTAGATACATAATTATAACTTACAAACTGATGGCAAACGCAACTGCAGGCAAGGCAGAATTACTAATATGAACAAATGAAATTAAAAATAACAAAACAAAACTTGTTTGTGTAGTGTGTGTGTATCCTACGGATCCTATAATGATAATAATAATTTCAAATCAAATCATTTATTTTTGCCAACATGGGTACAGATGATATACAAGTTTTGATAGTGTTCTCCATGCTCTGCCGTCACTTGGGCATGCAAAATTTACACATAAATTACAATATAATATCAAAATACTAAATTATTAAATTATTTTATCTTTCAGGGTCAAGAAGTATCTAGTAGTCAATAATTAAATAAATTTCATATTAAATATATAATAATAATATGCTTAAGCATACGGAATCTACTGAATTTCCTTCTGAATTTTAGCTACATTAAGTAGGTACTTTTAAAAGTTATCTACCTACTTCTGACGTGCAGACTCTACATCAGACGGTAGATCGTGAGTTGTCAGTCCAAATACAAATGTTCCGAGCGCCCTAGTTTGTCGGATTATTCGAAAAAAATACTGCCTTATTAGAAAATTTTCAGCAGCAGGCGAACGAAGCACTAGGCAAGAATCGCTAGAATCCGCTGTATGAGAGAAGCACAGGGCCGGTAAATGCGGCGCTGCCTGGGGAAGACCCGAAGGTCTTCCAACTCCTGCTGCTGCACGAATCCAGTAGCAGCTTGGTGATCATATAGCGATTCCTCGTTTAGATAAACATTCGTATTATTCAATCAATCCAAAATACTACCAAATTCTGACGGAGTTGCACTACGGCCGCTGCGCGTAACGTCCGTTTATGGCCCTATTGTATTCTTGAACGTGCAAGTTTACCCGGATCAGCCGTGTTACAGCCGTTATATCTAATTACACTCAACGTTAGAAGTGCCTGTGATGAGAAAAGAATCACACAGATCAAATTAACATTTTGTGAAACATGGTACTAGGCGAGCGGACTTATCAGGGGATACTTTTTGTCGCCCACACACACGTATAAATGTTAACAATATTGTATGTATTAGCAATATTATGTCGAGTATAGTTGCTTTAGTCAGACTGTTCGGCAATCGCTGTCCGCGGTGCAGTGTTGCCAGACGCCGACGGCGTGTCCTCGTACAGACATGGTCTGAAATCTCGTATTTTATCACACATCCTCGTACATACCATATATTCAAAAATGTATTAAAATCGATTGATTTTCTTGTCAATTACCTACCTACCTACAAGCACTCTACAAAGCAGTTTCGTCAAAAAGTACGGGCAGTTTGTACAAGTTGTACACACCTTACACATCGCTGGACAATCTAGTGTCCATGGTCAAGGTGACAGGTCGTACAAACGGAATTTTGCTTTGGATACTGTATGTAGTATGTAGTATCCGGACTGTAGGTAACATAGTGGACGTGGAATATCGTGGAATTAAAATTGACAATTATGTTATAAAATAAGTATAAGTAAGTAATTATTTTCTACATTTTTGTAATCAGGTACATAATTTGGAAAAAGGAAATCAAGATTAAGACTAAGGCTGAAGTGCTGGAAAATCAAATACAATATCCTCGGTAACTTGACTATCCGTATCGTCTTTATGATCTTCCTGTGTTGCTTTTATTTTGCCTTATAAGTTTTCGGAATTCATTCCACTCAGCATAAAACCTGTCGGCTCGAATTTTACACAGGAGCCCTTTCGGTCAGGTCCCTTTGCGCATTCTGCTGCAAGCAATGTGCCATTGACTGTTTCTGTAATTAGTCGATTCCTCAACTTGGTCTTGATGAGATTGGTCTTACTAAAAACTCGTTCACAATCGGCGTTAGCATGTGGGACAGACAATACTGCTAAAGCAAAGTTGGCCAACTTATTGAACTGCTCCGTCTTTAAAAACATAGCCCAAAACTTGTCTGGCACTATTTCATCACAAATACCCTCAGGATGACGAGCCTTGGCCATAGGTAGCCTTCTCCATTGATCATCATTTTTTTGTTACAAGACATCGTCGGAAGGTGACACGATACGTGGTACAACCTCCATTAGAGGCATCGGTTGGGCAACGGTCTCTGAAGTTTATGGACAAAGCTGACTTGGGTTCAAAAACGTTTAATTTAGAAAGTACTGGATCTTCCATGTTATATCTTTTCCGAATCTCCAAAGCAGCGGTCTGGAAAAAAATCTGTATTAGTAGTATTCATAGGGTTAGTTACAAACTGAAACAATCGAAGACTAAAACAAATTATAGCTAACGGTACCTTGAAAAATGCTATACATTAATATAAATGATGCCTTTTCCGCATGTCTCGCAATTACTTCCGGTTTCTTCATCATATCATATAATTTTAACCTCTAAGTATATCTGGTTCTCTCGTAATTGGTATTGATCATTTTCTGGGTTTACTTGACTGAGCTCTCTTCCTGTTACATACCCGTGGTTAAGATACCGAAGTAGAATTTCTTTGTAAAGTTCACATATCTTGTCGTGAAGCTTGGTCACAACTACGTTTGCTCTTTGGAATTCCAAATTGAATCTTGTAAATAAAACAAGCGCCCAATCCAGGAAACAGAAGTACATGCAATAAAACGGGTCACATAAATTTTCTAAAGTCGATATCGCTCGATTCATTACGTCTGCTTTTGCTTAATTGTCAGCATTTGTTGTAAAATCAATGAAAAACAAACGCAAAGCCTCCCACTGTTCCAGTATTCTAGACACAAATGCAGACAACGACAACCATCTGGTTTGCGATGGTTTCAGAATTTTGTGTGGGTCAACTTCAACAAAATCTTGGAAGGCTAATGAGTCGTTTGTCACTGTTTGAAAAAATTGTAAATGTCTCTGGAAAGCTGTTCAACAGATTCTGGGATCTTCTTACAGGCTTCGCTTGCACATAGGTGTGCTGAGTGGCATACACATTTAACGATCGTGATTCCTGGTAAATCACGTATGAGTCGGGTTTTCACAGAGTTATTTTCTCCCATCATGACATTACACCCATCAGATGCGAAGCCAATTATATTTTTTAGTGGGACACCACGGCTTGAAAACGACTGAATCAATGCAGTGTATAATTTTTCTGCAGTCGCAGACTGAACCTCGTCAGCTTGATTTTTATCAAATAAGTTGTGCAGCTCCCAAAATACGCTACAAATTCTTTAAGTACCGCACGACTACGCAAGCAGTTTTTATCGTTGATATATCGGTGGTCTCGTCAGTTAGCACAGAAAAAAGTGTTTTTTTTTCATTTTCCAGCTAAAGATACTGGTTTTCTGAGCATTTCCTATTACATTTTTTGTTATAGCTGTCAGTTTTGTGCGTTTAAGCTCAATTTCTTTGACCATAGCAGAATCTGTAATACATTCTTTAAGAAGATCGGACAAGTGGTCAGCCACTGAAAAAGGTATATTGTGCTCGGCAAAAAGGCACAAAACTTTATTTCTGCTCTATTTTTATTATTATTTTCAGTTTTTCTACCTACTTGAAACCCCAAAGCCGTTAGTTGCTGCTGAGGTCTTTGTCAGGACGACGAACCAGGGATATTATTTGTATGCTTTATGGATGAAGCATGAGTTTTTAAATTGGTCAACTCAGCAACCATTGAGGTGAGAGGGCAGAATTTGCCTTAGCCCTGTAATTGTTACTTAAATCCGGTAAAAGCCAATCCCTGAAGTTTGGCTAAACGATCCAAGGGGATCGTTTAGCCAAATTTCTCTAAAAGATTGTTGACGGTGAACATTTTTGGTTTCACCTACCTTTTTCGCTATCCACCCGCCAACCTTAACCACTTTACGGGGAGGCGTAGCCGGTCGTTCATATCATCACTGTCACTCTCCATCGTGGTCATGCTAGACTTGGGTAGTTCGCGAACGAAAGACAATAATGAACTAGTTCATTATGAAAGCAGTAACAAATCTTTCGTTCAGTTCCGTACAGACTGTATCTCTAGTTCACTAGTTCGCTTCGCGATTCACCGCTCATTTTGACTCGGGAACTACTAACGACGATCGCTCGTTTCGCGGAACTAAATGAATCGCGACAAGAACCGATCGTGCACGAGCGTGTGCCGAGTTGAGAGCGCGAAGTATCGCCTATCGGCTGTCTCGTTTTTATTTACGTAATAATGTGAGACAGTTGATATGCATCGCTCGCTTTGCCGAACGAGCAATAATATACATTACGCACTTAATAATACGATACAGTTTTCCAGAATTTTGTCAATAGACTATAATTTCATCCGCAATTTTGGGTATTATTTTATATTGAAAATTGAAATGCACTTATTTAGTTCATAGTTCGTAATCGTGTAACACTGACCGGCGAACTAGTGACCTAATTAATAATTTCTTTCTCTTTAAGTTAATTTAGTGATTGATTATTGTTTTATAGTTCCTGTAAATTGAGTAGTTTAAGAATTTAAGATATTTAGTGTAACTAAATAGATAGGTATAGGAAAAGACTTTTGTTTATAGTTGTAAATACAAGACTTCAAAATGAGTGAACAAAAAAGGAAACGAAGTGCCTTGTGGAATCATTTCACAGAAATTGACAATAAAAAGGCTAAGTGTTCGTACTGTTCGAATGTTTTATCGATAAGTGGCGGCAGTGTCGGTAATTTAGGAAGACACATGAAAATGAAGCACCCAACTGATAAGATATCATGTTGATGTAATGTATCTTTAAAAAGTATAGAAACCAATATCTGTTGACCTCGAATCATATAAGCGTACCCAACAGTGATAGGTCAGTTTATACTGGTCAATAGTGAACTAAGTGAACTAGTGAACTAGATGAAAGATATAGTTCATCGTACCGGAAAGATACGTATCTCTCTTTTCTTCTCATTGAACTATTATTCGCAACTCTAGGTCATGCACTTAATTCGACTTAATTTGTTTGAAAATGTCGAAATGTTTATGTAATGTTGTAATGTAATAGTTCGTATCAACAGTTCGTATCTCTCATTGCTGCCAACTTAAAAACTTTTAAATTAGCAACGCGCATGCGCATGCCGCGGCCTCGCGTGACCGTATTATCGGGGGAATCCCCAAGTAGCAGTGTAGTGTTGCAAGCACTGCGCACACCGTTCATTCATTGCGTAAAGTTATAGGTGCGTTCCAAAATATCATTTGTATCAACGAATCTCGTACAAAATCGTACGAGAATGGATGTAAGCTCGTACCTCGTACCAATACCTCTGAATCTCGTACATGTACGAGAAACCTCGTACGGATGGCAACACTGCCGCGGTGAAATAAAATGTGGAAACAGGACAAAGTTAACTATTGTGCTATTGCTTTAATGGATAAAACACGAGTAAAAGAGACACCAATACATCCTATTCATCATTTGAATTACTGCGTGTGGTTTGCGTTCAATCCTTGAGACACTCATAATACCGTTATTAGATATTTTAAAATGTAATTATATTATACTTAAGTAATATTGTTTTCAAATAATACTTTGCGTACTAATCGTAAAATATGGAGGTCAACGGCCGTAATACGATCGATTTAAAAACAAATGCATCTACCAAATACAATAGGGCCATAAACGGACATTACGCGTAGCGGCCGCAGTGTGACTCCGTCCTAATTCTCGCCTTTTCTTAACAGGCACAAGTAATAGCAAGTCATCAAAGAGTCAAGATGATTTCACTGACACTTGGTCCTCCATGAGCATTGTTTGTCTACAATACCAGTAAGTTGACAATATCTACCAAATATATATATAATGGTATGTGTGATATATAATGTGTAGAGTAGATACCTAAGTGTTTGAACTGGAACATCAAGGGAAAACTTGCAGATACGAAGAGCTAGCGAAGCGATACAGAGCTCTAATACAAGCGTATGATGAGCAATGTAATGCATTGGGCATGCGCGACAAACGCCTGAAGCAATGGCAGGAACGCGTGGACTCGTCGCATGCGCACCTCACGCATGCGCACACTGCACTGCTCTCCGTCGGAGAAAAGTATCTAGTGCTTAAAAATAAGAGGAAGATGCAAGTATGTATTTGATGATAACATAAATTAAATAATGAGTCGCCTTTAAAATTATGAGCATTCTACATCTACAAAATACTAATCGCTAGATGCGCGTTCAATATACCAAAAATAACTAGGCTACATTGATATATTATTGCTATTCCCGGTGGATACATATAGATATACGAGGGTCATTCAATAAATACTTAGCCTACAAAAAGTAAACGAACATTTTGGAAAAGTGGCAATTTATTTTTCAACAAAGTCTCCTTTTAGTTCGATACACTTAGCCCAGCGATGCTCCAACTTTTTTAACCCGTCCGAAAAATAATTTTTGTCAAACTCTGCAAAATAGGCCTCCGTGGCGGCGATGACCTCCTCATTCGATCCATATCTATTCTTTGCGAGTGATTTTTTCAGATTAGGAAACAGAAAGAAGTCACAAGGAGCCAAATCTGGAGAATACGGTGGATGGGGCAACAATTCGTAGCGTAATTCGACCAATTTGGCCATGGCAACGGCAGACGTGTGAACCGGTGCGTTGTCGTGGTGAAACAGCACTTTTTTCTTCGCCAGATGGGGTCGTTTTTTCTTTAATTCGGCGTCGAATCGGCCCAATAAATCGGCATAGTAAAGCCCTGTAATTGTTTTAACCTTCTCGAGGTAATCGATGTAGATCACACCTTGTGAATCCCAGAAAACGGTGGCCATAACTTTTCCGGCCGATTTTACAGTTTTCGCCTTCTTTGGAGCACGTTCCCCGGTCTGGATCCATTGTTTTGATTGCTCCTTGGTCTCTGGTGTGTACCAGTGGATCCAGGTTTCATCGACGGTCACAAAACGACGCAAAAACTCCGCTGGATTCCGCTTAAACAGCGCCAAACACGTCTCCGATGTGGTCTCACGGTTGCGCTTGTTTTCTGGTGTGAGTAAACGCGGCACCCATCGCGCCGACAGCTTTCTCATGCCGAGTTCCTCGTGAAGAATATGATGCACTGTTCCTTCTGAAATGCCTACAGTCTCAGCTAGCTCCCGAACCTTCAATCGGCGATCTGCCAATACGAAATCATGGATTTTTTTAATGTTTTCCTCCGTAGCAGCTGTTTTCGGTGCACCTGGACGTGGTTTATCAAAAACCGACGTACGGCCACGTGCAAACTCGTTGAACCAATTCTTGACGGTGGCCATCGATGGAGAAGAGTCACCGTACACAGCATCCAAGCGCTCTTTGATTTCTGTGCGCGTTTTCCCTTCCAAAAATAGGAATCGAATCACCGAACGATATTGGTCTTTTTCCATTTTTGTAAAACCGATCGACACGTTCGCTTCCATAAGTTGTCAAATTAAAACAAATGAAGGGATTGGAATGAACATTTGAAAAAAGAATTAAAAAAGAATGTGCTACACTGTGGTAAAACTCTTTTGAAACTACAGCGCCCTCTGGCGATGAGGCTAGGTACTTATTGAATGCACCTCGTATATTTCTCTGTCAGAAAATTCAAAAATCATTTATTTGGCTAAGAATCAGCACTTTTTGATCATCAAAAGTTACAAAAGACAGCCTCCAAAACCTTCACCGTCCACCACTTCCTAGTGTTTGAGATGGGAAGATGAAGTAGCGTAGCAGACTCCCCAGCACTATCTTTGTCTGTATAGCTTACGAAAAAGATGAGACGACGAGACGAGTGTAGAGCAAGTAAGTGAATTTGTTTATTTGGGGAGTCTGTTTACAAGAGATGGAAATATTGATCAAGATGTGGAAAGGAGAGTAAATGTGGGAAATAAAGTGAATGGTGCTATACATGCGATGGTGACTAACCAGTCGATGCCCAAAGAGGCAGTCTATGTGTGTTTACGAAATAACACTTGAAGTAAACTCAGGTACATATGGCACCTGCAGGCTTAGCATGACACTCTCTATTTCTTCGAAGAATAGACACGGCTCTTTCCATACAAAGTGACATTTCGTTTCTCCGTTTTTGACATCCCACCGTAGAGATCTTTCTACATAAAAAAGGACCTAGACAAAGATCGTTAGAAACGAAATACAAGATGTCAGATTGTAGAAGGATTTCTACGGTGAGATGTCAAAAACTGAGAAACGAAATGTCACTGTATAGAAAGAGCCGTGTCTATTCTTCGAAGAAATAGAGAGTGTCATGCTAAGCCTGCAGGGCGTTTATACGACACCTTGAGTTTTTGAAAGAGACTGTTACACTTGTTATTTATGAGTGATAGAAACGACGCTCTACAAAACCGAACTTAGAACTGGAAGTTCTACAGGGTCAAATTAAATTAGCTAGCGAAACTCCGCAGACGTGATAGGTCAGGGCCGTCATCTACCCCGGTCACCAGGGAGTGTGGAACCGGCAAGAGATGTCGTGCGGTCCATGGCCCTCTACGGGGCTACTGTATGGGCGCGTTCTCTGGCGCTGCGGCCAGCCCGCCGGTTGAGCGTGGCCCAAAGGGTTATGGCCATCCGGATGGTCCGGGGATACCGCACGGTCTCCTGTGAGGCAGCGAGCCTCCTTGCCGGATTGCCGCCATGGGATCTGGAGGCAATAGTCCTCGCGCACGTATGGGAGTTGCGCGAGGAGGCGAAACGCCGGGGCGTAACTCCGCTGCCGCGAGAAATCGCGGCACGGCGGACGGAGCTCCGGCTGGATATAATGGCGACATGAAGAGTACAGTTGTCGCAACCCAGTGCTGGGCACGCCACGATTGCGGCGATAAGTCCCCTCTTTGAGGAGTGGCTAGAGAGGCGCCACGGCGTCCTCACCTTCCGCCTGACGCAGGTCCTCACCGGACACGGCAGCTTCGGGAGGTTCCTGTGTCGGATAAGGCGGGAGGAAACGCCCGGGTGTCACCACTGTGTGGATCGCCCGGAGGATACGGTGGAGGTCTGCCCGGCTTGGGCAGAGCACCGCCGTGTCCTCGTAGAGGCAGTCGGCGGCAGAGATCTCTCGCGTCCGGCCCTGGTTCAGGCCATGGTACGGAGCGAGAGGGCATGGGCAACCGTTACCTCCTTCTGCGAAGCAGTAATGCTCGCGAAGGATGAGGCGGGACGGTTGAGGGAAAGGCAAATTTCGCGCCCACTCGCCACTCGCCCCTAGCCGCTGCAGGAGACGCCCTGGGCGTCGGGAATCCCGGGCGGTTTTCCGGCCACCGTAAGCGCGGGCTTGCGGACGGTGAGCAATGGGTAGCTCACCGTCCGGTAAGGACCACGCCCGGGTCGACGGCACGTTGTATTCCACGTGCGCCTCAAAGAGATGTCGTCAGCACAAGTGTAGGGGTACACTAGGGCCGATGCCTGCCGGGGTCGCGGGAAGGTACTAAAGGGTCACCGAGGCCCCTGGCAACACAGGCAACAGGAAGGAATACGGGTGGGTTTTAGTCAGTAAGAGTCTGTGAGTCACACACCCTCCCGCTCCGCCCAGAGCGGGAGAAATGATTTGATGATGTCCCACCCAAAAAAAAAAATTATGGGTATCAATATCTTAACACGACAAAATAAAAAAAAGATTTGCATTATTGTTTTTTGGGATCAGCGACACCTTGTAGTGTTGTTACGTGAAGTACGAGATGAGAAAATTTGTATTTTTTATTTTTTTATCGTGTTTGATAAATGATAAATGATTTTATTTCTGTAAGTAGGTTTTTACAAACACTTTTACACGTCCAACATATTTTTTTAAACTTGATGAGGTCGGCGTTTCCTATCTGACTACTCAGAGAAGAAAGGCCGAAATAAACTCAGAGGTCACAGTCTCTTTTAAAGTCCAGACATAATCTTGGTCAGATCATGTGAAGACCATGTCGATTGGTGTCTGAAGTGGTCTTTGATGAAAGAACCACATAGATCGAGTGGACCTGTCCAGTCAGTGCACGCATTTGTCAGTAGTTGTGCAGCTCAACTCAGAACTAAAGAAGCTCAACGATTCAACGAACAATACCAAAGAAAGGACTAGGCCGCATAAAATACTAAAACTGCCAGACCATGTTAAAAACAAACTGAGAATAAAACAAAATTAAACAATGACCCACATAGTCTTCACATTTACAATAATTACAATAATATAATACTACACAGAGTAAATATTCATGTCATTGCATAAACAAAATTCATCAATGTCAATGTGTATATCCGGACATAATCTTGGTCAGATCATTTGAGGACCATGTAAGTTGGTGTCAGAAATGGTCTTTTGAGGAAAGAACCACACAGATTTGAGTGGACCTGTCCAGTCAGTGCACGCATTTGTCAGTTATCATGCAGCTCAACTCAAAACTTAAGGAGCTCAATGATTTGACGAACAATAACAAAGAAAATACATTTGCGTAGGCCGCATAAAGTACTCAAACTGCCAGACCATCATTAAAACTAACTAAGAGACAAAAAAAAAACTAACAATGACCCACATAGTCCTCACATTCCTAATAATTAAAATAATATAATACTTTACAAAGTAGATATTCATGTAATTGTTTATATAAAATGTTAATTAGAATAAGAAAATATAAATAGCTAGCAAAATGAAAAGAGTAAAAAAACAACTTTCACTGTAAATTTATTGGAGCAGCTCAATCCCAAGCCCTTCTGCCCTCAATAAAATCTTTAACAGTATAAAAGGCTTTCAGGGGGGTAACCATCACCTCTTTAGCAGTATTATTATAATATTACTTTACAGTGGGAAAGTGATGGAGCTATACAGGACTTATAGCTCCATCTCTTTCTCTCACTGAAGTAATATTGAAATAATACTGCTATAAGAGGTGATGGTTACCCCCCAGGCACAGTTTCTGTTTTATACAACATTTGAATTTATTAAGGCTTAGTTTTTGAATGTGGCTAGGAAGTTTATTATAAAAACGTATATATTGGCATCTAAACGAGCTGCCTATTTTTTGAGCCTGGTTGTAGGAACAACAAATTTGTGTTTGTTCCTAGTATTTACATTATGAATATCACTATATTTTTTATACAAATTAATATTTTTATGTGCGTACAAAAGATTTTCATGAATGTACTGAGAAGCTACAATCATTATATTAATCTCTTTAAATTTGTCTCTGAGTATCTGGGACTTAATTTATAAATTGAACGGATTGCCCCTTTTTTGTAAAACAAAAGTTGTCTGAATATCAGCGGCATTTCCCCATAACAGAATACCGTACGACATTGCGCTATGAAAATAACTAAAGTATACTAAACGAGCTGTGTCTAAATCCGTTAAATCACAATTTTTTATAACGGCTTATGCTGCAGAGCTAAGCTTTACACAATTTATCTATATGGGGCCCCATTGAAGCTTGGCATCCAAAGTTATGCCTAAGAACACAATGGTATCTTCGGGGTTCACTATAGACATTGTCAGTAACCAACTGCTGACGTTTGAGTCTAAATAAAAGTGAAGTGTCGTCTGCAAACAGCACTATATCATGATTGTCCTTTATGAGGCAAGGCAAGTCATTTATATAAATAAGAAACAAAAATGGCCAAAGAGTTGAGCCCTGAGGGACCCCCATTCTTACTACAGATCCGAGTGATGTTTTTCCGTTAACATCAACTCTCTGAATCCTATTACTCAAATATGAAGTAAGAAGATCCAGAGAGGCGTTTCGGATTCCGTAGTGGTGCAGTTTTCTGATCAAAGTTTCGTGAAGAACGCAATGGAATGCCTTGGACAAATCGCAAAAAATACCCAAAGCATCGCATTTATCCTCCCATGCATTATAAACATGTCCTAAAAGTTCAACAGTAGTCGAACGACGGTTTAGGTATTGATACACATCGGGTCTTTGAAGTTTACACAACAAGCAGATTTTTTAAACTGATATTTCAAGTGACTACACTACCTGTGGTTGATGACCCAAATAAACTCTTCCAGCTAATTTCTCTTTTTATTTTATCATGTTTAGAAATCGATACCCATCACGTCAGCGGAGTTTCGCTGAGAGCTAATTTAATTTGACCCTGTTTATTAACGCTCGAGTACTTTATATACTTACCGATACACGTATTCAACTCAGAAGAAATGGTACGAAGACCAGTTAATGGGCATGAGACAGACTCTGCAAGACATGATGGATGTCACAACTCGTGCGCGAATGAAGTTCGACGCGAGGCTCGAGTCGTGCATGGCCAAAGAATGCGACTCTGATGCTGCTCTTCTACTTTATGAAGTAAGTTAGTCTGATTTCTGCCTTTTGATGCGAACACGAAGAAAAACACAGACAAGTAAAAGAAAGTCAAATCAGGGAAATTAACTGTCAAGCAACATGACCACCAAAATAATTATAATGTCCGTATATTCAAACCACAACGGTCATTCTTTGACAGTTGTAGGAAAATTTACGTAGGGTGTCAATTTACGTAGGGTGTCAATTTACGTAGGGTGTCAATTTACGTAGGGTGTCAATTTACGTAGGGTGTCAATTTACGTAGGGTGTCAATTTACGTAGGGTGTCAATTTCCTTAAGAAATCATTTCCCTGGCTCTATATTGAACTGTCGTGACTCTCAACAAAAAGCTACTGAGAATATGATTTTTAAGAATCTCTCCTTGTACACACGGCTAATACATATCAAACTTCCCAGTATAAGCTGACTTCGCATTGTACGGAAATCCTATACAATGCGAGATCAGCTTATACTGGAAGGGTTAGTTTGATATCGCACAGAGATTTGACCCTGTAGGTATATTGCGAATTTAATCAGATTCATGTAGCCGTGTGTACGAATAATTTAATTGGGATGTTATATGGGTAAATCAGTAAGGCCCGGACATAGTGCTTTAGATATTCAGTTCATTGTCTATATTGTAGACTCCCAATAAAATGTAATTCCAGAGCAATTTCGTTAAAAATTACAATAAACATAAATTCGGGTTTTTTAAGGTTAAATTACTCCTAAATGACAAGAACTTATTAAAAACTAATTTTAGTACCGCATTAAGCATATCTTTATATAGAATATAAATTGAAAAATGTTATTAAATATAAAAATAAAAGTTTATTTAAAACTCATATTTTTTAGATTTTGTGGAAAATCTGAATTTCGGAATTAAGTTATGAATGTAAAACGAAAGCAGCGGCCGGAAGCACGCGGCGAGCACTTTCAGTGTGAAATAATTTTTAAGTTTATCTACTGCAATTAAAAGACCTTTGAAAAGCCCGAAAAGGTCGCGCGGACACCCTCTGCAACCCGCGTTGCATCGCTGCCGGCCGCTGCCGGCTTCTGTCACTCCGGCGTGAATCGGCCCTTATTGTCATTGTATAAACCTAAATTGACTGTAGGCGGAAAACGCATTAATTGTTTTAAAATATTCTTACTCCGTCCGTCGTGTCGTCATGCCGCTATGGTTAGTTTTAACACTGAGGTAAACCTCAAACTACCCTGTATAAACCTGTCTACCACAGAAGTTCACCCTAATCCCTGAAACATTTAGAGCAAATTGCGTTTTTCAATAAATCAAAATTGGAAACGCAAAAAACCTCGCCGAAAAATCAACTTTAGCGCAGGGCCAGGAAATGTATGTCAAAAGCCTAGCCTGATATGAACCTAGACGATTTCAAGCAGGTACAGATATTTTTTCCTAGAACATTTTAAAAACAGGCTTTAAAATGGCAATGCCAATTAAAAGAGATACGATTCTTCAGGCTGAGACTGCCTTGTGGCTCGAGCTGAGAAGATGTATTATAACTGCTTCTAATTTTGACAAAACTTGTAAACGACGACCGAATTTGAATTCAGCACCTCTGGTAAAATCTATTTTATATGTATATTTTTGGACCATGTATGCAGCGTCAATAAATATGGCAAAGAAAATGAGATAAAGGCTACTCTCCATTCAAGAGGACATAACCATCCTCAAATGTGGTCTTTTATCGATGAGACCCATTGTTTTTTAGGTGCTTCACCCGACGGACTTTATGAGGAAGGAATCATAGAAAAAAAATGTCCTATATCTATACGCGGTATTGACCCTGATGCAGCACGCCATCAAAAAAAACTGAATTGTTTTTTGATGGCGATAACGTTATTCAGAACTTTACCTTTAGAGATTTGTTCTTATGGAACAAATCTAACTAAGAGAGATGTATTAATGATTCTAGTGATTATAATTATGTAAATACATATTTGTTATGGTCGTGAATCATATACAAACTGACACTGACCCGCAAACTGCAGAAAACGTAAGAAAAATTTGAATTTCGCGGGCTGCCGCTGCGGATCCAGTTTAAATTTTTAGGCCGTCTACGGTGTAGCACTTGGCGTATCACGTAGGGTCGTAGTCGTAGCACGCAGCATGTAGCCGTAGCATGTAGCACGTAGCGATCCGTATTTACCTTCCTGCGCGCCAGGCTTATAGACAAATTATTTCATTGTGTGTATCTAAACCTAAGATCCACACTAACATTTCCCTATTATAATTCGATAAATGCTTGACTTTCGTAATGTAATAATAATTATAATATAGGTACCAATTTTACTAAGCTTCACTTATTTAATTAATGTACCTATTCAATAATTTTGCATGCTAGATTTAGTGAACAGACAAAAAATAAATCTCGATCATCTGTAATTTAGTACAACAACTCTTGCAAATAAATATCATTTCATTTTAGCTTTGCAAAATGTGATTGTAAGTCATTGGCGCCGATTCCCTTGTTCACAAACTAAACTAAATTTAAGTTCAGTGCATCTTTTTCTTTCTATTTCATTAAGAAAAGGACAGAAGATAAATTTTAGTTTAGTCCTGTCAAATTAATCAGCGCCTGTCACTACTCCATACAAGTTTAGACGTGATTAAAAACTTGCCTACTAAAATTACGTCAATTTACGTCAAGCGCTGATTAATTTGACAGGACTAAACTAATATTTATCTTCTGTCCTTTTCTTAATGAAATAGAAAGAAAAAGATGCACTGAACTTAAATTTAGTTTAGTTTGTGAACAAGGGAATCGGCGCCAGTGTATTGTATTTGTATTATATTTTTAACCGTCTTCAAAAAAGGAGAAGGTTCTCAATTCGTCTGAATCTCTTATTTTTATGTATGTATGTTCAGCGATAATTCTTTACCATGTCGACTGATTTCGATGATTCTTTGGTCAAGTTCTGTTCTGAGTGGTTTTTAAGGTACCTTCAATAATACGATGTTGATGATGTTATAATATTCCTAATATGTAAAATATATACAGAGTAAGAATTTGTGCGGTAAGTTGGGAGGGGAACCCACATCAATAAAATGAAAAAAAAAAAAAAAACTTTTTTGTAAAAAGTTTTCCAGTATATTTTTTATGTTAATGTATTTTTTATGTACTAGTGACCCACCCCTGCTTCGCACGGTTCTTATGACTTGACAAAACATCGAGATTTCTCTATTATATGTTCGTTTAATATAAGTTGCCGCCCATTGTATATTTTGTAGTGTATATTTTTATTTTATTTTTGTAATGTATAATAAAGTATAATAAAATATATATATAAATAAATAAATAAGTTAGTATATACATAAACCTTTCGGAATAAATTTTGTAAATGATTGTGAAAGTCACGTCAAAATCCGTTGCGTAGTTTAGAAGAACAACGCGGTCACAGACCCAAAAAGTGACCTTAATTTATTATGTGTATGAAGGGGCTTGTGGCTAAGCCACACGGGTCGATCGATCAGGTTGAGCTATCTTTACATACCAAGACCCCTCCGTGCCTCGGATAGCACGTTAAGCCGTTGGTCCCGGCTGACATTCGTGAATCTTTGATTTTTCTAGTTACGGGTCGTCAGAAGCCCGAAAGTCTGACAACCAGTCTTATTAAGGGGTATCGCGTGACCCAGGAACTGGGTTGTGGAGCTCAGATAGGCAGTCGCTCCATGTAAAATACTGGTACCTATTCAGCTGCATCCGGTCAGACCAGAAGCCGACCCCAACATAGTTGGGAAAAGGCTAGGCAGATGATGATGATGTGTATATGTACTTATTGCGTTTTATGTTTTCAGATACGTAAATGCAACCTCCTGTTTCTTGAAAACATGCAATTAAAGGCCCTTATTGAAGAGTTAATTCCGGGCCAGGTTAAATGGAAACCATGACCCATTTTATATATTTAAGCTTTCACTTCCAATTACTTATTTAGATAGATATTAAAGAAACACATTGTATTAAATAATAGTTTTATTTGTAACGTTTAAACATAACAAGTAAATATAACAGTTGGTATTTAACAATCAACTTACAAGAAGTATTGCTTGCGAACTTTTGATTTTAACAATTATTATCGTTTTCGCTCAATTAAACAATTATTTATTAAAAAACAGTTATATCCTCCTCGAAACTTTGATTCGATTTGTTCTTAAATTGTAACGGTTTCGAAAGAAAACACACAAAATGAATTTATACCTACTTATAAAAAATAGTATCAGACATTATAAACTAACTTAACCTACCTAAATCTTTTAGAAAGATTAAATACCCACATTTTGGGTAATTTATTTAAAATTTAAGCTCAGGGAGGGCACTCTGTATGCGATTACTGATAGATGACTGGAAGAATATACTAGGTACAGTCACGAGCATAAATATGCTCAGCAAAATTATCTGATTTCATTATTCATCTATTCATCCATTAATATCTGTCGTCAAGATAACGGCAAATACATGTGATCATTTATGGAAGGCATATATATTATACAAGTGGCAGCACAAATATGTGACATCGAAGGTGCACCAAAACTATCCGACGCGACAAGCGATGCCAAAATATAGGATACTGCATCGACTTCAAAAAGATGTCAGGGGCGGCCAATTCAAGCGTGGCAAACAAGTGCACAACTCAACTTTGCAATAGATGAAAGACGCAGCACTTACAATCATTCTCTGCGGGTTGCAAGCGGGCGCAGTTGAATTCTGCCAGGAACTCAAGGAGCGGGTAGGATAGAAAAGATTCGGATGTCTTACATATCAACGATAAACACGCTGTTTTTTTCAAAATGGTTCCCAATAATAATCTCTTACTTAATGCGAACAAAACAAAAATGTATTCAGTTTTGATTATCAAATAATGAGACTTAAGACATTTTGTTTTACTAACTCTGCCTTCTCTTTATATCTTAGAAAGTATTTTGTATGTTCGCAAAGAGTTAGGAGTTTTCAAAATAAGAAGCGATTTCAATAATATAAATAATAATACTAATAATAACACGTAGTACCTAAACATGAAATTGTGAGACCCAAATTTAGATAACACAAAACAAGCAAATAATTTCTTATCAACAGTATCCGCTTTAATAACAAGTTGCCAAAGCCAGTAAAAGAACTTGGCGATGCAAACCCACATCAAACGTGTCCTTATCAAAAAAGCAATTATAAGATTAAAAGACTACGTTGAAGACAAGGAAGTTTGGCACGTTTGTTGACAGGCTCTGTTCTCCCATACCTATTAACACTAATTTGAAAACATTGTAAAAGCCAATTATTATTAAAATAGTTACCTTGGAGATTTTGTCGGCTCTTCTCTATAGGGAACGACCAATTGAAACCGTGCACCTAGGTTCTGACGTTCCATAAGTGCCCATGTAGGTGGTTTATGTGAAATCAAATATTTTGGTGAGACTTGATTTGATGTCACATATTTGTGCGATCACTTGGATAAGCCTATCACAAATGATTACATATATTTGCCGTCATCTTGACGACAGATATTAATGGATGAATCATGCAATCAGATATTATTGCCGAGCTGTCCATAGTAATATATTTATGCTGGTGACTCTACAGTAGGTGCTCGTAACTAGGTACACGTGCAAGGTGGATTTTTGAGACGGGGCACTAAGGGCAGGTACCACGAACTTTTTTTTTCGGCCAGTCAGTCCATCGTAAAAAAGTGGGTTGGAGTTTCATTTCCCACCACATGTATGGGTAGTTTTTTTGCGAGTTCTGACTTTTCTAGTACTCAAACCTCAGTTGGTCCCATAGAGTTTTGTGATCCTTATAAGAAACAGGCATCAAAAAAAGTTTTTATGAAGAACTGCCCCTTTACTCGCTCACTGTATTTTTTTTTTTTCAAAATCTGTGACTGCAAACCAAAATGACTCAAAAAGTTAAGGACAGATTTCTCCTAAGACCGTTTTCTTGTAGTGACAACGACGGCCTATCTCAAAAATCCAACCTGTATAACGTCTCAAAATAATAGTGTAAAATGTCATTAAGGGGGAAAGTAGGTTGACATTTACTATGCCACCATCATAAACATACACACACAAACTTACACTTTTTTCCTGTGGGGTACGCAGAAACTACTGAACGCTACTTGCTACGATCCTTACAGAGGTACTATTTTTGCATCGTTTACGTTCATACATTTACGTTCATATAGTCATACACGTTGAAGCACTCTAAATACGAAAATGATAATCTGCTAATTTATATCTTATAGATATAAATTAAATACCCGGCTGATTAAATTGCCCCACAGAAAGACGACGCGACGGTGCGACGCGATTCTTATAGAACAATTTGCGTGAAGTTTTCAAACTTCATGCAAATCACGCCTGTCTGCGGGAGCCGTAAAATGAAACACCGAACAGTTGTTTTTTTTATTAAGTTTTATTTCTTTTTAAGTTATTCCTTTGAAAGTTTTCATGACTAACCAACCACCAACCTACTGGGTATTACCCATTAAAATATTTTACACCATTATTGTTAGACGTGCGTCTTTACCTAGGTAATTACAACAACCGTTATAGTCGACCTCGTAATTATTACTTTCCCAGTTTTGACAACAATTCCACGAAAATTTTAAAGTCGCTAAGGTAGACCTTATCGTTTTATGACGTGCAAGTGACATTGAACCTTAGGGTAACAAAGCTATTACTTAGGGGTACTATTTTTGAGGTACTATTTTTGCATCGTTTACGTTCATACATTTACGTTCATATAGTCATACACGTTGAAGCACTCTAAATACGAAAATGATAATCTGCTAATTTATATCTTATAGATATAAATTAAATACCCGGCTGATTAAATTGCCCCACAGAAAGACGACGCGACGGTGCGACGCGATTCTTATAGAACAATTTGCGTGAAGTTTTCAAACTTCATGCAAATCACGCCTGTCTGCGGGAGCCGTAAAATGAAACACCGAACAGTTGTTTTTTTTATTAAGTTTTATTTCTTTTTAAGTTATTCCTTTGAAAGTTTTCATGACTAACCAACCACCAACCTACTGGGTATTACCCATTAAAATATTTTACACCATTATTGTTAGACGTGCGTCTTTACCTAGGTAATTACAACAACCGTTATAGTCGACCTCGTAATTATTACTTTCCCAGTTTTGACAACAATTCCACGAAAATTTTAAAGTCGCTAAGGTAGACCTTATCGTTTTATGACGTGCAAGTGACATTGAACCTTAGGGTAACAAAGCTATTACGAGGTTGTCTACGCTTAAATCTATATACTACTTCTTTTACTTTATAGCTTTTTAGTTTTTAGTCTTTGGCACCACTGGCTATCTGCTGCCGTTTGATATAGCACAACACATTGATCCAGAGGAAGGATGCTGAGGCCACGTACGTGACTCTCAGATAAGAAGGAATTAAGAGGAAGTTCACGGTCTGTACCGGGACCCAGAATGTTTGATTTGCAATAAAAGCCGTTTTATACTTCTGTCGAAGCTCTTCAAAGATGTCTTGCTTTCCTTCCAGAACACTTAGAACTGTAAAAAAAAAAAATATATATTACTTTCCTGTCTCGTTGTTCTAGTCTGGGTCGGGCTAAGTGTTATTGGGTTTTTATATCTGGAATTTCTCAGTAGAAGCCCGGAGTCTGGACTTGTGCCCGGTTGATGGCAATAAGCTCGCTCCCTATTATTACACGGGACATAATTAGCGAAATGTAGGTGTACTACAGGCACACCTCTGGAAACAAGGCGTGATGTTAAGAATTATTTTTCTATTTTTACATGTTTTATATCTCGGGACCATGGGGTCGTGGTCTCTGGAAGGCGTACGAAGGGCCGAAGCCAGCTCGCAGAGGGCTCTTAGACAATTTGAAATGAAAAGAGGCACCAACCGACGCTTATCCCTGTATGCACTACGCAAGTGCACCCAAGGACAATCCCCGGTTGGTGCAGGAGTATTGCAGAACATGGAAACAAAACATATTGGTCTATGGGTTTGGGTGGCTATAGTGGATTGGTAACCTAGAACTATGGAAGGACTATGTCCCCTGCCTGATCAATGATATGTAATACACGGTTAAAATGGCAGCGGTGACAGATAGTGACAAGGGGACAACACTTCCTGAGTTGCGAGGAATGGAAAGGTATTCCACGGCTATCAGGACAATCCCGGAAGTACGATCAAAAGATACCTATCAACATCTTATTGGAATATACTTTCTTCCTGAGAGCACGTTCGCTCTTGCGAATCTCCACTCAAGCCGGCCAATAAAGGCAAGAAAGAGGTGGGATCTCCGTCCCTTGTCAGTTTTCACTCCAGCTGGCCAATAAAGGCAAGCCAAAGGTGAGGAACAAGATTTCTCCCGGGAGATAGGGTCCGTGGGGTAGCTACTGCCCAATGCCGTAGTAAGAAAAATAGTTCCAAAATGGTCCCAAATATATAAAAAGAATGACTTACTAATAAAGAACAACGCCAGCAGCGTAGGCGTCATTAGAAACTGGTCACACGCTACTTTCGTCAGCACCGTTTTCACAGCCGTCCCGACGAATTTCTTATCCAGGAATTTGTACCTGTGAAACACATAATATTTTGTAAGTATACAAAAGATATATTCGATAAGGACATTCCACAAAATACGTTGAGATTCATGAACTTATATCTTGCTGACTCGGTACCTACATCGTTGGTGTTAATGGCTGTCGCAAGCGCATACTCAGCGTGTGTTTCACGTTCGATCCCCGAGTTTTCGAACTACTTATTATTCAAAAATCTAAATCAAAATATTTTATTTCACATAAACCTACATGGGCACTTATGAAACGTTAGCAGCTAGGTACACAGTTCCAATTGGTCGTTCCCTATGGTGAAGAGCCGGCAAGAATCTCCACAGTTACTCTTTTAAAAATAATTGACTTTTACAATGTTTTCATATTACTGTTAATAGGTACAGACGTATAGACAGTGTAGGCCTGGCAACAAGTACCAGGTACTTAATAAAATAGAAAATGGTCAACAAATCTACAGTCTATTAAGCCTACAACGTATTCCCAAAATATAAAAGAATCTAGGTACTTGTATAAAATATTAATAAAATAAAAAAATAAAAACTTACAATATACCAAAAGACATGATTGCCATTAGCACAGGCTATTCCGTGTATACATTCTCTTTTATTATTTTTTTTGGTGGGAAATTATCAAATAACTTCTTCAGCCGTATTCCTTCCGTTGCCTGTGTTGCCAGGGGCCTCGGTAACCCTTTTGGACTTCGAGACCCCGGCAGGCATCGGGCAGGTAGCAGGCTGGAATCTAGATTTGTGCGAGACTACCTAATAGTTAAGAGGGCCCTTCCCGGTCCGTCTATCGTCAACGCGAGCATGGTCGAAAAGGTTGTTGTTTCATCCAGCGCAGGTGAGAACTACTGACAAGCAAGCGAGAACGCGATAACATTGAACGAAAAATAGTGTGCGGAAATTTCATAAAACTTGTTTCAGGAAATCGTGTGTTTTTGAGTGAGCCTTACAAGTTTGTGAAACAATAATGTTTGTCATTTAGAATCTCTATTACGTGTGCGAGGTTTCTATGAAGATGTTTTCTTTACTTTTACAATTTATGAGTACATTATGAACGCCCAAAGTTCAGGTAAAGTTTGTGCAAAAAAGCAGATTTTTGCAGGCTTTTACTGAGTTTGTTTCTCCAAATTTTTTTTTTTTTTGCTTTTTGAAACCTAGTTATAATGCACAAGATACCTATTAGTTCAAAATTTTCAAAGAAATATGTGTTACAACGCCATAATCACGTACGAGCGTTTGTATGAAATGTATGACGATCGTCATTGTGAAACTAAATGAAATTGATTGAATAGAACTGGTGTTAAATTACGTGCAACTAATGGCACAAAATATTCTTCACATTTTAAGGTTGCAATAGTACAATATGGAACTCAACTATAATCACATGGAACTAAATAGTTGCAGCAGTTCCATATGAAAGAAATTTCGGCTATAAAACGTAGTTTAAAATTACATGGAAGTAATGGTACAAAATATTCATTTTTTTAGGTTGCAATATATCAATGTGGAACTAGCTATATGGAACTAATGGGAATAAACGGCTCTTAAGACACAGGCTCGCCCCTATTATATGGGACTTTTAACAGACGAAATGTGGTTTTAAACGCCCCTGCCTGCCTCTTCGGGGAATAATAAGACTGATGTGATGGTATGTTGTAATAACTTTAATCACCTACCAATAATATAAGGTAGGAGCGTAAAGAGTGCTGCCTACAGCGACAATACGCGCTCCCGATAGGGGTTTGTAGTCTGGCTTATCAGGCTGAAACAAAACAAAACATAATTATCAGCCATAATAATCCTACTAATATTATAAATGCGAAAGTTTGTAAGTATGGATGGATGGATGTTTGTTACTCTTTCACGCAAAAAGTAATGAACGGATTTGGATGAAATTTGGCACACCGATAGTTTATAACCAGGAATAACACATAGGATACTTTTTATCCCGATATACCTACGGGGTCAAAACTTATGCGGGTGAAACCGCGGGGCGCATCTAGTACATTATAACTTTAAAGGCATAAAGAGCCACAGCTGGGACTGTGAGAGGAAGTCACTGCGAAGTCTGCATCACTGCTAATTTCCTTTCAATCACATTCCGAGAGTTTTGATGGATATTTCTAATCCATTGCTTCATAGGTTTCATAAATTCGTCTGATCAACAACGTAAATAATGCAATGAACGTAGCTGAACTGTCAAAATAAAAATAATTGCGATCAATTGTCATTTCATGTGTGCTACGCAATTACGCAAAACCCCTCTGGTTACAAGAATGTTCATCAACATGCAATTCCAGAGCTAAACAGTCTTTTTATCGATGAAATAATAGTATTGACAGATATATTACATATATGTAGGTATACATGTATCTAATGTATAGTACCTACCGATAGTGTAAACAGTTCGTTATGACGTCATCACGCAGAGATAGTAAGCGACACATAGGCGTTAATGCTTCAATGGTAGCGTGGCCGAGCGGTCTAAGGCGCTGGTTTAAGGCACCAGTCTCTTCGGAGGCGTGGGTTCGAATCCCACCGCTGCCAAACCTTTTTGTACTTTTTAACAATTTATTTCCTATTTTTACATTAGGAACCAGTTTATAGGATAATAAAATTGAAATTATTTCGGAATCCTCAAATTATGAAGTTATATTTTTCATCAAATCTTTCATATTGTTGTAGACCTAGACTTGTGACCTACCTATGACGGAATTAAATATTCTTATATGATCAAGGTTAAATGCTTTTAATTCCCCAGGAAGGATTTCTGATAAGATTTCCGTCTTTAAAAAGCGTGTCAAAGAACATTATTTCTTCATTCTCTCAGTTTTTACTATAAAAAAATGGCTGAAATATGACAAAGATCGTTGAGGATGTCGAAAAAATCATGCCGATTGGGAGCTTTACTAGCGTGTGTCGCGTAAACCAATAGAGTTATATCAAATCAATGTGTTACGGAATTATTCCTCTTTGAATTATCTATTAAACTGTAGCAACGCTATATATGTCTACCTGCATTTTTCATTTATCTCTGGACCCAATTATGAAGTCGACGCAGACGAAGTCGCGGGCAGAAGCTAGTGTACTATAAAAATATACATATATGCACACAATATTCATACAATAACAAAAAACAGAAAATACTCAAAACAGTATTGTGTGCCTCACCGCCTGCGCCAAATATGAAGCCTAAGTATGCAGCAATATAAATAGTTTTGTAATCACGGTTTTAATAGAGGTGGGAAAAATCAGCACTTTTATGCGAGATATGTCAAGGCCACAAATATCTCTACGGTATCTATGACTATTCGATGCGCAAAATTTGTTGTTACGGGATGATTTATTTATTTTAAAACACATACAATTATCATCACTGGCTTGCCTAATACGATAGTGTAGTTATATTTATACTTATAAAAGCCTACAAAGATTAGACTTACAATTACTGTATTATTATGAACAGCCAAGAGTAATTTTAAAATACGGCCCGGGTGAATTCACTCAGAGTGCAATTAAAGCAGTCAATCTGTTGTGACTCCAAATTGAGGGCGCGTCAGCGGCGCGTGCGCAGCACCGGCCGCCTTCGTCGCCCCACGTGCCCATCAGGTCATCAGGTAAGGTCATGACCTTCCTCATGAGGATGATCTTTTATTTAGCATAAATAGAATATAGCATGTTGCCAGCAACATTTTCCGCAACACGAAAACATGTTGTGCAACTTTTTTATTAGGATTAGCCGTTAGCCGTCACTCACCAAGTACATCTTGTTGAAGGTCTGCTGAGTGAACTCTGCAGCCGTATAGAAGGTGGCGTACACCGTCACGTTGGTGATCAAGGGTCGCTTCTTTAGCGACTGCTGGAACATGCGCTTCAACGTGCTCAGCATGGTTACCTCGGAGGTGAAGCGAGGTGTGACCTGGAGGAAATGGAGACACTTGTAGAATATTCCCATTTAAATTTCATCTATGAGTTGATTAGATCAGTCGGATAATTCGTGATCTCCACTCTTTTTAGGGTTCCGTAGTAAACGAGGAACCCTTATAGTTTCGCCATGTCCGTCTGTCTGTCTGTCTGACCCCACTGTAGCTCAGAGACGCTTAGTACTAGAAAGCTGTAATTTGGCATAGGTATACATATTAATCACGCCGACAAAGTGTTAAAAATGTTTTTAGGGGCACGTTTTTTTTCTCGTCTATCCCATAGTGTGGGGTATCGTTGAATAGGTCATTCAAAAATATTGCGGGTCTGTGTACACTACTTTTCCATTCAACCATTCAAGGAACCGTTTGCGTAATATTAACCATTAAATTGGTGTGTCCCCAAGCCAGCTAAATGGTTGTTTATGGAAAAAAAATCATGACATGTACATATAATGAAATTAAAAAGAAAACTATCAAAGCTAAGTGGGCTTCGCAAGTTAACGAGTAATAATCGACCAACCTAAATTTACAGTTGGAGAATTGACCGTGGCATATATCGATGTATGGGAGAACATGTTCTTCAACTACAATGTTAAGTGTGGTTTTGGGATAAATTCATCCCAACTTCCAAACTACTACAACAACCCTTCATTGTGCGTGGTCCGACGCGCACTTGGCCGGTTTTTTTTTTATATTTTCTTCTTATTCAATGTTCTAAGCACCGCCAATTAGGTAATTATCCTAATTCCAAATCGAATCCTAGACTTTTGCCTACTATCAGCAGCCGAAGCGATACCATCAGCAGAGAACTCTGACTAATAATTGTATTGAGAGTTTTTGAAGCCTGCATTTTACATAATAAACTTAACTTTTTCATGAAGACTTACGAGTACCTATCTCACTTTTGGTATAGCTTCGTTTTCCTGATTTAGCGTTTAATTTATGTCCAATTGCTAAAAACGCAAACGTAAACGACTAACCTAAGTATCATGGTTGACCTCTGAATCATTACCATTTCAACCTACTCTAATTAGCATAGCGCGTGCATTGTGTGTTAGTGATAGGACTATTTATCGTTACGTAGTAGGTATACCTCCGTATAATTTGAATGCAACAGATAGCTATTACCATCAAGTAAACTGAATGTATCAAATCGATCCAAATTATCATTTACACTACCACTACTCGCCGCCGCCGGCGGAAAGTCCGAAAGGGATACCGTGGCCTCTGGCCACGACACAGGCAACGGAAGGAACACGGGTGGGTTTTAGTCAGTAAGAGTCTGACACACCCTCCCGCTCCGCCCAGAACGGGAGAAGTTATTTGATAATTTCCCACCGAAAAAAGAAAGGCTTAGCATAAAGCTTTCTATTTCTACTCTACTATAGAATAGAAATCGTTTGTCTACAGTTCTCGGTAGAAAACTGTCAACTGTCTACACGGAAACGTCATTTTTACCCTTCCGTCGACAAAACGCTTCTCTACGGTTATCGTGCTAAGCCTGCTGGAACACTCTGCGAGATATATCTATACGTATAAATTTGTTATGAAAACTCTCAAATATTCGTTACATGTGCAGTAGATTGAGGTTTTAAATTATCTTTTGAATAATTTTGAGATAACAACAATAGTCCTCTAAAAACGTCAGCCATGGTAACCAATCTCACCGGAGACCAATTTTCGGCGCGGGAGATATTATAGTGCAGAAGTGCGTGCGCAGACGCAGGTGCACTCTCTCTCTTCCCTCACTCTCATAGCCCAATGGGACGGCAATCTGACACGACCGGAGAAAGATCAGGCGGAGGGCCACATGCTTCCCGAGACACGGGGGTATCATACCGGCAACTTCCAAACTCCGGGCATTTACTAAGAAATTCTTAATGGAAAAACCTAATAACACTTTTGCCAATTTTTTTCACAATTTGCCCGATCCGGGCTTTGAACCCAGGACCCCCCAGGCCCAGCAGTCGCGCTTGGGACCACGAGACCAACAGGACAGTCGATTGATAACAATGAAGGCTGCAAACAAAAGACTATGAAACGTTCGAGTGTTAAATTGACGAGATAAGAATTACGCAAACCATGTATCCTATCATAAGTTGATCTGATGCAATGGTGCCGATTCCCTTGTTTACAAACTAAACTAAATTTAAGTTCAGTGCATCTTTTTCTTTCTATTTCATTAAGAAAAGGACAGAAGATACATTTTAGTTTAGTCCTGTCAAATTAATCAGCGCCTGTCACTACTCCATACAACTTTAGACGTGATTAAAAACTTGCCTACTAAAATTACGTCAATTTACGTCAAGGGCTGAATAATTTGACAGGACTAAACTAAAATTTATCGTGTGTCCTTTTCTTAATGAGATAGAAAGAAAAAGATGCGCTGAACTTAAATTTAGTTTAGTTTGTGAACAAGGGAATCGGCACCAATGTCAACAAAACACAGAAGATATAGAAATTAAGGTACGTATTCTAAAATTTCTTCGAACATGATCTTGATATGTACAGTCGCTAGCACATCAAGTTACCAAACTGTCAAATTTTCTCATTCGATTTTGAACACCATCAACATTCAAGGTTTAAAATAATTTGCAGGAATTTGACAGTTTGTGGTAACTAGATGTGTTTCATACTAAATCACTACTCAAATCGCGACCGCGACCGCGTACCGGTGGAAGGCCTCCTACAAGGTGGACCAATGACCTTGTGAAGGCCGCAGGAATCCGCTGGATGCGGGAAGCACAAAACCGGTCGAAGTGGCGGTACTTGGGGGAGGCCTATGTCCAGCAGTAGACGTCTTTCGGCTGAAATGATGATGATGACTACTCAAATCGTGACGAAATCGAGACTAGCTTGAGTGTTTTTCTAGAATAAGTGCTAGGCAGCCAGGGGCCTGGACTCTTCTATTTGTATAATACATTAAAAATCTACCTCGCAAGCGACCTCCTTTACATATCGCGCAAAAAAGGCTTAATATGGTTTGTAAAAATGCTCTGTTTAGCTAGTGTGTAGTGACCGACTGATTAACGAGACAGCTGATGGTGTAGGTATCCTACTAGAAGCTATACCTACCTATAGCTACGCAGCACCAGTAGATAATAAACTACACTTAAATAATTATGTTTTGATGAAACACGCAAAATATCCATTCTGTGTCAGCTCCGTGACTCAGCTGTATTTTTATAGAGTTTAATTTTCAATGTCATATTGTAGAGTTCAACTTTTGCATATACTATGCATTCATATCTTTCAAAGATTTCATATTTAAATACATACACATTTTGCGTCGCTCGTATCAATGTTTTATCGAGTTATCGAAGTCTCGCATACTTAAATGCTGTCAACCGACAAGAAACATTATTTACATAAGAAATTAAAACTTTGTTCTTACCGATAGCAGTGAAATTATTGCAAGTAAGAAGGAATAATATAAATACTAGATTAAAATCGAAATTAACCCTGTAGGTACAAACCTGCAGTAATGGACTGAGATTGGAACAAGGGAGAGGAAGGACACTATTTGTAACGAGTGTAAAATAACAATTTTATTCAAACAGACTGTTGAATTGAAATAATATACCAACATTTCCATACAGAATCTTATTATCATAACTACAATAATATGACTTGAAATGGATATAGGATCATCAACGACTAAACAAAGTTTATTTTACCATGCAAACAACATCAACTCGATTCTCGAATATTTTATGATGTCATTAGGGAAATACACTTACAAAGGATATAACTTACGATTCTGTCCTTGATCTACCGCTTAACAAATAATAAACACTTATTGTATTTCACTATCAGTAAATCCAAAGTATTTGAATACAAGAGAGACACTTTACGTCGTATTATCATGCGCAGGCGACTTGTATCAGCTGTTATTCAAACCGAACTGGTCCCCTCATCGCAGTCAACTGACAATTGGCTTCAATGGAATAATTAAGCGTCGTGTTCGTAGAACATTCACTCCGATACAAATTTGACCTTACATTGAGTCTACCATTTGTAACTGGGGTAGCACCAATAGTTTGAACGTAAGTATTGTAGCGTTACCGCATTTTCATCAAAAATATTATTTCGCAGTTCTGTAAAAGCGCAAAAAATAAACCAAAATGTAGACTGTTGTTTTTCTATCTCAAATTGGACACCCAACGATATATTATGACATAATCACAACATTTAACATATACATTTAATTCCGATCATGCTAGCACATATCATCAAGTTTTCTTCATCTCACCTCGTGTGAAAATTCCTTTGCTGCTGCTCATCCTATATCCACTATATCAATGACACTTTCTTTTGACAGACGTATTTACGTCCATTCGACGGCGAATAAAGTGTTACCACAAATAATAAGTTATATCGGCGACCAACTTCCGTATCAAAACTTTTCTACGATTACGCAAGGAATTGTACCGCAAACCTGCATTCGGTTTTGAGGCAGTCTGGAGAATGACGGGAACTCTCAGCAGTCAGCTGTCCAGTACATTTGCGCGCGCAACAGAATCTGGTTTACTGCGCAGGTAGAGAGAGGTACATCTGTATAGCGGATAACGCTACAGTCACACCTAGAGGCTTTGACGAACATTCCTGTTTTCTCGATAACCGGAATACGAATATTTTCTGTTAGGTATTTTCAGAGAATTAATCGCTCAGTTTCTTACCTAGTAGAGGGAGGACAGCCAAAGAAACGATTGGAAGGATGGATTGTGTGGAAGATGATCCGGCTAGAAAGGGATTAAATAGTGTAAATACCTATAATAAGATGACGGCTAACGTATATGTATGGACAAATAACGCAGTCTACCCAGACCTCAAATAAATTGGGATAAGGGCAGGGGATAATGATGAGTTGATGATTATATTACAATCAGAAAAGGTATTATGGGCGTAGTACCTAAGCCCATGGCCTGACTTACAGAGCGTCAGCAAATTTGCCGAAAAACAGATACAGTCTAGTTTTGGGGCTGTTGCGGAAACACAAAAATTCGCCAAAGCTCAGTTAGTGTAGCGACAGCATTATACTGTCCGGGGTAGGGCTGCAATCTGCAAAATCATTAAACTAAGACAAGAAGTTCGACATTTGAAATATAAGTTATATGTTTCAAAAGTAATGTACGACGTTTGTGATGTATCTTTTAACAATTTCTGGACTACACTCTGTACTCATAATCTCTGTACTTCTCTGTACTCATTGCATTGTGCATTGAAATATGCTGGAAAAGATCATATATTTATTGGATAAGATCATGGTAAGAACATGGTAATGTTCGATGCCTATGTCATGACCGTATTTATAAAAGAGTGAACCTTTTCTTAAAAGAGGTTAGTCGTTTTTATTGTTTTTTTTTGTTGTTTTTGTTTATTCGAAGTTTAGTTTTAAATGCTCTTTTTTTGTTATTGTATTTCTTGTGCAAGTCCCAAATAAAATATTTTTCTTTCTTTCTTTCTTTACATATTTTATCGATATGGCATAGTGCAGCTAGCCTAGACAGTTAGCCGTGTTGTGGTCCTACAATGTTTATCTTTGAAACGCCTGTTTCTAAACTGCAAAAGATGAGTAAACACAGCGCCTCTTATTGCTTTCCATACAATTCAGGGAATTAACCATTTTAACTGCAAGTTAAAATATTTATTTACATAACCAAATTACAAGATGATTATTAACATTAGGGTGATTCCTTCGTTTCGTGCAAATTGCGACGATCCGCGGAATAAAAAAAAATGTTAGATTTAACATATTTTTTTTTTATAATTCGAGTTAATATCGTCGTCACATTCATAAAAAGTGTAAGGCACTTTTTTACATTATTTACTTACGGAGATATGGCTAGCTGAAAATCAACAACAGGATGGTGATGAAAACTGTATGGATTGTAATGAACTAGGGTGAGATGGTAATGATATAACTCGGGAAGGTAATAAATGGGCTAGGATAGGAATGAACCTTAATAGACGGTAATTTTATAAAGACAAATAAAACAATGATTTACAGTAATCAACATGTATTTTATTTCTAATCAGACTTTTAATTCTGTTCAGTCTCAAAAAACACTTTGTGGAAGGAAGCATAATCACAGTTCTTAATTAGTTAGGTAATTAATGGTTATAGACTCTCAACCAGTAGGTAGCCAAACAAATTTACAACATTGGACTGATTTGTACAACGATCAATATTGAATATAATAAGTCTACTATTTACTAATAGTAATAAGAGAAGCTAGAATTTTTGGTCTCAGACACAAAATCACAGTAATAACGTAAAAAATAAACTTCTAAAAGCTAACAATTATACAGAATAACCTGCTCTACAATAGGCGTTACAAAACTATAACAGGTAATCAATATTTTCGTTTCTATCGTATACAATAACAAAAACAGTTAAATATTGTTACTAAAAAATAATCTAAACAATATTAAAAAATCTTAATATTAACCGATTCTTCTATCGAAAACAAACACAACGTACCGCTAAGACTATTGAGATTTCTCTTAAAAATACAGTAGTAGGAAAATAGAAATATAAAATCACAAACATTGAAAATCCTAAAAAAAATTTAAATCGTCACTGTCATCTGATTTTTCATAATGATTGCTGTCTAACTCTTGTTCTTCTGGTACGTTTGATTGAATGAAAGTCTCGAATTCTCGTTGGTGTTTAGAAATAAATACTTCTTCTAGTTTTTTAGGGGCAAGTTTTTTCTTTGGCATCTTATAAAATTTGCGGTTTTCCCAACTTATACGAACATCAGATAAAATCTTAATTTTAGGAGATCTTGTTACAGTTGAAGATGTAGCTATATTAAGTATAGGTGAGAGCTGTAAATCGATAGGACCCTCTAAAGATTTTAAATTATTGAAAACATCTGATTCATCTAAATTATTTAAAATTGTAGATGTATCTATGCTACATATGGATTGGTTGTCTTTGATACAAGTGACTTCGTTTTCACTAAACTGATCACGAGATTGACCACTTTCTGTTTCACCGTAGTAATCTGAACTAAGAAAGCCTAAATGCTTATTATGTTGGCAAGGAATAAAGCAATCTTGACATTCAAAACAACTAAGACTGCGCAAAGTTATAGTTTTTTTATTACAGCAGTCCAAATTACTTGATGAACTTGCATTGTGCCTTTAAAACCTGAAATATTTGGCGGTATTATTTTATCTTCAATATCGCGCTCAGTTATCATATCAAAGTATACGTTTGGTATATTTTTGGTAACCAAAGCCCAGAAGTCTTCATAAGTATCAACATCTCCACCATATTTGACAAAATTATCAGCAGTGCGTTTAACAACCGCTCCTATACCATCTGGAGCCCCTTTTCCATGACCGGACTCTTGATAATTCCATGTCACTCGCCGTATATTGGGGTTAATATCTTGTAATTTTGTTATCATATAAAATATTGTTTTATTTCTATATTGGCTGGACGGCGAATCAGATAAAAAATGTACTATTTCATAAGGCACTGCAGTTTGTGCCATCTTTAAAATGGGACATAAGTGTGCCCATATGGCTCTAGCGTCATGTTTTAAGCAATCGCTAATTGTGCAAAAGGATTTGGTCCGAAATACACCTGCGTCATTATCCTTGTGGTAAAGAACCCCGGTGTGTAAGGAAACTTGTTCTCTACTTCCTCCAAAGTGGAAAGATTGTATCTCATTATATTTTAAAAATAATAAACACTAAAATCTACGTGCACTAGTATCTCATGGTCTTTCAAATTTTGTTTTAGTTGCTTGATAACTTCATACTGTACTGTTATGTTTAAATTGTGCTTAAGAAATGTACCTAACGATGACTCTAATTTGTAAATAACGTTTCGCGGATAATCTTCAAACCTTTGTTTCATAGACACTATTTTAATCTTTTGTTTTCCATCTTTTCCCATATACGGCTTTTTCTCTACAACCCACTGATGAAATATTGTAATTTTTTCATCATTTTTAAATTCATGATAGTTCAAAACTTTATTTGCGCAGAATTCACATGAACGTTCCAGACATTTTTGCTTTACATCACAACAGACTATTTATAACATGAACTTTCAGAGATTATTTGGGCATTTTTAAGAGCCCTAATTAAAAGATTAACATTAGAATGTAATTTGCATTGACAAGTGTCTCGGTCTACTTTAGGAAAGACTACCCAATAAGGTCTATACTTACAGAAGGACGAATAGCTTACACCACATTACTCCTTTAAAAATTTTTCATGCAAGTTCTTTAAATTATCATTCAGGTAACGCTTTTGTTTCTTCACTCCTTTCTTTTTTATGTATTCCATTTTCCTCGCTGCAACTCTGCTGTTTGTATCTTCTTCAAAAAAGGAGTGGATTTTATTTAACAATATTTGTTTATTTTCCACAGCTGTTTTCTTCTTTCTTCGGGCAAATGGCAATTTGTGAAGTAACTTATATTTTCTTAATTTTGTATCATCTTTGATAACCGCGTCTACAAAATTTCTTTTGCCTTTTTTAGTCATTGTTTTATAGGTGTTTTGCAGATTTTGGGATAAAGTTTCACTGAAAAGCAGTTGTTTTTTTACTGCTTCCTTCTTATCTGGTCGAATTTCTGTCAATACTTCATCTACCTTCTTTTCTATAGTATCACAGACTTTTTGAGTTATATTACTTCTTTTACGTAATACATCCTTTTCTCTTTCTAGTTTTTTAATCCTACCGTTCAATATCTTTTCTGTTTTCATATGATTATAACGTATACGTCTTAAAATATTATTAAACTTAGATAATTGTGTAGACTTACTATGCTTGATTGTACTTGGTCCTGGTTTAGCTACCATCAAAGGATCTGGTATTTGGGGTTCCGCATTAACACAAAAATTTGACTCACTCTGGGGCGGTGAGTTTTCCACCAATATTCTCTCTAATGTCTTTGCTTTTTCCATCTTTTTTAGATAGTTTTGAGAATTTATCCGCCAACGCCTTCGTTGTTCCCTTTGTGCCGTGTGCCTTTGTGTCATGTCTTTAATGCTACAGATCTTATTCTTCTCTTTTCTAACTAAGTACCTGTTTCTTTCTTTTTCTTTCTGTAAGGAATACAATTCGGGATCGTTTTTTATTTGAGCATATTTTTCTCGTTTACGTAGCCGACCTTTAGCCAATTTTTTACAACTTTTTACGAGTTTTACCCATATTTATGCTGAAATTTTAAAAATAAATACTTAGTAAATTATACGAAAAACGTCTCATGTAGATAATACACTATACATACTGAAACACAATTATTTTTAAATTAACATAAGAGTTCTTCATTTCCTTCCAAAATTGTTAATTACCTTCCCGCAAAAAAATGGATGGAATGGATGGTAATGCAGAGGAGATAAATGAAAAATTTCACCATTTTTATTGATAACTTCGTTGTAGAATACATTTAAAATTTGATTTTAAAACAGGACTAATATGGCTTTAAGAAATATACATATTACGTAATAATAATAATTTACTTATTACGGTACCTTGTGAAATCGAAGGAAGGTGATGAGCTGATTTATGGACGAAACACTGGTTTCAATTCGAAGATCGTAAATAATTTTATCCACAATACGAGCACGTCCACTCGTCTCTGTTAACAGGGCCGACTGACCAGTACAAACACGTTTTGACGTGAATCGTATCGGAGACCGTCTCGTATTCTCTTCAATTAAGAAGTTTCTGTGTACGGATGGTAATGAATTTTTTTTTGTGACAATTCGAAAAAGGAGCTTTTTACGTACATAGATTGCAATAAATTGAAAATTAAAATACATAAATTGTAGTTCAGGCCTTTAACTTTAATATTGCGTGTTAGTTAAAGTCATAATTTCGAATCTAGACAAATAAACATCGGAAGATCTGCCGAAGTCCCTAGTTGGAAACGGAGAGGAATGATTTTACAGACAGTTTTGCATGTTTTTTTTTAATATTTAATAAAACAATATGCAATATTAGCGATACCACTTTTAAAGTTATTATGTCTTTATCCTCTAAGCAAAAATCAGTTCACTGTTTCTAATAACTTCATGGGTAAATTCGTCTGGAATTGCTTTTTGCACGAAATCACGGAATGACCCATTATCTAAATTAAATTAAAATTAAGCCTAAAAAAGGGCCTCGGGGTATTGTACCGAGGATGCTGGCGGCATTTCCTCGTTGAATTGGGTTGCGCGAGAAAGCCGCCAGCTTTTCGTCACCAGTTAGATCAACTAGACGTTTCGCGATTTCCGCAAATAACTTATGAGCACTGGGACCCCACGGACGGACGGTCTCGATGCCAAATGGCACAAAGTTGTACTCTCTGCCAACGCCTCCATATTTAATAACTTTCAGATTTTCGGCATTTTCTGCCGCTGCACTCGCTTTAGAAGTAGTCCGTTGGAGGTGGGACGGTGCTAGTGTGTCTACACAGGTAACGTCCCACACAAGCATCCGTCCCAAACTCCAAGGAACCAAAGACACACCATCAGGGCCTCAAGTCTGCTATTACAATAGTGTCAGAATGGTCTATCATTGATTTTATAATTGTTGATTTTGACAAGTTTGGTAATCTACTAATATAATGGCGTCATTAATGAGGATCGGAACAGACCATTCTGACACTATTGTAATAGCAGACTTGAGGCCCTGGTCTTTTGCCATCATCTCTGACAATGCCAGTCGGCTCAAGAAGAGCAGGCACGTTGATCATATTAATTTACACCGCAAGTTAAGTTACTTTGGAGGTCTGCCCGGCTTGGGCAGAGCACCGCCGTGTCCTCGTGGAGGCGATCGGCGGCAGAGATCTCTCGCGTCCGGCCCTGGTTCAGGCCATGGTACCGAGCGAGAGCGCATGGGCAGCCGTCACCTCCTTCTGCGAAGCAGTAATGCTCGCGAAGGAGGAGGCGGGACGGTTGAGGGAAAGGCAAGTTTCGCGCCCTCTCGCCCCTAGCCGCCGCAGGAGACGCCCTGGGCGTCGGGAATCACGGGCGGATTTCCGGCCACCGTAGGCGCGGTAAGGACCAGGCCCGGGTCGACGGCGCGTTGTATTCCACGCGCGCCTCAAAGAGATGTCGTCAGCACAATGTAGGGGTTCACTAGGGCCGCAACACAGGCGACGGAAGGAATACGGGTGGGTTTTAGTCAGTAAGAATCTGACACACCCTCCCGCACCACCCAGAACGGGAGAAGTTATTTGATGATTTCCCATCCAAAAAAAAAAAAGTTAAGTTACTTGGAACTGCATAACAGAAAACCTAAGAAACCTGAATCAAACTTGGAATCTCACATTAAGATCTGTAAGTACTGTAATAATGAAAAGGTGATTTGAATTTATTCTAAAAACACTTGTTTCAGCAGACATAAAACCACAAATTAATAACTTAGACTATATTAGAACAGGTCCTCACCGGACACGGCAGCTTCGGGAGGTTCCTGTGTCGGATAAGGCGGGAGGAAACGCCCGGGTGTCACCACTGTGTGGAGCGCCCGGAGGACACGGTGGAGCATACGGTGGAGGTCTGCCCGGCTTGGGCAGAGCACCGCCGTGTCCTCGTGGAGGCGATCGGCGGCAGAGACCTCTCGCGTCCGGCCCTGGTTCAGGCCATGGTACGGAGCGAGAGGGCATGGGCAGCCGTCACCTCCTTCTGCGAAGCAGTAATGCTCGCGAAGGAGGAGGCGGGACGGTTGAGGGAAAGGCACGTTTCGCGCCCTCTCGCCCCTAGCCGCCGCAGGAGACGCCCAGGGCGTCGGGAATCCCGGGCGGATGTCCGGCCACCGTAGGCGCGGGCTTGCGGACGGTGAGCAATGGGTAGCTCATCGTCCGGTAAGGACCAGGCCCGGGTCGACGGCGCGTTGTATTCCACGCGCGCCTCAAAGAGATGTCGTCAGCACATAGGTAGGGGTCCACTAGGGCTGATGCCTGCCGGGGTCGCGGGAAGGTACTTATGGGTCACCGAGGCCCCCGCAACTCAGGCAACAGGAAGGAATACGGGTGGGTTTTAGTCAGTAAGAGTCTGACACACCCTCCCGCTCCACCCAGAGCGGGAGAAGTTATTTGATGATTTCCCACCCTCAAAAAAAAAAAAAAAGCCTATATTAGAAACGGTGAAATCTATTTTCCTCTTTATTCGTTTTCAGTACGTATAGTATCTACTTTATTCGATTAAGCTCATCTAAATTACAACACCAACAACTATTAAATTATTGTATTGATAATTAAAAGATAACGCCTCTCAACGTGAGACGTATTAACGAGTTAATTCCTCTACAAATATTTTTTTTTTCTAATTATAGTCTTTCCTTTCTTGTTGATAACAAAGGACAGGAAAATATTTTTAGAGATAAAGCGGGAAAATCTTTAGTCACTAGGTACCTATATTTTTATATTTAATTTAGTTTGTAAGCAGGATCTATTCCGATTTACGTATATCTTTAGCTTTTCGCTGACATTGTCATAAGTGATGAAGTGATCAGAATGTTGGAAATATAATATAGAGAAATAAAACGCGAACTTGAACGTGATATTTTATTTCAAATGGTATATATATACAGTTACACAGTTTCACAATAAGAATTCAATAAAAAATAAGCTATGACTGAAAATGTTGTTATCTATTAAACGGTGAGGTTTTATTAAAGTAACGAGTGATCAAAAGGAAGCAAATGACAAACAGTAAGAGGACGAACATGAGAAGCATCACCAAAGGGTCTTCACCAGGTTTGAAGTAGTCGAAACTTGTTACCAAACAGTGTGTCGTTCCGTCGGATGGTTTGCCAGATGGAAATGGATCCTTAAAAGAGAGCAGTTCGGCGCCACAGTCGTCGACATACATTGTGGAAATTTCTTCATTCTTATACATTGGTAATCTATGTATAACTACTATCGCTTCAGGTTTTCTTGTGGTTATTTGGTTAGCTTGAGAAGCGAAACGTCTGAAAAAAAAAGTTGCTCCTATTATACTGGTAATTTTCCAATTTTTCCTGAAGATACTAAGCTGAGGCGCTGTTACTTCAACTAGCCCCTGGCAGGGGTGCTTGGTTCAATGGAGAAAAAAAAACTCCCAATGGAAAGAACCCAGGTTTCTTATTCTTCATCTACATTCAAAATGTTACCTGTAAAACTCGTTTTTGTTAATGCGTAGTCCTCGTTTGATATATTTTTGTAAGCTAGGGCAATACTGTTTAAGCCGGTCAGAATGTTGTCGTTGACATTGCAACCTTTAGACTTGTTGACTGTACGCAAATATAAAATCAACATCTTACAAGAAAGAAAACGGAGATAACGCGAAACACATTATTAACTGGACTCAACACAACAACTGATGATCAAAAATACATGCAGACATTAGATGGTATATTTAATCGAAGATGCAGACTAGTAATGCAATGGTATCAGAAAAGATGCAAATAAAATTTCTAATACTTTTCTTCGCTGTTATTGGCCATGTCCCTCACCATCCACGTGATCTGATGAGCATTTTCGAACAGGTATTGAGCATGGTCCTCTTCCAGGTTGGCAATAACTATCTTCGCTGAAACTCTATACAGTTCTTGTTTAATCTGAAAGTACATTCCATTATTATTATTATTATTGTAGCCAGTTGAATATTTGTAGAGTATAGCGGAAATCGAGCTTCTAATTCGGCTCGTCACGTCGCTGATAGTACACAAATGGTAAAGAAGATTACCTTGTCCATTTCACAATTGGCATCCTCGCACCGTATCACAGTGTATACTATCCGTTCTTTATAAAACAATGCAATCAATTCATTTTCAAATTCTAGGCTATATTCTGAATCGTCAGTCACAATCACCACTCTTTGCCAGCCCACAGTTTGTATAAACCTTAAAAATCCATACTTGAGCAGCCGCCATGGCAAGAATTTGGAAAAATCATATAGTGTTTCATAAAATATGGTTGGAACTAAGTATTCGGTGGATACCTCAAATGGTTTAGGGATTAACATAGCAAGAAGACCATCATGAAAATCCGTTAAAAATTTTTTGCAGAAATATTGTTCTACTATCATCACTTCATCAGTTTTAAGGGCTGTTGTATATTAATATTTATTTTTTTATTGTATACCGTATACTTGTCCGAGCAAATGGCTACTGTCGTCAGGTTAAATATCGTATTTCCTTTAAAGGGCTTACACATTTCTCTGTGTTCTATGTTATAATAATATTCCTTTATTTTCATTTTCTGTACAAAGTCGTAGATATCACCACCGTATATTTTATCGATCGAATCGAACTGCTAACGAGATTAGCTATTTTGTGACAGTCAAATTCAGGTTCGGTTTTGCCGGTTTTCTTGCATACAGCTTCATTTGTATAGCTTATGTTACCAGCGTACTCGAAATTCTTCGTTAGTTTACCATCATAATAATCAGGAACCGCAAAGTGGATAACGTTACTAAAAATTATAAAGTAATTAATGAACATAATGATTTTTATTTTCTTTTCAACATGAGTTTCTCACGATACGACTTTATCTTATTTATAATGTCTTCTAGCAAGTTTGACTGTGCAAGTTGATGTCCACTTGCACACTCAAACTTGCGTGGAAACGTGGAAAGGAAAACGTGGAAGTATGTTTAGTAGTATTTTAATGCTGGGCCCGTATTGTCGTGATAAGACGAACTACACTTTGCGCGCTCTCTCTCGCACACCGCTCGACGTCTCGCTGAGAAACAGAGAGCGCGACAATGTAGCCGTACGTTAAGTAATACTTTTCCTGTTGTTAATTCATCCATGTACCTAAGTATGTAATTATATTACCTGGAAATAAATATATTTCTATTTCTGTTGATAGGATTGCGTTATTATCTCGCTCGATCACTATCCCAATTTGTGCGGTCGTTGAATGCTTTGCCAACTTAAACTTTTTAAAAATCCTAACTTTCACTATAAAACTTATTTATCGGATTTCTTACAACTGATTATTTTGAATAAGGAATAGTATTATAAACTTACTCATATATATTTCTTTGGTTTATCTAGAGAAACAATGGAAATATTATAAAAATAACTACAATGTAATTCAAATTGCAAATTTAACCTATAATTAAAATAACTTCTGTAATCATCAACCAAAAATATTGCAGGATCAGTTGACGATCCATCTGAAAGAAATAAAAAATATATGTAATCTCAACAGTTTACAATTTATTTTTTAAGGTAAAATTAGGCGTGGAGCCTGCCTCTAAAATACCAATAACGGCCGGACAAAACGTGAAATTAGGAACCTCTTCTCCAACTGTTATCTGATTCCACGGCATGGTAGTCAGCCCCAACTCCTTGAGAAAAAGAGTACCATTTTTTGCATCCCTTGGTGCAACTGTTTAACGAGAGCCTCTTTTCATTAGACGAGGAACATAGCACTCATCAGAGCTTCGCTGACAGTAGCTGACTGAGCTGCACCCCAATTTACGCAACTACCCCACTGCTTACAGGAGGTGCAAGCAAGGGATTTGGTTATACAATTCTGGATGCTGTATTCATTACCCGATCTCAGTGCAAGCACGTAGAAACGTTCCACGGAGAAAACCGTTTAAACCGAAATCCTTGTGGTTCTTCCTTGTTAGTTACCATGACTGAAAATGAGTTGGCAGTGAAGAGGATAATCTCACATGGCCTGCACGGTCCGCACTATCTATCATCTATCTTTTGAAAGGAACTTACCTGAATGTACTTGGTACTTGAAACAAAGATAAAATCAAGTCGTTCATTTCAATTAGTCCATTGTAAGGCACCTTCGAATGTCAAAATTGAATCTAGTTGCAGCTTCCAAAAGGTAGTTTCGTAAAGAGAAGAATGGGCAAGAAACTTGTACTTACCTACCCTATCGGGAAAAAAAAAAAGCACTAGCCAAGCACAGAGAAAAAGTTATTCATTACACATTTACACTAGATAACGAGTTGTTATCGATATCGATGTGTAAGTCAGAACATCCTCGATTGACGTAAAACCATTAGTAAGTCATTGTAATGTAACTCTTATCTAGGTATAAATTAGAGTGATTGCCGAGGGTTTTTATCACACTCACTGCAATCAGTCTGTACTAAAGTCTATTTCATGCTTTGAGATTAAAAACTTTAACTTATTCGTGTACCTATTGTTCTGTTTCCATTGCAACTAAAATTATTTTATGACGTTTAGCGATAAGTTTTTCATTCAAAAATCAACTCAGACTTGAGTTTAAAGTTGATATTTATATAAGCATAATTTATACTTTATTACAATTATAGGTGTAAGAGTTTCATTGCAATTACTTACGTTTAACGTCATTCAAATTTGATCGTGAATGTGATACGTAAGTAATTATAACAGCTCTAAAATGATGTGACTAGCACGTTAAGGTAAAATAGGTATGTAGTATGGGCATAGCAATAAGTACCTAGGTACTAATCTTTGGTATGAGCGCTGACGTAATCCGCTGAAAAAGCTGGAATGTCTCATGTGCCTGATACATGAGACACTCCAGCTTCGAGAAGCTCGTGGCTAAGTAATAACAGCCGCGCGGTCGATCCATCAGGTTAAGCTACGCTTACCGGGGTTGATCCGTGGATGGGTGACCATCTTTACATACCGAGGCTCCTCCGTGCCTCAGATAGTACGTTAAACCATTGGTCTCGGCTGTCATGCGTGGATCTTTAACCGTCTTTTTTTTTTTTTGAGGGTGGGAAATCATCAAATAACTTCTCCCGCTCTGGGCGGAGCGGGAGGGTGTGTCAGACTCTTACTGACTAAAACCCACCCGTATTCCTTCCTGTTGCCTGTGTTGCGGGGGCCTCGGTGACCCATAAGTACCTTCCCGCGACCCCGGCAGGATCTTTAACCGTCTTACCAAGGGTATCGTATTACGTACACGGAAAAAAGGATCTCTTCAGCGAAGAATATCAATATTCTCAGAAAAATTGTTTCAATCCAAGTAAATATTTTCTTAACATAAGTAAATGTGCTCAGTCCAAGAAAACCTGTTTACTCAAATTAAGAATAATAAATAATTGGTTTTAATTCTTGACTTAAGCAAATATTTTTGATTCAAGACTATAATAATCTTAATTGAAGAAAATATTCTAAGAGAGAAATAATATTCTTAAAATTAAACTTAATAATTCTTCACCTATAATGTCTTCGAAGAAGACAATAAAACTAAGACAAAATTTTACTTCATACTTCATTGTTTTCCCCATATAATTAATCTTTGATCATCAAGAATCCATATTTGTCTTGACCAAAAGGATATTGTCTTAATTTAAGACATCCTTGTTTTCCGTGTAGTTACTGGGTCGTAGAGGTCAGATAAGCAGTCGGTTCATATAAAATACTGGTATTCAGCTATATCTGGTGAGACTGGAAGCCGACCCCAACATATTTGGGAAAAGGCTAGGCAGATTGATTGAGAGAGATATTCCAGCTTTGTCCCCGTGGTAGCTATTATAATATATCAGCGATGCCTCTAACTAAGGTAACTCGACTTGTTTGCAATATATCAATAAAAAAGCGGCCAAGTGCAAGTCGGACTCACACACGAAGTATTCCGTGCCACTGTAAAATATTTAACACTACATATTGATCAAGCAAAAAACGCCGGAAAAACACGTTTCTTGTACGGGGTTCCCGTACAAGAAACGTGTTTTTCCGGCGTTTTTAAATCATGCCGTCCTTATTATTTTCAAATCATGTTTCGTTATAGCGGCCATAGTAGTACACACTCGTTGAAAATTTCTAATCTACCTATTACCGTTCAAAAGATACAGCCCTTTTTTTTTTGGGTGGGAAATCATCAAATAACTTCTCCCGCTCTGGGCGGAGCGGGAGGGTGTGTCAGACTCTTATTGACTAAAACCCACCCGTGTTCCATCCGTTGCCTGTGTTGCCAGGGGCCTCGGTATCCCTTTCGGACTTTCCCTCGACCCCGACGAAGATACAGCCTTGTGACAGGCGGACGGACGGACTGCGGAGCCTCAGTAACAACGGTCTCGTTGGCACCGTTTAGATACGGAACCCTAAAAACAACTTGACTAATACATACTAAAATTGGTAGCATCAGTCCATTTTTAGGATTATTTTCAAAAATGGTGAAAAAGTAATCCTTATGGTCCACTTATGGTGTCACACACACACCCCGGTCTATCGGTCTGGGGGCAACCATCACCTCTTGTAGCAGTATTATTTCAATATAACTTCAGCATGAGAAAGAGATGGAGCTATAAGTCCTGTATAGCTCCATCACTTTCCCACTGTGAAGTAATATTATAATAATACTGCTATAAGAGGTGATGGTTACCCCCCTGATATCAAACTCAAACTCAAACTCAAAGCATTTATTTCAATTAAACCATTTACAGGCACTTTTGAATTGTCAAGGAGTCGGTCAGTTAGAAATATGAAGCTAGTTGCCCATTCCAAAGCGTAGTAGGTACCTATGGAGAAGAACGGGCAAGAAACTCCATGGACACTCTTTTAAATTAAATTGATACATAAAGATTAGTACAAAAATAATGTTGAAATTATAACCAAATGTGAGGACGATGTAAAATAAAAAACGCGTCCATAGTAGAAAGTGAACCAAAAACATTTCTAAATAAAATAATTACAAATAAGCCGAGGACGCTAAGAGGTGACCAGTCCCAACTAACGGCACCCGTTCACGAGCATGACGCATGGATTAGCACCATTCAGCTCAACCATTTTGAAGGGAGCTAAATGATCCAACACACGCGCCACCATCAGCGAGACATCTGAGTGAGCATGACATACTCTCAGCCGCCAGGGCCCATTCAAGTCAATTACATAACCGGTAAATGGTAGCTCCATTATACATAGTACTCACACCTGTGCAATGCAATTATACAATACAACGTAGGTTGAATTTATACAATGCAAAGATAGTCTTACAATGTTCAGCTGCTCCAACAGTATTTTCAAATGTTAATTATTCAATTGGTTGTGGTTGTGGAGCAGGACCAGCATTGAGCCAAGCATTTTTATCAGCGATGTAATCACCCAACTTATAATATGCCTGCCTGCATAGTGTGCGTTTGATACAAGATTTGAATTTCATTTCATTCAGTTGAAGTATGTGGGGTGGAATTTTATTGTAACATTTTAAACAGTACCCCATGAAAGATGAGTCTACTTTAGCCAGTCTGAAACCTGGCTGAGATAATAGGTCCCTATTTCTAGTACTATAATTATGTCTTTCACCTCTTTTACTAAAATGATGTACATTTTTTCTTACGTACATGATGTTTTCGTAGATATATTGACAAGGTACCGTCATGATGTTAATGTTCTTAAACCGATCCCTTAGAGAATCGCGAATGCGGAGATTATAAATGGCTCTGATAGCTCTTTTCTGCAGAATAAAAATTGACTCGATGTCTGCAGCCCGTCCCCAAAGTAAAATACCGTAAGACATTATACTATGAAAGTAACTAAAATAGACTAGCCTCGCGGTATCTACATCAGTAAATTGACGGATTTTTCTGACAGCATATGCCGCTGAACTTAGCCGTCCTGCAAGAGATGTTAAATGAGGACCCCATTGTAGCCTTGAGTCGAGCGTGATCCCCAGGAAAACAGTTTTATCGACGAATTCTAGTTTCTCTTGATTTAATACTATCTCATAATCACCACTTTTGACATTTGGTAAAGAAAATCGAATGCACTTAGTTTTTTCCCATTTAATACTAAATTATTGGCAGTGAACCAGTTCTGAACCTGCAATAAGGCGTTATTTACGTCGTCAACATTAGTAGCACGTCTATCTACCTTAAAAATTAAAGAAGTATCATCAGCAAATAACACCATTTGTGGTTGATTATTTAATAAATGGAGTAGATCGTTAATATACACTAAAAAGAGGAAAGGACCCAATATCGAGCCTTGTGGAACACCCATTTTTACTTTTAAACCGAGTGAATTGATACCATTAATTTGTACTTGCTGTTGTCTATCATTTAAATAAGATTTTACTAAGCTGAGCGCATGTTTTCCAAGTCCGTAATGCTCAAGTTTCAAGAGTAAGGTTTCGTGGTCGACGCAATCAAATGCCTTGGAGAGGTCACAAAAGATTAATATATAATCCTAGATCCGACACACATAAATGCAGAATAGACAGTTTTAAACACAAAAATAATATTACAATCATTCTGTGTACATTATATTAATACAACTCTTTCCTCTGGTAGCCTTCGTCTGACTCCAGTGTTTAAGGACAAAACTGTGCGCGTACAATACAGACCAAAATAATATAATTAGTTTTTTTCCTCAAATCAATGGGGTAGGTACTACGAATACAGCTATGTATGTGCCTCGGCAGAATGCTTTTATTTTTACGAATTGAATTTACTGTCAAAAAAACCTTTTAACCCATAACAGGGCATGGACAAACTGTGGGTGTTTGAAACAAAAACGCAGTCAATTTGGCATTATGGGTGTATAGTGTCGTAAGATTGTAAATCAGTACTTACCTCCCCAAGTGTTTTCCGTTTTTCAGGAAAATATGTGGGAAAGTAATTACTTCGTTCGTTTAGAAAACGAGTCTTTTCGCCCATGCCGTAGGTAAAAAAATGACATTGACATTTTGTGGGAACAGTCAAATATTTGACCGTTTACAACAAGGAATTGATGTGGGAATAATGTTCATCTTGCCCTATTAAGGCGCTGACAAGACCCAATTGACCAAAATAGGCTTCTCTTAAGAAAGAAAATTGCCAAATCTGTATAGTTTGTGGTAGCGGAAAAAATATATGTTAATTTTGAACATATTTCCCAGAACTTGGTTGTCACCAAAACACGTTTTGAAAAAAAATCTCGATACAAACTAACGTTAAACTAACCTCTTACCTTGAGTTCTAATCCAAAATATCTGTATTAAATATCAACATACATTACGTATTTAATTAATAACAAGTACGTCTTATTCTAATGCAGAACTTGGTTGTTTTTTATTTTCGATTACTCAACTCAATTCTGAGTAAATAGATAATTACTTCATATTTTGCAATAAATTACAAGCGTTTTGTCGTCGCGCTTCTCTTTCTTTTCTATGCAATCTGACAGTGACCGCGGTTTAGGTGTTGTCAGCGTCTTAAGGGTTAAACACGAAAAAATTTATGAATATATAATATATATATATTTTATAAATATATAATTAAAATGGGACTTCAGAGTGCAAACCTAAACTATTTTGCAGAGTAGTAATAACAACTACAAGAGCTATAAGCTCGATTGGGGAGAAAAAATCTTCAAGATAACTGGCAAAATGTGGGCTATGAAATTTCAAGTAATTTGACTAATCTATAACGGGAAATACATGCTTAATGTTATACACTGCACTTGTTTTTCTTTCTGTCTCCAGCTTTTTAAATTATTAATTAATCATTTATTTATTTAAAAAAAAGTGGCCACATTGTTACAGACGAATTTTATTTATAAGAATATTGTTTGTATTATTTATTACATTTACAACATAGAGAAGTACTGTCTCAAAGGCAGGTCTCCTGGCTCCCAAACTAGGTTTATACCTGCGACTTGGGTGTTAGCTTGATCATCATCATCATCATCTTCCTGCTCTTGTACCATGTCACTTGGGTTCGGCGCAACGCAACAGGTTTTCACCTTCCATTCTTCCCCTGTCAGCCGTCATTCACTCCTTTTTAGGGTTCCGTAGTAAACAAGGAGCCCTTATATTTTCGTCAAGTCCGTCTGTCTGTCCCCGCTGTAGCTCAGAGACGCTTAGTACTAGAAAGCTGTAATTTGGCATAGGTATATAAAAAATAAATCTCGTCTACTCCACGGTGTGGGAGGCTCCATCGTTGGATAAGCCGTTCAAAAATATTGCGGGTCAGTCAACTCTCTTTTTTTATTCAAGGATCCGCTTCCGTAATATTAAGCTTTAAAGTGCAAACTTTTCTTAAGAAGTCAAGTGCCCCCCCCCCCCCCCCCCGCTTTTTTTTTTTTCATGGTGGGAAATCATCAAATATCTTCTCCCGCTCTGGGCGGAGCGGGAGGTTGTGTCAGACTCTTACTGACTAAAACCCACCCGTATTCCTTCCTATTGCCTGTGTTGCGGGGGGCCTCGGTGACCCATAAGTACCTTCCCGCGACCCCGGCAGGCATCGGCCCTAGTGGACCCCTACCTATGTGCTGACGACATCTCTTTGAGGCGCGCGTGGAATACAACGCGCCGTCGACTCGGGCCTGGTCCTTACCGGACGGTGAGCTACCCATTGCTCACCGTCCGCAAGCCCGCGCCTACGGTGGCCGGAAGTCCGCCCGGGATTCCCGACGCCCTGGGCGTCTCCTGCGGCGGCTAGGGGCGAGAGGGCGCGAAACTTGCCTTTCCCTCAACCGTCCTGCCTCCTCCTTCGCGAGCATTACTGCTTCGCAGAAGGAGGTGACGGCTGCCCATGCCCTCTCGCTCCGTACCATGGCCTGAACCAGGGCCGGACGCGAGAGGTCTCTGCCGCCGATCGCCTCCACGAGGACACGGCGGTGCTCTGCCCAAGCCGGGCAGACCTCCACCGTATGCTCCACTGTGTCCTCCGGGCGATCCACACAGTGGTGACACCCGGACGTTTCCTCCCGCCTTATCCGACACAGGAACTTCCCGAAAATGCCGTGTCCGGTGAGGACCTGCGTCAGGCGGAAGGTGAGGACGCCGTGGCGCCTCTCTAGCCACTCCTCAAAGAGGGGACTTATCGCCGCAATCGTGGCGTGCCCAGCACTGGGTTGCGACAACCGTACTTTCCATGACGCCATGAGATCCCGCCGGTGCTCCGTCCGCTGTGCCGCGAGTTCTCGCGACAGCGGACTTACGCCCCGGCGTTTCGCCTCCTCGCGCCACTCCCATTCGTGTGCAAGGACTTTTACCTCCAGATCCCATGGCGGCAAACCGGCAAGGAGGCTCGCTGTCTGACAGGAGACCGTGCGGTATCCCCGGACCATCCAGATGGCCATGACCCTTTAGGCCGCGCTCAACCGGCGGGCTGGCCGCAGCGCCAGAGAGCGCGCCCATACAGGAGCCCCGTAGGGGGCCATGCACGACCCCCCCCCCCCCTGCCGGCTAAATTGCCATTTTATGGAGATGTGAAAAAAATCATTGCAGTAGTACATATAATGAAATTAAAAGGAAAACTATCACAGGTAAGTGGGCTTGTAATAGTCGAACAACTTCAATTTGCAGTTGGAGAATTGACCTTGGCATATATCGATGTATGGGAGAGCATGTTTTTGAACTACAATGTTAAGTTTGTTTTTGGGATAAATTCATCCCAACTTCCCAACTACGGAACCCTTCATTGTGCGTGGACCGACACGCACTTGGCCGGTTTTTAAAATTACTTTTTTTAGAACAAGAAGACACCTTGTTGTGGTTAGGTTTAAGATTATTCTTTTGCAATCATCATACGAAAGTTAGGTACTTAAGGCATGGATGGCTGCCTCACACCTACCGAAAGGTAAATTAGGTACCTAATAAGGAAACCACAGGTACAGGTTACAGGTTTTAAAACAGACTGTAATTTAAGTTTGTTTTGTCTCACCGCAATTTTGGATGCCAAACGTCTTAAAGTTGACCACAGCAATGGGTTTCACCCCACCGTCCTTTTTAGTTATGGCGATCAAATTGGCACCAAATAAAAGTGAGGCAATATCAGCGTTGATTTTGTCTGAAATCGTAAAATTTAATTAATTTAACATACTACTTATGTCTGAGTTTATAATGTGCCTAAAACTAACAGGTAAACACACAGTATCCCCTAGTCGATTTTAAACTTTCCACAAAACTGTTGGGTGTCAAAATACGAGTATAATCAGTAACTATGAAGTCCTATGCTTATTAAGCATATGAATATAATGACTATATTTGTAAATGTTTCAAAATATGGGAAAGCACACAATATTATTTCATTGTCAATGATTTCTTCTTTTTTGTCAGTGATTTTTTCTTTTTTGACCTTAGAACCTACAAACACAATAATGTTGGTTTTAGGATTATCTACATTCCCTGTTACTGATAGCATTATTCGTTTATAGGTTGACCCTGGCATACAATAATTTTGAGTAGAATAACACACGTTGTTACTAATGAATTTACCAAAACTTCTTCCTATATCATCTGAGAACATAATTGAATGATGACCTACTGAAAGATGGACAACTACCAATCTCAGGCTGTACCTACCCCTTGAGATAGATCTTGTACACCCGGCTACATATCAAGCTATACATTTCTAATATAACCTGACCTCTCATTGTACGTAAATCCTATACAATGCGTGATCAGCTTACACTGGAAATATATGTATAACTCGATATGTAGCCGTGTACTATCACTATATAATATATCAAGGTTGAGACAAACTCTAAAGTCTAGGACGGGTCCTCCGTTGCCTCAGGCTGGATAGTCTCTCTTGAGATTTCAAGGGTTTTAAACTCTGACGCAGTTTGAAACCTTCTACATAACATAACTAACTCATTAGCAGCAATAAACTTTTTTAATTTGGTTCTGAGAGCCCACATATTTAATGTAAAGGGATGGTAAGTCTGCCCTCAAAATATGATTCGCGACAAGGTTGCCAGGTCTTAAAACCGAAAAACCGGACAGAACAGCCGGTTTAGCTGGACATTTAGGTAAAAAGGCCGGACACCCTTATTTTCTTATTCTATATATAACACTTCTTCTCTTCTATATATATAGTATAACACGATAATTAAAAAAAAAAGTAATACAAGTCTTTTTTATCGTTTACCATAAAATCTTCTTAAATTATACTTAATTAGAAAAAATAAAATTGAACGACTCAGTCTTCTTTATTATATTTATTATAATATTAATATCAATAATTGCAATAGTAGTTAACACTAACTACTATTACAATTTGCAATAGAAAACAAATGAAAACGAAATAGTCATGGTCAAAAAAAATGGTCAAATTTAAAAAACCTAGCAAAAGTCGGACAGGCCGGACAACGTCTAATTTGGCCACACAAGCAACCAAAAATCCTGACTGTGTCCGGCTTTATCCGGACGCCCGGCATCGCTATTCACGACCATAGCAAACATGTACTTACAGAATTACAATCATTAGAATCATACATCTGAATCATGAACAAATCTAACCAAGAGATGTATTAATGATTAAAAAATTTAATTTCGCGCGCATATCTGCGGATCCACCTTTATATGCAAGTCTGTAACCTAAATGGGGATGAGATGATACTCTTGTCAATAAAACTCTCGTTATGACTACAACAAAAGATATATTTTTGATTGTTCCTCTTTATTTGAAACCTTTCCGCCATCTTCAACATCAACACACCGATGCAACCTGTCGATTTGCATTTGGAAATCTGCGCGTCTCTACAAAGTTTATGAAATTCTTCAAACTGGCCACTTGGCCAGTCGAAATTTTCAATTACTTAATTGAAAATTTCGTCTGATCTGAATCGTAAAGTGCAGTGATTAAGAAAAGTTAATTGTGCAATGCTTTTGAAACTGTAGAGCCGTAGCGTAGACGGTCGCGGTAGTACCGGCTCGTGGAGTTAAAAATTTGAATCGTAAGGCGTGCGCCGGAGTGGGGGGCGCCGTGGTTGCCCGTGCCAGGTAACAGGAGGTACGGCGGCATAGTGGGCCGATGCGCGAATTCTGTGGACAAAAATATTTATTTTAAAACAAATATTAGTAGAGTTAGTTATTAGTTATTTATTGTTTCTTTTTGCGTTTATATTGTATGCCTTAACCTGGGTCAAACTTTACTTTATTTCTTTCTTCTATCTACAATGTTTTTTGCAAAAATTGTTTTTTATTTTATTAAGCTACATGTTGTATCAACTATTTTCTCGATCAGAACGTACCTGCACTCTAAAAAAAATGGATTCAATATGTAGCATGTTTTCACGAGTAATCATGATTGTAAAATTCTAAGTTACATGGGTTAATCATAATAAATAATCTAACGCTTTACCCGTTTTTCATAACATTTTTAGCCCTTCACAGATGCAATCAAAGTCTAAAATCTCTTTTTACAATTTCTGTCCTTCTGTAATGATTGTTTAATCAGAAATCACTGAGTTGAAGTAGAAACATTTGCTGAAAAACTCATTACCCACATTCAGGTTAAACATTTGTGCTAAGTCACGAAACCAATCATATTCATAATCCGAAACATTTGTCTTGAAAGTGGAACACTGTGCGTTCTTGAAGCTTAGCGGTCGTCCTCCCTCCCACGTCACCGCATATCTCTTTCTGACAACATCTCGCTATCTCTGTCTAGTAGCGTATTCAGTCAGCGCGGAACTGCGGCGTATTTCACAGGTGTGTTGATCGGTGCGTGATGTTGGACGATCGTAAATAAAACCTGTTCTATCAAATAGTGCTGATTTTGTGAGAATACATAAGTGAAAAAAAGAAGTCACTTAAAATAACTGCCGCCGTGTTCATAATTTAACATTGTTTTCTCCAATTTGTGTCCCAAGTGGTGCGTTTCGAAACAGTGACAACAAGTTTTTCTTGTGTTGTGAGTTCAATCCTTGAGTCGGAGGCTTTATCATCGTCTACGACGCTTGTCCCGCTGTTTATTGCTTTGGCGGGCTATTCGTGGTCAAGGTATGCATTTTATTTTACCCTTTTAATAATAACATAATATTCTGTATAAAAATTCAAGTTTCTGATTAGTTCCACGTCACTGAACAAGTGTGACTTTTTAGAAGCAATTCATTTCCGAAAAATAAAACTTTATTAACCACTTTCAAATTATTTTGTCGTCTCTACATCGTTAATTTATGTGATAGAGGCTAGTCGCTTCATATATTTTTATGCTTGTCAACAAAACATCCTTATAATATGGTGATTTTTAACCTACCCACAATCTGCCAAATACAACAATAAAGCGTTTCATCCACTTGTTACTTTGGGGTCTGTCGTCAGGTGCTCTATTTGTGGAGAGCACTCAAGTGTAATGTGTGAGAATGGGGAACGTTATCCATGTTGACTCTATTAACTGCCTTGACACAATCCCACGCAACTAAACCTGACATGTCAACACTATCATTCATATTGCAATCATAAAAGGTGCTTTCCATATTATTAATTCTGCTCTTTATGCTATTTTAACAACCAAAACTTTCGAGTGTTTTTACTTCAATGGATTTTGGCTGATCCACTTACCACATTGTAGTTTTTAGAAACTTATAGGTACCTATTTTTTGTCGTCATTGAAAAGTTGTCATCCATTATAAACAAAGTTTTTTTTATAAACCGTGGCGGCCATGACCGCTCGACCGGCATTCCGTCAATGCATCTCTCTGCTCGTGACTCACCTCGATGGCACGTCACCGTGATGTCACTGCCTCCAGGTACCACGGTAGGCACTAAATAAACCAAATGGTTTACTGCCTTTGTCAGTTTTACAAAAAAAAAATACCTCATGATTCCACTGATTGTGAGATCCATCAAGAATAAAAAATATTGCTTACAATCTTTGTTGGCAAATTGTTTTATTCATTATAGCTTGTAATGAAAGAGTTAAATTTAAAATTTAAAAAGCCCCCGACACTAACAAAAACATCTAAAACGTAACAAAATAATACGTATTGGGCCCTTTCAGTTTAATATAAATTTAGGTAATATTTTGAGCCCAGCGTCGTCGAGTCGTGGGACGGCTAATGAAAATAGGAAGTTAACAGCGGCTATTCTTTCTACAATAGCATACATTCAGTAGGTATTGCTTGGTACTAGCCTCGTCTGTTTGACGTTTTCTTTATAAGAACACTCGATTAAATCACCTTTCAAACAAAAAAAAACAAAATCAAAGTCGGTCCATGCATTCGAGAGCTACGATGCCACAGACAGACAGACACGTCAAACTTATAACACCCCGTCGTGTTTGCGTCGGGGGTTAAAAATAAACTCGTTTTTAAATTAATTAGTAATACATACTTATTTGTATTTTCAACATAGAATAATACATAATGCAACACAGACGGCATCTAGAAGTTTCTAATACATTTATTATTACATATAAACTTCTATACATGAATTAAACAGGAAAAAGTTACGAAGTTAAAAGATATACGAAACTTCATGCAAACCACTACTTATCTGATATTACAAATGACACACGTGCTAGCCGTTCAAATCAAACAAATGGACGAAATTGTGTAATTGCTACGTAAAATGGTGTCATAATTATTTTTATTGTTATAGCAGACACTTTATTACATTCAAAAATACTATCAATTCCTAGACGAGGTCGCCAGCTTTTCATTGAAATTGAAATAAGTACCAATCTAATAACTTTACAGTTAATTTTAATCAAATTGACCTTAAACATTACACGAAACTATAAAACCACGGCTGAGCTGGTTTTTAGTATTCAAATCAATTCTTATCCCATTTCAGTAATCGTTCAATCGACCAAAAGGAACCGGAGTAGATATTATCTTCTATGGCTTTCTGAAGCATGAAAAGCACAAAAAGGTCGATTGAGGTTGAATCCGCATTCGATTCTCGTCGGAGAACGTCATCAGTTGAATGCACAGAACTTTTCTCGACGTATACCTACGTTCAACTCAGCTATATCAGATCTGTTATGCAAGATGAAACTAAACAAAAAATACAATTTCTCCTTTATTTTTACACCAGATTTTTGCTGAAGTATCCACTGATTCTTTTAGACAGAGCAAATAATTTGGTAGAATAAAATTTTCTACATCTTTGTTGAATTGACAGTAGTAATAAGATGAATAAACTTGGTACAGATTAGTAGATACACACTGATGTTCATAAAACGGTGAAGACTTGAAGAGTAGAGTACTGTCTTAGATCCCGGAAGTAACGGTGATAATCAATCCTCTGAGGCTTAACTTTACAATACGACATTGTTCTTCAAGCAGACGAGAATTTTGTAGGGGTTAACGACGGGGATAACCCGCTGACAATTATCGGAGAAGAAACTAGATAGCTGGTTAGGTAAACGAATAATTTCAATATGTAGAAATTAATTAATTATAGTGCGTCCTAGTTTATGCAGATTTCTAGTTAAGGAACCGCTCGCCCAACAGTAATAAGCGAATCATTTGCCAACAACAATATCGCAAAATGCAAATCTAATAACGTGAATTAATCCCACGTCCAAATACCTTTCCAAATAGTAAATTAATCATCTCATTCAATGAACATCGTAGTCGCGATTTTTAATTGTTGAAAAAGACGAACACATCTCAGTTCAGAATAGGCGTGTGTTTACAAACTGTTGTTTCAGTTTATAAACTTTGAACTAGTAGGTACACGCATTCCGTGCACTGTGACCAGGCACGTGCCTCCACGACAAACAAGAGTAATCCCACAATTTAAATAAGCGACATTTTATCCAAGAAATTCATCATCTGTACCATTGTGCATCATTTGGGTCAAATTACGATATGATTTGGTTCTGATTTTTAATGAACGCGATGTTAAAGCAGATTGCCCATTCATTCGAATTCAATTAATTTAATTCAAAAGCAGATTTATTATGGCGTTGTTTGGCACAGTTTTAGCTAGATTCCGTTAAGTATATGCATTGGCCTGGTTGTCTAATATTGTTTTATGTAGCATCAGCCTGTCTCATGTAGTTATAAGCCGACTTGCGGTCGCTTATTCCACCCAGAGAATTGTACTAGATGTCACATTTTATGGCGCTGCGTTCAGTCATGGCGTCGCCGGGCGCCATCGTAGCGAATTAAATCATTCAGTGCCATAGCCCACAACACAGCGGTGAAAGTGCGGCCCAGTTAAACACAGATTTGTACCAGCTACTCTGATAGCCAAGCTTTTACTTACTTTGCTTAATATTTAACCTTAAACTAGTTTTCGTTGGGTAACGGACTACGGTCTGGCTGGCAAGATAAGTGTAAATTGTCAATTTGTGCAATGAACAAGTGTTGCTTAATATCATGTATGTTGGAGCGGAACTTGACATTATTGAACCTGTATAAGGTCTCGGATAAGTCAAGAAGAAAGGGTGTAACCTAAACGCAAATTTTTGTGCTTTTATTTACTGTCGGAGAAAGGTCGCAGACTCCAAAGAGGGTCGACGACAGCCCTTGGTAGCAAATATAGTAGGTTGGCAGCTACAGCGAAGGATAATGTTGGGTTAGGTTAGGTAGGTTCCGTGTGGTGCCGGACGTAAAGAATAGCACCATCCCATTTCTTCCCGTGGGTGTCGTAAAAGGCGACTAAGGGACTAGACTACTAGAGAATGGGCAGCAGCGTTCTCTATGCATTTTAACACCATACTGCGATCGCCAACCCGCCTGCCAAGCGTGGCGATTATGGCATTGGGGGAGGCCTATGTCCAGCAGTGGACGTCTTTCGGCTGGAATGATGATGATGATGAGGTTAGGTTAGAACAGAGACCATTAAAGCCAGATCCCCTCCATTACTGTCGTCGAAAGTGACGCATATGAAACGTTCTATCGACGAATCTCTCAAAAACGAAACGTCCTGCCGGTGATCAGTCCAAAGGAGAAATGACTGTCGGAGAAAGGTTGCAGACTCGATCAAAGGTAGTGATGGGGTTGATCGCATTTTATGACAATGCAAATGGATTTTGTCTAATGGGACTGAGTGTGTTTTACTTTTAAGTAGGACCCAACGCAGCTTGGACACAGAACTGCTACACAATGGTACACAAAATATCAAAGATAAATCAAAGATGTCAGTAAAAACATATATCAATCAGCTATCAACACAAATCTCCATCGCCAGATAAATAGTTACAAAAATAATTTTCAAAACGTGGCTGCACCGATACACAAATACCAACATAAACCCAACATCAACAACCATAACATTTAATCACGAATCACTCCATCAAGCCACCCGAATCATTTACTGAAATCGATCACCAACAAAATAACTCTACTCAGACATGGGCTCACTAAAGGGGTCGTCCTAACAGCTAAGTCGTAAATCGCTTTTGTCTTGCCTCACCTATTATAGAGTTAACGGAATGCCAATGGGGAAAGGTCAGGGAAGGTTACCCCGAGTATTTCCCACGGCGGCTGGCAAAGGAAGCCGCACAAAAACTCCTCACTCCATAGCGCAGGAGTTGGAGGAAGTGTCGCGGAACGGGCTATATTTAAATAGGGTGCATTTGTTATAAAAAAGGATACGCTTATTTTAAAAATGCTGTGCGATGTAATTGAGTAACTTTATTGTTGTTCTTATCCTGTACTTATAATTCCTTGATATGTACCTGTGCGCCTGTGTTCTAATTCAAACCCCACATAGTTCAATCTTACTTTTGTTGTATTTGAACATTTGCAGTGCTGTACGTTACGTAACGATAGATCAAACTGCAGGCTTTGCACGAGAACGGTAGAGAAGCGAAGATGTGTTAATGTTTTTTCGTTTTGTCGACGGAAGAATAGACAAAAATTACGTTTCCGTGTAAACAGTTTTCTACCGAGAAATTTAGACATGCGATTTCTATTCTACAGTAGAGTGGAAATATATATAGCGTCATGCTAAGCCTGCAGGTAAAAGTCCTTGCGCACGTATGGGAGCGGCGCGAGGAGGCGAAACGCTGAGGCGTAACTCCGCTGATGCCGCGAGAAATCGCGGCACAGCGGACAGAGCTCCGACACGCGGCGGGATCTCATGGCAACTTGAAGAGTGCGATTGTCGCAATCCAGTGCTGGGCACGCCACAATTGCGGCGATAAGTCCCCTCTTTGAGGAGTGGCTAGAGAGGCACCACGGCGTCCGCACCTTCCGCCTGACGCAGGTCCTCACAGGACACGGCAGCCTCGGGAGGTTCCTGTGTCGGATAAGGCGGGAGGAAACGCCTGGTTGTCACCACTATGTGTATCGCCCGGAGGACATGGTAGAGCATACGGTGGAAGTCTGCCCGGCTTGGGCAGAGCACCGCAGTGTCCTCGTGGAGGCGATCGGTGGCAGAGATCTCTCGCGTCCGGCCTTGGTTCAGGCCATGGTACGGAGCGAGAGGGCATGGGCAGCCGTTACCTCCTTCTGCGAAGCAGTAATGCTCGCGAAGGAGAAGGCGTGACGGTTGAGGGAAAGGCAAATTTCGCGCCCTCTCGCCCCTAGCCGCCGCAGGAGACGCCCTGGGCGTCGGAAATCCCGGGCGAATTTCCGGCCTCCGTAGGCGCGGGCTTGCGGATGTTGAGCAATGGGTAGCTCACCGTCCGGTAAGGACCAGGCCCGGGTCTACGGCGCGTTGTATTCCACGCGCGCCTCAAAGAGATGTCAGCACAAGTGTAGGGGTCAACTAGGGCCGATGCCTGCCGGGGACGCGTGAAATTTCGAAGGGTCACCGAGGCCCCTGGCAACACAGGCAACGGAAGGAATACGGGTGGGTTTTAGTCAGTAAGAGTCTGACACACCCTCTCCGCCCAGAGCGGGAGAAGCTATTTGATAATTTCCCACCGAAAAAAAAAAACAAAAGGGCTTCAGGTAGTTTTCTGGTTTTCAGCAATTACAACAATTACAGCAACCAGTTTTAACCAGAAAGTGGTAGTAGATACCTAACTAAAAGACTCAATTTACAATGTACATTCTCAATCAGCTTATTTCGCGAAACTGTCATGCGGCATGAAACTGGATTATTATTGATTAGGAATGTAGGTACTTATGTTTTTTTTCGATGAAATTTGTTATTTAAGCAACTGTATGTATGCAAGGGGTATTAAAACACGAAAGCCGAGTGTGATAATAGTATAACATGAGTGTTTTAATACGAAATGATTTACAGTTGCATACAAGACTTTATCTACACCCATGATATGAATCCTCTATAAAAGGTTCTGAAACCATAGGGTGTTGTAGTGTTGTAAGAACTATGTAAATTCATGGAAAGTTTAATTGCTTAGACATGTCCTTTGCTGCATTAGAACTCATTTAATCTATTTTTGTAAACAACAAAATAATACATTTTTGCAATACTAATATCGAACAAAAATGGCGGGATACGACGTGAATTCGAATGACCTATATTTTTTTTTTAATTACGGCTCTGTGGTACTGAAACGCGTGTGCATGACAATGTTCTTTTTTTGAAAAGAGTAGCATAATGAAATTTAGTACAACATTATAACACTCGTTTAGATGATATTATGGTTACTATAACACTGGTTGTTTTAATGTTGGCAATAAGCTAACTGTTTCAGAAACTTATAGAGGATTTATAGCATGGGTGTAGATAAAGTAAATAATATACCTTTAATGAAGGGACACCGATTTCCAATGTGGGTTATTGTTAGCACATGCTGCGTCTGGACTATCTATAAATTTATGTAAGACGTCGACAACGTTTGTAAGTCTGTCTTTAATAAAATGTAGGGTCATGATTTTTTTTTTAAACCCAGCATTTGTATTCAACATTTTTTATTTTATGGTTTATATTTTAATTTTTGAGTAAGCAGTAGGTAAATTACTATTTTTGTAAATTAATCCCCTAAAGGGATTAAGGAAATAGGGGATGAAAGTTTGTATGAAAGTTCGTAATTTTTGCCGATTATAAATCCCATCGTCGATTCCATTTTGCAAAGGGATATAAGACCCTTCTCAAATCTGATGACTTCAAAAAAAAATTCAAATCTGTTGATCGCGGAATAATCCACTGTCATCCAGCAGATTAAATTTCACTTAAATCTAAACACTGTATCCCAAATGACTCATTTGCTATTTCCCAGTTTATAGATTTTTTTTAAGTTGGATCTCCGTTGGAAACCAGGCAAAATCAGAGTGTTCCGAGATGTGAGTTATAGGTATTCTTATTGTAGCCCAGGTAAACTGTAATGCGAAGAAAGAAAGTATGTCACTCAGAAATACAAAAAAAGATAACCAGACACACAACCACTTAGTCATATTTTAGGAATCGTCTAATGTCTACGTCAAAAATAAGAACTAAAGCGTACTCTTTATAACACAGGATGTTTCGTATACAAAAAATAATACGAAAATATAGCGTCTGTGCATGGTGCACAGAAGCATAAATGACATATCCATGACAATGACAGACAGTGACAATGATTATGAAAGATAGAAGATGCTGCCATTACAATGACATATTTTTAAGACTGGACTAATATATTGATATTAAATTGATACATTAATCAATTATTAAATATTGCGTTGTTATGTTAATTAAAAGTTTCTTCAAACACAGTTTAATATTTGATATTCTAAAAATACTCGTGAAATCATATCAAATCTTACAATAAGCATGTCCCAATCAAGGAATTCACAATTACCAACATATTTCTAAAACTGGCAACATCTCTCCGAATACTTGAATCAAAATAAGTAATAATCTTTTAAATTAAAATATTTCCTGCAAAGTTTTACCAAGTAACGAAAGATTTTTTTTGGTTGGGTTATCAAATAACTACTTCCGCTCTGGGCGGAGCGGGAGCGTGTGTCAGACTCTTACTGACTAAAACCCACCCGTGTTCCTTCCGTTGCCTGTGGGCCTATAGGCCACGATATCCCTTTCGGACTTTCCCGCGACCCCGGCAGGCATCGGCTCTAGTGGACCCCTACACTTGTGCTGACAACTCTTTGAGGCGTGCGTGGAACACAACGCGCCGTCGACCCTCGAACGAACTGTAGGCGTAGTATCCATGTTTTTTTCAGTAAATCCGCATGATTCCAGTAGAGGTGTTATCACGTTGAGCTTCGGTAAAAAAAAACCGACCTTTTTACGTATACCTGCGGGTAAAGGTGCAAGTAGTGCCAGCGAAAACGAGTAAATTCTGGCAATTTTATGTATGGTTATTTTTGTAAGTTATGTATTTAAAGGCCTGATTTTAATTTTGTGACATTAAAAAGCTAAAGCTATTTAGTGACCGATGAGAAAATATGGGATGTGCAAGCAGGGTTTAGAGAGAGAATGGGCTGTATGGATCAGATCTTTTCCTTAAGGTGCATAGCCGAAAAACATCTGGCAAAACACAAGAAAGTCTACTGTGCTTTCGTTGACTTGGAGAAGGCCTATAGTGTGTGGAGAGAAGAACTGTGGTCGACACTATCCATGTATGGTGTGGACTGGCGCTTGGTACGGGCACTGAAATCTTTATACAAGGATTCCAGTGCTTGTATTAGGGTAAATGGGGAGTGCACAGACTGGTTCTGCATCTCAAGGGGTGTTAGACAAGGTTGTGTAGCGTCACCGTGGCTGTTTAACTTGTACATGGATAGTTGTCTGATAGATTTGAAAGAGGGTGAGTGCGGATTGAGAATGAATGAGTTCTGCTTGCATCGTCAGCAGAACAGCTGCAAGACATGGTGACTGTGATGGATGAAGCATATAAGATGAAAGGGATGAATATAAATGTGAATAAGACGAAGGTCATGGTGTTTGAAAGAGAAGAGGATATATCGGTGTGTAATGTGAAAATAAATGATAACAGTGTAGAGCAAGTAAGTGAATTTGTATATTTGGGGAGTCTGTTTACAAGGGATGGAAAGGTTGATGAAGATGTGGAAGGGAGAGTAAATGCTGGAAATAAAGTGAATGGTGCTATACATGCGATGGTTACCAACCAATCGATGCCCAAAGAGGCTCGACTGGCTGTTCATAATGGTGTGCTGGTGCCTACACTTATGTATGTAAGTGAATGTTGGGTGTAACAAAAGAAGCATGAAAATAGAGTAAATGCTGTGGTGCGTTCCTTGAGAAGCATGTGTGGTGTGACTATAAATGATAGGCTGAAAAATGATGTGATAAGGCAACGATGCGGTTTAAAGAAGATGTAGTGACAAAAATTGAAAAGAGTATGCTTAGATGGTTTGGTCATGTTGAGAGGATGAATGAAAGGCGACTAACAAAAGGCAGAAGTGAGTGGAAATTGCCGGGAGGGGACGCCCCAGAAAGACACATAGTGACCTCATTAATGATGTTCTTCAAAAAGGTCAGGTGCGTAGTACTCGCAACCGGCGTGCTTGTATGACCAGATGTATGAACGTAAACGAAGCAAAAGGAGTATGTAAGGAGCGTAGCAGGTGGCGTTCTATAGTTTCTGCCTACCCCCTTGGGAAGAAGGCGTGAGTTTATGTATGTATGTAAAAAGCTATTTAAGAAATGTATCAGTTATAAACCTAACATCAAAAGGTGTGAGATTTTATTACTTTCAAGTGTAGGTTATAGTGCGTACTATCGTCATTATTCTACGGGTCATTACGTCACTGTTACAAAATAACCATAAATTTGTCAAGTAGAGCTGTTTTACATTCATGTTAATTACGTTTCCAGCTTTCTAAATTATTCATAGAGAAAATTGATTCTAAGTAAACCTACGGCTATATTAATAACTTAATCTAACATTTCCTGAGATATAATCTACACCATTTTCCCTTTGCGAACAACGGATTTAATTCTAAAAGCAATATTGCAATTTTCATTCCCAAGAGCACTAAGAGAAAGATTTAATAAAACGCTGAAGTTGTAGAGCCAGCAATAAAAAAAAACAATACTTGTAGAGCCTCGTATAAAATTCCTTTATAAACATACTAAGATTTTTCCATGACCCGCTTTCTATGTTAGGTGAAGAGTTGTAGAGCTATTCTGTCTGTGGTCGCTGAGGAATTTAACTTTTCTATGCTATAGAAATAATTGAAGACTATCGAACTATTTTGCATGCAATTCAGGACCGATAAGCGAACAGTAATACATTAAGAGTTGGGTAGTCGGCGTTGACCTTGGCCATACAAATGTGCGTCGCGCCGCCATTATGCGCCACCACCGTTCAGTTTCATAGAGAATATTTATTTTTAGCAACGAAAATATGAATGATTGAAAAAACCACAGATAGAATTATAGATAATAAAATGGTCTGTTCATACAAATAAAAACATGAAAATATCTTAACTAGTTAGAAAGTAATATCGTTTTTTTTTGGCTTAGGGTAGACATTACTTCCTGGATTTATTTAATCAAGTATTTTACTACAATACTTAAGTTGCTTATCCCTATTAACATTGTCGTATATGTTTTTTTGCCATTTTCTTTTTATTTCATTAATCACTCTTAAAAAGTCCCTTGTTTAAGTGGAGTCAAGAACATTTATTAAAATTCTGTTGATTTTTGACAATCTAATTTCTATATGAAAAAAAAATTGCAATTCAAACTTTGAGACACTCTCTTGTAATGTTGCTGATTTTCACATCCGACAATGTTAATAGGGATAGGCGAAATATTCACATATGGAATTGATATGTATGCGTTCTAGTTTATCATTCATTTTTTGCATTTACTTGCATTATATGAAGGGGTAATAACAGATTTAAAAGTCACTCAAATCATATATCTGCGCCGTATTAAGCAAAAACGAAAAATTCTCGCTGTCATACAGCAGACGCGGAAATATTTTATCTTTTAGAACGAATCTTTTGGAACAAAGTTCCTTACAACACGTTTAAACCCTGGCACACTTGCTTGGGTAATAAGATCTAGACCGCAAAAACTTCGAGAATTTTGACCGTCACGACACTAATAAGCTATAATGTTTTTTTTTCCTATTTTTACAAGCTTTTTAATATAAAGTTTCATTAAGTTACTCTCAAACGTTGATAATTTGTTTCACCGCGCCTGTGAGTATTTTTTTTTTCATATATTAACTCTCTAAAGTTGTTAATTTATTTACTTGTACTTGTTATTTGATAATTCCAACATAATAATTATACAGTGAAAGGAAATTCGTTCCAACCAGCACCCTAATTGCGTAACTCAAACTCAAACTCAAACTCAAAGCATTTATTTCAAATAAACCAATTACAGGCACTTTTGAATTGTCAAGGGTTGTGTCAGTCAGTCAGAAAGATGAAGCTAGTTGCCCATTCCAAAGCGTAGTAGGTACCTATGGAGAAGAACGGGCAAGAAACTCCAAGGACACTCTTTTAAATCAACGTATTATGGTTACAAAATATTGTTTACATCATTAATTTTGAAATTATATATGTGAGAACGATGCAAAACGTAAAAGCGTCCGTAATAAAAAGATTACAACAAAAACAAAAGCAATTCAAAAATTAAAGTTAAAATAAGCCGTGGCAGCTAAGAGATGACCAGTCTCTACTGACGGCGCCCGTTCACGAACATGACGCGTGGATCAGCACCATTCAGCTCAACCATTTTGAAGGGAGCTAAATGATCCAACACACGCGCCACCATCAGCGAGACATTAGAGTGAGCACGACATACTCCCAGCCACCAGGGCACATTCAAGTCAATGAAAGACGTATCCAGTAAATGGCAGCTTTATAGTACATAGTACTCACATAACAATGTGCTGTGCAGCTATACAATACTAAGAGATTGAATGTATACAATGCAAAGAGTTTTTAAAATCTTCAGCAGCTCCAACACTATTTTCAATACCTGATCAATTAGTTTTTGCGCCCTTGTGGAGCAGGACCAGCGTTGAGCCAAGCATTTTTATCAGCAATGTAATCCCCCAATTTATAATATGCTTGGCTAAATAGCGTGCGTTTTATACAAGATTTAAATTTCATCTCTTTCAGTTGAAGTATGTGGGGAGGTATTTTATTGTAACATTTTAAACAGTACCCCATGAAAGATGAGTCTACTTTAGCCAGCCTGAAACCTGGTTGAACTAATTGGTCCCTATTTCTAGTGATATAATTGTGTCTTTCACCTCTTTTACTAAAAAGATGTAGATTTTTCCTTACGTACATGATGTTTTCATAGATATATTGACAAGGTACCGTCATGATGTTAATTTCTTTAAACAGTTCCCTTAGAGAGTCGCACCTGCGGAGGCCATATATGGCTCTGATGGCTCTTTTTTGCAGAATAAAAATAGACTCGATGTCTGCAGCCCGTCCCCATAGTAAAATACCGTACGACATAATACTATGAAAGTAACTAAAATATACTAGCCGTGCGGTATCTACATCAGTAAATTGACGGATTTTTCTCACAGCATATGCTGCTGAACTTAGCCGTCCTGCAAGGGAAGTTAAATGAGGCCCCCATTGAAGCCTTGAGTCGAGCGTAATCCCCAGGAAAACAGTTTTATCGACGAATTCTAATTTCTCTTGATTCAATACTATCTCACAAATACTACTTTTGACATTTGGTAAAGAAAATCTTATGCACTTAGTTTTTTTCCCATTTAATACTAAATTATTAGCAGTGAACCAATTTTGGACCTGCAATAGGGCGTTATTTACGTCGTCAAAATTTGAGGCACGTCTATTAATTTTAAAAATTAAGGAAGTATCGTCAGCAAATAACACCATTTGTGGTTGGGTTTTTAACAAGTGGGGTAGATCATTAATATATACTAAAAAGAGGAAAGGACCCAATATCGAGCCTTGTGGTACACCCATTTCTACTTTTAAGCCGAGTGAATTTACACCATTTATTTGAACTTGCTGCTGTCTATCATATAAATAAGATTTTACTAAACTGAGCGCAAGGTCTCCAAGTCCGTAATGCTTAAGTTTCAAGAGTAATGTTTCGTGGTCGACGCAATCAAATGCCTTGGAGAGGTCACAAAATATTCCTATTGCGTCTTGGGCCTCTTCCCACGCCGTAAATATGTGTTTTAATAAGGTGACACCGGCGTCAGTCGTACAACGTCCCTTGGTGAAGCCATACTGTTGATCGTGTAAGATTCTATTGGTGTTAAAATGATTGAGCATTTGATTAAGCATTACCTTTTCAAACACCTTGCTGAAAACCGGCAACACGGATACGGGTCTATAATTATTGGCGTCTCTACTATCCCCGGATTTGAAAAGTGGTATTACCTTACTATATTTCATTAGATCCGGGAAGACTCCTTGATCAACACACAAATTAAATAGTAATGCTAAGTACGGCGCTATAGTCTCAATAATGGAGGTACAAACTTTGATTGACATTCCCCATAGATCTTCTGTTAATTTGATCTTGATTTGCTTGAAAGCTTTTATTACTGTTATGGGGTTTATATGCTTGAATTTAAATTCAGTCGGGCAGGATGAAACGTTTGCTCTTAATAAATCAATAGAACGCGAAGACGAGGAATTTAGGGTTTCAGTAGTTTTAATTGGGATACTGGTAAAGAAATTTACAAATTCTTGCGCTACTTCTTTGTTTGAGCTTAGAAGACCACGCGAAGTTTCTAGAGTGAAATCATTATTATGACTTTTACTCCTGTTAGTTTCGTCGTTGATAATTTTCCAAACCGTCTTTATTTTATTATCCGCTGATTTGATCTTGTTGCTAATGTACAAGGCTTTAGCTACCTTGCAGGTTTTTTTAAAAGTTTTAGAGTAAGTAGCAACGTATTTATTAAAAGTTTCAGAGTTAATATAAGGCTTAAGGCCATACAGCTCAAACAAATTTTCCCTACTTTTCCTAATACCTTTAGTTGCCCAGTCACTGAACAAAAAGTTTGGGCAAATAGTTTTTGTTTTCTTTTTTAAAGTATTATTGAACTCGGTGCGCACTATCGAAAAGAATTCCTCATATAATTCATTTACATTGCTATTAATATGGCCCGGTGTACTTAACTTACTAATTAAGTTATTATTAAATCTATTTAGATTGCTGGGTGTTATTTGTCTAAATTGTGTCTGAATGTTTTTAAATGGTGTGTTGGACTTGAAAGCAACGATTTGACCGCTGTGATCAGAAGGGAGATAATTTACAATAGCTTTATCTAAGTAGTCGCAGCAACAAAAAACATTATCAATACATGTAGCAGAATTTGTAGTTATGCGGGTTGGTTCTGAAAACACATTTGACAAATTGAATGATTTAAAGAGACTTAACAATCGACTGCTATTTGAACTATTCTCTAAGATATTAATATTGAAGTCACCACAGATAATTAGCGATTTTTTACCAGTTGCAAGTTTTGCTAAAACATCTTCCATTACTGACTCAAATACGGAGTAGTTTTGATAACTTGGGGGTCTGTAAACGCACACTATTACATGCTTATCTAGCTCAACACAGGACAGTTCAATGTTGTGCTCCACCGACAAATCAACTATATCTTTACAAGGCTTAGATTTAATAGATTTTTTTACTAAGATAAGTGAACCGCCACGCAGCATAGATTTTCGGTTAAAACAACTGCCCATACTATAATTTTCGTAATTAATTAGCATTTCATAATCTTTCAACCAATGTTCAGTTAAACAAATAATATCAAACATAGTTTTTTCTAAAAATAGTTCAATTTCTAATTGTTTGGAAGAAAAACCTTGAATATTTTGATGAAATAATTTCAAGGAATTCTGCTTAGACCCTTCTTTGCATTTAACTATTTGAGAGCAAGAAGACACCTTGTTGTTGGTAGGTGTAACTATATTGTTACCGGTATCTTCTGTTGTCTTACTATCTAGTTTAAATCAACATCCAGAGTGAGCCCCAAGACTCCCATGCCATCACCATGTAATGAGATCCTACTACTTGTGGAACCCCCATTAGGACAAGGATTTGCCATAGTGATACATGGATCCTCCTTCGTACAATTATTGTAAATAGTTGTAGCATTAGAGCTACAGTTATTTAAGGTGACCACCTGTACATTAGAATTACTACTAATAATTGAGGTGTTAATTATAGTACAAGACTTCGACATACTACTTATGTCTGAGTTTATATAAGATAATAGCCTCGCTATTTTATGTCTAAACCTAATGGGCAGATACACTGTATTCCTTGTCGATTTCAACTTATCAACAAAACTGTTGGTGTCAAAAAATATAAGTTTGTCACTGTAGTGACTTACTAAGAACTGAATATGCTTATTAAGCATATGTATATAATTGTTTTTTCTATTTGATAACCTCTCAAAATATGGAAAAGCACACAAAATAATTTTATTACCTACAATTTATCTTTAAAATCTCAGTAACACTGTCAGTGATATCTTCCTTTTTGACCTGGGTACTATTACCTACAAATACAGTAATGTTAGTTTTTGAATCATATTGATTTCTTGTAATTGAGTTCATTATTTCTTTGAAGGATGTCCCAGGTAAACAATAATTTTGAGTGGGAAAACTCAAGTTGTTACTAACTAATTTCCCTAAACCTCTTCCTATACTATCTGAAAAAATAACTGACTGATAACAAATTTGATTACTACAAGAGGAAACACTACTAGCTACTGACTGTACCACTTGAGATAACTCTTGCACAATATCAGGTATATCTTGGTTGAGAATGCAGTCTTGAGACAAACTCTCAGTCTGGGACGGGTATTCCGTTGCCTCAGGCTGGGCAGCATCAGGGTTTGAAACCTTCTGACAAGTACACTGACACATAACTAACTCATTAGCAGCAAGAATATGTTCTTTAATTTGGTTCTGAGAGCCCAAATATTTAATGTAAAGGGAACTAAGTCTGCTCTCAAGTACCTCTATGTCAGACTGTAAGCGCTGTGTATCAATTTCATAGATTTTTTTGCTGTCTTCTAATTTGATTTCATAATTGTTTAATTTATTGATTAGATTAACACGTTCTTTCCTTAGTGGAATATTTTTGGAAAAGTGTTTTTGTTGTTTCCTAATTTGATTGCATTTTTTAATTATTCTATTCAGTTTTGCATATTTTTTCATTTTCTTATGACTAACTTTATAACTATAATTCTGTTTCAGCAAGGAATCTTCAGTAAGGTCAATAGTTATTATGGAAGTAATTAACAGAGTTTGAATCACAATCCGAGAGTTTTGAAGGATGTTGCTAATCCATTGCCTCATAGGTTTGAAAAATTCGTCCGCTCAACGACGTAATTAACGCAATGGACGTGAGTGAACTGCCAGAATGAAAGCCATTGCGATCAATTGTCATTTTAAGGGGACTACAGGACCTAAACGCAAATTTTGTAAGTTTTATAATGCCTAAAAGTATATGATCCACTGCAGTAAACAAAATCAGATAAATATATGATATTCTTCAGGATATATGCTAGGTAGATAGTGTGTTGAAAACATAATACAACTAATATGATACGATAAAAAAAAATCATGAAAATACCTCTAAAAAATTATTTTAACGATTAAAAACCATGATAAATGATAAATGATTTATTTTCTGTAAGTAGGTTTGTACAAACACTTTTACACGTCAATCATATTTTTTAAATAAAGCTAGATGAGGTCGGCGTTTCCTATCTGACTACTCTGAGAAGAAAGGCCGAAACAAACTCAGAGGTCACAGTCTCTTTTAAAGTCCAGACATAATCTTGGTCAGATCATGTGATGGCCATGTAGATTGGTGTCCGAAATAGTCCTTTTGAGGAAAGAACCACACAGATTGAGTGGACCTGTCCAGTCAGTGCACGCATTTGTCAGTAATCGTGCTGCTCAACTCAGAACTTAAGGAGCTCAACGATTCGACGAACAATACCAAAGAAAGAACATTTGGGTAGGCCGCATAAATTACTCAAACTGCCAGACCATGATTAATACTAAATGAGAAAAAAAAAAAAAAAACAATAATGACCCACATAGGCTTCACATTCACAATAATTGAAAACAATATAATACTTTACAAGTAAATATTAAGTTCCAAACAGTATATTGAACTCCACAAAGTAAATATGTCAAAATGGTATATAAATAAAATAAAAGTTTCAGTATGCAATAATTGGAGCAGCTTAATCCCAAGCCTTTTTGTCCTCAATATAATCTTTAATAGTATAAAAGGCTTTCTGGCACAACTTACTTTTAATAAATGATTTGAATTTATTAAGGCTTAGATCTTGAACGTGGCTTGGAAGTTTATTATAAAAACGTATACATTGACATCTGAATGAGCCACCTATTTTCTTGAGCCTTGTTGTAGGTACAACAAATTTGTGTTTGTTCCTAGTATTTATATTATGGATATCACTGTATTTTTTAAACAATTTTATATTTTTATGGGCATATAAAAGATTTTCAAAAATATACTGGGAGGGCACAGTCATTACATTAATCTCCTTAAATTTCTCTCTGAGAGAGTGTCTCGGACTTAATCTATAAATTGACCGAACAGCTCTTTTCTGCAAAACGAAGATAGTCTGAATGTCAGCGGCATACTAATATACATGCAATTATTCTGAGTTTTTGTCAGATTATTCTTCAAGCAACATATTAGCATAATAGTGTTTTAATTTTTTTATCCAATCAATAGATTTTTTGTCAATAGAAAATTGCTTCATATTTTGCAATAAATTACCAGCGTTGTGTCATCGCGCTTCTCTTTCTTTTCTATGCAGTCCGACAGTGACCGCGCTTTAGTTGTTGGCAGCTTCTTAAGTGTGTTACGTAATTGTCTCGCGGGAGTCCCGCAACACCTCTCCATTTTTTTTTCAATGTGTGTCTCGATCAATAATAAGCATCATGACAATAATAACAGAACAATCGATCCCGTACATTATGTGCTTTCCAATAAAGCTTTCTCGCAGTCTAGAAATGTCATCACAATCGGCACACGCGTACCTGTAAAAGTAGCTCTCTCAATGTGACTCAGTTCTTATCACCCATTGTGAGCCGTGCGCGTACGCATGGGATCCGTTTCCAATAATTTACCATGAGATTATGAACGCAGTTTAGTTGTTATCCTGCTTTATCAACAAAGGAGTGAAGGAGAAAGAATGACGGCTGCCTTTAGAAGGAATTAAACGATGTTTAATTAAGACGAGGCAAATTATTCAACTTGACCTAGCTTTGGGACATTTGCATAGTGAAATGTAAATTTATCTTTATTTGGTTGTCTGTTCGCAATAATGTTAACTTTTGTTCAAAGACGCGGAAAGCCTTCGTTTTTTTCATTGAATTTTCATTTGTCATTTCCGGCGTTTCCCGTTTCTTCGGGTGATGTTAAAGGTTCTAAAAATATTTGCCTACATACCAGGTATCAGGGAGAGCCTCATTGTTAGTCACATAAACAGCTTATCATGTTCCCACTGCTGGGGCACAGGCCTCCTCTCTGTGAGAGGGAGTGGGCCGTAATCCATCACGCGAGCCCAGTGCGGGTTGGTAGATGTCACACGTCTTCTAATTTTTGGTTCTAGGACATGCCGGTTTCCTCACGATGTTTTACTTCACCGTTTTGAGAGCAGTGGTGATGAAATAATTTACACAAAGTAAAGCGCCTGTCCGGGTTCGAACCTACGCTCTACAACTCGTAAGTCGCGGCCGTTACCACTGGGCCCCCACAGCTTTGCAGGCACCACTGCTCTGCAGTAGGTACTAGCATTGTTAGTATTTTATAGTAAAGCCCATTGAAGCACCAAACTTTAACAGCCAAATCTACTTCCTACATTAATTCAACGACCTCAAAAACCGTCTGTAGTGACTTGTGTCGTCGTTAAAAGCATTAAGGCTCCTATATACTGGCGCGACGCGACGCGACACAAAGACACCGCGTGTAGCGCTACAAGCTGTGCCTTTGTGTCGCGACGCGTCGCGCGACAAGTCGCGCCAGTATGTTGGAGCCTTTATTCGATAAGAAGATCTCCTTGCCACCTTTAAGGCTCCTACATACTGGCGCGACTTGTCGCGCGACGCGACGCGACACAAAGGCACCGCTTGTAGCGCTACACGCGGTGTCTTTGTGTCGCGACGCGTCGCGCGACAAGTCGCGCCAGTATGTAGGAGCCTTTAATGACAAACATTAACCCAATTTTTTAATGAAAATCATTAACGTTATCCATTCCTAACTTTATTGAGTTAATAAGTTCACTGACTGACGAGACGACAAAGAAAACCATCGTGAGAAAAACCTGGACTTCTATTTAGGTTCCACGTACTGTGATGGTGGTGATTAATGCACGTTATTTGTCTAAATGAAAAGAGAGAGCTTTGGTCTGCAGTAGGACAATTATAGGTTATCATCTACAGCCTGACTTTAACTACTCCTGGACAAAAGCCTTTCTTAACTTTTTCAATCTCCGTACTCCTGCATCATCATCATCTGCCCAGCCTTTTCCCAACTGTGTTGGAGTCGCCTTCAAGTCTTACCGGATACAGCTGAATACCAGTATTTTACATGAAGCGACTGCCTATTTGACCTCCACAACCCAGTTACTGGGTAACACGATACCCCTTGGTAAGACTGGTTGTCAGACTTTCGGGCTTCTGACGACCCGTAACGACTGTCCAAGATCTACATATAACAGCCGGGACCAACGGCTTGACGTGCTTTCCGAGGCACGGAGGGGTCTTGGTATGTAAAGATGCAGTGGCGGTACCTTCATATAAGCCCAAAAGCCATGCCTTACTAAAATGCTCGATAGATAATTTATTGTACCTAACCAGTAGTTTATGAGAAAATTGCGATGATACATACGTAGATACGTAGGTACCTACATACTCAGTCGAAAACTGAACTTTCTTTTTTTGAAATCGGTTAAAATTTTATTGGGCTTGCGTTATTTTGAAACCCTAGGCACGCCACTGCCGTAAGGTAAAATGTATCGGGTCACTTAATAAATATTCCAACTTGGCGAAAGTTGTACAGTTGAAAGCAAAAGTATCTTGTAGTTACTTTGTAATGACATCATTTTGTAGTCCTGCCGGGGTCGCGGGAAGGTACTTATGGGTCACCGAGGCCCCCGCAACACAGGCAACAGGAAGGAATACGGGTGGGTTTTAGTCAGTAAGAGTCTGACACACCCTCCCGCTCCGCCCAGAGCGGGAGAAGTTATTTGATGATTTCCCACCCTCAAAAAAAAAAAAAAAAAGGCACGCCACTGTAAAGATGGTCACCCATCCACGGACCACTACCCCCCAGCGCCATTCACTTCCAGCGGCGTAATTGCGTAACACCTATCATTTTGACAGTTCAACAACATTCATTGCGGTATTTACGTTGTTGAGCAGAATTTTTTTTCGAACATATGAAGCAATGGATTAGCAATATACTTCAAAATCATTCAGGTTGTGATTGATAGTGTGTTACGCAATTCGGGTGCAGGTCCGACCTGTTACGGGCCAGTACATGTCCATACTAATGCGAAAGTGACTGTCTGTCTGTCTGTCTGTGGCCTTTTCACGCCTTAAGAGTCGGGTAATCGCCGTTGAACTTAGCCATACAAATGCGTGTCCCGCTCACGCCGCGCCGTCGTTCGGTTTCATAGAGAATATTAATTTTAAGTAACGAAAATAAGAATAATTGAAAAAGATCACAGATAGAATTAAAGGTAATAAAGTAGTCTTGTTCATACAAAAAAAACATGAAAATATCTTAACTAGTTTGAAAGTAATCTCGTTTTTTTTTGGCTTAGGGTAGACATTACTTCCTGAATTTATTTCATAAAGTATCTTACTATAATACTTAAATACTCACATAATTATGGAATTGAAATGTGTGCGTTCTAGTTGAACATTATTTTTTTGGATAACTTACTTGCGTAGGCGTAATTAGTAAGTAGTAATTAACAGATTTAAAGGGCACTAAAATCATATATTTCCGCCTTAACAGCTGAATGGAAATGAAATTTTGCACACAGGTACACTATGATCTGGGGTTGGAAATAGTATATTTTTTATCGCAATAGTAAGCTCGAAGTAGGCGAAGCCGCGGGGAAAAGCTAATAATACCTAATAATAATATTTATTTTTTTATTAGAATATTAGGTACTAAGTAAGACGATGCTCAGATGCTCTGGCTGGGATATCGGTACATTACTCATACATTTAGTTGAACCAGGCCTGTATCGTGTCATTCTCTCGCACTAAACCGCCCACTTCCGTTCAATGACAGTTGGGATACAGTTACATCGGTGTGGCAATGTCCATACACCATGGCTTATGGTGGTCACTCGACACGCCATCCTCGTCTTACGCAATAACTGTGACCAAATGTTTTACACGTATTTGTCATTATTACATAATATTTGCGGAAGATATAAAATGTTTTATTCGTTGGTTTGATTTTCCTTTCACATGTTGTAAAAATATTTGCGTAAAACTTGTGAATGAGTTGTTAAAGATTAAACGACGCAAGCGCAGTAACGTAACCTTGATTGTAAATTCAACTTTGAATCCATAGCCACTGTAAAATTTATCGTAAAATTCACAAACGTTTTTCTATTATGATTACTAACCTGCTACAAGAATTACTCATGAAATGGCCTTTTAAATAAATATTAATTGATAAAATGATATGATAAAATTAAACTATTTATTTTTGGTTACTACGTTTAGTGTCTCCAATAATAAAACCGTAAAAACACGATAATAACAAAACGCAACATTCCGTGTAACGCAGCATAATTTTCTGTAAAAGACAAATTCCCAGTAATTATTTACCGTCTTCAATCGAATATCGATTGGTTATTCGATAAAACCAAGGTAAAAACGATGCCACTGAATTTTTGATACCTAGATTCATTGCATTGTTTTAAAATTCGAATTTCATTTCATTCACACAAGTCCCTTATCGATACGTAACATCAAAATACGTGTACATTATGTGCCAGGACTATATCAAACTATGTATATGAAAAATTTGAGCATGTTATTTATTTCAAAGATAATAAGCTCGTAGTTTATGACGTGTGGAATATATTTCATCACGCCAATTATATTATTGTTATTATAATGAAAAAAATATTTATGACGTGAATGAAACACACCTGAGAAAACACCATTGTTTCTACCTTCTACCAGCCGAGACTGTTGAGCAGCTGGCGTCGTTACGTCAAGTTTCTTCGTCTTCAAGTTAAACTTATTTAAAATTTAATAGGAATTCCCGAACCAAGAGCGTCTAGTACCTCAATTTATTCATTTTCCTTGATAAATTATTATCTCAAGCTGAAACACTCTACTGCACTATTTAAATCTATTGAGCCATTTCACAAAATTATTGCGCTCGAGTTTAGGTAAAAGACGGCAGTATTGTGTATGTGTGCGCAGCTATCCACACATACACAATGCAAGCAGTGTAGCGCGAGTGTTGAGATGGACTAAACGGTCTTGAGCCTTTATAATCGTAATGCACCATGGTTAGAGATTTATGAAAAAAGTTGTTTTATTTATTCAGTCTACTAAAGCTTTCTAGACTAATAAAAAAAACACAAATATATGTTATGTAAAGTATGTAATAAAAATGAACTGGGAAAAATCACATATCATTTACATTATATGAATTCGTAAAAGCATTGATTTTGCCTTTCTAGGGTCTATGATTTCGGCGGCAGAGACCTCTCGCGTCCGGCCCTGGTTCAGGCCATGGTACGGAGCGAGAGGGCATGGGCACCCGTCACCTCCTTCTGCGAAGCAGTAATGCTCGCGAAGGAGGAGGCGGGACGGTTGAGGGGAAGGCAAGTTTCGCGCCCTCTCGCCCCTAGCCGCCGCAGGAGACGCCCAGGGCGTCGGGAATCCCGGGCGGATTTCCGGCCACCGTAGGCGCGGGCTTGCGGACGGTGAGCAATGGGTAGCTCACCGTCCGGTAAGGACCAGGCCCGGGTCGACGGCGCGTCGTATTCCACGCGCGCCTCAAACAGATGTCGTCAGCACAAAGTAGGGGTCCACTAGGGCCGATGCCTGCCGGGGTCGCGGGAAGGTACTTATGGGTCACCGAGGCCCCCGCAACACAGGCAACAGGAAGGAATACGGGTGGGTTTTAGTCAGTAAGAGTCTGACACACCCTCCCGCTCCACCCAGAGCGGGAGAAGTTATTTGATGACTTCCCACCCTAAAAAAAAAAATTCTAGCAATACACAATCTTGGTAAAACTTTGGTAAAACCTTTTCAGTCGGTCGATATTTAAAAGTTTACGTTCGTTTAGAGGTATAGCTGTATCTTTTTGAAGTAGCAAGTTACAAACATACAATTTCTGTTATCGAATCTGACGTTCCACTTGTACCCGGTACGGTGGTGGCGTGTCTTCTAAAGGTACTATCCTCCTCTACTCGATTCATGCGATTTCTCATTCTGAAATGAAAACAAAATAGCTGTCAAGTTTCAATATCTACGAATAAATATTTTTTTTTATCAATAAATGATTATCAAAAACATCAATATTTTTATATGTCGAAGTGTCAGTGTATACAAATCCTTAAAATTGTAATTACGGTTTTATAGTTCATGTCGATATGTACTTATTTGATCGATTACTGTGTACATAATATCGCAATCGAATCGCAAATTATATATATCTCGCTTCTGTTGCTTTCTTTAAGGCTGCAGAATTTTTATTTTTCCTTTTTTTGACACAATGGTATACACAACCCTTTCGCTCCATTGCTAAAACTAATAAAACAAAAATATGTAATTATTCTCAAACTACTAAACTAATACTTAACTTGATAATAAATTAAACTCTTACCTTATGCAAAATAAATACGAAGTGAATCAAAATGTTGTAGTCGTAGTATAATAATTCGTTCACAATACGTGCGCTCGAAAATCGAGACGCGGGAAAATTTGGCGCAGGTCCTACCTCGACCGGCACTCACGCCGTACTAAACGGTTGCCCGCTTAGCATCGGAATTTATTCTAATTTAGAGTGATTTTAATAACGATATTATGTCTAATTAAATGAAGGGATTTTAATAAAACTTTAGATTTCGGTTTGTTAAAAACCATAGTTTATTTCGCCAATAAAAAAAAATGTAATTACGCTTTATTTAAACCAAAAAATCACGATTTATTAGCGATACAAAACCTAAAAATTGGCATAAGACTTTATTTTTTTACTAATTAATGTTATTAAGAATCGATATTCTAGTACTGTATGTGTCGATCAAATTATATTTCTGATGCTTTATGTATTTTTTTCAGTTAAATTTATAAATATTAATGATAGATATAGGAGTTTGAAATTGACTCGGCGATGATATTTCAGTAAACTGGTTGTGGGAGATTAATCACCACAAAGTAAACAAATAAGTTTTTGTAAATGTGTTACATGAAGTGTCAAAAAGAAGGATTAGTCTATTTTTTACATGTATCCACCAATGTCAGAGTATTACCTAAGATGGTAAATTAGGCGACTGAAATCTGCGATATTCGCGCGAAAACGTGAAATGGCTCTTAAGATATTAGATATCTTCTGTGATTAGATTTTAGTTTCAAAGTCAACGGCATTAAGGCAACTCTTCCTTGTTTTAGTAACCCAAAAACTCACGTTACAGAGAGAAAGTTCTGAGCAAGTTCAAACCTCATTCTAAACTGTATAAATACACGTAGTTTATTTACATAAACAAATTACTAGATGATTATTAACATTAACTAAATTAAATTAAAACTAAGTTAAGCCTAAAAAAACCGGCCAAGTGCGTGTCGGACCACGCACAATGAGGGGTTCCGTAGTTGGGATTACTTGGGGCGAATTTATTCCAAAAACAAACTTAACATTGTAGTTGAAAAACCTGTTCTCCCATACATCGATATATGCCACGGTCATTTCTCCAACTGCAAATTTAAGTGGTTCGACTATAACTCGTTAACTTGTAAAGCCTACTTAGCCGTGATAGTTTTCCTTTTAATTTCATTATATGTACTACAGCCATGATTTTTTTCACGTCTCCATAAACAACCATTTAGCTGGCACTTTATTGCTCAACTAGATGCGCCCCGCGGTTTCACCCGCATAAGTTTTGACCCCGTGGGTATATCGGGATAAAAAGTATCCTATGTGTTATTCCTAGTTATAAACTATCTGTGTGCCAAATTTCATCCAAATTCATTCAGTATTTTTTGCGTGAAAGAGTAACAAACATCCATCCATCCATACTTACAAACTTTCGCATAAATGATAAATGATAAATGATAAATGATTTTATTTCTGTAAGTAGGTTTTTACAAACACTTTTACACGTCAAAACATATTTTTTTTAAACTAGATGAGGCCGGCGTTTCCTATCTGACTACTCTGAGAAGAAAGGCCGAAACAAACTCAGAGGTCACCGTCTCTTTTAAAGTCCAGACATAATCTTGGTCAGATCATGTGAAGACCATGTCGATTGGTGTCTGAAATGGTCTTTTGATGAAAGAACCACACAGATTGAGTGGACCTGTCCAGTCAGTGCACGCATTTGTCATTCGTTGTGCAGCTCAACTCATAACTAAAGGAGCTCAACGATTCAACGAACAATACCAAAGAAAGGACATTTGGCTAGGCCGCAAAAAATACTCAAAACTGCCAGACCATATTAAAAACTAACTGAGAATAAAACAAAATTAAACAATGATCCACATAGTCTTCACATTTACAATAATTAAAACAATATAATACTACACAGAGTAAATATTCATGTCATTGCATAAATAAAATTCATCAATGTCAATGTGTATATTCGGACATAATCTTGGTCAGATCATTTGAGGACCATGTAGGTTTGTGTCCGAAATGGTCTTTTGAGGAAAGACCACACAGATTTGAGTGGACCTGTCCAGTCAGTGCACGCATTTGTCAGTTGTCATGCAGCTCAACTCAAAACTTAAGGAGCTCAATGATTTGACGAACAATACCAAAGAAAAGACATTTGGGTAGGCCGCATAAAGTACTCAAACTGCCAGACCATCATTAAAAGTAAGAGACAAAAAAAAAAAAAAAAAAACAAACAATGACCCACATAGTCCTCACATTCCTAATAATTAAAATAATATAATATAATATACTATACAAAGTAAATATTCATGTCATTGTTTATATAGAATGTTATATAGAATAAGAAAATATAAATAGCTAGCAAAATAAAAAGAGTAAAAAAAACAACATTCACTGTAAGTTTATTGGAGCAGCTCAATCCCAAGCCTTTTTGTCCTCAATATAATCTTTAACAGTATAAAAGGCTTTTAGGCACAGTTTCTGTTTTATAAAACATTTGAATTTATTAAGGCTTAGTTCTTGAATGTGGCTAGGAATTTTATTATAAAAACGTATACATTGGCATCTAAACGAGCTGCCTATTTTTTTGAGCCTGGTTGTAGGAACAACAAATTTGTGTTTGTTCCTAGTATTTACATTATGGATATCACTGTATTTTTTAAACAAATTGATATTTTTATGTGCGTACAAAAGATTTTCATAAATATACTGAGAAGCTACAGTCATTATATTAATCTCTTTAAATTTTTCTCTGAGGGAGTATCTGGGACTTAATTTATAAATTGAACGGATTGCCCTTTTTTGTAAAACAAAAATTGTCTGAATATCGGCGCCATTTCCCCATAACAGAATACCGTACGACATTACGCTATGAAAATAACTAAAGTATACTAAACGGGCTGTGTCTAAATCCGTTAAATCACGAATTTTTCTAACGGCGTATGCTGCAGAGCTAAGCCTTTTTGACAATTTATCTATATGGGGGCCCCATTGAAGCTTGGCATCCAAAGTTATGCCTAAGAACACAGTGGTATCTTCGGGGTTCAACTCTTCACCCTTTATGAGAACACTAGTTTTTACTTGTCTAACATTAGGTATTGTAAACTTAATAGATTTGGTTTTTTTCTCGTTAAGAAGTAGGTTGTTAACATTAAACCAGTTAACTACTTTTTCGAGGGCACTATTTACATTGTCAGTAACCAACTGCTGACGTTTGAGTTTAAATAAAAGTGAAGTGTCGTCTGCAAACAGCACTATATCATGATTATCCTTTATGAGGCAAGGCAAGTCATTTATATAAATAAGAAACAAAAATGGGCCGAGAATTGAGCCCTGGGGGACCCCCATTCTTACTACAGATCCAGGTGATCTTTTTCCGTTAACATCAACTCTCTGAATCCTATCACTCAAATATGAAGTTAGAAGATCCAGAGAGGCGTTTCGGATTCCGTAGTGGTGCAGTTTTCTGACCAAAGTTTCATGAAGAACGCAATCGAATGCCTTGGACAAATCGCAAAAAATACCCAAAGCATCGCATTTATCCTCCCATGCATTATAAACATGTCCTAAAAGTTCAACACCGGCATCAGTAGTCGAACGACCCCTTGTATATAATATTAGTAGGATTAGTAGGATATTACGCAAGTGGATCCTTGAATCGAAAAGTCGTGTTCACAGACTTGGAATATTTTTGAACGGTCTATCCAACCCCACACCATGGGGTAGACGAGAAAAAAAGATATCATCTCCACATTACGTGCAAAGGAGGTACGCTAAAAAATTTTTTTTTTCAAGATTTTATTTTAGCACTTTGTTTGTTTGTGTGTTTAATATGTATACTTACCTATGCCAAATTACAGGTTTCTAGTACTAAGCGTCTCTGAGCTACAGTGGGGTCAGACAGACAGACAGACGGACATGATGAAACTATAAGGGTTCCTTGTTTACTACGGAACCCTAAAAAGCCCCTCGAGGCATTGTACCGAGGATGCTGGCGGCATTTCCTCGCTGAATTGCAATGCTGATGCGTTGCGCGAGAAAGCCTCTATATTTAATAAGTTTCAGTTTTTCGGCATTGTCTGCCGCTGCAACCGCTTTAGAAGTAGTCCGTTGGAGGTGGGACGGTGCCAGTGTGTCTACACAGGTAGCGTCCCACACAAGCATCCGTCCCAAACTCCACGGGACCAAAGACACACCATCAGGTCTTTGGCCATCATCTCTGACAATGCCAGTCGGCTCAAGAAGAGCAGGCACATTGATGCTGGCAGGAGACCGGCGGATTAGGTCCCGTTGAACGTCAGAATCCGGATTCCTAAGTTCTTGACATTTAAGAGAACCTCATTCTTAATTAAGTTATGACCTTTCCCCATAAATCACCTTTAATGCCAGGCAAACTACAGGTTGACTTGGTTAGGTAACTTTTTTTATGAAATAGCAGATATTTATATCGAAACCTATTTAAAATTTATCAGTATTTTCACTCGGTCGCGCACAATTTAGCACGGATATTACTTATCAAAAAAGTTTGATGCTGCTTCAGTTAAATAATATCACTCGCAAATATGATATTCATGGCACATCGTACGATACATTTAGTAATGCAATTTGCACAAGACACGTTACATTCGACGCGTTGGCACCAATTAGCAGACATTATCATAGGACTTGTGCCAAGTGCGCATTATTTCCTGATCGCTTGTCTATAGACACACATATGTGACAAGTTTGTGCAAAAACTTGTTAAAAATAGAATTTTCATTATGCATAGCTCTGTGACTTTTGTCTACACTTCTAGAAATTGTTGCGTTTGTGTGTTTGTCATGTATTTTTATATTTATTTAATTGTTGCCTATTGTACATTCCTTTCATAATATTAAACCTCTGATTTTACTTCAGAATTATCTTTATTCTCGTAGCTATAAGGTTGTTCAGAGGAGAATTATCCTTAAAATTACCTTATCTTAGTGGCCAATTATGAGGTATAAAGGCTCCTGCATACTGGCGCGACGCGACACAAAGACACCGCGTGTAGCGCTACAAGCGGTGCCTTTGTGTCGCGACGCGTCGCGCGACAAGTCGCGCCAGTATGTAGGAGCCTTTAATGTAATCCCTATCCATACATTCTTACTCGTACATAAGTATGCAGTTCCAATGAAAAAAGAGCAGTTAGAAATTGTCAATGATTGTTATTAGTAAGAGTGCTCGATATATATATTATATCGATATATGCGCTTGATAATCGAATCAAGCCAATATTATCGAAAAATCGCAAATCAATACTCAGTATCGATATGTTTTATCCGATAGGTACATGAAGTATCATATAGAGTTGGTTTCACGAAAGAAGACGCGCGGACAAATTAAGGAACTAAATTACCTAGTAGAAAAACCGGACTTTTTCCCGCGCAGGTCAACAACAAACAAAAAGATTCAATATTTTGTTTTTACAAGCAATACATAAAAATATTGGGAGTGCTAATAAAGTAGATTATTTTATATATTCATTATAATAAAGATTTATTTCTTTTTCATTATTATCACACACTAATAAAATACAATAAAACATCCGATATGAAGAAAATATCGATGTTTTTGATCGATATATCGTATTGTATCGATATAACAGTTCGATATATCATATTGAAAAAATATCGATATTTTTAATGACTGAGCATCCATTTTTTTTTTTTTTTTTTTTATTTGTGATGGGTTTGCTCTTGACCTTAGTCTATGTCAGAGGTGACAGAAACAAAGTCGACGATGGAGCGAGCTTACCCAGAAGAAGCCTGTTCACTCTCACTTTGAAGAGATTAGGGTTGTATGCGTTCGGAAACACAGACGCAGGCAGAGAGTTCCATTCCTTTGCTGTGCGCATTATAAAAGAAGTTTGGAAACGCTTAGTGCGAGCTGGTGGGATAGCCACCAGGAAGGGATGGTAACCTGAAGTGCGCCTAGATGACCGATAATAGAAGGGGCCGGTGGAATGAGGTCGTGGAGTTCTTGGGCACACTCTCCGAAGTACAATCTATAGAAGACCGACAAGCAGGCAACCTTGCGACGATGGGCCAAACTGTGAAGCTTGGCATCCACCAGATTTACGTCGCCAATGAGCCTCTTAGCTCTGCGTTCCACCGAGTCAAGCGCGGCAAGTTGGTATTTAGCCGAGCCATCTCAAAGGTGGCTACAATACTCCATGCAGGATCGGACCTGCGCTTTATAAAGGGTCAAAAGCTGTCCAGGCGTAAAGTATCGCTTCACCTTATTTAGGATGCCCAGTTTCTTGGCCGCAGTTTGGGCTTTGTACTCGATGGTGGCGCCGAAGTTGAGGTTAGATGTCGAAGGTTAGATGTCCATAGTTATAAGTAGTTTTACAGTTCGCTCCTAAAAGACGATATGCCCAATATTTACCATATTTAGACCCACCATCTGTCAGACTCAATTTGATAAGAAATCTAGGTTAATATGATACTTGCAAACAATGAGATGAAGCTCTATTGTGATCTGCAAACCTTAACTTTTTATAGTTATTGAAATATTTCAATGAGGTCAAAACACTTTATGAATAATAAATTAAACAAAAATAATGGTTGGTATGTACGTAGGGTGCACGTCAGTGGTAACAAAACCAGTATAAGCTGACCTCGTATCTGGGGGCACGGTAGTGCCCCCGCCAAGACGAGTTAAAAAAGCAGGGGCACTACCTACCTTGTCTCGAAGCGTTTTGTCATATTTTCAAACCTTCATAGCTTCGGCCTGGATACTGCTAGAGCCGTACATTTTTACCAAGATGTTAGGTTTGTAAAGTTAGGCCTTGTACAGTTTAGGCTTGGCTCTACATTAGATCTGATAACTTTTTAACAGTGACAGCTATATGTAAGTCTTGACAACCTACTTTACATAAAATATTTTTGGTGGGATTCTATTGAAACTCCTTACGATTCTAGGCCAGCTCAAAATCAAAGTTTTACCGCTAACCTGGAGTCGACTGTACCTATAGTTTGACAGCATTGAAGGGTTTAATTCCCATCTTTTATCGTCGGGGATACTGCAGAATTAGAGTACACTTCAACACACTTGTGAGTTCCCGTTTTCAACATTGCCATCTGTTTGTGCTTTAAATAAAACACTCATTTCACCTTATATAATATGCCCCATGTTTGTTATAAGGGCAATCCTATATTGTTGTAAGAAAGTTTGTTTAAACAAGTAATATTTAATATTAAATGATTACATAAAATGCGATGAAACCTGAAACCTTATGATTCATGATTTCGAAGTAGACGCCCTTGTTCTGCTTTAACTGAATACATGATTTTTTAGTTAATAATGCGTGAATAAGTAATACGATATATTAGTGGTTAGTCAATTAGAACGATATTAGAGACGTATAGACATAGCTTCTAGCATGAATGGGGACGCAATGAATTCTTAAACTGTATCGACTTTTTTCAATGGGTCTTGAGTAGACCAAGTCCACTGCCTTACTTTGACCCCTTTGACCTCAGTAGTGAAAACTATCAGACAAACAAAAGTCCTATCTACAGGGTATTTTTCCAGCAATACGGTAAAAAATCAGTGTCTATGAAAATGTTTCCGTACGAATTTTCCTATAAGTCACATAGCAGAAATGTCTTGATAAGACAGTTAAATACGATAAATATACATTAAAATCAGCATCGAATAACTAATTAAAACGGTATCTAACCACAACACTGCAGTGGATAAAAAAACACAGCGATCACTAGGTAACGACGCAGCTGACGAACTATCTAGGAGAGTATCCAGCACGTTTGTCTGTGGACCCGAACCCATCGTACCCATCCCCTTCAACCAGCTACGCAGGAGGCTACAGAAGTTCACCCACACACAAGCGGAGAGCTGGCGGTCTTCGACACCGGGGTGCAGGTAGTCCAAGGAGGCTATGCCATCCTTAGATAGTAAACTAACCTGCGCCTGGTGACGGGACCATCACGGGACACTGCTGGCTAAAGACATTTCCACACAATTCTTTCCGCCTATTGTGTGGAAATGTTTATTTAGCAGAGGGTGCATATTTTTGTGCAGGGCATGCATAGAGGCGGAGAAAACCGTTGCGCATGTTGATGTTCTAAACAGAACAAATAATGGTCTGTTCCGATCCTAATTAATGACGCCATTATATTAGTAGATTACCAAACTTGTCAAAATCGACAATTATGAAATCAATGATAGACCATTCTGACACTATTGTAATAGCAGATTTGAGGCCCAGGAGACTTGTTCAACTTCTGGATGCTGGGCTGGTTTGAATAACCACCGACGGCCGCCATGGCCCACGCACAATAGTCAGCCAAAGAGACTAAGTGCGGAAACCAAACCAAATACTTATTCGTTTTTTCTAACATAGAATATCTCAAAATCAAAAACTCAGAACGCCATAATTAATTGTTTACCATAGACGAGCAAAAGAAAATCTACAAATGAAATGAAATGAAATGAAATGAAATTGTTTATTCTGTAAATAGGATATGAGAATCACTTTTACACGTCATATTAAAAAATAAGCTAGATGGAGTCGACATTTCCTATCTGACTACCCCTGAGAAGAAATGGCGAAACAAACTCAAGGGTCAAAGTCTCTTTTAAAGTCCAGACATAATCTTGGTCAGATCATGTGAGGACCATGTAGATCTATGTCTGAAATGGTCTTTTGAGGAAAGAACCACACAAATTTGAGTGGACCTGTCCAGTCAGTGCAAGCATTTGTCAGTAATCGTGTAGCTCAACTCAAAACTTAAGGAGCTCAACGACTCGACGAACAATACCAAGGAAAGGACAATTGGTTTGGCCGCATAAAGAACTCAAAATGCCAGACCATAATTAAAACTAAGAGAAAAAAAAAAAAAAAAAAACAACGAAATAAATAAAGATGACCCACATAGTGCTCACATTCACAATAATTAAAGTAATATAATACTTTTCAAGGTACATACATAAATATTCACTTAATTTTGCTTATAATATTCATCAATGTCAATATGTACATATAGTTGTACATAATGATGATTTTGCATAATTTAAATATCAAATTTAATGGTTTTAGCACAAAGCTTATCAGAGCGAGCAGCTCAATCCCAAGCTTTTTTGTCTTCTAAATAATCTGAAATTTTATAGTACCCCTTTTTACAAAGTTTGGTTTTAATACAGCTTTTAAATCGTTTAATGGGTAAATTTCGAATAGCAATAGGAAGTTTGTTGTAAAAGCGTATACATTGACCCATGAACGAGTTGCCTACTCTGTGGAGGCGAGTGTGTAGTACAGCAAGATTATGTTTATTCCTGGTATTTAAACTGTGGATATCGGACATTTTCTTAAAATTTGATATATTTTTGTGTACATACATAAGATTATCAAATATATATTGAGAGGCTACAGTCAGAATATCTATTTCTTTGAATTTTTCTCGAAGGGAATCTCTTGGACCTAGGTTGTAAATGGCTCGAACAGCCCTTTTTTGTAAAACAAAGACGGTATTAATGTCCGCACAGGTTCCCCAGAGAAGAATCCCATAGGACATAAGACTATGAAAATAACTAAAATAAACAATTCTGGCCGTATCTACATCGGTTATCTGTCGAATTTTTTTAACAGCATAGGCGGCCGAACTTAGCCTTCCTGACAATTTTTCTATGTGTGGGCGCCATTGTAATTTAGCGTCAATAGTTATTCCAAGAAAAACTGTCGACTCAACAGGGTCCAACTCTATTCCATTAAGTTGAACATTGGTAGTTAGCTGCCTGACATTTGGCGTTGAAAATTTAATAAGTTTAGTCTTTTTTTCGTTCAGGAGAAGATTATTTACATTAAACCAATGGACAACTTTAGAGAGTGCATCGTTAACATGTTCAAAGTTGACCAGCAGTCGTTTGATTTTAAAAATGAGGGAAGTGTCATCTGCGAACAATACAATCTTGTGATTATCCCTTATGTGATAAGGTAAGTCATTTATATAGATTAGAAACAAGAATGGACCTAGAATTGAACCCTGCGGAACGCCCATAGTGACCGCAGATCCTGCAGATCTCTTGCCATTTATATCAACCCTCTGAATTCTATTATTAAGATAGGAAGTCAGAAGGTCGAGAGCCCTGTCCCTCATACCATAGTGGTGCAGTTTCCTGATGAGAGTATCATGATGGACGCAATCGAAGGCCTTAGACAAGTCGCAGAAAATGCCAAGAGCATCCTGCGACTCCTCCCAAGCCTCGAAAATGCTCTTCAGCAATTCCACGCCCGCGTCTGTAGTTGAACGACCCTTCGTAAAACCAAACTGTTTCAGATGAAATAAATTACATGAATTGAAATGTCCTAACATTTGTTTTAAAATTATTTTTTCAAAGATTTTGCTCAATGTAGGTAATATCGAAATAGGCCGAAAATTCGTGGGATCAGTTGTGCTGCCAGATTTGAACAGTGGAATCACTTTGCTAAGTTTCATCAGATCAGGAAATATACCAGATGCAATACAAGAGTTAAAAACAATTGCTAAAAAGGGTGAAATAACATCAATTATTGAAGACATTGTATGTACTGATAATCCCCAAAGATCAGTAGTTTTTTTTACATCAAGTTCTTTAAAAGATTCCAAAATGTCTTTAGGGCTAACAACTGTGAATTTAAAGTGTTTATCACATTCTGGTACACATTCTTTTAGTATTGAGTAAGCAGAAGTGGAGGACGACGATGACAGAGTTTTGGTTGTTAAAAAGGGAATATTAGTGAAGAAGTTTTCAAACTCTGTTGCCACCTCCACGTCTGCCCTAATATCTGCATCATCGATTTTTAGATGGAAGTCACGATTCCGTACTGTCGTTCTTCCCGTTTCAGAATTAATAATATTCCAAGTTGTTTTAATTTTATTTCCAGAAGATTTTATTTTATTTTTAATGTGTATGGCTTTTGCTGAGGAACAGGCTCTTTTAAAAGTTTTAGAATAATTCTTAACAAATTCTTTAAAAGTTTCATCATGGTTATATGTTTTTTCATGATACAGTTCATATAACCTCAACCTACTTTTGTAAATACCTGGTGTTGCCCAGTCACTAAATATAACGCGATCATAAACAGGCAATGTTTTTGAGGTGAATACCTTCCTAAATTCACAAGTACAGTAACAGTAGTACATATGCGTAGGCATGTACATATGCGTGGACTTTACTTACTAATTCTGTCTACAGACTGTCCTAATTCGTTTGTCTTGTGACTGAGAAGCCTTAGGAGGAAAGTCAGGACGACGAAGGAAGGAGATTTTTTGCTTTTTGTTTTTCTTCTACCCGCACTGATATAATATAACTAGTAATAAGATTTAATGTTCTCATGTAAGTGACGATTGTTTTAATGAGAATAAAGTTCTTTAAACCGACTCATTATATCAAGTGGATTATTAACAGTGCTACCAATCTGGTTTTACTCATGTAGAAGATTAGGTTCAAATAATAGGAAGTTAATAAGCCTGACTACCAAATCCATATTACCAGTCGACTACTCGAAATTAAGTCTACATTTTTCATGCAGCATCTTCAGTATCGTTATACATATTTAAAACCGATTGCTCCACATTGCTCGGTAACCAACACCGCACACCTATTAATTAAATCGTATTAACTCTATATATATATATATATATATATATATATATATACTGCTTATCTGACCTCCACAACCCAGTTCTTGGGTAATACGATACTCCTTGGTAAGACTGGTTGCCAGACTTTCGGGCTTCTGACGACCCGTAACGACTATCAAAGATCCACGAATGACAACCGGGATCAACGGCTTAACGGCTTTTCGAGACACGAAGGAGGCTCGGTATGTAAATTTGGTCAACCATGCCCGGATCAACCGCGGCAAGCGTAGCTTTACCTGATCGATCGGTCCGTACGATTGTTATTACTAAGCCAAAAACCCCTGAAACAACCCGCACTGGGCCCACGTGGTGGATTACGGCCCACTCCCTCTCACAGCGAGTAGGCCTATTTCCCAGCAGTGGAAACATTACCTAGGCTGATAGCTGTTAGATGAAGAAAATCGATCTACGTAAAACAAATTTTTATTTATTTCTTGTTGTTTTTTTTTTTTTTTCTCTTAGTTTTAATTATGGTCTGGCATTTTGAGTTCTTTATGCGGCCAAACCAATTGTCCTTTCCTTGGTATTGTTCGTCGAGTCGTTGAGCTCCTTAAGTTTTGAGTTGAGCTACACGATTACTGACAAATGCTTGCACTGACTGGACAGGTCCACTCAAATTTGTGTGGTTCTTTCCTCAAAAGACCATTTCAGAAATAGATCTACATGGTCCTCACATGATCTGACCAAGATTATGTCTGGACTTTAAAAGAGACTTTGACCCTTGAGTTTGTTTCGCCATTTCTTCTCAGGGGTAGTCAGATAGGAAATGTCGACTCCATCTAGCTTATTTTTTAATATGACGTGTAAAAGTGATTCTCATATCCTATTTACAGAATAAACAATTTCATTTCATTTCATTTCAACACTAGTTGTCGCGCGTTATCGGAACGTCACTACGACGTTTGACAGTAGTCGGTGGTCGAGGTTCCCGCGTTTTCGAACGTTGAGCTAAGGCTGGTGAAAAAGTGTAATACAAAATGAATAAATCTATTCTAGTATTAATTTGCGTTTAATAGTATTATTTATGTATGTTATGTAAACCCCTAAATAGTATTTTAGTTGAACAAAAATCAATAAATACTCGAGTATGTGCGATAGATCTTTCTCCAAGTTTAGGCTCGTGCAGACTGTCGCGATAACGCGGGCGCGACAGGCAGCGCGACGCGCAGCGCGATACTTTCCATGAAGTTTTCATAGAAATTGTGCAATTAGGCGTCGCGCTATCGTGTCGCGCCTGTCTGCTAACTCCGACTTTCAAATGTTTTTACCTACTTACTCAGAGTATTGTACCATATGGAATTCGAAGAACAAAGTATAGCCATCAAATACTCATTACTGGTTCATTGGACGGCTTTACGACTATACCTTGATATTTTCTATACATAAACAAAAGCATGTCATAAAATTTTACGACTTGTGGTGTGATAACCGTTCGATCTCGTGTGATGCGCAGGCGCTGTTACTTAAAGTATGTATTGGAATGGATAGAAGTACATTGTGAAGTGACTTATACATACTGTGGGAATGTCTTCCTCAAGCAATACAAGGATAAGCGAGTCAGCACTATTTAGTTTTTACTAGTTAAACGGTTTTCCGTTTCTCCCATACATTTACTGCTTTATTAAATAGTATCTCTCGAGAAAATATTTCAAATATGTCGCATTGTCAGTTTAAATATTAAATAGGGCCTAGGATGGCCCGGACATACCCATGTAGGTACCTAGTATTAGCAAAGTGAAAAAGACTTCTTTCACGGTTGGAGTCAAAGTTCACTTAAAAAAACAACTCGCAGAAATTCTAGCAAGGGTGCTTATATGTCGTCTTAGAGAATGTATCGTAATAATCTCAGTAATTCTTACTACAGTACTGGTACACCGTTACTGCCCCAATTTACATAGACAATGTATGTAATCAACACTACAGCAGTAGCACCCTTCTACTGGCCCAGAGTATTATAATCTACTGTCTAATGTAAACACTCCCTAACAGATGAACTGTGAACGAATACACTCTTAGACATTGTAACATCACCAATTATGTGCTTATGTAATTTTATGAGTTCTTTGCCCAAAGTAGGGTCATTAATATACACTATTAATAGTCTCTAGTAATTTCTCGAAACCATGTTCCTGGCAAATGAATTAGGCTGGTTTCTAATTCACTTAAATTATAGAGCCATAATTAACTTAAATCTTTGACTCGTCTCGTGGGAACTTCACGTTGCGTTCTTTGATGATGAATGGGTTACGAATAACGATAGTGCTAGTCCTGTAAAACTCTAGTACTATGTACGTAAAAAGTACAATGGAATCTTCCATAGAGCCAAAAACGTTAACAAGTTACCTACAGTTCTATTTCTATAGGAAATTATAGATAAACATATCGTTTTTGGCTATCTAGGTACTGTACAAACACTCGTAAAAGACTTATTTAGATTTGATGTTTAAGAGGCCGACAACACCTAAAGCGCGGTCACTGTCGGACTGCATAGAAAAGAAACAGAAGCGCGATGACAGAACGCTGGTAATTTATTGCAAAATATGAAGCAATTATCGATTTACAAAAAAGCTATAGATTGTATAAAAAAATAAAACACTATTATGCTAATATTTTGCTTGTAGAATAATCTGACAAAAAATCAGAATGATTGCATGTATATTAGTATGGTTTTTAATCGTTAAAAGACATTTTTAGAGGTATCTTCGTGATTTTTTTCTATCGTATCAAATTAGTTGTATTATATTTTCAACACACTATCTACCTAGCATATATTCTGAAGAATATCATATATTTTTCTGATTTTGTTTTCTGCAGCGGATCTTATACTTTTAGGCATTATAAAACTTACAAAATTTGCGTTTAATTCATGTAGTCCCCTTAAATGAAAATTACTTTTTTCGTATCTACGCTGTGAAATACGAACCTCATAATAATACCATATGACACTATACCTACTTAATATACCTACTACAGTAATATTGTAAACTGTACATAATGTATGACTCTTCATGACTCACACTCGTATTTCAGACGTAACTACGATGCCAACAATGGCAACTGCACTTATATTCTATCAACATTTATCTTAGCCGATCTCTCTATCTTTGTAACAGTAACTTGTTCCGAGAACACAGCAAAGATTTAACGACTTTATCTTATCTTGATATCTTTGCAATATCGGCTTTTATACATTTGAGAAATGCTCAAGGTAACAATACGTACTGTGAAATAACATATGTATATAACTGGTGAAATGAGGGTGTACTAAATACACCTGTGCCCAACCCATCGAGGAATTAAGGCGCGATGTTTTGGTATGTGTTAGAATCAAAAAATGTTGACCACAAACTATATCATTTAGATAAGGAAAATCTCGCAACAGCAACTCAAACCTATGATTATAACATTTATAAGCTAGCAATACTTAAATTAAAATACGCCAAAATGTTATGAGATAGTCAATTTCAAAAAGGAATTGTATCATCAGACGGAATTCACAGAAACAATATTAACTCTTCCCAAAACATAAGACCATCAAACGCCATACATCATCAAGTTATGCCGAAGGAGAAAGCAATAACTAAGGAAGGTTAGTATCTTCTCTCATAGACACAGTATCGCATAATAGAGCATCCCATTAATCACCTTCGTCTATTTTAGGATAAATTAATTTGACGCACGTGAGGTTAATGGCGGAAAGCATTAAATTAATGATTGTGTCTATTAATTTATGTTGTGTCAAGTGTCAAATATTGTAACGTGTGTGAAATTACAAAGAATCTACATGCAATGTTTTTTGTAGCTGAAGTTTGATTTACGATACAAATAATTACAAAATACTACTTAATGATGTACAAAATAATTAAATTGCCAACATAAGGTCAGCCCCGGATCTGGTTTTTTTTCGAGGCAGGGCAAAAAATTCTTTAACCTATGTTTTCTACGAAGCATTATTTTTTTAAATATACTTGGATGTTTCGGATATTTATTTTAATTAGGATAGGGCAGAATAGGGTTTGAAATTAGTCGTTACATTATAGCATATTAGAATTACAATTTTACTCTTCGAGCCTTTTAGTTTCTTCGAGCCATAATTAATCTGACGTGCGGTCCGTTTTTCGATAGACTTATGCAGAAAAGCTTAACATTAATGAACACATTCTAGAATGCAAGAGCGAGCGAAGCAAGTGCGAAACTTTTAGCACTCTGCCGCAGATAATTTTGATTTTCGGTTTAAGAATTTAAAAAGTTTTAAGAATAATTAGAAGTCAGAGAGCAAAGCGAGCTCGAAAAAATTGGCAGCGACATATTAGTCAAAGTTTATCGATCGATAATGCGCAATTCCAACACGGGTACCAAAACTTTGGTATAAATTAAAGGAATTCAGCGTCGGAAAGGGTGGGACGCCCGGCGCCCCCGCTTCGTAAAGTCAAACTTAAAGAAACAAAGGATTTTTTGCGCTCCTCGAGTTCCTGGCAGAATTCATCTGCGCCCGGTCGCAACACTCGCAACCCGCTCACAGCGTTTGACGACCTATGGCTACGCAAATCAGACATTTCCTCGGTGCGCCATGCACCCGCAGATAATGATTATAAGTGCTGCGCCTCTCATCTATTGCAAAGTTGGGTTGTGCGGGGTGGTGCACTTGTCTGCCACGCTTGAATTTGCCGCACCCTGCAGTTGGCGCACGGGGCACTGGCCCCGGTTTGCCCCCTCCGAGATCTGGGGCTGCATTAGGTTACCATTTATTTTATGACCGTGTAACGATGGATGGATTGTGTGAAAGAGAGCATGGCTAGAATCGAGATGATTACTAAGATGACGGCTTGGAGAGAGGACTGGAAAAAGAACACATCCTGCACCGGCTCAAAATAAATTGGGATACTGATCATGAGGAACAGTATAAAAACGAAAAAGATGGTCGTTTTAATCGTCGTCTTCTTTTGAGTTAAGTGATTAAGTTCAAGTCTAGCTTAAATCACCACAAAACGTGACCTTGCAGAAGTATAGATAACCTACGTAGGTTCTAAATTAAGGTACAAACAGAGAGACACGAGGCGTATCGATCGAGTCATTGTTTGACGTACAGTTAGTAGTTCCCGCGGCTTTGCTTGCAAATTGTAAATTGGCCGTGTCGTACCGTTGGTGACCTTCATGAACGCGTAAACATTTTGCCTTATTGTCAATGCTCATTTTAAAACGTATTTTAGTTGGTATGATTATTTTTATGCGAGACTAAAAACACAATACCTATTTACGACCTATGCGGCTAATAAACGTTACTGAAAGAAGTGATTTAATTTCAGCCATTATCCCTCACAATCAAAACTCAAGTCTTATTATTGCTAAACAAGATACTGCTACCCATCGTTAACAAACAGTGAATTTGGTGCAAACCAGCAATTTACCCACACACATTTCAGAGATTTTTGAGCATTACCGTCTTTCGCAGAGGATGTCTGCACCAGGCCAGTGTAAAGATGTTAATGAAAATAAAAATACCTATAAACACCATGACGATAAGATTTTATTATGTTTACCTATGGATGTACCTATGGATTCAGTTGAAATCAGTTGGATTGCTTCGCTAGTGACGTCAATCAGAACTTACATAATTTATGTAGAAACTTATGCAAACAAATAGACAAATTCCATCTTTGCCAACAAAGGGAAAATACGACTTATGAAAAAAAGCGGCCAAGTGCGAGTCCGACTCGCCCATGAAGGGTTCCGTAGCAGCAAGTAACATAATATAAAAGTTCTTGTTAAATGTTTTTGTTTTATATTTGAGTTCATTGAATGAAAGGTAAATTGCGGTTTACGATTTATGACGTATTAAAAAAAACTACTTACTAGATCTCGTTCAAACCAATTTCCGGTGGAAGTTTACATGGTAATGTACATCATATATTTTTTTAGTTTTATCATTCTCTTATTTTAGAAGTTACAGGGGGGGGGGACACATTTTACCACTTTGGAAGTATCTCTCGCGCAAACTATTCAAATGTCATTTTTAAAGACCTATCCATAGATACTCCACACGTATGGGTTTGATGAAAAAAAAAAAAATTTTTCAGTTCTATGTAAATTAAAAATTATATAATGTAAATTCAAATAAAAAAAAATTACAATAAATTTGGGGGTTCCCCCCAAATTTATTGTTATTTTTTTTTATTATATTTTATTAAGATTTTTGAGCATTACCGTCTTTCGCAGAGGATGTCTGCACCAGGCCAGTGTAAAGATGTTAATGAAAATAAAAATACCTATAAACACCATGACGATAAGATTTTATTATGTTTACCTATGGATGTACCTATGGATTCAGTTGAAATCAGTTGGATTGCTTCGCTGGTGACGTCAATCAGAACTTACATAATTTATGTAGAAACTTATGCAAACAAATAGACAAATTCCATCTTTGCCAACAAAGGGAAAATACGACTTATGAAAAAAAGCGGCCAAGTGCGAGTCCGACTCGCCCATGAAGGGTTCCGTAGCAGCAAGTAACATAATATAAAAGTTCTTGTTAAATGTTTTTTTTTTATATTTGAGTTCATTGAATGAAAGGTAAATTGCGGTTTACGATTTATGACGTATTAAAAAAAACTACTTACTAGATCTCGTTCAAACCAATTTTCGGTGGAAGTTTACATGGTAATGTACATCATATATTTTTTTAGTTTTATCATTCTCTTATTTTAGAAGTTACAGGGGGGGGGGACACATTTTACCACTTTGGAAGTATCTCTCGCGCAAACTATTCAAATGTCATTTTTAAAGACCTATCCATAGATACTCCACACGTATGGGTTTGATGAAAAAAAAAAATGATTTTCAGTTCTATGTAAATTAAAAATTATATAATGTAAATTCAAATAAAAAAAAATAACAATAAATTTGGGGGTTCCCCCCATTTTTATTGTTATTTTTTTTTATTTTGTGTGAAAATCTTAATGCGGTTCACAGAATACATCTACTTACCTACCAAGTTTCAACAGTTTCGGAAAAAAGTGGCTGTGACATACGGACGGACAGACAGACAGAAAAACAGACATGACGAATCCATAAGGGTTCCGTTTTGTGCCATTTGGCTACGAAACCCTTAAAATCGTTTTTAGCTACGAACTGTGCATTTGGAGTCAGCTGTTAATAGTTTGTTTGTCACTCTAAACATGTTTGGCACATTTCAAGGTGAAATCGAATTATAAACCATACCAACATAAAATGCTCATTGTTCAACTAAGTATTTAGGACCTTATCGTTCCTCAACTGACTAAGGAACTTGTTGGGTTTCCTCAGGATAAATAATGTTTCGAAATGCTGCGATTAGTCGATTTCTAGAAAGGTAGCTCACGAAATTATGCTTCGTTCCTTGTTACCCTTTTCCGGATATAAAACTTGTAATTATTGATAGACTGTGAACAGAAATTATAAAAGACTCCCAAATGAGACAAAAATATTGTTGAGGGCACATCATGTGAACATTTCTATCCGGTATTAGCGAAAAAGCAAACGTCATTCAGTCTTTCTAGCACATGAATGCATAAAACCTCATTCAAGGGTTCAGACACTTACTCACTCATATAGTAATCATACATTGTAGGCACTGTTACAATACGTTAGATACCAATGTCATACAATGATCTAGGTGAGGAACCTTGATCTTTGCAGTCTTTTCAACGTAGACATGACGTGGTCTTTGGAGCACGTCATGTCGAGACGTGCCAAATCTTTTACATTCATTAAATATGAAGTGGAACATATTTTCTAGAATCATAAATAATATGACTATTATTGAAACTGAAGATAACAAACAAAGAAATAGAAACATATATACGAATATCTACTTAAGACGCTGACAACACCTTAACCGCGGTCACTGTCAGATTGCATAGAAAAGAAAGAGAAGCACGATGACACAACGCTTGTAATTTATTGCAAAATATGAAGCATATCTTTATTTACTCAAAATTGAGTTGAGTAATCGAAAATATAAAACGACCAAGTCCTGCATTCAAATAAGACGTTCTTGTTATTAATTAAATACGTAACGTATGTAGATATTTAATACAGATATTTTGGATTAGAACTCAAGGTAAGAGGTTAGTTTAACGTTAGTTTGTATCGAGATTTTTTTTTCAAAACGTGTTTTGGTGACAACCAAGTTCTGGGAAATATGTTCAAAATTAACATATATTTTTTCCGCTACCATAAACTATACAGATTTGGCAATTTTTTTTCTTAAGAGTAGCTTATTTTGGTCAATTGGGTCTTGTCAGCGCCTTAAATGTGTTTTTAATTTTTAATACTTGGTGTTTTATTTGCCTATTCAATGGCAGAATAAATTTTAAAGTCAATGTTGCAACAAGGACAAAATCAACCAATATAATTATTAAAGTTTTATATTATAACATCAATTTGAAGTTCTGTCTCGAATCAGAGGAGAAGGGGTACTTAGTTATCGAATTAGATAATCGCACTAACTACTATTTGAACATCGTTAAAGATATGAATGATAAGCATTGAAAAATTTTATCAAACGCAGAAACGTAATTGTAATTAAACCGAGTAGAAAAGCCACGAACAAATAAGCATACGTCACCAGACAGAACAGAACCAACACAAACACATGTGTTATGCAGTATGCTCATAAACAAATATAATTTCAAATCCGAATCACATGACCTAGAAACTTGAATAGAAAAGGTTGTAGGTATGCCCTACAAAAAGGCTTCCATAAAGTAACGCTGTTTGTTTCCGTTCGCCCTACAAAAGTCACTGACTGTGCAATCAATACCAGTGGGTCGATGGCCTTACAACCGTATATGGAGCAAAGCTATTACTGAAATATGGTTGAAAATCGTTGCATAGACTGGGTATAATAAATTACTATTGCCAACGGATTTTAATTTTTAACTGCACCGGTTTTGGTGTTCATTGCCAATTATTTTGCTAAGTTGCTGGAAGTTTTGCTGTTGGCAAGTTTTGTCGCATTCGGAGCTTCCTGTTGCATAACTTTTGTTGAATTTGCGTCAGCTTTACTTGGAGTGTCTGCATTAACCTGAATAGGATACATTTCTGATTTCGTTTTTGGAACTTCTCAGCCAATTCAAACCAAATAAAATATTTATACAGTCTCATCAAAATATTCTTAAACATTTAAAAGCAACTTAACAGGTTTTATTAACACCAGCAAACCTGTTAAATAGATGGAAAGGTTTTGTGTTGGTATAAACTTAATATTCAGAAAAAAAAACAAACACATGACAAAAACGCGAAATGCGTCATATGAGCAAAAGCATAGCACAATATTATGCTTTCGGGGAATTACGTTGAACTTTGGTAAACATTGTTGAATGTTACTCACTAGATTGAAGTTGTGATAGCTCAGGTATTATGGCTAGTAATACTGCAGTAATCGGTTTAATGCAAGCATTATTTTTCCACTAAAACCCTAAATTATGGTCGAGTCAAACTTAGAATTTATTTTCTTCAGCCAACAGTAGTATATCTAAATACAAACAGCTTTTACCTCAAGCTCAGAAAACTACAAAAAAAAACAGAAATAGTTTCGATTGATTAATGTTAATCACTCAATAGTCATTAAAAGCCAAAAAACTATAAACACAATTAATTAATGGGTCGGCTATGAATACTAACCTGTTTTTAAATATCATGATTATAATATACCACCATGACCGCTCTAGAATTTATGTTTTGCTTAGAACGATTTTATTACCAACAGTTGCATTGGCCGGCGATTCTATCGCATACAACAATCACTTTTACTACATTTTTTGCTATATTTGTAATTGATTACCTGAAATAATTTACGATCCGGAACACTTGCGCAAGTCTATCTTTAATTTCAGCCTTTTCTATCTCCGCTATCTTAATTGCTTTGTTCTTCCATTCGCATACGTATTTCATATTGCACGCTATTTATAACTAAAACAAAATACTAACGAAATTAGCATTTGCAGCAGATTTACGAGATAGCATGGCAGACTATTGGACGCCGCGCTCCGAAAATAGCGCGCATTAATAGTACACTTTATTTCCCGAGACTATTTCGCATTGAGTGAAATACGAGCAAATGTGTCCAGCTCCTGGAGCGTCGCCAACTGTTTGCCAACGATATAGGCCTCTACTGGAAGATTTATGAAATTGGAAGGTGTTATGTCATAGTTTTTTGTCATTCCTAAACGCCTATCAATTTTATTTTGTACCAGGATTAGAACAGCTACATCGTCTTCGAGGTGTATATAAATCATATTTACTATGGGTGGCGAGTATGGTTTACGATTAAGATAATCTTCCGTCTGTTAAGCTCGGTGATTATCACAGCAAACCGAGTCTTATTCCTTTTCATTTTCCACTTTCTGAATGTAGAGACTGTCTCCTATCAAGCATTTATCCCTTGGTGTCGCAGGGCATTCATGAAACCTGTAATCAACACCGTAGTTACACATAATGACAGGCATATGAACAAATGGAGCCTAAGTAATATGAGTCCATTGGGAAACGACAGTTTTCACAATCGTCATACGTTACGATGCCTAGATATGAACTAATCCTACGCAGCTACTGCTGCTATTCGCAACTAAGTTACTGATACCTTACTTACAAACCCATTTACCTCTATTGGAAAACATCCGTTTCTCATAAAATGCAACGAACCTTACACTTAGTTTAAGAACTTAAGTAAGTAGATAATATTTATCCTCTCCATGACTCATGGTATGCTAACAGCTCTCTTTAAAAGATTATGCCATTTCCCTACCTGCAGATTTAACGCATAACGTTTGCCTTACCATTTTCATAGCATGTTTCTTTCTTAGAACATATTGTGTCATTCAAATAATTAATTTTTAGCTTTAGTGGATAAAATTCAACTTGTACTTACGTGAAGTGACCCGAAAAACATCCCTCCATAATTTTAAAATTGGATAGATCGTCATTACACTCATGATCCATATCTCCGAAGTCATACACTACGTCAAAAACTACAAAAGTACCCAAAGTCAAATCCTTCCATACCCCTTTTGCTTCTTCATCCATGAATTCTTCAAAGACCGTTTCTTTATTACTTTTCAAATAACTTCCATATTACCAGGCGACCCTACGCAATCCGTATGTCTCATCCATTGCATCCATGGCCGCATCTAATCTGATCTACGAAGATTTATATATCAATCCTTCCTCGTGCTACATTCGATTCGAAATGCGAGTTATACTAGTCATGCATCAAACGCACTCACGCGCATGTGGGGAGCTCAACACTTTTTATCGAACGATTTATCTAAAATCTAATGGAAGCAGTTTTTATGTTAACTTAAATCAACGATCTGACAAGCGATTAGTTGGATTTTATCGCATGTTGTTTAATTGACTGTCGTCCAAATTAATGTCTTAATCAAGCGATCAAATTGGAGGAGAAAGGACACAATCATGAAGCAATAGATATATCGGTGTTTAAACACGAATGCCGCAGAAACGGTTTGAACATTTCTTGGAACATGTCGAATGACGCATTATGCAAGTCTGTTGGATTATTTAATTAAAGTATTCACCAGAAAAGCTTGCAAATGGCACACGTCTTGCGTTTCCCACGCATCTTCAAAAGTTACTATTTTGGTCTAAAGTATAAACAATATTATTTATATTTAGAACAACTTCAGCATGATTAAAAATATAAAAATATTCGTCAAAATACACACACGGACAAAAATACATTCTATTGACGCATTTGTGTTACTTACTATAACAAATTCTATAATTAGTATAAAACCTTCAAAAGATGGTATTTCTGTACCAATACTTCTATGGATTTGTTCTATACTTAGAACATATTCAGAATGATTAAGTTTGAATACCATACTTGACCATACATAATTGTATTTGTAATCTAATATCGTATTAAAACTATTCATAAAATGATAATGTCGAGCAATTTAACATTTACAGTCTTGGTATTGGTTTTATAGTAACCATTTTAGTATGATTTTATGATACTGATCTATATATAATCGGATATGACCAATGCAACTGCAATTTGGTTCAGTTGACTTGTAAAACCAAGCATTCACGCCGTCGCCATATTAAGACGCTGACAACACCTAAACCGCGGTCACTGTCAGACTGCATAGAAAAGAAAGAGAAGCGCGATGACAAAACTCTTGTAATTTATTGCAAAATATGAAGCAAATATCTATTTACTCAAAATTGAGTTGAGTAATCGAAAATAAAAAAAACAACCAAGTTCTGCATTCAAATAAGACGTACTTGTTATTAATTTAATACGTAACGTATGTTGATATTTAATACAGATATTTTGGATTAGAACTCAAGGTAAGAGTTAACGTAAGTTTGTATCGAGATTTTTGTTTCAAAACGTGTTTTGGTAACAACCAAGTTCTGGGAAATATGTTCAAAATTAACATATATTTTTTCGCTACCACAAACTGTACAGATTTGGCAATTTTTTTTCTTAAGAGAAGTCTATTTTGATCAATTGGGTCTTGTCAGCGCCTTAAATACAAATTGTTGTAAGCTTGCCAAAGATTCGCAAAAAAAACGTATTTTTAAACCGCAAAAATTGTTATAATGACCATTTCACTAAAGAAATGAAATCCGTAGAAAACTTGACCGCTACAAATAAGTCGTGGGTATAAAATTTTACCCACTAAAGAAGTGACGTAATCAACTAACGATGCACAATACGGGAAGCATTGACGACAGCCGAAACTCGAAAGCACAACGCGTGAGAAGAATAATTTCTCAACCAACCCTTAATCCATCCACTAGGTTAAGCGCGTCACCACTTAGTAATACTCACAAACAATGTTTTTACAATGCAAGGGCACTATATTCGGAATATTACGTCATTAATCTAACCTAGGTACGCCTACGATAGTTAAATAACCTTTTCAATAATGGTCATGACTAATTCACACGTCAAGAAGGCATTGAATCCCCTTAAGCCTAATAAGGATTGTATAAGAGTAGGCGCCAAGCCTTTATATATTCCAAGAACTTGTGAGGACAGACTGAGGTTAACAATAGGCTTTTAACATATAAACAGAAAGTGAGTAATCGCAATAAATAATACAATAGCTTACAATAAGGTTTCCTTGCTGAAAGCTTAGTAAAAGACAACAAAAGCTATAATTTCGACGCAGTCCGCCTTTAACCGCCTCTGTGGTCTAGTGGTAAGACCACCTGTCTCAGACCCAGAGATCCCGGGTTCAATTTCCAGCGGGGGCAAAATTTTCTGCTCGGTTTGGTTGGTGGTAGGGCTTGTTCTCAGTCCTTCCACCATTTCATCTAAGTCTGTCGCCATAGCAACATTTTTTACAGAATTGCTGTGTTTTGGCAGTTAGAGGTAAGATAGCCCATTTCTCTGTGGTTGAGGATTCAGTGTGAAGCTCCCTTCCACCTTCGGCCTAATCATCACTTACCATCAGGTGCGATGAAGGCTAAGAGGGAGCTTCCCCGTTGTGGTTAAAAAATGACACGGTAGCAACGCAGACAGCAATTAAAGTTGATAAAACTTGTTTTTTTTTTTAATCATAATTGTTATAAAACTCGGCATTTAAAAAAAAACGAAACGCATGTAAACTTAAAATAACACAATTCTTTACTTTTCGATGAATGCTTAAGGCAGTGTTACGCATAACGATAACATATGTATTGTACACGTAACTGTGTTAATAGATGTTCCTTGATGACCGTACCGTAAGGCACAGTCATCAAGCTGGTGCTTATAAGAATATATGAGGAGAACTGTATATTTAAGAGATTTGTGGGAGATCCATCAAACAGTGGCAATGCGTTTTTAAACGCTTCTAATAATTTAATGAAATCGTAAAACTGGACTCTCGTTCAATTATTATTATTTTTAATCAAATGAAAATGTCACGTTCTCTTACTAAGATTACATCCAATAACAATGTCGTACAGGCCATCTTGTATATTATCTACTTCCGCTTCATTAAAGTGCACCGACATCCAACTATAGAACTATTAAAAACAACATTGGTTTATTTGAAAAGATTTGAAACAACATGCAATCATCATGACTGATATGGTAATGTTAGGACTTATCTTGTAAGCATGTCGATGGCAAATATCTAAATTGTGGCTTAGCTATTAGTAAAGCATTATCTACGTAGGATATGACATTAATATTAAGTCAATGTCCCATGTTTGCGGAACAGCAATACTTCAAGTTGGATGTGATACGAGTAAGTACATCAGGAAGATTGTAAATGGATCGATGCGATGCGACTACATAAATGCTACTTACATTTTATTAACTTCATCTGATATTATCCTCTCTCTTGATCTAAGATAGTTTATTTCTCTATTTTTGAAACTATACGGAGCAATTAGTACGCTTACATAACAACAGCCGTCGAGGAACTACAAGTGATTGCGCTTGTGAATCAGAGCGGTTTTGCGATGGTGGAGTTCCACAGATAACTCTCAGACCGTGAACAACTAGACCACTTTGATTTACTGACACTTGCTGAAGAACTGGCAAATTCCGGGCCACAGAGAGTGCACGAATATGAAGCTTACAAGTAAGTAGGGCTATACGTACATATAGCCATGGACAGGTGGATAGGAAGAGAGCCAAACTAAACCTATCCTGTGGTGTCTCTTCACACAGCTCTTTAGAGGATTACTAATTTATCCGAATGGGCAGGTTAAGCAACGCTTGCCGAGGTTGGTCTGTCGGTGAGTGATTAACTGATTATACATTAAATACCGAGACCGGCGTTGGCATTATTAACATCTTTGACAGCTGTTACGGGTATTCAGAAGCTCGACAGTTTGACAACCAGTCTTACCAAGAAGCCATTGCAGCCCCTAGCATAATGGGAAAAAACTAGGCAGACAATGATGGGAAACACAAAAAAGGCCTGTATCCATGTAAACAGTAAACAGTCATTGCTTAGACGACGTGACCAGTCTTAACGCCACACATTCGATCCTCGCTTACCCGTGTAACCAAAAGCCGCCAAAAGAAAGCCCATGTTGATATTGACTTTAAATTCCATTGCTTTCATAAGAATGCCTTTGTTTACTAACAATGGACAAACAATGGTACTCATTTACAATAGACCATGACATGAAAACAATTCCAGTGACGTTCAGTTGAAGCGTAAAAGATTGAATCATTAGTTATTATTTTCAACGTGTTGTTGGGTGGTTTGAGGTCTAGGCTATGTTCAGGGGGCCAACCATCACCTCATATAGCAGTATTATTATAATATTACTTCACAGTGGGAAAGTAATGGAGCTGTACAGGACTTATAGCTCCATCTCTTTCTCACACTGAAGTAATATTGAAATAATCTGGCATACCAGACATGAGACAGGAGTACCAGCAGTGGGAACATTGTAAGCTGATTATGAAAATCAACAGACATTACATTTTACATGCATTTTTTCTGGAATTTGTTGCCAGCGATGGCTGCATGAAAATATCTGGAGACGTTTTGTGAAAATCCTAACCTCTAGTGGTAATAATGAGACTGATTAGATAGGGTACCCCGAACGTATCCAAGGAGGCTCAATTAATGCATCCGGAAATTGCCTCCATCTTCATTAATGTCCACCGTAGAACATGAACTTCCTTGAAAACTGCAGAAATGAGTGTCAGTCACGCCTTCAATTTGCGTCTTGTTTTTAAGCGGAATAGTGAATACTACTATCCAAACGGCTAGAATAATAAATCCTAACTCATATTATAAATGCGAAAGTAAGTTTGTTTGTTTGTTTGTTTGTTTGTTACGTTTTCATGCCTAAACTACTGAACCGATCATCCTGAAATTTTGCATATACTATGTCAGGTGTACAGAAACGGACATAGGGTACCTGTCATCCCGAAAAAAAATACTGTTCCCGAGGAAAACAACAATAACGTTCTTATGATATAGATGGCGCCACGTGTCGTTCGAATCATGATTGAATTATATGATTATAGAAACTTTAGTAGTGTGTTAACCGTTTTTTTTTTATTCTTATTTAAGTACCTAACACATTTTTTGAGTCTAGAATATCGATAGACCGGTTTTTCAACCCGAATTGATTGTCAAATTCTAAATTAACGCGGGCAAAAGCTAGTATGCCATATTTGACAAACCTCCCACGGCAACGAAGAGGACCGGAAACTGGGTACTCGACCAACACTTCAACAGACCTATTGAGAAACAAAAGGGGGAATAGATGGCAAAGATCAGCCGACGCAGTTCAGTGTTTGAAAGGCATTATGATTTGTTTGCTTATTACCTTCGATCACCACCGTCGACTCTTGCGGAAGTTGATAAGCAACGACATAAAAAGTACTAATTTTCCTTTGTAACTGGTTCCATTACAAAGGAAAAAAGAGAGCGACAGTTATTGCATAATCATTGATTTTAAATCAACAACAACAAATAATTCATCAATTCAACAATCAGTAGGTCTTCGTACCAGCCACGGGTTTCACAATAAATGACGACACACAAACCGAAATGCAATTGATACGAATGACATGGATCGCAATCACAGCGAGACCGATCGGCCTTACGTTACCTGTTAACTTCATACTAATAACATTAGACAAGTATTCCAACAAAAACCAGGCACAAAAGAAAGTCATCTTCACGCACGACTTGTATCGATCTCACAACATCAGATATGAAACGTGAATAAAACTGAAACTTATTTGGCAGTGAAAACAAAACGCGTCTATCAGACACAAGTACCACATTGCAGCAATTCCAATAGTCTAGCTCTTATTTATAAACTAGAAAAGTATTTGCTCCTAGACGTTGACGCAATTTTCTCGAGTTACCTTATCATGAGATTCAATCAAAAAATAAGTTGCAGTGACTGAATTCTTGTTATCAATGCAACAGCAAATCTAGGTCATAATCACAAACTTAGCTAGTTGAAGCAAAAACAAACCTATTCAATCGATTCGATTACGAGATGCAAAACAAGGAATCAGCTTAATTGTTTAGTAAGTGTAAATGATTGTTAATCAGTAACGTTACGGTAAAGTACGTTTCCTAATCTTATGGCTAAGGCGAGCCGCGTTCTAATCTCAGAAATAGCATCCAGTATCGCAGACGAAGTAGTTTTACACTTCTATGACCTTTCGACGGCACGCAAACTTTGCTTGCGACCAATCAGAATTACTATAAAAAGAGATAGAGCTGCTATTGGATATAATAATAGACACGAACAGAACAAAACTCCAGAACATTTTGATAATATCTTTGTCTTTTCTTTCCAGATTCCGCGTCCCCGTGATTTTATTTCGAGAGCTGGACTAAATTTCTGGTAAGCACTTACTTTTATGGCAAATGTTGGTTTGTAATAAAATTATTAATGAAAAGGCATTCCGGTCACGTACCAAACATCCGTCCCTGTGGCATCCGCACTTGAACGACGAGAAGTGAGTGACGACGTGAAGCCATATCCTCTCACGTAAGGAAATGCAAAAAATCCGGAAGTACTTACTTACCTAAAAATAGATGATTTTAATGAGATGAGTATTATACAACAGTCGTTGCTTTTTGCACAGTATTTTAAATGGTTGGTGTGACGAATGTGCAACGCCGAATGGCCATGGTTGCGCAATTTGAGGTCGATGCCTCCACCGCTCCCACAGCTATCGATCTACTGAAACGGTTTATTCTTTTATTGATGCTGGTTAACTAACTAGGCAGGTATCGTCTGTTTAAACACTAGCTGTTTCTTTTTAATATTCATCGTTTAGAAAGTGGAAACATTGATAGCTACGACTCATGAGGCGTAAACAAGTATAGAATCTTTAGTGTTTTCTATATCGCCTTTCAAAGTGGCATCCGAGATTCTGAACGCCAGTTTTTTCAATTCAGAGTATGAATTAATATTCTCGCCAGAGGCAGTGGCGTGCCAACTGCCATTGGATCTCAAGGCCAGTCGTTATGCAAATGAGTATGATGCATGTGTTTTCGGTCTATTTGATTTCTATTGAATTTCTCAAATCGTGTCTGACTGATATTGGCCAAACGCAAAGCGAGTCGATTTAATGTTGCGCGGCTGAGTTGAGGTGAAATGTGAGAAAAACAGTGTTTTTAGTATGTTTCTTTGAAATCTACTGCCACAATTATTTATAACAACAGCTGGGAGTGCGCACAAATGGAAATCTCTTTGTATCTAAACAATCGCTCAGTTTATTCACGACATTCAATCTCTCTATGCGACAATATGTTTCATTGCAACAATAAATATAATTTTTGCTACTCTATTATTCAGGTGATCAGTTTTATCATTAAGACGCTGACAACACCTAAACCGCGGTTACTGTCAGATTGCATAGAAAAGAAAGAAAAGCGCGATGACACACCGCTTGTAACTTATTGCAAAATATGAAGCAATTATCTATTTACTCAAAATTGAGTAGAGTAATCGAAAATAAAAAACAACCAAGTTCTGCGTTCAAATAAGACGTTCTTGTTATTAATTAAATACGTAACGTATGTTAATATTTAATACAGATATTTTGGATTAGAACTCAAGGTAAGAGGTAAGTTTAACGTTAGTTTGTACTGAGATTTTTTTCAAAACGTGTTTTGGTAACAACCAAGTTCTGAGAAATATGTTCAAAATTAACATATATTTTTTCCGCTACCACAAACTATACAGATTTGGCATTTTTTTTTTTTCTTAAGAGAAGTCTATTTTGGTCAATTGGGTCTTGTCAGCGCCTTAAAATGAATTCTGTGGAGCAATTTACACTATCATAATTTCAGCGTACTATTAGTCGCGGTACAACTCTTGCTTGCATCTACCGATTTCTGATTATATCCACTCTTTAGAAAAAACCGGCCAAGTGCGTGTCGGACCACGCACAATGAAGGGTTCCGTAGTTGGGAAGTTGGGATGAATTTATCCCAAAAACAAATTTTACATTGTAGTTGAAAAACATGTTCTCCCATAGATCGATATACGTCACGGTCAATTCTCCAACTCCAAATGTAAAATGGTCGACTATTACTTGTTTACTTGTAAAGCCTACTTGTGTGATAGTTTTCCTTTTAATTACTTTTTTACTTTTTTATCCAAAAACAACCATTTAGCTGGCAAGGGGGCCGGTCACTTGACTAACATACGATATATGCCACGGTTAATTCTCCAACTGCAAATTTAAGTTGGTCGACTATTACTCGTCAACCTGTACAGCCCACTGAGCTGTGATAGTTTTCCTTTTAAATTAATGATATGTACTATTGCCATGATTTTTTTCACATCTCCATAAATAACCATTTAGCTGGCAGGGGGGGGGGGGGGCGACTTGACTCTAACAAAAATTAGCACTTTAATGCTTAATATTACGCAAGTGGATCCTTGAATCGAAAAGTGGTGTTCACAGACCCGCAACATTTTTGAACGGCCTATACAACGATACTCCACACCATCGGGTAGACGGTACCTTTTTTGAGTGGGAAATCATCAAATAACTTCTCCCGCTCTGGGCGGAGCGGGACGGTGTGTCAAACTCTTACTGACTAAAACCCACCCGTATTCCTTCCGTTGCCTGTGTTGCCAGGGACCTCGGTAACCCTTTAGTACCTTCCCGCGACCCCGGCAGGCATCGGCCCTAGTGGACCCCTACACTTATGCTGACGACATCTCTTTGAGGCGCGCGTGGAATACAACGCGCCGCGCGCCGTCTACCCGGACCTGGTCCTTACCGGACGGTGAGCTACCCATTGCTCGCCGTCCGCAAACCCGCGCCTACGGTGGCCGGAAATCCGCCCGGGACGCCCAGGGCGTCTCCTGCGGTGGCTAGGAGCGAGAGGGCGCGAAATTTGCCTTTCCCTCAACCGTCCCGCCTCCTTCTTCGCGAGCATTACTGCTTCGCAGAAGGAGGTGACGGCTGCCCATGCCCTCTCGCGCCGTACCATGGCCTGAACCAGGGCCGGATGCGAAAGGTCTCTGCCGGCGATCGCCTCAACGAGGACACGGCGGTGCTCTGCCCAAGCCGGGCAGACCTTCACCGTATGCTCCACCGTGTCCTCCGGGCGATCCACACAGTGGTGACACCCGGGCGTTTCCTCCCGCCTTATCCGAAACAGGAACCTCCCGAAGCTGCCGTGTCCGGTGAGGACCTGCGTCAGGCGGAAGGTGAGGACGCCGTGGCGCCTCTCTAGCCACTCCTCAAAAAGGGGACTTATCACCGCAATCGTGGCGTGCCCAGCACTGGGTTGCGACAACCGTACTCTCCATGTCGCCATGAGATCCCACCGGAGCTCTGTCGGAAATGCTCCACGAAGTTCCACCGGCTGTCGAGGATGACTCCCACGCACTTCGTCGTCGACTCGACGCCAATGTGAACCCCTCCTACCGGTATTTGGTATCCCGATGGTGGCGCGTTCCGAGGACCATGAAAACACATGGCCTCGGACTTGTGCAGGGCCACCTCGAGTCCCAATTGCCGGATCCTGTCGACGATTGTCGCAAGCGCAATCCCGCGTGTCGCTACTTCGGCCGCCGCCTGGTGCGATCTCCCTTGCGCCAGGACCAATGTGTCGTCAGCGTAGCGCGCAGCACCCAGTCGTATCCGATGTCCTACAGATGCGGCCCCATGACCGATCCCTGTGGGACACCGCACGACATCTCTTGCCATGATGTAACTCCAGGGCAGGGTATTAAAGGCATTGTCTAGAGACGCCGTCAAGACGACCCCACCCTGGGCAACAGCATTTAAGTCTATGGTCTTATAATAACATGGTAAATCACTCAATATTGTGCGTACAAACTTACATTTGCATTTGGAATGTATGAGGGAACATGTCTTTCAACAACAATGTTAACTTTCTTCTTCTTGGGATAAATTAAAACCACTACGAAACCGTTCATTGTGCGTGGTCCGGCACGCACTTGGCTGGTTTTTTGTTAGAGTCGAGTGTGTCCCCCCCTGACAAATAAATGGTTGTTTTTAGATACGAGGGCTGCACTAAAAGTATTGGGAATGGAATATTTCCACTATTCCTGTCATATTAAAATCTTTTTAATTGAAAACTCCTTGGTTTTAAAAATCGAATACCATTTATTTATTTAAAAAAGATTCTCGGTCTTGTCACAAGATTTTGTCAAACTTGTTTAGTCGTTGAGAAAATGGAATTGACTCGAGAAAATTCAAGAGCGATGATTTATTATGACTTTCGAAGTGGTTTAACACAAAAACAGTGTGTTGACCGGATGATTTCTGCATTTGGTGATGAAGCCCCATCAAAAACAACAATTTATCGCTGGTTTGCTGAATTTCAACGTGGACGTGTCAAGCTCAGTGATGATCCCCGTCAAGGTCGTCCAAAAACTGCAGTCACCCAAGAAAACGTTGATGCTGTGCGTAAGCTGATTGAGGAAGATCGACATGTGACATACCGCGAAATTCAGGCAACTTTAGACATTGGCATGAGTCAAATACAAATAATTTTGCATGAACAATTAGGTGTAAAAAAGTTTTTTTCCCGATGGATACCGCATTCGCTCTGTGAAGAGCAAAAAGCGGCTCGCGTTACTTGGTGCGTCAGAACTCTCGAAAGATTCCACGCAGGATCCTCAAATGCTGTATACAACATCGTATCAGGTGACGAATCCTGGATATGGGCGATTCTCTGTAAGCTCGTAATCGGCTGTCCCGACCGATTTTTTCAAAAAGTAATTAAATTATTTAAAACAAAATCACTTGTAATGAAACTTTAACCCCGAAACTTTACGGGCCCATTGCTTTGAGAACTATAACTATTTTAAGTTTTTTTCTAGACGTGATAGAAGCTCTTAAAACACAGTCCCCTGGCTGTCCCCATCACTGTATTCCCACCTAGAAATGAGGTTTACGAAGAAGTTATTGAAACTAAATACGTTTGGCGGATAATATCATACAGTAAAATAATTGAATTATATTATTGTCGTAAAACAAGCTCAGTTTACCTATTTTATTTATTTAGTCAAGTTCTGCAAACTTTGTCCCCAGAATTTCTAGACAGTCCCCTGCCAAAAAAAATAAGCCATAATAAAAAAAAACTGTAATGTTTACTAACGTTTTTTTGAGTGAGACAAAATGCAATTGTTGTGAAGTTGACAACCATGCCGGATGCGGCGGCAAGACGGCATTTTGTTTAGTGTCAGAGCGTCATTTGTGAGGTGAACTCGCGATTGGACCGCTACCATACACAGTCCTCTGGTAAGTAATAATATTTATGTTTATTACTTTAATGAACTCTATATTTAATTTATTGGTTTGTTATTTATGTCTAAATTGATTGGTAGGTTCATAAATAACTATTTTACATCAGTTTTGTAAACATTGTGAAATTTAACCGAAATACACAGTCCCCTGGCAACAGTCCTCTGCCTGAAAATGCAGCATTTTGTGTATTGGTTATTATTTTTATGTTTATTGTTTGTGTAAATTTATCCGTTAGTCTGTTTTATTCATGTAAGAATCATCAAAGTATCATTGCTTCACGTTATTTCCTTTATAAACTTAAATTATTTTACACAGAACTCCATGATATCGAACTCCATGATATAGCTCCTAAAAAGAAAAAGTTATCAAGAGTGGAATTGCTACAGAAAAATAGAGAAGAAATGAGAGAAAAGGAGAAGTTGAAATACCAAAAGAAGAAAGAAAAAGGTTTACGGAAGTTAGTAAAGAATATGACACCCCGTGAGCACGGAGCTGTCTTAAAGAAGTGGAAAGAACATTGTACCGTATACCGAGACAAAAGACTAAGACTGAAAAGCATCACTAACACTTTTTTACGAGAAAATACGCCGTACTCAGATCCAGAAGTATCGTTGTTTGGCGACGTCATTAGTAAGCAGTTAAAAGAAAATTATTCCACATTGAAACGTACCAAAGAGAGACAAATCTTCAAAAAACTTGTTGCTGGCAGTATTGTTCAAAAGTACAGTCACTGGATACCTAAAGAAATGAAGTCGTTGTCTAAACCCGGTAAAAAATCGAATCTCAATGGTTTGGATGTACCTGTAGCTAAACGGTGTAAAATACCTGATCCACGTAGATTTCAGCGAAAATTATTGCACTAAGTACGCAGAAGAAATACGGGCCTTTCATTTCGGTGGATCTCGAGCACAACTGAGTCTGCATACCGTAGTAGTTTACCTACAGAATTCCATCCTTTCTTTTTGCAGATTGATATTATCTCAGTGAGTACAAAATGTTTCTAGCGCTTAAGGAAAGAAACTTATGTTTTCTGTTGATATTTTTTATAGAAACTTTTGTTGATTATTGATGCGCAAATATGCCATAAAAATAATAAATGATTGATTAATGTAAAATGACTTTTTTCTAAGTACAACAGTCCTCTGTCTCACTTAACAGTCCCCTGTCATGATTTTTTGGAAAAACGCTAATAACTCGGAACATACGTATAAATTCAGTGGCCCTCCTTATCTAACTAAAATAATAATTCATTTTCTTCGAAATAGAACTCGGTTTTAAGCCAAATGTTAAAAAAAATTGCCAGGACAGCATTTATATGGGACCTGTACGAGCTTACAGAGAAATGCCCATATACGCGTACGAACCCGAAACAAAAAACCAGTCACGAGTTTGGGTGTTCGAAAATGAGTTAAAGCCAACAAAAATTGTTCGTTCACGGAGTGTTGCAAAAAAAAAATGGTGGCCACGTTTGTCTCCAAACCCGGCCATGTTACGACTATTCCTCTTGAGGGACAAAGAACGGTTAATGCAGAATGGTATGCTAGCATTTGTTTGCCACAGGTCGTTTCTGAACTCCGTAAAGAGAACTGCAACCGCCGCATCATCCTCCATCATGACAATGCGAGTTCTCACACCGCGCACAGAACAAAAGAGTTTTTAGAGCAACAAAATATAGAATTATTAGACCATCCGCCGTACAGCCCCGACCTAAGCCCTAATGATTTCTATACTTTCCCTAAAATAAAGAATAAATTGCGTGGACAGAGATTTTCATCACCTGAAGAAGCTGTGGACGCCTACAAAACGGCCATTTTGGCGACCCCAACTTCCGAATGGAATGGTTGCTTCAATGATTGGTTCCATCGTATGGAAAAATGTGTCAAATTTCGCGGAGAATACTTCGAAACGCAATAAATACATTTTTAAATGGTAATGTTCTGTCACTTCCTTGATTCCCGATATTTTCAGTGTCGCCCTCGTATGTGAAAAAAATCAAAGAACAGCTGCGTACAATACTTCTATCCAGTCAGTGTCTGTCTTAGTTTTAGGTACAGTTCAAAATGTAAAGAATGCAAGTGCCCATATTTTTTTTTTTGCTTTATCGGTCAAGGACAGCTAATGAGACATTATTGATTTTCTATTGTTTGGCACCACATGGAGTATGCTTCATAACTTCATAAGTTATGTAACATTGTGAAAAAAGTGTCGTTCTTGTAAAAACTGATTAGATATCCAGTACTAAAAGTAAGTATGTATACAAAATATTACATTCAGGATAGTACATGTCGCGGGAACGTACAAAAGTGTTACCGAGGCCCCTGGCAACACAGGCAATGGAAGGAATACGGGTGGGTTTTATTCAGTAAGAGTCTGACATACCCTCCCGCTCCGCCCAGAGCGGGAGAAGTTATTTGATGATTTCCCACCCAAAAAAAAAAGGATAATACATGAATATGCCTGCAATTAATGGGTTCCGTGCACACACCAGAATTAAACTATTGAATGGCGTCGCGTTTCACTACTATTAATGTTTTTCGTAACGATAGGATCTGTTATCCGCAACACTCTAGATCTAGATCTTAATAAACTCACATAAACCATTGTAAAAGGGTTACATTGTTGAAAACGAGATTTTTCTTTGTTCAAGTTTAAAACTAAAATGGTCTGAAATAATCACACGCAGTAAATAGATAGGTAATCTGGCACGTCGAACAATATTCTTTTTTTACTAGATTAGAAGAAACCTGCAGCTAATTATTAACGGCTGATAGGTAGGTATTTCAATAATAATTATCACCAGCAGCATTCATGTTTGCATTTTGAGAAAAAGGTGCGCAGGCGCATCGATAGACATGATCAGGATCACGTAACCAATGGTTACAAATTGATAAAATAAAATGCTGTTAGGTATATCTAGGTAAATAAAAGGCGATTGAACGCATTACAAAAAAGTACTCAGGCTTCCGAATTAAGGGGGTGTACCTAATTCGGAAGCCTGGGTACTTTTTTTAATGCGTTCAATCACCTGGTCCAAGTCTATTTTATTTTTGGTCCAAGTGGTCCAAGTCTGTACTATTTTTGTACAATTACATTTATTGCAAATTCATTAGAAATGTGGGTAAACGTTAACATCAACTTTCACAAACAAATTAAAAGTATCGTTATTGTTGTCGCGAATAATTGACGTTTACATACAAAAATTTGCAATACCTGTCTTAACAAGGACTGTTTTTGTGTTCCCTGTTCGACTATTATCGATAATACCGTTATATTGCTCTTGTTGCATAATTATCAATGAACTGGTTGAAACAGCGCCAGCGCAGTCGACAGCCGCGGTCGGCCCTCGCCGGTAACGAATCCTAACAAAGTAACTAACTACCCTTTAAAAAAACAATAATAATATATTCAACCTCATTTGTACGCTGTGCTAAATTGTATTTTGAAGTGTGTGGAGTTTTAAATAAAGAATGTGGTAACGTGTGTGGTTACAATAGTAACAAAAGTGCTTATTGTGTGTTCACGTCGCCAGAGAAAGTTTACACGAATGCTTTGGATCTGGAAACTCTCGACGCTCGCGACGTAGGATCACGTAACTGACTGACAAATATTTTAATATATTTGACGAGTATTAATCTCATAGTTAATAGTAGGTACTGATATGAAGTTATCAAAGGAATAATAGCTATGATTATACAAAAATGTTATAGTCTTCTGACAATATTTTTTGTTTATGACGGCCATTTTTAGCAATACACACTTTCGTTGGCCATTTGATATCATTGCTTGCCGAATAAAGGAATGTATGAGTCTTAAATCGAGGTTAATAAAGGTTTGAATAATGTATTTGTAATATCGAACGATATACTGAAACCAGTCATCCATAAAGTTATAGAAATCGAAGGAAACGTCAATTGTTTTTGTATGAAACTTAATGAAACAAATCAATACATCGGTTGGTTGAGTAATGTAGCTCGAAGGATGTACCTGGTCTACAAGTTTTGCGTAAATCGGTCGCAAGGAAAGGCCAATTTTGCTTGCGTGTGAGTGTGTTTAAATTATTAAAACGATAAGTTTTTTTATCGACAGACAAAAGAGTAAGAATCTCCTTGAAAGTTTACTTAGTAAAACAAAAGAGGTTTACACATATAATTTAACATTTTCATTGTCTCACTTTGTATAAAACAAATTGTTTGATTGAAGATATGGTTTTATTGCTTTCATTTTAATTCCTGTAGGTAAATACAATGAAGCTCACGACACGTACGATAATGATATACCTAGGTACAGATTTAGAAGATGAAGCTAAACTAAAACGCAGGAAAGGATAAGACTACAATATATATCAATCTTTAACATCACCATTCTCCTGGCTGATCCCAATTTATTTGGGGTCGGCGCAACATGTCCCTTTCTTCCATACCTCTCTATTAGTTGTCATCTTGATAGTCACCCCCTTTCTAGCCATAGCATCCATCCATCGTTTCTTTGGTCTTCCCCTACTCTTAACCCATCGACATTCATACTCAAGACTTTCCTCATGACATTTTCCTCATTCCTCCTCATCACATGCCCATACCATGAAAACCGATTTCCGCACAACTTTTCAGTCACCGATGCCACTTTCAGACTTCCTCTTGTGTACTCATTTCTTATTCTATCCATTCGTGTCTCACCACACATCCCTCTTAGCATTCCCATCTCGGCTGCATGCAATCGCCTTTCATTCGTCCTTTTTGTGGCTCATAATTCTGATCCATACAAGACAGCAGATCTAACCATTGTTTTATATATCCTCCCCTTATGTTGAAGGGAAATGCGGAAGTCGCAGATTGATTTATATATACATATAATAAAATAATATCGAAGTCAACACTGTACATTGAATTTAAAAATTTGATTGAAATTGATTGCCTCGTTGGTCTGGAGGTCGCAAGCGCTACTGCTAAGCATGAGGTTTTATTCTCGGATCGGGCAGTGTTATTGGGTTTTTCCATCTGGAATTTCTCAGAAGCAGCCCGGAGTCTGGATTTGTACCTGGTTGATGGCAATAGGCTCGCCCCGTATTATGGGACTTAAACATAACTTGTGAAATGTGGGTGTACTACAGGTACACCTCTGCCCAACTCCTCGGGAAACAAGGCGTGATATTATGTATGAATTTAAAAAAAAAGTAATTGCTACGAGGTGTGGAACGAATCTGATGGCGAAAATATAGTTTTTATTACAGAATTTTTGTCCACACTCACGGATAGTTTACAACCTGGATTACTACATAGGGTATAGTACGTTCGGTTCGGGGTAGTACATTCCCGTGGGATATTTTCCGACAAGCTAGTGGGCAATAAAAATACGATATTTATACTATCTAAGAGAACTTTTAATAAATTAAGAGGCTGACATCAGCTAAAGCGCGGTCACTCTCGGACTGTATAGAAAAGAAAGAGAAGCGCGATGACACAACGCTGGTAATTTATTGTAAAATATGAAGCAATTATCAATTTACAAAAAATCTATCTCTTGATTGGCTAAAAAAATTAAAACACTATTAAGACTCTTACAAACAAGCGCGACACGCGACGCGACACAAGGGCACCGCTTGTAGTGCTACACGCGGTGCCTTTCTGTCGCGTCTCGTGTCGCGCCTGTTTGAAGGAGCATTTATGCTAATATGTTGCTTGTAAAATAATTTGACAAAAAAAATCAGAATGATTGCATGTATATTACTATGGTTTTTAATCGTTAAAAGTATTTTTTAGAGGTATCTTCGTGATGTTTTTCTATGGTATCAAATTAGTTGTATTATGTTTTCAACACACTATCTACCTAGTATATATCCTGAAGAATATTATATATTTTTCTGATTTTGTTTACTGCAGCCGCCCGCCGCCCGCCCGTTTCTGGGCCCGCGTGGTGGATTACGGGCTTACTCCCTCTCACAGAGAGGAGGCCTGTGTCCCAGCAGTGGGAACATTATAGACTGATTATGTGTGTGTGTTATGTGTTTACTGCAATGGATCATATACTTTTAGGCATTATAAAACTTATAAAACTTGCGTTTAGCTCCTGTAGTCCCCTTAGCCTTACCGATCTAAACACCGGTCTCTAAACCCATACAACATCTAGATATGACAGACGATACACAAACGTGCAACAACAGTATTGTACTGACATTTGCTAAGATTCCTGCTCAGAGAGCGTAAAGTCTTTCGTACGGGTTCCATGTCCGCGGATTGTCTCAATGTAACAACTGATCATCAGCTCACAGATGCGTTTCAATCAAATTCATAGGTGGACTAAAAAATTTTACGTTTTAGCCAAACATGTTAAGTGCCACTTAAAAACGTGCAAAAAGTCAAATACCGAGATGAGTCTAGCGTATAATTAAAACTGTAGAACGATAAGAAACGAATATTTAGTTAGAAAACATTGTATTAGTTTAAAGAATTGTAAGCAACCCAGTTATGATTTACTTGCAGTAGACTGGACTCATTATTACATATAATGATGATTATTTCGTAATTATAAACTTACTCACTCCCAGTAACACAGTTCAATCAGAACAAATATTAGCTAACAGACTGTTAGACTCCTTCAAGTTATTTGATTGGCTACTGTTATTTCAGTCAGCCTATCATAGCAGTTAACATGAATTTGACATTCCGTTAGCTAATAAACATGCACAGTTGCACACCCGATTTCGAGCCAGAGTGTAACCACATTTTTGTAAGCCTACTAGTCGAGCATGTTCTGCCAAATACTGCGACATCGGATGTAACCATTGTTCAAGGCAAATAAATGTAATTCCTTTTTTATTTTTGCTATCTCGACATCATACAAAATGTAAATTATATTTGTACAGCACAATAAGCCACTCTTATCAAACGCTACGTCAACGCAACGCAGGTTGTAACGAAACATTAACTTTCCAAGCGATAACTACAAAATGCGAAATGAAATACACGAATGCCATTAAAATCAAACAATAGATTGTAAGCAGAAAAAACTGAATATTACCAGAAAGATAAATTCTCTGAACATGACAATGTGGACCATTCAGCGATTAAAATTGAAGTAGTTGTTCCAACTGAAACGATAAGTCAACCATTTTGTTATGCTCACACTAATTCAAAGTATTAATTTACGATGAGAAAATTGTAGACAGTAGAATGCATTGAACAACTGAGCGATGTAATGATTTGCAACGCATAATTTATTTGATGTGAAAAATTGAGACGGGTTTTCAGAAAAAGAAGCATAAATGGAAGTATAGTTACATATGAGAATGTGAATCTAGGCATTGTCGATGACCACATTAGTACAAAACGTGAATACACTATTAGCACTAGCAAGCACAACAATTCAATTATCAAATTGATCAATAGGAGCATGAAACGAATGAAAAGAGTAGACTAAAGTGACGTCACATACTAAACTTTCGAAGTGAATTAAGACCAATGTGATGTGATGAGTGGTATCGATGTTGACATCGATGTCGGAGATAGAGGTGTTCCTGCGGAGTGACTCGTATGACGTGTTCCGACTGCTGGAGGCCTGGTGGCAAGGACTGCTGGCCTTAGGGAGACTGGTCGTATGGTACTGCCGACTGGTGCACCAAGCTATTTGTGGTGGGCATAAAATTTTATTTCCCAACATAAAATAAAATGTCTTTGAAAAGCAGCTGTTTAATCAGTACAATTCCTTTTGCGATGAATTTCAAATTATAGTCCTTCGACTTAACCTTATTTTAAAGTTTACTTAAGAGGCCGACAACACCTAAAGCGCGGTCACTGTCGGACTGCATAGAAAAGAAAGAGAAGCGCGATGACACAACGCTGCGCTGGTAATTTATCGCAAAATATGAAGCAATTATCGATTTACAAAAAGCTATAGATTGTATAAAAAATAAAACACTATTATTCTAATATGTTGCTTGTAGAATAATCTGACAAAAAATCAGAATGATTGCATGTATATTAGTCTGGTTTTTAATCGTTAAAATATTTTTTTAGAGGTATCTCCGTGACTTTTCTATCGTATCAAATTAGTTGTATCATGTTTTCAACACACTATCTACCTAGCATATATCCTGAAGAATATCATATATTTTTCTGATTTTGTATCATATAATTTTATGCATTATAAAACTTACAAAATTTGCGTTTAGGTCCTGTAGTCCCCTTAAGCATACTTTAAATCCCATTACGTCTACATTTCTTTATAGTTAGAAACTACCTAAAAATGACGATAAGAGTAAAAGTGAAGGCTCGCGTAGACTGGGGAGATATCGCGGGCGCGACAGGCAGCAATATGCCTGTCGCGCTAGTCTGCACGAGCCTTGGAATCTAAACCACACTGTGGCAAAATTTTCACATCTCACTACTGAGCTATAGCTGCTACAGACTTTTAACTCTGTAATCTATTACATAATATTGAAGTAACGAGTGAATATGTCCCCAATTTCTCCGGAATCTTGTCGAATCCGACATCTTAGTTGCAATAAACCGGAACCAAGCGAGGTATCTAAGAGCAGAACAATACCTAAAGTCGAATTATAAATTCAATGGAGTAATCTGTCATGTGCTAGCTGTCAATTTGTGTAATAAAATTATCATATTTATTGTAATGGCGACCGATTAGTTTAATCAATTTATTTAAGTGTAAAATAAATGTAATATTAAGTGTCATATTTATTGTATTCTAGAAATACAATAAATATGACCATTTTATTACACAAAGTGACAACTACTCGTAGTACATGTCAGATTATTCCAGTCCGGGTGTCACCACTCTGTGGATCGCCCGGAGGACACGGTGGAGCATACGGTGGAGGTCTGCCCAGCTTGGGCAGAGCACCGCAGTGTCCTCGTGGAGGCGATCGGCGGCAGAAATCTCTCGCGTCCCACAGTGGAACGAATGTATGGGAGCGGTTGGACGTAGACATGTCCGAAAAAAAAGAGTAAAATTATGCCAAACTAATGATGCCATCTTATTCGATTACTTAATGCCTTCATAACTTGTGGTGATGAATTTCTTCATAACTCCCATATTTCGGGAGTAATTTGAGAAAATGTGAAATTTTACTATGAAAATGAGTGTATCGAGCTCTCTCCCTCCTGATTCCGGGCTTGTTTCAAGTAGCGGTCTCTAATATCATAATGCTAATACTAAGAGCTATATTTAATACTAAGACACATAGTGCGCCAAATGTGCACTTTCTGGGATAAAGAGTGATGTTTATTTTATAACACAATTTTTTTATTTTTTGTTTATTTTGTTGATTAAAACCGTTTTTCTAAAGGTTTACCTTATTACAATAACATTTCTGAGCAGCCAATTAGAGAAGATATAAGCTAATTAGGATATATAATTAGGGACTTAAGGTTTACATATAAAACTGATGCACTAATGATTACTGATAAGAACATTGCTATTATTTAATTACTAAATGGCTCTTAATACACTAATTTAGCATGCATCATTTACTAATTATCACAATAACTAATTACCTTGCAATATTTAACAAAGGATACCTGGGATACCTGGATTTTATATAAATAGGTCACTATTAGTAACTTTAAAATCAGTGTTGATTTACACCTCGTTGTATCCAAGCTAATCTCGCAATGTATTTTCCAAATTTTAATACAAATCTTGATATTCACGTTGCTTTATGCGCACGCGCACATAAAGATTTACGCGACTTTAACTATTTGTTCAGTGTTTTAAAAGATAACAGTTGTGTTCAGTTATGTGAAAGTGCTGAAACAAGTTTAAAAGACTGGTGTCGTCGATTTTGCTACCGCATTTATGCAAAATGGACACAGTCTGGAAGAAGCACAGATAAGTTTCGGAAGAAACATGAGATTTGGCTACAGGCTGCAATTCAATGGCCGGAATTACAGAATGAAAATATGGAACCTTCTACAGAAAATATAAGTGACGTCACCGAGCCCATAATTTCTCCTGCTAAATCTGATGCTTCAACTTGTACACATCCTAGTCCTCGTAAATCTTTTGAGGACCTTAGTAACCGGCAAAAAAGAAGACGCACTGAAGATAGTCTTTCATGCAGCAGTAGCAGCGCTGAAATTATGTTTTCGGCCGAAAGGGCGCTTCAAAAGGCAGGACAAAGCGATACAGCTTATGTTATGAAATACTTGACGGAGAATCCAGAAGAGGCCTCAAAAATCAAAGCCTTCATTGAAGGTAAATCAATTCAGGTACGGGAAATATCCCCTTTGAAGGCATTGGCTCTTTATGTATCGATGAACTTATCGAAATGGCGCTATAACACTCTTCGGGATTTCAACACTCAAGAAGGAGCTCTTCAATACCCGAGTTACTACATGTTGGTTAAAGAAAAAATTAAGTGCTATCCGGCCAAAGAAGATCTCACAGTTACAGAGAGCTCTGCAAAAATCAAATTACAAGCCTTGATGGATTTAACCTCAAGAAGACTTATTAGGTCGTTAGAAACCCCTGTTGATCCCAATCAACAGCTCGTATTGACCAGCAAATGGGGTTTTGACGGATCATCTAGCCAAAGCATTTATCATCAAAGGACGAGTGAAGATGAGCAAATCGATCTTGCTAGTAATTTTATGATTAGTCTTGTACCACTGCGGCTCGTCTCAAAAGGTGTAACAATTTGGGAAAACGAGCGACCATCTTCCACTTCATTTTGCCGGCCAATATTGTTTAAGTTTATAAAGGAAACCAAAGAAAATGTGCAGAGAGAGATGGCTGAAATCGAAGCAGAGATTGAAGCCTTAACTCCATCCACCATCACTGATGGAATTAGTGTCAAACACCAACTGCTGTTGACAATGATTGATGGTAAAATTCATTCCATTATATCCAATACAGCAGCTTCAGTGTGTGACATATGCAAGGCTTGTCCTAAAGAAATGAATAATTTAGAGTTAATCAAAGATAAACACGCAAACGAGGACATGTATAAATATAGCTTAAGCACCCTTCACGCTTGGATTCGCTCAATGGAATGCTTATTACACATTTCCTACAAATTAGACATAAAATCATGGCAAGTAAGGGGTGATATAGCAAAAAGGCAAGTTGATGACAGGAAGAAAAGAGTTCAAGAGGCTGTAAGAAGAGAAACGGGCTTACTTCTCGATGTTGTGAAACAAGGCAGTGGATCCACCAACAATGGCAACTCGGCAAGGAGATTTTTTGAAAACTACACTAAATCTGCTGAACTGACCGGAATAGATGCTATGCTTTTAAGAAAAATCTGTGTGATCTTGCAGTGTATTTCATCAGGAGAGAAGATCAACGTAACTAAATTCCGAGAGTTCTGCTTTGATACTGCTAAGCTTTACGTGGAGTTATACCCATGGTATTATATGCCTTCTTCACTTCATAAAATTTTAATGCATGGGCCAGACATAGTTCAGAACATGTCAATTGTGCCCATTGGTTTTCTATCCGAAGAGGCATCTGAGGCTAGAAATAAAGATTTTAGAAAATATAGAGAGGGGCATTCTCGAAAGCATAGCAGTATCTCATGCAATGAAGATATTATGCACAATCTTTTACTGTCTTCTGATCCACTTGTTACAAGTATCCGTCCAAAAGGAAATAAGTTTGTAAAAAAATCTTCTTTTAAGGAATTTTATGAGCTTACGGATTCTGAGAAAAGTGATATCGAATTTGTTAACATAAATGATTTAGCGGACATCGATTCTGAATTTGAATTAATTGATGATGATGATGATGACGAAGATAATTAAATGATGTTATTGTTTTAAAATGTGTAACTTAGTAAATTAGAGCTTACATCTTAATTATTTATTGTACTTTTAATGAAACTAGGTAATTTATTATCAACTTACTTAAAAGTCATACTCTCATCAGTTCTTGTGAATATTTTTGTTAATATATATTTCTGTATATATATAATATATTTATAGACCTCTTAATAAGTCTGTCTGCGGTTTAAAGTAAATACAAATGGGGAAAAAACGTTTTTTTTTTTAAATTTTCATTTCCTTTTATCCCAGAAAGTGCACATTTGGCGCACTATGTGTCTTAGTATTAAATATAGCTCTTAGTAATAGCATTACGATATTAGAGACCGCTACTTGAAACAAGCCCGGAATCAGGAGGGAGAGAGCTCGATACACTCATTTTCATAGTAAAATTTCACATTTTCTCAAATTACTCCCGAAATATGGGAGTTATGAAGAAATTCATCACCACAATTTATGAAGGCATTAAGTAATCGAATAAGATGGCATCATTAGTTTGGCATAATTTTACTCTTATTTTTCGGACATGTCTACGTCCAACCGCTCCCATACATTCGTTCCACTGTGCGTCCGGCCCTGGTTCAGGCCATGGTACGGAGCGAGAGGGCATGGGCAGCCGTCACTTCCTTCTGCGAAGCAGTAATGCTCGCGAAGGAGGACGCGGGATGGTTGAGGGTTACCGAGGCCTCTGGCAAAACAGGCAACGGAAGGAATATGGGTGGGTTTTAATCAGTTAGAGTCTGACACACCCTCCCGCTCCGCCCAGAGCGAGAGAAGTTATTTGATAATTTCCCACCCAAAAATAAAGCCGTTGACCGCCTGATCTCTCTCTAGTCGTGTCAGATTGCCGTCCCATCCGACTAAGAGAGTGAGGGAAGAGTGAGAAAAAAGAAAAAAGATTATTCCAGTGAATTAATAATTCGACTTTTCTAGTAGTTTTCGCTTCGCCTCACTCGCTGCGATCAGTAGTGCTATTCTGTAAAATAAATCACCGTGAAAACGAAGATGAAATGAGCTGTCAATGGTGGCCAATCCCTCCAGTCAGATGGGATGACAGATCACTTCAAGCTCACCTCACCTAAATATTCACGGTGAGATTTTGACAGAAATGACCGGCTGATCTTGGTCCTTTTGTACAGCAGATGAACTTTCTGTTAGTGTTGTCAATACATAAAAACAATTTCTCTAATATTTTACACAGGACAGCTGCATGTCTTACAATATCAAAAGATTCCGTGTATTTTTACCTTTCATGCTTGTAAAAGTAAAACAAAATTGTTGCTCAATCAAGATTTTTGCTCCATAACATTTTATTACTGTGTAATTTTATCTTTCTACGTTATTATATAGTTTTCTCAGGTAATGTGCAGTATCTCTTTCCCTCCAATTGAGTAGTAATCAACACTTGTTGATAACAAAGATAGCCGCTATCGGACATTTAAATACTTAGCTACTTTACACCGGAGTGCAACAGTTTTATTTAATTAATTAAGAACATTTTTGAAGAGAAGCGAGAGAGTGTTATCTGAGATGGACTTAATTAATATTTACATGGTTAAAACAGGTACCCATATTTTTCAGTTGTGTGAAGACATACAGATTGTTTTCTTAGCAAACGCAGACTAGGCTAGCGTAACCTTGCTGCTTTGGTTATTAATTCTGAAAGACTTCACCTCGTTCTCAATGGTTTTGTTGCGTGACTCCTAGTTCGGGTCAACGGCCGTTTTTCTTAGAACATATATTCAGATATATGAGGTATTTTATCGATCTTTGTACGTGTTCCAGAGCTGAAGGTGCATGAGGAGGCAATGATGGCGCCGAGCGTGTTCCAAAGGACCAAGTCGCCGCGCACCTCACCCGGAAACTTGCCCAGAAAACTACAGGTACACGTCATCACACTGTTATTTACATGTGTAACACAATAACATAACCTCAAACTGTTATCTGTATCTACAAAGAGTGAAGGAATGTGTTCTATTCGAAAAGTATGGTTAGTTATATGTCTATATAGAAATGTTTATAAAAAGATTACGGAAAAACCTTTTTTAAACCATAATACTTATATTTTTTTACCTAAAAGGCGCGTAAGACAATGGTACCGATTCCCTTGTTCACAAACTAAACTCAATTTAAGATCAGTGCATCTTTTTCTTTGTATTTCATTAAGAAGAGGACAGAAGATAAATTTTAGTTTAGTCCTGTCAAATTAATCAGCGCCTGTCACTACTGCATACAAGTTTAGACGTGATTAAAAACTTGCCTACTAAAATTACATCAATTTACGTCAAGCGTTTTAACTTTAACAAGGGAATCGGCACCAATGCCTATTATTTAACTATCTATCTTTTTGGGGAATGTCCAAGTAACAACACCCTAATTGCTTAACACGGTTTGAATCACAGTCCGAGAGTTTTGAAGCATATAGCTAATCCATTGCTTCATAGGTTTGAAAAATTCATCTGCTCAACAACGTAAATAACACAATGAACGTGGGTGAACTGTCAAAATGAAACCGATTACGATCAATTTTCGCACCTGCCCCGCAGTTCAGATATAGAGACTCGTGCAGACTAGCGCGATAGTCAGCAATATGCCTCTTGCGCCCGCGATATCACCCCAGTCTGCACGAGCCATAAATAGAGGAGTTGCCTATACAATTCGGAAGTGATTGAGTTACTCGTAGTATTGTATTGTTGACATTTTGAAAGTAAAGGTGATGACCTTTACTTTCAAAATGAAATTAGAAATTAGAATTTAGTAATTGTTTAAAGAGTGTTGATGGATGCATCAACACTCTTTAAACAATTACTAACAAAATTTATAAGTTTTATTATTAAAAAGGTAAAAAACATAGGTAAAAATAAAGAGTATTTGCAATGTCAAAATAACAGCTTTTTGCTAAATGTATATGAAAGTCTATATACTTATAGAAAAATAAAAAATAAAAAAATGTTGGTCGTCTGTTGTTTGTTCCGGCTAAATGTCCGAAACGGCTGGAGCGATTTTGACTTTCACTGGCAGATAACTGATGTTAACCTAGGGAGTAACTTAGGCTTCTTTTATTTTAGAAATAGCTACAAGCAGCAGGTAGACCTGCTAAATACCTGATAAATAGTTTTATTATGGAAAATAGTTTCTTTTATCGACTGGAAAGCTAAGAAAACTTGAAAAAACATAATTAAAAAGAGACTACCTGTGGTAGTCGGTTAACATTCTTTTAACAATAATTAGAACAGTGACGCCCACTGTAATTTTTAGGGTTCCGTAGTACACAACAAGGAACCCTTATAGTTTTTGCCATGTCCGTCAGTCTGTCTGTCTGTCCCCGCTGTAGCTCAGAGACGCTTAGTACGAGAAACCTGTAATTTGACATAAGTATAAATATTAATCACGCTGACAAAGTGGAAAAATAAAATCTAAAAAAGGATCTTTTTTTAGGGATGTCCGTAATGTGGGGATGATATTATTTTCTCGTCTATCCCGTGGTGTGGGGTATCGTTGGATAGGCCGTTCAAAAATATTAGTCAAGTTAGTGTCCCCCCCCCCTCTGCCAGCTAAATGGTTGTTTATGGAGATATGTGAAAAAATCATAGCAGTAGTACATAAATATAATTAAATTAAAAGGGAAACTATCACAGCTAAGTAGGCTTTACAAGTTAACGAGTAATAGTCGACCAACTTAAATTTGCAGTTGGAGAATTGACCGTGACGTATATCGATGTATGGGAGAACACGTTTTTCAACTACAATGTTAAGTTTGTTTTTGGGATAAATTCATCCCGAGTAATACCAACTACGGAACCATTCTCTGCGCGTGGTCCGACACGCACTTGGCCAGTTTTTTTTTATTGAAATTTGATTCAGTTGGTATTTATGGTTTACACAAAAGCGGGCGACTCCGCCATTCATGTGGAATTTTCAATGCAAACTTTCGACTTACAATACCTGGACAAAGGACGGACATGTCATCATGGTTATAGAAAACATGTTTTCTAAGATACTTGTTTGCCGTGATGAGATAACCAGCTATTTATAGAAATGCTAATAATTTGCATAGTTAGCTACGTAACTTGATAATATGCGCAATGTGCAGGTTGCCATAAAGGCTCTTACAGACTGGGGCGATAGCGCGGGCGCGACAGGCAGAAATATGCCTGTGGCGCTCGCGATATCGCCCCAGTCTGTAAGAGCCTTTGACATACCGGGTCAAGAGTCTACAATACCTCAAACTGCTTAGTATGATCCTCCGTTATATAGAAAATACGGCAGCATTAGTTTTGTAATAAATATATGGTAAAGTTTAGGATTAATGTTTAACAAAAGCACGACTCCGTAAAACTTTCTCAACACAAAAAATCAAAGTTACCTCCAAACCGAACAATAAACCGCTAGTATTAAAAAATACTTCAAATTAGATCTAAGTCTAGAACTAAATACAAAGCACTATACAGGGTGACATTGAAAACATGCGACAAATCGAAATGGGAGATTGTACTCATCATTATGAACAACTTTTACTAAGGGACCAAAGCTACAATCCCAAAAAAAAAACTGCTGTCCCCTACATTTATGTTCGCAATACCTCATCAAAATGTAGGAAAAGCAGATTTTTTTTTTTTTGGGATTACAGCTTTGGTCCCTTAGTAAAAGTTGTTAATAATGATGTATACAATGTCCCATTTCAGTTTGTCGCAAGTTTTCAATTTCAACCTGTATAATACTATGTTTTTTAAATGCCATTATTTTCACCGTAAATAGAAATTATCTTAACTATTGGCGCCTTGGAGCCTCCTCCCTGCCGCCTAGCTTCTCACTCAGTCTTGCTCGCGTGACCACCAGCAGTTTGCGAGCGAGATAAAGAGTGAGGTGGCGCTGGGGTATTATAGACTCTTTAACGCCAAAATATCTGCTGATTTGTCAAAACATAATACATACTCTGTTTTTTAGTATGTGCTGTCAATATATTTAGTGTAATATTAAACTACCTAGATCTCTGTCCACGTGTGACTTAAAAATATAATTAAACATTTGCTGCCGTACTGGTATCATATCTTTATTTTGTGGCTACAGCTAACATGATGTTGACTTTGAAGATAGAAGCATCCTCATACACCTCTTCATTATAGATAATTTTGCCACTTTACCAAGAAATCACCCCTTACCTAATCTTTCCACCACAAACGCTTATCAGTTGTTCACACCGTGTAATGTATGAATACGTAAATCCTAATTCTAAATTACTTTCTCCCATGTTCCAGAACGGCACAGAAGCGGCCGGACAGTCAGTACCCACCGCAGACTCCAGTCCTGGCAACTCCATATCTGATGCAGAGAACTTCGAGTGCTACGGCGAGGGAGACCAAGACGCTCCAGCTAACACGTTAGTTTAGTGAACCCTAATCCAGAACAAGCGAAATTAGCAAAGTCAGCGCTAAAAGTTCGCCTAACATTTGCCTATAGAATCATTGAGAGTACCATGTGAGCATACGAGGAACTAAACAAAGTATATACCTATCAAACTTATATGAGAATGTCTGATGAGAAACAAGCCACCAAAGTAACGGAGATTCATACCTTCTTTACCTATTACTCTGATAAATTTGTATTGAAATATAGATCCAATTGGGAATTAAGGAATGCATGGAAAGTTGGAGAAGATATTCCCGGCAGTAAAATGGGATGGCCTACGTTTCCTTTTTTGCCCTGTGTGTCGTAATATGTGACTTAGGGACTTGTGGATACGGATTAGTGATTGTGGCATATCCCTATGCCCGATTTGTTTTAGGCAAGCTACATAAGATTATTTCAAACAAGGGTACACACTGATAAAATTGTTTCTGAGTCACTGACTTAGATATATTAAAACATATTAAACACAAAACATTTAAAAACAGAACAGTGAAACGTTAAATATTACATACAAAAATCTACTAAGTAGATTTTAAATGCAAGATAGCAGAAATAGTAACTATGTCTAGACAGTTTCTTGTCTAAGTAATAAGAACGTATCTAGAAGTAGGTATATGTAGTCTTAAGTAGTTATATTATTACATAAACCCAAAACATGAATAATTTAAACTTTCGGAATTCGGAAGTGGCAGAAAATGCAAATCCCACTTAATGAGGACATATCCAAAATGTTTCCGTTTTGTATTAATTTTAGTAATCCATTTCATTATTCATATTAATATTTCTATTCTTTATACGAAGAAATTGACTGAAACACAGCTGCTGTTCATCATAAATTAAACGAATTTTAAAAACTCATTATTATTTTTACTAGCTGCTGCCCGCGTGGCTTTTTTCTAAAATAAAAATCACTCGTTATAACATTAGCTATCTGCCAGTGGAAGTCCCATCAAAGTTAGTCCAGCCGTTTCGGAGATTAGCCGGAACAAACAGGCAGTGGCAAAAAACCAAAAGTTTCCTTGTCATAAGTACCGTATATATAATTTCGTAAAAAGCTGTTATTGTGATATTACAAACAGACACTTCAATTTTATTTATTTGTATAGATGTTTATAAAGTTATCATCTTCCTGCCCATGTCCCATATCATTTGGGGTCGGAGCAACATTCCGTGTCCCCCTGTCAACCTTCACGCTATCATACACTCCTTTTTCTTTCAAATCATTCCTCACACAATAACCGGGTATCCATATTCTCTTTGGTCTTCCTCTCCTCTTCCATCCATCAACATTTATATGAATCAGGCTTTTCATCCCTCCTCATCACATACCCATACCAGACAAACGATTCCCTTTCAACTTTTCATTAACTGAGGCCACTTTCAAACTTCCTCTAATATGCAAATTTACTTTATCTCTTCTTGTCACTCCACACATCCATCTCAACATTCTTATATCCGCTACATGCAATATTTTTTCATCCGTCTACTTCACCGCTCAGCCAATGCTTTTAACAATTATATCATCGCAAGAAATTCATTCATATCGAGAACAGACAGCATTCAATTGGCTTATTTCCAAACATCAATACGTTGGCTGATAAATTCAATAACGATATAATCAAGTTTACAAATTCTGTGATTGATGAATATGAAGGTTCTTACAACTGATATACATGGCGACGATCGTATATTTCCTTTTACTCGATATAATTTTATTTGAATACATCAAGTGTATTCTTTCATAGAATTTTTACCTAATCAGGCTGATAAACTGAAAGACATATTATGATGTCTAAATATTAAGGTTGATCTAATTAAGAAATTTTAACGTAAAATATCAAAGGCTAACGTTTATAGTCAGCATAAGCAAAGATTTATAATAGACACAGAGTAAAAGTTTTATGTAGCAACATTAACAGCGGTAAACGCTACCGTAAAAAACTTCCGTAAGTTAAATTGGCATATGTGCAACGTTGGATTACTGTTTATATATGCAATGGTGATGCCAAACGTTTTCTCTATGATTGTACAACATTTTAAAATAAAGTAGGTCATATACAAGTTTTATGGTCTGTAGGTGCATAAAAAGTGAAATAAAAAACGAGTAATGACAATGTATAGAATGAATATTGTAAAATATGCGTGTAAAATATTGTAAGGCGTAAAATTTGTTAAAAAGTTTTTACAGTAAAATTAATATTGATATACCTAGAGGAAATATAATAGCAATAACACACTGACCGAGGTTTTGAAAATAAACTTGCCTCTTGGTCAATAATCGATCTAAGCTATTCGGGAGTGGAGCTCTCCGAATACATTTTTCAGGACTTCTTGTTTTAGGGGAATCATTCGTGGCCGTATGATGATGTTCGTGTGCAGAGGTACTGCTGATATCAGTAACAATACAAGAGCGCCTGCAAAAAGAGAATTTAAATCGACATATCATTTTACCCAACTGCTCGCGTAGTCACATCACACACATTAGTGACACAAATTAATATAGAAACTAATCTGTTAGTTACTTTTCCTATACTATCTCCTACTTAAGCGTGTTAGTCTCTTAAATACAATTGTTCAATAGCATCCAACAGCATTTGTTCTTTCACAGATTAGAAAATGGCTCCAGAAGTCCTGGGAACCCACTGAACAGACACTCATGGACAAGAACTAGTCTAAGGCGAACACCCCCCAGGTAATTCAATAGCATTTTGAGGATATATACATAGTTTTGGGCATAAGAAAGTATACAACAGAAGTAAAATTAGTTTTAGAATTGTTTGGGTAATTTTGCACTGGGCAATAAAAGCAAGGCTTGTTTTGGTTGTATAGAAGCTAATCCTAAAAGCACAATTTCTAACATGGAGAACCATGTTAGAAATGCCTGCCAGGCTGTCAAACTACTGCCTGTAGTGAAGGATATTTTAACTTCCAAGTGAGTTTTGCTGCCTAAAATCTCAATTTTAAAACTAAGTTGTAGTTTTATTTAAGTTCTTGGTAAAAGAGTTCATTTTCCTGTGGTTGATGTTGCACCTATTGAGTTCACTGCGATACGCTTTTACTTTCAGTTGGTGTTAGCTTATTATTTTTTCTTCAGTTTGTGTTTATTTGATTTTATTTTGTTTATTTATTTCTTATCTTTTTGTTTGCTTTACCTATATTTGTGTTGTATCTTCCGTAGCCATCAGGAGAATTTGCCGCATCGGCGATGGGGCTCCATGAGACAGTAAGCTATCTTTTTTGTTTTCTTTTTTGTGATATGTAACAAAACACTGCATCCTAATCTCAAACCTATACCGCTTGGTCTTTCCATACGACAACAGTTAAATAACTTTTACTTTTGCTGTTAAAACAAATTCATCGTCATTTTAATCAAACTACTTTCTTAATTTATTATCTCTTCTGCTAATAACACCATCAGTGTTCAAATACAATAATTTCAATGTTTTGTTACAATCAGTATTTTTTTTTTCAATATTTCTTTCCGTTCTGGGACATCGCAAGATTGTTAAAAAAATAATAAAACTATTTTCAAAGATTAACGTTAATAAATTAACCTTGTAACGTGTAAAACATGTAAATCGAGCAACTGTGCACAACTGTGTACTTAAAAATAGTGTTCCAACTTCAGAAACGAATTATCTCAAGTCTAGTAACATTGAATCATTTGGTACGTAAAGATCAATTTTGCGTTGTCCTTACACTTGTAAGTTATTATTTGCTGTGTTTTTCTTATTTGATGTGAGTGTTATTTCATTTTTATGGGATTATTTATTTGATATTTTTGGTAAATGACTGAAATATTTTTAGTTAACAATAGTATATTAAATGCATCCGTTTTATATCGTCCTATTTAAGCCCCTGTTGTCTAGGAATATTGTTATATAAAGACTGCCACGAATAGACACAAACCAACAGCCGTCAATCGAAAACCTGCTCTACAGCGTCCTGGAGCCAATACTGAAATACCAGTCTGCATCCATCGAAGTGGTTGCCAAATAATTGTCAATCCTATTTCACAAAAATAAGGTCCTCTATTATTTAGATAAGTGTAATGTTGTAGTGGCCGTGGTACATACTATTGTCAGAGGCAAACAATGCCGTCCCCACTATTTTCAGACAGTCAATGAGTCACCTCATCACGTCAGATTTAAACGTGAGCAACTACTAAAACAATTAGAGATTATCGACCTACGCTCAAATTCTCAGGATGAGCATGAGAACCGAAGCAAAGGTGTACATACTAATAAACAATAATGATGGCTCTGGGAACGTTCATGACGTACTTTATTAATGCTCCATTTACGATCACAGTGAACGTTACAACATAGTATTACTTACTTAGTTCCAAAGTGAGTACACGCAGATTATTTCACATCAAGAATAACTTCACAAATTAAAGTTTACGATTTTCCAAGATGTCTTATGCATTCTAGGAAAAGTTAAATTATACTTAGGTCGCAACTAAACGAAAAAAATACAGGACAGAGTACACTTTTCTGCTTAACGAAGCGCAAGAGATGATAATATTAGACTTTCGACGGAATCCCGAGCAAGGAAATTACTTGAGAGATACGCCAAGGAGACTTGCAAATACTTGCGGAACTCCGAAATAAAGTGGTGCGAAACTGAAATAATGACAAGAATGTTTATTAGATGTACACTTCGGGCTGACATCATTAGCAAAGAATTTGTGAAATTCATTGACGATATAGAGAATGGAGCTGCAAAATTAAAATGTAAACTACTTCATTAGTTATCTATCTGATCACGAATAGGCCTTAGCGTGACGGCTTCCTCTCAATAGTGTTAAAACTATACCATTTATTTTTATACATTTACCGGATATTGGAAACCATTAACAATTTAACTATCCTTTTTAGGGTTCCGTAGTAAACAAGGAACCCTTATAGTTTCGCCATGTTCGTCTGTCTCATCACAGCTAAGTAGGCTTTACAAGTTAACGAGTAATAGTCGACCAACTTAAATTTGCAGCAGAGAACATGTTTTTCAACTAGAATGTTAAGTTTATTTTTAGGATAAATTCATCCAAACATTCCGAACTACGGAACCGTTCATTGTGCGTGATCTGACTCGCACTGTGCCGGTTTTTTTATTAAGTCAGACTATAACTTCCGAGTTATAGTTAAAAAAATATATATACATAATCTCCACACTCTATAATAAATATTCGTGCAATTCGCATTTTGTGTAACAGTATAATTAGTTAGTGAATAGGTTCTAACTACGCATCGTTATCGACAATGAAATATTATACAATGTACGAACAACCAAATACGAACCAGTGATAGTAAAATGCGGAAAACCTCTTACTTTATACAATGTTTGTAAAATAAACGACAAAACTTTCCTACAATGCGTTACGTGGACTACCGTGCACGAACAAAAGAATAGTTTAGGTACCTATATAATTTTGATTATTATTTCCATGTCCGTTCAGAAAAATGGTCTTTGTGTCCGGATTAATTGGAGCTTTATTACCAACAACCTTCCCGCCATTTATGTCAGAAAGAATAACATCGGATAATTTTCTCACTTCCATTTCAATCGGATTATCATCTTAAATACATACATGGAATAGAACTACAGTATTCTTGATACAATTAAACCCAGTGACAGGTTTGCGTAACTTCCTCACATTTCCCGCAAATTTAACATTTCTAAAGAATAATTTAAATGGTAACGGTTGCGCCACTGTGCACTGGTCGGCAATAATTGTGGTTAGAAATCCAATGCTAAATATTGCAATACTAGGCTTTACCGCTACTGGGCTTTATTGGTGCATATGAATTTAGGTTATTAGCATTTATAAAGGCTCATTGACTAACATCCTTAATGAATATAGCTTTATGCAAATTAGTTATGATAATGATTCTATGAACAAGTTTCATGCACTTCTTTGCCTTGTGCTAAGTCGTTAACATATTGATGAGTAAATCATAACAGTTAATTAATAATTAGCATTATATTAAGATCTATTAAAATAATTAATTAGCTAAATTTGTGTTAATTAGCTAAATACTTTATCAACTTAATCGTTAAATAATTAGAAAATTTAGAGCACAATGCTAGTTTGAGAGTCAGACTCGCGGTTTCGGAATCTCACCAAGAAAGTGAACTGTCCCGTTCCGGCTGGCAGCGTTCCGTGGTTGCCCAACGGTGCACGCGCCGTACTGCGTTGCTTTTTACTCATAACGCACACATAATCACCTACGAACATCGGTAATTACATTTGTAGTACGATAAGTAAATTAATTTCGATCGAAATGGATTACAAGCTATTCGTTGGATTGGCAAACCTAGTAAATAGGGCTGGTAACTTTGGAATTTTCAGGCATCGGATCGTTTTTCTTTCAGTAGACCGCCGAATCCCTCAGAGTTTACGAATAATTTACAGGTTTAGCAATTAATTACAAAACTAGTCTAAAACCAGTTGGTTGACCAATTAAAACGCGAAATTATCACTTAATCATTTTCTATTTCAACATGCTAATAAATTCATTCATTGGCTTTCATAATTTGCAGGTAATTGTGCGGTTTATCTTTCAGTAATTTTGTAGATTCCAACACCAGCTATAAGTCTGTTACAGATGGTATTTCCATAACACGATAATGAGAAAAGCAATCTCGGTGTGCGTTAATAATATCCACTTTGTATATAATACCCAGTGTGCGTCTCTCCATCTACAATCTAACTACTTATTACTGTAAAAGTTGGTTTCATAAATGGTATTTACGCAATAGAGATACGCTTGTACAGATTATCTCGATAACTTAGGCATCTGTAATTATCCTGTATACCTGCTACGGTAGTTATATCTATAGCAGGAAAATTATAATAAAATGACAGATAACATAATAGATATGCTCAAATTGGTTCAAAAGTCAACATTTATTACTGGAACAATGCTGAGAAAATAATGATTTACCTACATAATTCAATTCCACTTCCTAGCCTTGCTCGCGCAGTCACGCATCATACTACTTAAGTTTTTATCTAAATACCTTGAAACCAGACGCTCGTAACGTGGTGCGACTCTTGGGATATAATTCAGAAGAAAATTACAAAACACGACCAAATAATAAAGACCCCTCGATAGTTTACGATCCTATTAAAGCATGGAATGAGAAAAGTAATAAATAGTATTAGAATCAAAGTTCGTACTGTAGTGGTCATTCGTCATTCGGAACAAAGTGATGGTAATCGTCCATGACGCAACGATTGTCAAAAACGCAAAGAGAATAGTGACGGACAAAAGTATAATTTCACATGGCACCGAAACCATCAAATGGACTGAAGCTGATATAGAATTGTTAGCGGAATCCGTGCAAGAATCATCTGATAGACCGTTTCAAAATGAAAAATGTTCTCTAGCAGATTGCACCTGGCTGGACAACTTATATACAAGAGGATGCAATGTATGGACTACTGCATTTTTATTGTATACCGCCGGATAACTGCTCGTGTCTATGGTTGTATACACTGTTATTTTACTCTATCGTTCATAGAATTATCTAGAGTAGTACAACATGCATTATCTCTAAGTAATAATACACACTTAAGCGCTCACTACTATATATGTACACTACTATATGATATTCTGTAGATAATTCGGTTTTGTTCTCTTTATTAACTCGACCTACGTCCGGTTTTTGAGCAGACTATGGTTAGTTACTAATAACTTAGCAATTTTATTCTTCTTCACATGGTTCATAATCTCCTCTTTATACATTGATATATAGTCTCCTATACCGTAGCTTCCACTTCTATATGATATTCTATAGATCATTCGGTTTTGTTCTCTTTATTAACTGGACCTACGTCCGGTTTTTGAGGAGGCTATGGTTAGTTACTAATAACTTAGCAATTTAATTCTTCTTCTCATGGTTCATTATCTCCTCGTTATGCATTGATAGAGTCTATATATATATAGTAGTTGTGATTTCCTTTGTTATCATTGATCATCGGTTAGGGAGTCCTGCTACATATTTTTTTCTTATATACTCGTACCATTTGCGTTTGCTTGGTTTTTAAGAAACTATATCTATTTCAAGTTCAATATTAAAGTAGTCAATTCACTTTTGCTAAAATAGGTACTGAAATTAATAACGCATTTTCTGCAATTTGGATTTGTATGTATGATTCATTAGTGGATTTTTTTAACACAAATGTAAAAACGGATGAAGATGCAAACGTTAAGTTGCATTATTAGCATACCCTTAAGATCGTGAATTCGCGATATCGAGGCGGCTGACTAAGTTATTAGTGGCTATTAGTCCGTCCGTCCACCGCCGCGAGCTACTTAATAATTTAATAACGGCGAGTGTTTCGCCAACCATTGTCTGTTCTGTTGTGGATAATTCATAGCTCGCGGTGTAGTCGCTGACCGGTCCACCACTACGTCTGTTGATGCGTCAGTACATCGTGGCTGCTCGCACGAATATACCGAACGCGCCGCCTTCGCGCACGCCGCGTGCCGTTTCGAATTTCGAACAATTTTTTTTTATTTTCTTTTATCAACAGTGATGTTTATTTTCTTGTCTGTGCAGTGGTTTCGAATGAAGTGATGTGAATAAAAATCCAGTGTCGTGTTCCATGTGACCGGACCTGCAGTATTTCTTTTAATCGTTGCAATTATTTGTTTGTAAAGCTGGAGCGGAACGGTGTTTACATGCATTACAGAAAGCGACCCTACAGGTTGGAATATTTGAATTTGTATTGTTTGCAATTATATTAGCTATTATTTGGTAAAGATATCCGTGACTTTACCATAACGATAACAAAGTTTTCATTTGCAGAATAAAATACAAGAATAAAATAATATTGATACTCCTGACTACCAGTCTTACCAAGACTGTCTTACCAAGACTGTCTTACCTAAACTGGAAACCGATTCCAACAGAGTTGGGAAAAGGCTAGGCAGATGATGATGATAACACTCTGATTTAAGATATTAGTGAATGAATATTGAAGAACAGTTAATTTTAAATTCATCTTGTTTAATGAGCTGAGACTGTGCTTAGCCAAAACAGAGTCTTCGATCGACTGCTCATCTATGTGTTGATGATATCAAAAGACAGACAGATTTGATTTATATAACAACACTTTTTCTAATGTAACAAAAACACAATCCGTTATGGCGCGATAATGACGTAATCCGACGTTGGGCTGTTGTTTTATTGTCACAGCAGATACAACAGTACAACAATGTGTACGCATGAGTATTTTATTGCTGGCCACAGCATTGTGTTTTTAGCGATGACACTCTGTCACTCACTAATGTATGCCTCTCCTAAAAACGCACACATTATAATCAGGCAATGATTTTATTTATTTATTCTGTGGTACTCGTATCCTGTCCATACATGAGGCAAATAATTGATATCGATCCCTGTTACTCCATATCGTTTTGATGCATGATGGTTTGAATCATTTACGGTAGGTACCTACACGATTCGGTTTTTATCATTTGTTTAATAACTATTTGAATCATAAATTTAATAATTATATTAATAATGAATGTAACTACCATTTTATTGATTATTTTTTGTTTCTCGTAAAATAAATAAAACGTAATTTTATTTATTTACTTTATTTGTGAATGAAATTTATGACAGGCAAGTAAAAAAAAAATCAATTGGTAGTCATCTTTAGTCCCACCCAATGTAAGGTTTGTGTGTAGTTGTGTGTGTACCTATATTGTGCGCTTCCGCATAACCAGCTAGGATTCTATTATGGAGTGCCAGGAACAAAACGGTTGACACAAATATTTTCAATTGTCACGTAACTTTAAACAGTCGATTGGACAACTCATTGCCACCGGAGGCGGCCGCCGGGTGATTACAGCAACAATTTACTTTTTTGGCGTTTTGGGTAAAAAATAACGTAGGTGGTGGACTTGTTCTCAATTGGCTGTTCGACGAGGGCAGAAACAACTTTTAGCATCGATTTACTTACAGCATTTAGCAAATATTTCGTATATTCAGTTTTAGTTTTGCGTTCGTTTTTCATTGATTCATCACTTTCACTGTAATCTTCTTCATAATACAAATGTAATGCTGTTAGTTGGTAAACAATATATTTATTTACATAACCAAATTACAAGATGATTATTAACATTAACTAAATTAAATTAAAACTAAGTTAAGCTTAAAAAAGGCCCTCGGGGCATTGTACCGAGGATGCTGGCGGCATTTCCTCGCTGAATTGCAATGCTGATGCGCGAGAAAGAAGCCAGCTTTTCGGTCACCAGTTACATCAACTAGACGTTTCGCGATTTCCGCAAATAACTTATGCGCACTGGGACCCCACGGACCGAGGGTCTCGACGCCAAAGGGCACAAAGTTGTACTCTCTGTTGGTAAACTAGTACATCACTTCAGAAAGGCTGGACCGATTTGAATAATTTTGGAAAGAAAATTGGAAAAGTTGCACGTAAAATTCGGAAAAAACTGTAAGTTATTTTTTCTATGGGATTTTTGTACGAACTCAGGACTATATTGAAATGTTAACAGGACAACGTCTAATCTAAACTAATATTAAAATAAAGAGAAAATATATTTGTTTTTGTTTGTTTACTTCGCTTTCACGCTAAAACGGCTAAACGGATTTGGATGAAATTTGGCACATGAGTTAGGACATAAATAAGCTGGGTTAGGATATAGGATTTAGGACTTTTTATCCCGATTTTCTCACGCGATCGAGACGTATGCGAGTGAAACCGCGGGGTGCGGCTAGTTTATAATAAAAACACTGCATCCAGGTATAAAGAAAACAGACATTTTGAATAATAAGCCTAAAAGAGCCGTTACGTGTAGCCCGTGTAGGTGGACCGCCGTTTGACCTTAAGTTGTACTTTGAAAAGATAAATGAAAACCAAACAAGATTGTCAAGACACATTGTGCAACAGCTTCTATTTCCCACAAATTATGTATTACAAAATATACGACTTGTGTTTATGTACCTATTCGTGTAGATAAGTACCTACGAGTAAATACGTAACGATTTGTATGAAGCCTTCAAAATTGTAACCTCACGCTCCATATTAGTCATGAATGCCATTTTAATTTAGACCGAAGCCAAATGCAAGAAACAAAGTCTCAAGGAGAAAAGCGAAATATTTACAGGTAGTACTTTGATTAGATTATAAAGGTGCCGAACTACAATAAGAACCGCTATAACAACCTACGATTCGTGGTTCTAGAGTATTCTAGACTGACTTGGGACCAATTTCGAGGTAAAAATCAGCCAGAGCCTGGCAATATCTAATTGCGAGGCAAGAGGTGATAAACTGGCATACTGTAGTTTTTCAGATTTAGGTTCAATAAGATATACCTACATTTTTAGATAGAATACGCGCATAAAAATAGGAATATCCGGACAGCCAAGCTGCTTACGTCAACGGTAACATTAATAACCGGCCAAGTGCGAGTCGGACTCGCGCACGAAGGGTCCCGTTTTGCCCTTTGGGTACGGAACCCTAAAAAGAGCATATAAAAATCGCAAAAATATATATACAAATATATAAAAAACTACGATTCGTGGTTTTGGACTGACGTTGGACCAATTTCGAGGTCAAAAATCAGGCAGATCCTTTTTTTTTTTTAATTAAATTAAATTAAATACTGTCAGGATCTGCCTGATTTTTGACCTCGAAATTGGTCCAAAGTCAGTCCAAAACCGAAACAGATGATAAACTGGCATATTGCAGCTTTTCAGATTTAGTTTCTATTAGATATACAATTGTAGGTACAATACGCGGATAAAAACAAGAACTGTATACCTACGTCATCGGCAGCATTAAAAAATCGCAAAAAAATATCGCTTCTTGATAGTAATCTTAACAAAAAAATAGGTTGTCTGAAAAGTCGGTTTAATACCGACAATTTTACGTGATAACGAGAGAGAGATGCGTTAGAAGCCGAACGCTTAAAGGCTCCTACATACTGGCGCGACGCGACACAAAGACAGCGTGTAGCGCTACAAGCGGTGCCTTTGTGTCGCGACGCGTCACGCGACAAGTCGCGCCAGTATGTAGGAGCCTTAAGGCTCTTACAGACTGAGGCGATACAGGCATATTACTGCCTGTCGCTCCCGCGATATCACCTCAGTATGCAGGAGCCTTTAGGCTGATCGTGCCTCTCTATCGCTAGTTCCACGCTCTCGCTTACACGCTCGGCTCAGGCGGAACGTGACACTTTTTCGAGTGTGCAGCCGAAAGCCTTGTTCTTCGATTTATAAGACGTTATCACGTCAAAGTACAAATACCTGTACGGTATAGTCACGTAAAACTATAACTTCTACCCCGAAAATTACCTATTATTACATAATGTAAGATAATTAAAAAGAAACATTAAATTACAGAATAACGCGTGTTCAATTGATTATGTTCAGCGGTTATCCAACTCTTCAATTGTATGATTACAATACCTATTCACCACCGCACAGTATTCACAAGCATCCTAAGATTCTACGCCTATTTAGTTAATCAGGCATGATGATTCTATTAATTCGTCATAAACACGCAATACAGGGTCACATTAAATTTGCTAGAGAAACTCTAAATATCTAAAACATGATAAAATTAAAATAAAGAAAATTTGGTGTTTTTTTTTTTAGGGGGATATACGACGGCTGGTAGTGTTGTTACTTAAAGTATGAGTTGACAAAATCTTTTTTTTTTTTGTTTTATCAAAAGTCAAAGTCAAAGTTTTTATTAAGTAATGTGATTTTTGGTGATAAAACAGGGTCTTAACACGTTGAGCGCCAAGCTTAAAAACCGTGTTTTTTGATATTTTGGACAACAACCATGGAGGCCAGGGGTATTAGAATTCATAGTAAAATGTATTGAAATGTGTTTTCTGGCGGACACACTGGCCTACGAATAAAGCACTGCTCGTGTTTTCCAAAGGAAACATGCGGCCTCTAAAGGTGGTACTTTGTGTTTCCAGAAAGATACACATGGCGCTCAAAGTGAAATATTTTATAGTACCTCAAAAATCTACCCATTAAGGCATGCATTGTTAAATTACAATATTAAAAATTGAGTTAAATATTACATGAAAAAATATAAATAAGTACATAAAATGTCAGTCACATGAAATTTTGTCAACTAGGAATTTGTCAATGGTATAATAGCATCGTATCTTATCGTATTTTAGATCATCGTAACAATCACTTTTAGGAAACTAACCCAAAAAGCTGATATTTCAAGTGACTACACTACGGTCATTGACCCCAAAAAAATCATCAATTTTTTTTTTTTTTGTTTCATCATGTTTAGATATCGATACCCATCACGTCTGTGGAGTTACGCTAGCTATTTCATTTGACCTTGTTTTTTAAACCTATTTCTTTTTATTCTGGTAGAAAAAATATTTTTTATTCTTGTAGAAAAAATCTGCCGAAAAAAGTACAAATTGCTTAATGAATTAATGATCTAACCGATCTCGTCACGAAATCTTAGCCAATCATATAATTTAGCAAAAGGTTTCATATGGGGTTATATGAATAACCTTTTGCCATATATCGTCGCTTAAGTTCTAACACCGCGGAAGTCATTTTTTTGACAAAATACGTATTGTATGTCATTCGATAGAGAATCGCAAGGCGCATCGTTTGACGAATTTTAAAATTGGATGTGTCTACATGAATTAAACATATTTTAATTTATATATTGAATAAACCTAAATATGGCTAGTTGTTTGAGGCTAAATAAAACGGATTTTTTGCTCTCCTGAAAAGTTGCGTATTTTGACTTCCGCGGTGTTAGAACTTAAGCGACGATATGTATATATATATCTCTATTACCGACAGCAATTTAAAAAAAAAAACTTTTAGAGAAATCATTATTTTTACAACCAGACAGTAGATAATACAACTTTCTTCGTAGATTTATATCTTTTTACAAACTATATAATAACTGGCTTCGTTCGTATGTGTTTTTGTAAATAAAAGTTGTAAATTACACAGGCATTATTTCTATATCAGTATACAGGGTTACTTCAGAGGCAATTTAAAAATAGAACAAGATACAATCTTTTTTTTTACAACCGGCCAGCCAGCCAGCAACGCAACTTTCTTCGTACTTAGATTGAGATCATTTCGTGGACAAAGTTGCAAAACCCACATTATTTCTGTATCAGTGTCCAATTGATGATCATTACGTTCGCAAGTAGGTAGTCTGCTTCTCACTTTCTTGCACAATTTGACGGCGTACGCGCACCCGTGTTTCATTTGTCGCCTGCTGATTTCTCCGACACTCCCCACGGACGTCCTGACCGCTTGCATATGATACACTTGACAAACCATGGTAATCGTGAACTAATGCATATTGCTGGCTTGTGACTTGTGAGGCTTTTACCTTAGGTAATGTATGCGTTATAGAAACGTTAGTGGGTACTGCTAGATCGGTCTGTCAATAATTGGATGTAACTTAAGTCAACACATAAAAAAATCACTGTTAACCTTTCAGGAGGTGAATGTACAATTCCATGGTTATAAACAACTTTCACTAAGGGACCAACTATGAAATAGCAAAAAATAAATACTAACATAGCATTTTTGTGTGAAGCAGCTGATATTTTTTTCGATATTTCAGAGTTGGTCTCATAGTGAAAATTTCACATAAACATGATTACTTTCACGCCTTGAAAGGTTAACGGTAAAATAAAAATCACTGTTTATTAAAAAGTGATAATTGATGCTCACGACTTCTCTCCGTCGCGCGTCGTGGCTTCTGTAAGTGAAATTTCGTCAATTCTAATTACTCTAACAACCCATTGGTAAATCAACAAACAATAAATTGGCAAATATGCGAGCCACTCAAAATAAAAACATACATAATTATATACTTACATTAGTTAACAAGATTTCTATAACCTAATAGGTTATATAAATTTTGTTTCCATATTTTTCAAAGTTCACTTTTTATGCAGTCGGGTTTTCTGATTGTTTTTACTTTACCAACTTTTTTATTTAAACTTATTAGTTGGGATAACGGCCTCTTACTCACTCACTCCAAAATCTCGGGATAGTTTTTATCATTTCTCATTCCAAATTACATCTATGAGAGTATTTTTTCACCTATTAAAAATCCCTTTATTTTGGTAGGGACAAGTTAGGTTAGGTTAGCTTTTTTTAACATACATTTTGGAGCCATTATGATTTTTTTTTATAATTTTTGTTTATCCAGTGACACTCGCGCAATAAACGTTGATAGTAGTTACGAGGGAACATAGGGAAGGACATAGATACATCATAAATACATAAATGTCAAACCCATAACCTTCCTTTTTTGGCTTCGCTGCAGTCGGGTAAAAAGGAAAACTTATGTTAGAACAAAGATGATTCCCTGTAATTTCATATTTAAAGATTCCAAAAATGGATTGTCATTTTCCAAAGAAGGCAAGGCAAACACAAACTTGAACTTATTCCGAAGACTGCTGGATAATGTATTCTTACACACTGCATTGATGAATACTTCAATCGCAATATAGAGTAATTGCCATAATTATGGACTAAATCGTTAAAACATTTCAAAACAAGATTGTCCAAAATTGCTATTGGCTTACACTCTGTACCGCCAACGGATGACCTAAATGATGCAAGCGTCGTGCGTTACCTGAGAAGGTCGATATGCCATTCAAACTTTATTATTTTAACTGTTAAATTAAAACTATTAACTCGCCGAGTAATTAAATAGCTATTCATAAACGTTATGTGCTAACAGCACACGTGTCTCAATTAGTTTTTAGAGGAAACGGAAACGCGTCAGCACTAACCGAAAACGATATCAATAAAATTTTACTAAGCAACGTCATGTTACCTTGCGAGTTACTTATGCCCATAAAATATAACAAGGAAAATGTTATTGTTGACTGACCTTCCACATATCGGCAGCAAAAGATTCAGATTAGTTTTGCACTACATAACAATATTGTTCAACACCTGAAGCAGTGTTTTTACATTATCATGTATCAAACAATTTGAAATATTAGTCATTCTGCATGACATGAACGTAATATACAAATCTCACAATGGCCGCTCACGTAATGCTGGCACACGTCGTAGTAATAATATGAACTAATTTCCTGACGAGCTTTACCCACATCCATTTTAATGTATTTCCTTCTTTCCATCGAAACTGAAGAATTCCGGACATGCGTTCAGTCCAGTTAATTACCTGACGTTAACGTTTTAGCTTGTAAGCAGCGTTGCCAACTTAACAACTTTATAGCTAGATCTAGCTAATTTCGGGGTCAGGCAGCTACAATTTAATAACACTTGTAGCCAATTTTTTTATTGTTATTACCAAGTTTATATTTTAATAATAAAAATAATTACTTATTTTTGAATACTCTCGTGTTTGATTTAAATCATGATCGTAATAATTTGGCAATTTTGATTGTAACCTACCAACAAAGTAGCTTTTAGCTACTTCTAGCAACTTTTTTGAGCAACAAAATCAGACAATCTAGCAACTTTTTGCAAAATGTTTAGCTACTGACTAAAGGTGGCAGGTGGCAACACTGCTTGTTGCCGTGCCACGATATGCCATATGGGCTATGTCTTCTTTATTTCTCCACAATGCAAATGCACGAGTTTGCACAACTTTCAATCAATCAACTCAGCCTATTTATTACACTAACTGCTGAATTCCGATATCTCTCAAATTCGCCTAACGTTACCGTAGAGATGCATGAGAAGCATACATGATTTTAGGTCATCAATTCACGTAATGGATAGACTGAAACTTACCTGACAATGACAAAACTCTTTAACAATATATTTAAACTCGTCTAGCTCATCTAAAAAAGACATGCATTGCCCAATTACATTAGATGACGACATTTCATAATGTCATGTCTAAGTAGCCTCATAACAAGCAATCAGTCGCTCCATGTAAAATACTGGTCTTCAGCTGCCAACGGCCAACGGGCCAACGGGGAGCATGGCGTCTTTTTTTTTTTGGGTGGGAAATCATCAAATAACTTCTCCCGCTCTGGGCGGAGCGGGAGGGTGTTGCAGACTCTTACTGACTAAAACCCACCCGTAGTCCTTCCGTTGCCTGTGTCGCCACGGGCCTCGGTAACCCTTTAGTACCTTCCCGCGACCCCGGCAGGCATCGGCCCTAGTGGACCCCTACACTTGTGCTGACGACATCTCTTTGAGGCGCGCGTGGAATACAACGCGCTGTCGACCCGGGCCTGGTCCTTACCGGACGGTAAGCTACCCACTGCTCACCGTCCGCAAGCCCGCGCCTAAGGTAGCCGGAAATCCCTCCGGGATTCCCGACGCCCAGGGCGCCTCCTGCGGCGGCTAGGCGCGAGAGGGCGCGAATTTTGCCTTTCAGTCAACCGTTCCGCGTCCTCCTTCGGGAGCATTACTGCTTCGCAGAAGGAGGTGACGGCTGCCCATGCCCTCTCGCTCCATACCATGGCCTGAACCAGGGCCGAACGCGAGAGATCTCTGCCGAACGATCGCCTCCACGAGGACACGGTGGTGCTCTGCCCAAGCCGGGCAGACCTCCACAGTATGCTCCACCGTGGCCTCCGGGCGATCCACACAATGGTGACAACCGGGCGTTTTCTCCCGCCTTATTCGACACAGGAACCTCCCGAAGCTGCCGTGTCCGGTGAGGACCTGCGTCAAGCGGAGGTGTCTTAAGGTTAATGATCCGCAGAGGTGGCCCTCGAAATTCCAATTTTCTTACGTTTTTTTTTTAATCTTAAAATATGATTCGCGACCACAACAAATATGTATTTACAAAATTATAGGCAATCATTAAAATCGTTAAGACATCTCTCTAAGTTAAAATTGTTTCAAGAACTCTTCCATAAGAAATTTGTTCAACAAATCTAACTAAGAGAGATGTTTGATTAATTATTGTTATGAGTATAATTCTGTAAATACATATTTGTTATGATCGCGAATCATATTTTGATCAAGATAAAACCTGACACTGACAGGAAAATTGTAAAAAACGTAAGAAATTTTAATTTCGCAGGCTACAGCTGCGGATCCACCTTAAATTTTAATTAGAAGAGGACGATTCTGATGGGTCTTTCCACTTTTGAATTGTTTAGCGTTTGACTGCTCCTTGGGCAAAAGATAAATTGATGAGCACCTCTTTTGAGGTAGTTGCGATATCTTAATAGAATTCAATCTCTTGATAACATTCTCGCCAGAAAAAGTGTGTTAAATGTTAAATATACCGGACATGCGGCTAACCAAGATAATTAACGAAGTATTCGTTACTGTATTACCATGTAGTTACTTACTAATCAACACTCGTGCTGCGATATGAGCCTACATACTTTTACCGTGATTATACTTGCGTAGAACGTGACTTACCTACTATCTACTAGTCAGAATTTGTTATACAGGCTGGAATGTTCGGGACGATTCCTTTGGTAAACGGAATGCTGAGAGCCTAGCACGAACGTGCGGAATACCTATACGTACATAACGTAAATTCGAGCGAAATTGAAAATAATGGGTATCAATTAATGATAATTTAGTTAGTAAGTGCGTTCTGTAACTATTAAATAAATGGGAGAGGTACCTACTTTTTATTACTAAATAAATAGTTACCTACCGTACTGGGCATGGATTATCTAGAGGCATGGGAATGCCAGGACGATCATCTTTACAAAAATGTAGTCGTTATAATAATGTAATTTACTGTTTTAATAAGCCGATGATTAAGTGCGCAACAAATCCAAATAAAATGTTTTTAAGTTGGCATGCGTTTAATTACTTAACGAGAACAAAATTGTTTTGCTTACTTTGATTCCTAATTCCTATACCTACAACCCAAAAACAACTGATGATTTTCAATTATTTTTATGTCTATGTTCACAAAGTTAATGTTATGTTCGCTTGTTTCAGCTCTGGGAAGCGACAACTCGGCTCCAATGTCTTAGCTAGGTATGCCATTCTTTTATATTATACGTTACGAATTAAAATTCGTTTTTATGTAATAAAACAATACGGCCTACTAACACCACCTAGCGGTCGTTCCGTGAACAAACCAAATCAAAAGCAGCGCCATCTAGTAAACCCGCTCAAACATTACTTACATTCAAACAATGACAAAAGTTACAACGTACAAACACAGGTGACGCTATAAAGTTTTTATAGATCCCAACAGATGTCGCTGATAGCCTAAACTGAAATTAACCAAACTAAAGACTATTTATTGCAATGAGTAGAATTTGAGTAACGGATGCTTGACTAATAAAGTGATGCTTTAATGAAGAGTGTCATTGTTTCAGCCAATTATACCGGTCATCGTCATTTAACTCGTCGGGCTGCGGCTCGGGCGGGGAACCAGCTGACGACATGTACTCCGATGTGTCGTTGGAGGAAGATGTCCAAGGTCTTAACTATAAGGTCAGTGATATTTTCTTCTTACTAGATCTCGTGATTTTATGAACACATTGAGGTTCCCAACAGCTTATTGCAGTCGAATGGTGATTGTATGAACTGGGTCAGGTCTACATTTTTTTGTCAGCCACCAGAGACTTAGGAAACTTATCATTCAGGTCATGCTCATACAACCCAGCAGTCATAAAGGAGAGCATGTTCAGCGGTGACACGATTATCGATTATCGACATTTGTCATTCGGACGTACGTGATATTGGCCAAGCACAAACAAATCATGGGGAATAAAATAGAACAGTAGGTACGAGTAGTAGGAACATTTGGCGGGTCATGATGATATCTGGATAAACAGATACTTATGGTCTACCTTTGTATCGTAATTATTAGGTAGGTACGTGAAACAAAGTAACCAAGACATAATGTCATAATATCATAAACGAAGGCCAAATGAACCCGTCATTAACGCATCATTGGATCTTCGTTGTTTAGTATACAAACCATTGACTTCAAACAATTTGTCCTACCCATTGTGCCCTATGAACTGCACTATGTTATCAGTAATATCCGTGATGCCATCGATAAAATTGTAAACTTTAGACTTCTTGACCTATCAGTGTTCGAAAATATTCTTAACTGAACTGGCACAGACCTCTTTCTATAAGTAAATATGCAAGTCTAAATAATCCGAATATATCGAATCTATAGCTGAAGTTTTGAAAGGTGAATTGCTAGCCTCATAAAGTGTCTTAATTATAATAAGTTAATGTAGCTTAGGTTAAGTGCATTTTGTTAATTGTTTCCTGTGCTAAATAAAGTTATTTGAAAATGAAAATATAGCTGAAGTAAAAAATCATGAATAATATTATCTATAATATCATATACCTGGTGTCGTTTTGCATCGTCGTCAAATTTCAGGAGGCTGCTATGAAAGACATAATATTATAATCAAATAAAATTACGATACCTGCTCAATAATATTAATACATACCTACTTGATTTTTAATTATTTAAGTTTGACAGTATTTTAGAATACGCGTATTCTCTCGAATTTGAAGTTTATCTTTTTTCGTTTACTTTCGGCCAGTCCATCCATCGAAAAAAAGTAAGTTGGAGTCTCATTTCCTACAAAATGTATGGAAAAAGTTTTTTGCGATTTGTGACTTTTCTAGTACTCAAACCTCTGTTGGTCTAATATAGTTTTTTGATTCCTGTAAGAAATAGGATCGATTGGCACCAAAAAAGTTTTTGTGAAAACTGCCCATTTTCTTGCTGACTGTACATTTTTTCAAAATCTGTGCAGAATCTAAATGTCTCAAAAAGTTAAGGACGGTCTCCTAAGACCGTTTTCCTGTAGCTACAACGGTTAAGGTAGCTGCCCTTACTGCGTCTCAAAAATCAGGATGGAGTTTTGAGACGGGGCAGTAAAGGCATCTAGCAGCAGTATATATATATTACCTATAATATAATAATAATCTTTAGCACTTTTGGGAACAAGGTTATGCTTTTCTTCCTGCAACAAATTCCGCGGGAAAATCTTAAAACTTTTGAAGCTGCTTGACCCTCGGAGCTAAGCTTTTCATAATTGTGCTATAAGGTGTAAAATTAATGAAACCTATTTACAGAAGTAAAATTATTTATCATTTATGAAGTCGTAGTTTACTACAGTACAAAGTACCTACAAGCAAAGAATGAGTCACGTGAGTCCATTCATGCAGACATTAGTATTACGGAGACAATTTTCTCGGAAAACTATAGCGTGTACTTAATGGGAAGTTTATCATGTAGGTATGTCATCGGATATAGTGTCATTGTGAGTTACATCAACTTCCTTTCTGCATATTGTTGAAAGGATTCACCTGCTGAAAAGCGTTTTTAAGTTACCTAGTTAATATGATTTATCCGCTGAGAGATTGTATTCTCAGTTCAAAAAAGTTTTCCAACTTGAAATTATTCAAGAAAACATAAACACTCTTTTGGTTTTTCAGACAACACCGTCGTTGTAGTTAGTTATTGGACGATTTAAATATTAACCCCGAACGAAAGATGGAAAAATATTTGACGCGTTTTTCTTGCTAGCAGTTTAAAGTCTAAAAGGATTTTATAACTTAATACCGTTTTACCCTATGTTTGTACCGACCTATGTAGAAAATACTTATTTAATTAAATTATTACTGTTTCTTAATGTATTTACCTTGCAGTGTTATCAAAATTTGTCCAATTAAATTATATTTTTATTTACAAAACATTGCTTAGTGTACATAAGTGCACTACATACTATCCTTGTTTCAGGAAAATTATGTATTTTTGTAATTTACCCTGTATTGTAGTTATTACTTACGTAAACAATGGTACCAGTGACTCTACGTCAGTATACCACAATATGGGTAACCGACTATTCGAAGATGATTCACCTATCGCATGTATTTTCAATTAATTACTTTTACTATTAAGTTCCAAAGTTAGGAAAATTATAGGTATGATATACGCTTATAGCAGTTATAAGAATTCATTCACGCGAGTGTCTCATATAGCCCTCTTAGGTAATGATGTTAATGACAATAAGATTTTTTTAATGATGTTAATTTTTAGTGATGTTAATGACATTAAGTCCCTTTTTTTTAAAGTGCTAACTTTATTTGCACTTTATTTGCTAAGTTTGTTTGATCACGATGTATTCTCATCAGTGCAAGGTCTTGCTGGCATTCAGCCAGTCCCAAATATAAATGTTGTTCACTTGCGATATTTAGCGCTGACCATTTTCACAGCATCCCGTATTTATATTTTTATGCGGTAATCACTGTTCATGTTATTCCGAAAATATATTCCGATTAATGGCTTGACTTCGAAATCAGCGGAATTGAATTTTCTTGTCCGATTTTCTAAAGTTTCATCATATTTTAACGATCAATAATTGTGCTAATCGCTCAGTATTGCTGAAAAACTAATTTGACATCTGTTAATAGTAATGAATACCAGTACCTACCTACAACACATGAATATTTATTCATGTGCCTACAATCTGACACGGCTCTCTATAAATATGGCGGAAAAAGAGCTAAACATGAAATGTAGATTCGACAGTCGTTTTTAACATCTTCCAGTAGGTCTCGTTTCGTATTAGTTGTTTTCGCTTCGTTCCAAGGCCATAGGCAGGAAGGGAGGGTTTGGGGGAGCCCCCGAAATGAGAGAAATCTGAATCTCAATGCAGAGATCGTTGCTACGTTAATTTCTGATGATCATCCACGTAGGAACGTAAGAAAATTGGTATATTATGTAAAATTATAATACCTATTACGGCTATTAGCTTAGTTTAAAATTAAGTTATTCCATGTCTCTAGACCAGACCTCGATCCCCCTAGGGTTGCCAACATCACTCTAATAATATTCATATTCATTCTACTTCATGTAGGCGCACTTTATGAGATACAAAAGCAATAGAGCACGCTTAAATACTCTATTTATATTGACTCTGACTTTGAATGGAATGAATTCCTGCAAATTCAGCATTCTCTGGAAGAGTCTAAGTCAGTCTAACTTATCTCAGGCGGGGTGTTAAAATTTTCGCGCTCGTTTCGCTTGCTCTTGCATTCTACATTCTCTTAATTCTCAAAATTTTCTGCATAAGACCATATAGTAACTTCTATTTCTGTGTGAACGGTCAAAGAAAACCTAACTTATTCGTAGCGGGGTACTAAAAGTTTTGAGCTTGCTTGGCTCACTCTTGCATACTATATTGGCCATAGGGGGGCCCATTATCCTAAAGTGGCCTTTAAGGTTAAAGAGTCTGGTCATGATTGCAAAGTGGCGAGAAAAGAGAAACAGGCCTTTATTGATTATTGCTCTTAATCAATTTGAAATCAAAATTAGAATGTCTAAGTTCGTTTGTGTTTTAATTATTTTCCTTAAAAGTACAAAACATGCTGCTTTAAAAATAACAATAATATTCGTTTTCATAAGTCTGTACTCTTTATTCGCCCTCTCTGAAATCTGTAACACATTATTTCTTCTAAAAAGAAATTGTCAACTCTAATCCCCCAGAAGTGAATTCCTGGCTACGGCTCTGCTTCGTTCCTACAAAACCAGGTCGGACTATAGGTAGTGATTACTGACCTTTGATTTTCTCCGTTTAACTATTAACTATATCACCATCCATAATCCCTGTTCAATGACCCCATTAAAGTGGCATTGTATAGTAATATACCAAAAGAAGGGGTTTAAACAATGCTCGTGCCGCTTCATTTAATAGTCTTACCTAGTGCGACAGTAATGGACGCCGGAAATGGTCCCTCAGCTGCGCATACGCCACTTCCGGTCAGATGCGTGCCCAGCCACAGCGATATATGATTAATTTAAAATTAGAATCCTTGTGTAAATATTAAACAGATATGAGCAACAGTCAAACATGGGTCCAGTGTAAACAAACCCTAGCAAGGAAATAACGAATGACTCGATTTTCTTCTCTGTATCGCTCATCACTAGGATGAGTTATAAGTTGTTACAACTCACGCTAGGGTTTCCACAGAGTAAAATTTTCATAACCTAATCAAAGCATGCCTAATCTCATACAAAATATTAAATTAAATTATTTGTCACGAAGTTACTTTGCATGTGTTTTTACAAATTTTAAGCGTTATCTGGTTAACAATGGTGCCGATTCCCTTGTTCGCAAACTAAACTAAATTTAAGTTCAGTGCATCTTTTTCTTTCTATTTCATTAAGAAGAGGACAGAATATAAATTTTAGTTTAGTCCTGTCATATTAATCAGCGCCAGTCACTACTCCATACAAGTTTAGACGTGATTAAAAACTTGCCTACTAAAATTACGTCAATTTACGTCAAGCGCTGATTAATCTGACAGGACTAAACTAAAATTGATATTCTGTCCTTTTCTTAATGAAATAGAAAGAAAAAGATGCACTGAACTTAAATTTAGTATAGTTTGTGAACAAGGGAATCGGCACCAATGTCTGATATCCATAGCATACCAAACTCGTTGTCACTCATTGATTAGCAACACAAAACTAGTTTGATTTTCTTTAATCTTTTGACCGCCACAGTCATGTATTGACAGAGAAAAATGTGCCCAGCACGCCCCGCTCACGACTACATGACAGATTTTAAGGAATAATTCGTATATTTGACGTGGCGGTCAATAGGTTAAAGTTAACACCAACGTAATAATAATAATAATATAATAATATCACTGTAACCGAAGTGCTACTAACTCCCCCTCGTATGGACACAAGGGACTCGGCAAAATGGGCCCGAATGACGTAGGTGAATGTACCATTCAATTTCAAGCCTAAACAAGCCACTCTGGTTGCCAAGCAATTTTAGACCCAAACTTACAGAGGTAAGGTCCTATTCCCATGTTAGATAACATGTTTTCATGCCAGGTCGCGTAATGCACCAGACAATACGTCTTAGAGAAACTGCGTGCCATTGAATTTTGCATAATATCAACTAGGTACTAGTCTTGTACTAGCGAGGGGACTATTACCAATTTTGTTTGCTACGTTGCTATTTAACTTTGAGCGGCCCCTTAGATTACTAAGTGGATACATTTTAAGGAATAAAATATTTTGTTACCAGCACTGCTCGATCTAGTTGAAACATGAGCAGATTCGGCATCTGCTCATACCCATCTGCCAAATCTAGTTGTGTAAGTGAAGGCCAATTCTGTATTTTTAAATATTATTTGGACCTTAAATGGAAAATCCACTGCACTGCAGCATTTGACATCAACAAGTCTACGTAAATAAAGCCGATTTAAATTGCTGCAATTTCAAAAATACTTAGGTAGCCGAGCCGTAGCTAATAGCACGAAACATTGTAACTTATCTTCGAAAAGATTTGTTTCGGACAAAGTGTTCCGTTAATCTTTTGTTTGTACGCTTTAGAGTGATCGAGTGTGAGATCACGCACGTCAAACTCACGCGCAGGCGTTCATGATAACAATAACGCTATTTTGGTAAAGGCGAGCTACAGATAAACCTGAGCCTTGACTCTTTAAATATAATGGAAATGTTTTGATGGAAGCTACTATCTGCTCTCTTCCGCTTGCACTCGTTGAGTCATATTGATACATAAATAATACGAGTACTTTTTCGGAAACTGTGCCTTCACACACTGATTCTAAATTCTCTAATTTTATGCCTCTGCCGGTAATAATATCTTAGTAGATTCCTGAAAAGCTCTTTATTCCTCTATCCTCCCAAATCTACCAATACCAGAGATATATTTTATTCGGCTATTGTCGCTACTACACACGGTTTGGAACCGGTACCAAAAGTACAAGTACTGTACCGGTTCTTGCCATTTCGGTACCTGGGTACCGATTTCAAACGGGTACCGGTACTCCACCTAACAAGTACCGGTATCAGATTCAGGTATCCCTCGCGTACCACAAATCTCGTATTTGAACATTAGAATAAAAATATTTTTGTAATGCCTATTATCAATATCCTTTTTACTTACTAAATCTGTTTTCTCAAACTAACTTACGGAAATATTTATTTGGTTCGGGTACAGTACCGATAGTGATTAGAAATACCAATAGTGCATGTACGACTCATAGCGGTACCAATAATACCGGTACTACGTCTGGTAATGGTATGACACCAAGGCCAATGGTATCGGTTCCTAAAAATGTGTTGTTTCAAGCCCTGCTACTTATTACTTTATCTGAAACAAGCGTGGCTTCAGCGTGGTAAACACACGGTTCAAGTTTCGGTTTAATCCGAATTAACGTGTTCAGACAATGCACTGTTATGCAACCTGATTTGACCCTTGCTCGTTTCCATAAATAACAATTAAGTATACCATCACTATTTTTATATCAAGTGTAATGTAATGCTTGAGTAACAGTATTTTCGATTACAATCTGAATTATTACACAAAGCCTGCTTCACAAGTATCGCAAGTTCTAGCGTTAGGATAGCTAGATGGACTAAATCTGTTTAGTATTCAACTATAAACAATGGTTGCGAGTCAGTATTCTCGCGTGCAGTGGGAGGCAACGTGGGTGGTCCAGAACTGTGCCAAGGATATCGGGAACCTAGCGAAATATCTCGCGTGAGTATTTATTGTGTTGACGAATAGTATGCCCACTATTCGTCTTTTTATATTCCGAAATATTGTAGGCTTTTATGTGTTCCGTGACTAGGTCTCTGATTGTAATTGTACGCTCGTGTCGTAAACTCGTAAAGTTCGACTCAGGGATTAATATTTATAATACTGGTTCTCAACTGAAAGTATAAATTACAGAAATATTTAATAAATCTTTGGTCAGTAGCAACGTCACCTATTAATACATAGGCAAACTCCAATACTGAAAGCACTGGAACGATGTACGAAGTGAAATAATTTTGACGCCACCACTCGATTTTTATTATCAGTGGTTGCAGTCGTTTCGTACTTATTAAATATACGATGTTATGAAAATAAAATTCTTACGTGCATTAAACTTTACACACTGATTCTGCAAGAAAGGAAAACGAAAACATATCTATTACACAAATGTCTTCACGTAAAGCAATAAAAGTTCATTTCCGCCTCATAAAGATGTACTCCCATCATGAATTAACGCTGTTCATAACATAATTAGATGATAATCTTGGTTCAGCTTTTAATTGGGATTCTTAAACATGCTATTGCATAAGTGCAACCGAATTCCCAAAGCATGTCGATGTAATCTCGGCAATCTGTCAAAATTAACATGAACATCGGTTGCAGAAACAAGAGGTGTATGACAGTATAAAACGTCTTACTAACTAACCCTAGCATTACGCCTTACAAAAACATAGTAGTGTGAAACGGAAAGTGGTGCGAATGAACGCGTGTGAAATACAAACATATTGTGTGCAGATGACGAGATTCTTACACATATTATATCCATATACATCGTATATGGATATAATATGTGTAAGAATCGTGTAACGTATTGAATTATCCTAATTATTATCACGACTATCAACAAACTTCGTTTAGTATTCGTGCACTCGTTTTCAGTGCCAAGTAAAAACATTATGAATTCCGGTTTCCGTTTCTTTTCGTGTAACTTCTTTTTCTTATCTTGTGTCCTTCGCTCATTTCCTTCTTTTACTATCGCTACTGTATAATTTCAAGAAATAATTACTCCAATTTTGGAGTAATTATGCCTACAAATACTTAACGCACATAAATCCGACCTACGTGAGTATCGAGTTAAGAAGATCCCAAATTAACTTAATTGAAATTTATGTTCCACCTCGAGGAACACCACATTTGAAACACGATACTTCAATATAATCAAAGGTTTGCGATCACTAAACATTCATCTAGTCGTGTAAACGTTATACAATCCCGCCTTTTGTACAGACACTGTAATTTTACCGAAAAGTCTAAAACATATTCTTCTATTGTAGAAATTCGCGGAAAACTAAATAAAACTCAGGACAGGGAGCAACGTCACTCATCTGGGGCACACGTTGAGGAAAGCAATTGATTTAGTTTTTAGGGCGCAAAGATTAGCTTACGGTGTGAACGTATTATATGTGGTACAGTAGAGATCTAGACGACGAGATATCTAATAACGATCATTATTACTGTCGTAATTATACCGTGAGATGACACTTGTGTAGTGAATCCGGGAACTTGCCGTATTTAGCTATCTACACACGAACCGTGCCTCGCAGACAATTGTCTCTAAGTAGCAAAACATTTAGTTCGCGCTGCTTCCACCAAAACAATGTTTGCAGTTTTTGTCCGGAAATTGCAGTGAAGTGCATTTTGAAGGAGATTTTTTGTCTGACATGCACTTGTCGAGGGATGTCGGCTATTATCTGCAGCTGTTTAATGAAGCACTATTACTTAGCTGTAGCGATCTATAAATTAACATCAATTACGAAATGAGTCAAACTCAATTCAAGCCAGTGAGAATGATAGAACAGAAATATAAAGCAACCTATTGCCGAACTCAACGATGAAATATTTCGCAGCAAATTGAATTGAGTGCACCTTCGCTCCTAACCATATAAAGGTTGATTGTTGGTAATTTATATCTGTCTTTATTGCCACCAATGAAACAATTCGTTTCAAATGTAATTTTCAAGACAGACTTGCTATTTGTCAGACATTGTATGACCATACCCAACATTTAGATACTTGTCATGGTGAGAACGGTCCGTGTTTGGATGATGTGAGTACTTAAAATAGAGTGCCACCAATACAGAGACAGTTATTGCCAGTTCCATGAGTATTTTATTGGTAATAGTAATTTAGAAGAATGCTTCCTTGTCGTAAATTAGTGGAATGGTTAGTGGGATGTTTCACGTATTCCATTTTATCTTAGTTTTAGTATTAACACTCTTGGTCTTGGTCGTGGTCCTCATCTACTACTTCATTAAAGTTCATTACATAACATTATCATACAATTTGCCTTTCCTCTAGTTTTCTACAGTATAGGTACTTTAATACATTGTCGTTATGTAGTTCATCAACTCGGTCAGTGTCTTTTATTAGTGGTGGAGTTCAACCTTGAACTGGCCTGAGGTCGTCTGCTGTCGACCAAGCGGCACCGAGTGCGGAAATGAAGCAAGAACTATTATTTGCCATTATACTGTCATTAGCATCTGCATGTTTATCTTGAGTATTAAAAGTTTTATGTCTATATAACACATTGTTAGGTTGTTGTCCTATTTCAAGTACTGCCCTCTATTATTCGTTATTTTAGTTCACAAAAACTTTACGCATTAGCGTAAATTCTGTAATAATTATTGTAACATGAAACTCCGGTACTTTACGACGATCCAACATGAAATGTTCAACAAGAAAATAACTATTGTGTTTCAAATATTCGCGTTTACTTGTGTTACAATCCCATTACTATTTGGCCACCCTCCGACTTTTCCCCTCCGTTCCTTACTTATCTTTTAATAAATGAGTAACGGGGAATTCCGAATGAAACTTAAACGTTGCATGAAAAACAACGATAACCAAACTTACAGCATTACTACGATAGTACTGTTATATGGGTACCTATAACAAAAACCGTGAATAATGATAAACAATGACAACATTTTTTTGTGGAAGAGTAATAAATATCTGATGTAAAAAATATTCATACATTTTTGATTGACACGCACAGGTTGAAAAAACAGTGTAAATTCAGCTATTCGTTTTCATTCTACTCATTCGTTGTATTCGTTTTATTCTATCTATTATTAGATAGACTAAAATATATCATGACTTCTGGGGGGTAACCATGACCTCTTATAGCAGTATTATTATAATATTACTTCACAGTGGGAAAGTGATGGAGCTATGCAGGACTTATAGCTCCATCCCCCAGACCAGGAATAGCAATTATGAGACGGTATTTTACCAAATACTTCTTGTCAACAATATACATCCGGTTAGACTGATATACGACCCCAACATAGTTGGGAAAAGGCTGGGCAGATGAGTAGCTAAGGCAACTTCAGAACATTTCCTAGATTTAGCAGCAAAATAAAATCAATAAAACTTCACAGAAACATAAAAGAGCAATTGCTTGATAATGATACTCGTAATAGGGTATTTTACTATATACGAGAAAAAATCTATAAATAGATTATTGAGATAGTTTAGGCAAAAAGGAGTCGGAAAATGTTACTTTTAGTTCATAAAATAATAAAATAAATTTTAAAATTCAATTCAACGTTTTCAGTTTTTCTAATCTGTTAAAAAACACCATGAAATAGTAGCCGCCATGTTATTACGTCATACGGCTGTGTAAACTAAAACGTGTCAACTGTCAACTGATAGTTACATAATAGATCAGCGCATTTGTTTACTAGCCATGTGACGTCATGACCACAGAGCAACATGGCGTCCACTGCGTCCAGCGTTTTCGTCAAACTACGCGCGAAATTTGAAAATGTAAAATTTAAATGCATTTTTATGGCACTTATCGATTGAATAAAAATTTTGTGATTTTTTTTGGGCATATTAGCACTATAGAATTAAATTAAGACACTTTTTAAAAATGGGTGTAAGACCCTATTATCAATCTATTCACTTGCACCATGCACATATTGCGGCAGTGGGACAAAAACCGTAATGAAAACTTGATACAGATAATTGGCGTGTTCAATGGCTAGACAAATTAATCTGTAACTGTATCCACCAATTCCACCTTCAGTTTTGTTTACTAGGACAAATAATATATAAAAATTTGACAATAACAAGACGATCCGACACAAACAATTGCTAATGAAGTAGCGTCAACACGATATTTAGAGTTTCCACATTTCTCATAAATCACAGAAATCATTTTAATGAGGTAGTCTTTCACTTTTACTTTTCATCAAGGCTGTGGAAACCGAATAGCGTGATATATCATACCTTATCAAGAATAGGAAAAACTCTGTTCTTATTTTGACTAGCTATCCGGAAAACTATGATTGCAAAATTGTTTATAGATTTATCATAAGTATTGTTGTGTGCGTAAGAAAAATACCTGCACTTGATGGAATTCATTGGGTACACTTCTACGTATATATGACATCAGAGTGCAGACCCACAATTGTCCTGCTACTATTTACTATTATCCTAATAAATGGTATTACTTACATAAGAAATAGTAAGTATTGATGTTGCAAGTTGAGCAGAAAATCCAACAAATTGAATCATGACTGTCGTTTGTAATAACATCAACAACCATTAGAATGTCATCAGTCTCGTCAGTATTATGAATTATATATATCAATAAACTTCTAATGATCAATAAACACTTCACACTTTCGCTTTTTCAGTATATTTCACATTGTCGTTAGTAATCATTAAGTATACCTTTTAAAGAAAATGACATATATCCCTGAGCTATTTCTGTACAAACCTGCTTTAGAATTATTAATTTTTTATGCGGATTCTATTAATGAGTGACGCTTGTTCGCTACTATTTGCCACGCTTGTATGAACTCTATTAAAATGTTTGAGATCGCATTGTTCCGTCAATTGTTAACTATGTTGAATAAAAGACTTGCATTTTTTATTTCTTTGATTATGAGAATATTCCAACCCTTTGTTTGGCATTTGAAAGCTTACGACGGCGGCGCGCCTAATAGTGCGTGTTGCGTCAAATTTAATACATTTTTTAATCTGCTTGTTACGTCAGTAATACAATAACCGATAAATTAAGTGAAATTACGAGACGTACTTTTGTTTAAATAATAAAGGGCATATGGCATAAAACTAACTTGGTCGCAATCGTATTATGAGACCAAAAGCCTCGTCACGATACAAAGGCCTCGGGAAGGCCACAATTCTCGTTGTTCTATTTTCACTACTGCTCAACCAGTTCCGATCGAATACAATCTAAACGAACAGACAACGCACCACAAGTTAAAACTACAGACAACAGTGCATCCTGTACATCCGATTGATCCATATGTTCTTCATTTTCTTTCACGCATATCTCAGTAGCACAATTACTCATCCAAAGACTGCGAAGTTCTAATAAAAAGATTAATCAGACAACTGAATCAAGAAATTAATAAATGAGTGGAATTTCTGCGTAGATTTAATGATTACTTCACAGTTTCTGTTAGCCGTTAAATAGAGCAGCCAATGGTTTCCAATTCAAACTTCCGAGCACGAATTTCACACGGTGTGAACAATACCCGCAATTTCAATTCTCTGTTATTTTATTATTTTTAAATCATCTTTATTACTCTTTTCTAAAAGTAGATCGACATTTAGTAATCTATCTCCACAAACACTAACAGCTCTTTTTTAATTGTTGATTTCATGTCAAACCTTAAGTTTTGAGTTGAGCTGCATGATAACTGACAAATGCGTGCACTGACTGGACAGGTCCACTCAAATCTGTGTGGTCTTTTCTCAAAAGACCATTTCGGACACCAACCTACATGGTCCTCAAATGATCTGACCAAGATTATGTCCGAATATACACATTGACATTGATGAATTTTATTTATGCAATGACATGAATATTTACTCTGTGTAGTATTATATTGTTTTAATTATTGTAAATGTTCACATTTACAATAATTAAAACATTTACAAAATTAAACAATGATCCACATAGTCTTCAGACTATGTGGATCATTGTTTAATTTTGTTTTATTCTCAGTTAGTTTTTAACATGGTCTGGCAGTTTTGAGTATTTTTTGCGGCCTAGCCAAATGTCCTTTCTTTGGTATTGTTCGTTGAATCGTTGAGCTCCTTTAGTTATGAGTTGAGCTGCACAACGACTGACAAATGCGTGCCCTGACTGGACAGGTCCACTCAATCTGTATGGTTCTTTCATCAAAAGACCATTTCAGACACCAGTCGACATGGTCTTCACATGATCTGACCAAGATTATGTCTGGACTTTAAAAGAGACTGTGACCTCTGAGTTTGTTTCGGCCTTTCTTCTCAGAGTAGTCAGATAGGAAACGCCGGCCTCATCTAGTTTAAAAAAATATGTTTTGACGTATAAAAGTGTTTGTAAAAACCTACTTACAGAAATAAAATCATTTATCATTTATCAATCATTTTCAAAAATATTCAAACAGCTGTAAATTGAATGTCATCCGTAGATTTACGTGTTTGTTTTTTTTTTAACATCTTCTGCTTTTATATCTTGACCGCTCAGGTAATCAAATAGGCATCAAGTAAAATACAAATGCGCCGCCATTCTATGATTGCAGCTTGCAAGAGTCGGTAACATCTATGGAGTCCACTTAATGATTTCACGTTTTTTCTATCATATTGCTCCTCACTTTCAGTATTAACTTTCTCCAAGTTCCCTGCTTTAGAATTATCATTATCAGGTTTAGTTTCCAGGTCATTTAATTCTGTTATTATATTTTTACGAAAAATCTCACTAAGTGGACTATTTTCTCATGTTAATAACTGCAACTGGTAATCACAATTCTGTTACAATTATGTAAACTGAGACTTGAGATGACTTTGTGAATAATTTTGCAATAAAAAAGTAGTCTTGAAAGATCGTTCGTTGAATTCAATCGTTCTCCATCTGGCATAGTCGGACGCAATCATGATGGCCCCTCGCCCGTAAAATTACGAGATGCAACCAGACTGGGGGAGCTTATGAAAGGGGTTATTGCCTCGGAGCTATCTATCAGACGGCTGTGCATATGTGCAGGGAGCGAATAAAGTTTATTTGTATGGCGCAGTGGCTCGGCCGGCTGATAATCATGTCGTGTCAATGGGTGGGGCGCACCGGCCGAACGCCGCCGCACGCCGGTTAGTGCCCAACGCGATACTGTGCCAACACCACGTACCAGCGCGTCTTTTTAAAAGTTTCGATTGTTATACTTCGATAACGATAACACACAAGTTAACATTCAAAGAGAAATTCAAATAGCTTAACCGTGTTTACTCATAATTCGACGTTTTGAAAAGGATGTCAGTGCAACCGTCGAAAATTTTGAATCGACTTCGACGAAGTCTCCTGTTGCCTGATATTTTAATACTTATTTACGACGACAATTAAAGGATAACTGTGGTGACACTGACCAGAGTGATCATACGTAACAATAATAGTGAAGCCATTTTTTGTGAAAGATGTGACACAGAGTGATTAAGTGCCTGAAAGTGGTGTTACGTGAATGTGAAGTTTCATAATTGTATTAAAACAGGAGAGCCGCAAGAACTATCACTAATCTAGTGTGCCATTAGAATTCTAGCTTTATTTGGAACGAAAAATTATTCTAATCTACAAAGTCAAACTAAAAAGTTACGAACTAGTGTTTAATTAATGTGTAAGTTAAGTTAGTTCAGTGCAATATTGGAATATATCCAAAGATAAGGGTACCGGATCTTAAATGTTTAAATCGGGCCTGTTCAATCGGTCCAGAGGCACGATGGGTGAACAAGTTGAGGTAGAAGACAGTCTGGAGCTGGAATATGATATGTGGGACGGTCAGTTTGACTTTGTGGGCCCGCAAGGTCCCCCTCCTGAGGTTAGAGGAAGGATCACCTCGGACGCGAGTCTCACAGAGGACTTATTTACTGGAGGACCTTTGACCCCTCACCTAGCCAATGGTCAGAACGGTGGGAAGAAGACTGTTGCGCATCAGTGGTGCGATAACTTATCTGATCAAGTGAGCATTGTTGATATCCCTCTTTTTCTATATCTTTAATTACATTTAGTATAGATGACGCAAGTAGCTATTGTTAGTATCATATAGGAACCATAATAGGCAATTCTTACATTGTTAATTAATTGAATTGGTTAGAAGTATTTGTCTCATTGAAATCCATCTATTGGACATCGTCAATCGTCAATACTAATGACGTCAAACGTACAGCATCATTTAACACACGTTTTTTTCCTGGCAATTGATTCACAAAGGAATTACTCATTCCGAATGCGTAAATGTCGTATTACTCTTGAATTTTCCTGTAAAGGGTTCTTTTAAAGAATTAGGATTAGTAAGTCTAAAGTTGGTCCAAGTACCTTTATGGGAAATGAAATCACCAATCCATTATTTGTAATGTAAATAAAAACATGCTCAAACCTGATGATCTAATCCAGTAACATTGGCACGAATCAACTAAACTAAAATTACAAAAAAAATATATTAATAATTATTATATCAATGGAAAGATTCACGTCTTATTTAAAGCAAGTAACACACAAGACCAACTTTTGTGGCACTCCCAAGCCGGGTGTTACAAAAACTCCGGTATCTTTTGTAGCCGATGCGTCTCTACCGTTTGCAATTATCGTTCAATAGAAAACAAAGGTATTTCTTTCCTCAAGGTTTTAAGTTTCTCGACCTGCTCGTGCCATCGCGGTTTTGATTTGTTTACAAGTGTCACGCGATCATTTCTGTCTGAACATTATGTTCATCGACCAAACTCTGCATACAACTGGTAACCTACGTTACGCGACAGTACCTTCGATTGTCCCGCAGAACAAATCTTATCGATGATGGCAATAGTTTAGATTACTTTAGATTGTAGCTTTATCAATCATATCTTTTGAGTGATATGTATGATATCTATAAATTGATTCTAGAAATTGAAATATTGGATTGTTTTGAATGAAAATGCTATACTTAACTACTAGTTTGTTAATAATCACCTTGTAATTTGGTTATGTAAATAAATTCAATGCATTTTACTGTGCAATATAATATGAGATACCTACCTAAGAAAAGAATAACACAAGCAAATTAATTAAAAACACTGGTAAAATTGAATGTTCCATGTTGATTGAAATCAGATAAAAGGTGTTTACATACAACATTGACAAAAAAATCTTAGCAAGAGAGGTTGTCGTGAAGACAATACTGTTATTTAATTTATTCCTCGTAACTGTTGAGAAAGGCATCCTGGCGCATTTTACGAAGTCACCATGTTTAGCTACAATTTGCATAATGTGTTCTATTACTCGTACGTGTAATTACAGAACAATGATGTTTTTAATTAATACTGGTCGTTTGGGCATTTGATATTCCACAATATTTGAATTTCCGTAATGAAAACAGGTAATGTTGACGACTTGAAATACATTTGACTAAAACTCATGCAAATCAATCCTTATATCTACAGTACTAATGTTGATCCCTTCTAAATTTCGAAAGGGCTTGGACAACTAAGGATCTGGTTGTCTGGCCCAGCCCGGAATTCCTCTACTGACTGATGTAACACAATTTTTGTTGAAATCTGTGTCACGGACGATGCACCTCCAGAATACATTACACGTATGTGCAAATGATAATTAGGTTAGCATTGCGTGCGAATGTTTATTTTTACTTCCTTAAACGAATTTTCCTGTACCTATATTTGAAAAACACGAATGTAGATTCCTTGCATTTAACTTAGCTATTAATAGAAATGCCAATAGAGCGAGAAAGCACGGACCTACAGCAACAAGTAATCATTTGTATGAGACTAAAGCTAAACTCGTCATACTTCCGTAGATTCCGGAAAAAAACTAACAATTTTCGTGCCAAAATATTCTTGACTTATAAGAAAAACCTAGTGTGATGACATACTAATTTTCACACCTTTTTTCTTTTGATTAATGAGGAAAGGAACATTTGGATGTTCTTCTTCATCTGGTGTCTCTTTTTTTACTGAAGGTTGGCCATTAACTCCGAATATTTCTTCTTGTCCTTTGCGGTGTGAAACAGCTCAGCAGTACCCCTGACTCCGGTCTACTAGAGAATCGTGAATATTCTAATTGCGTAAGAATAATTTCATTTCTGAAAAAAAAAGCTACGTTAACCTGCCATGTACTAGTCACATTCCCTTTCGCCAGCCATTTCATATCGTAAATCTTTAGTCAGAATGCGGTAAATGAGCGGGCTAGCTTCAAACGGTTTTTGCAGTAAATATTTATCTGCATTGCGTTTAATTATGTTTAACCTAAAATGCTTTAATCGTCTTTAATTTGCTATTCGTTTGCATTTATAGTATTTCAGTCATCTAACTTGTTACGATAATACGTTTAAATTTTAGGTAACATCTTGTTAACCGTGTAACCATATATGCAGGAGATTCTCATCAGTTTCTGTATCATTAAAGACATTATCTGCAGTCTGATGCACCTTTATACGAGTAACAAGGAACCCTTATAGTTTCTTGTGTCCATCTGTCCGCACCTATGTCTGTCCATGGCATAGCTCAGAGACTCTTAGTACTAGAAAGCTGTAATTTGGCGTGGGTATACATATTAATCACACCGAAAAAGTGATACAACAAACTTTAACAAAAAAAAAATGGGTACCTCTCTTTAGGTAAGTGTAGTGTCGTTGGATAGGCCAAAAATATTGCCGGTCTGTGAAAACCATTTCTCGATTCAGGGGTCCGTTTGCGTAATATTAAGCTTTAAAGTGCTAATTTTTTGTTAGTCAAGTGGCCGGCCCCTTGCCATCTAAATGGTTGTCTTTGGATAAAAAAGGAAAAAGTAATCAAAAGGAAAACTATCACTCAAGTAGGCTTTACAAGTAAACGAGTAATAGTCGACCATTTTACATTTGGAGTTGGCGAATGGACCGTGACGTATATCGATGTATGGGAGAACATGTTTTCCAACTACAATATTAATATCGTTTTTGGGATAAATTTATCCCAACCCTTCATTGTGCGTGGTCCGACACGCACTTGGCCGGTTTGTTACACCGATTATATTCAAAACATAGGTTTTGAATATAATCGGTGTAACAAACCGGCCAAGTAAATAATAATTAAAATAAATTTATCAATTTTTTTTATATTCAACACATAGGTTTTGAATATAATCGGTGTTATGTCTATTACAGGAATCTTAACAATGATATTTTAGTTTCATTAAAATGGTTGTAAATGTATATGCACATTCCAGAATCTTTGCAATGATATTTACATAATTTTTTACGGTAAGACCATTACCGTTGTGACAAAGCTTGTATGCAGTTGTACTAGAATCTGTTATGATTGTCAAGTTAGACCTAAATTATCAAACAATTAGAACAATCAATGGACCCAACAGTTACAGTTGACCGTTACCGATATCGTGTGATAGTGAGTGCATATCGATTCCCCGGTAACACCGGTATGGTTGGACAATACGTTACCTACCGCACGACCTAATACTTTGTCATTATTTAACTGGGCCGCCGCCCGACGCCACGGACGTTGACCTTTATATCTGCAATAAATTAATTGTACAGCCAATAGTAATAAACACAAACATTAGCGATAACAGCAAACGATTTGACCGTATCGTGTTCTAAATGGAGAGTTATTTTTCCATCAGCCATTAAAATTCTATAAAAGTCATCTGCAACATCTTCTAGCTCTTACGAATAAGCAAAAGTTTACTCCATATAATCGGAAGCAATATATCTACAATTGTCAATCTTTCTATAGACGCTTCCTTCATCTAGCGCCTATTACGGAAAGACACATGACATCTGAAGCTGTTCGCTGGGCGATGGTAATTGAACGAAACCGACCGTCAACTCGCAAATATCCATTGGAAGCGAAGCCGTCGTTGTTAACAAACGGTGGAAAGTTGCGAGACAACTCGACAACACACTACAGCCAAGAAAATATGTACACTCGAGGAAGTCACGAGCACTCACTCACGCCTGCTATTCAACTAAAGTGCCTATTGATTGCACTTTACGATAGTAATCATGGTATCTACAACTAACCAATCTGTTGCTCTATTGGTTTTGCGGTATGAGTTTCTGAAACATCGATTATTATAGAGTAATTCGTAATTATTACCACAATTTTTTCACTGTCTTGTGTGTCCAAAAACCAAAGTTTAAATTAGACAAGTAATGTGTTATGAAATATTTGCTTTTAAATAAAACCTACTTGACATGACAGTGCAAATGAACAATGATCTCAGTCCTTCAGTAAACAATTTTTAGATAAAGTCTGTTCATTATGGACATTACTGCTAAGGTTATCGGTAATAACGTCGGACATTTATTTATTTTTTCGTTAACACTACTTATTAATATTACATCATCATTATTATTGACATATTGATAATTCGAATTCACTTTGTTCTGTTACCATTCCGAACTTAGCAGCAGTTGCAAGATTTTCTGGACTGCTCTAGCAGTATGATAAACAATATAAATTATTCCTAAGTATAGCCATTGAAAAGGTGCACTTGCGACAAGACCTAGATTAAACAGACCAAACTAGTTTTAAACTAGCCTTACCATAGAAGCACGCGAAACATTAGGAAATCTAAACAAAGTACCTTGTATTTAAGTTGGATACGCTGTTTATATATCTAAGTTATTTTAGGAACAGTCCCACCTATTTAATATCTGAATATTTGAATATTTGAACTCAAAGTGTTTGTTAATTGTTAAGTTCATTCACTGTGTTTGAACTCATTCATCATCCACTTATCTCATGAATGCTACTTGAGTTACTTGCTTTTATCTTTTGAGTTAATGTTCTGTTTGGTATTACTTACACAAATTAACCCTTTAACTAGGCTTGTATATCTCTATCTAGGACATCTCTTATTATGGTGATTGTTCCTCTAAAATTCTTTTAGTAGGTTTCTATTTCATTTTAGTCTACAATTTTTTTTTTTTGATTACTTAGATTATCTGAAATCGATTTACAAGTCTCTTTTTGTTTCCATATAATGTTCTTTATCTAGGAGGAACTTGAGAAATTACCAAGTTTTCGTTTGCATTCGTTATTAATTTGACCAACTTAAGTTTTCTACCACTAATGCGTGTCACGAATTAGTTTTGTCTGTTATACTTTTTGTTTGGTTCAAGAGTATCCGCGTTTTAATTACTCCACGAATCACGACATGCTCATTTCTTAAACTCTTCGAAACAAAAATCTCTTTTTTGTAAATGGCATCTCTATTCGTAGCGTACCTAATATTTTGAAAGAAAGGTATACAAACTTATGACTCATACATAAGTCATAAGAATCCCCCGAATGATTAGATAGTAAATAAGACACGTGAGTTATAATGATAACCAGCCGATACTTTCGATTTTAATTCATTTACAAGAATGAAGAAAAACACAATCAGTTCTGAATAAATGCACAGTAAATTGCTTTCTTACAAATCACAAGACAATTGATCTACGCTAGTCTTAAACTCGGGCACATCAGCGAAGTGAAACCAGTCTGCGCAGGCGCGGTTCAACAAAAGTAAAACTGAGAGTACCTTGACTTCGATCGAAAGTCCGATATATTCCGATGCAGCTTTACATTTTAAAGACGATTTATTTCACTTTTCCCATGAGAGCGTAGCTAAATTAGTTATGTCACTGCAAATTATAAATTAAGTACGGTATTGTATTTTGTTTCCGAAGTTTTGATTAGTTTGAGTTTGTTATTGGCAGAGACGAATTGAAGTTACTCAACTGATACCAGTGTTGTAAGCAAACCCCTTTCAAAGATTCTAATCAGATTTTTTCCTATGCAATGGTTGAATATTATATAATTCTACAATTCTAAATCAGTGGGCGCTGAGTTCTGGAGCGTGAGGATACGAGTCATCATCTGGCAATACATACTACTACTTTATTTGCAACCATCGTGAATCACTGCCTCACCGCCTCACTGCTTTTACCACATCCCAGATTCCCAGAATATTATATTTTGTAGATCACTAATGCTACTAGCCACAGACCTTCGAAATGCTGTAGCTTGCATATTTTTTGAAAATACACCATTCATTCATCCATCATCAAATCTTCATAAATTTTACCCATAAAATCAACAAAATTACGTAGGCATCCATCATAGCGTTTCATTTCTTATACAAAACACATTAAGATCCACAAAAACAACAATTTAACATTGGAACTAAGCTGCTATCATCACAAGATTCCCATGGTATGTTGAATTACATCACGGTGCATCGAATAACATCGCACTAATGACATGTTTATATTGTCTAGATAATTTACTTCGCGTGGAAACTTCTCATCTGCGTCTTTTTGATTAAAAATACTTTTACTTACAGACTAACATAGTTTTGTAAATTACTTCGAGGCAGCTTTAGTGAAATAAGGTCATCAAATTTATCAGCTGTTGATGATCTAGGGATGTTCTCCTATTTGACTGACAGTCTGAACTATAGACTCTACCTCTAGTTAACTCTCGGTAATCGATCACAGTAATATCACCTCACTTTGCGTGACGCTAATTGTCATCCTCACATTTTCTTTCGCTTGCCTGTGCTAGGGAGAAAATAGTTATGGATCAACGCCCTTCAGCTTTTCTTTCCACAAATATTGCACTAACAGTTTCAAGTTCTACAATCTATATAAGTATACCTGTATCTCACCAGTTTCCTTCACTTTCATAATTCTCATAAGTACTCATAACATGTGCTTGCTAATTCCAGAAACCTAAACCATTAAGTAAAAGATCACAACTGTTGCAAGTGTTTCGTTGCACGACGACATTTCCTGTTTCGCCTGTTACCATTAAAGGGATAAGTTTTGCTGCTAATTCACATTTATATTGTTAAATTTTCGGGATTTTTTTATAAAAAAGTTGTTCTTAACTTTATTTTTGAATAATATAATACAATATTAATATTCTATAATGTTTTATTGATTCTCGATTTGGTTGTTTTTTTGGTTTGTTTGATTGGTTTCTCTATTAATCGAGATTTCAATCACGTGCCTGCAATTCATATCCAGTAGTTAATGATGATACATGCAACATGGTTTATATCTACACACATTACGAAATAGATTTGACAGGTATCTATAACTGCAATAAAAGTTAATTCAAGTTTTAGACACATCAGTCAAAAATATCTTCGAATCCGACAACACGCATTACCAGAAACCAAGAAACAAGATAAAATATCTATGATGATGAATCTCTGATCAAAGAAGCGATCAATGCGTCATTGTAGACGATATCGCTGAAATTCGTTTTTCGTATCTATGTTGGTACTTACTTACTCCAGTTATTCCGATTGTAAGTGTATATCATTCATTACAACACAATCTCGTGAAAGTTAACGGAAAGTAATCTTTGATTGATCTGGTCGTGAAGACAAATGTTTTCATTTTAAGGTTCAATACATAATGTATCGTTAATCTGACTGTATTTTAAATAACCATGAAGCATTTCGTAACTGGTAGTACTTAGGTAGATGAAACATTATTAAAATTTAATATATTTTTATTAGAAAGAATTCATAAAAAAGCCAAGCAACGACACAGATTTAATTTTAAGTAGTCTAAATCATATTGTAAATATAATAAATAAATTATTCACTGTCGCAATTATTAAAAACTTCATAATCTTGAATAATGTGACTTATGAAACAAGTGACTGAAAATGATTCACATGGAGCCACAACAGGGAACATTATACTCACACTACAAATAATAAATTCTTGTTCTTCTTCACAGACACCGTCCATTAAGGGGACTACAGGCCCTAAACGCAAATTTTATAAGTTTTATAATGCCTTAAAGTATATGATCCACTGCAGTAAACAAAATCAGAAAAATATATGATATTATTAAGGATATATGCTAGGTAGATAGTGTTGAAAATATAATATAAGTAATTTAATACGATAGAAAAAAATCCCGAAGATACCTCTAAAAATTTCTTTTAACGATTAAAAACCATACTAATATACATGCAATCATTCTGATTTTTTGTCAGATTATTCTACAAGCAAAATGTTAGCATAATAGTGTTTTATTTTTTTTATACAATCTATAGCTTTTTTGTACATCGATAATTGCTTCATATTTTGCAATAAATTACCAGCGTTGTGTCATCGCGCTTCTCTTTCTTTTCTATGCAGTCCAACAGTGACCGCGCTTTAGGTGTTGTCGGCCTCTTAAATTGTATCAACAAGTCGCTCTTTAAAAGTCGTAACTAGTATATGAGTCACTCAATAAAGAAAAGCTCAATCAGCCAATTCTTTTGGCCGATCGTGTCCGCTTCCCTACGCTAACAGAACCGTTTACATTGTACTACGTAAGTTAATTTAACAAAGTTTAAATTACTGCTACTATAACGACATTATGGTTATTCGATAACGAGGAAAATTATTTTAAATTCTGCGTAGGTAATTACCTAATTTGAAGAGGAAAAAAATATGAGGGGTTTGTAGCTAATTAATAACATCCGCACGGTTCGATCGATCAGGTTAAGCTACGCTTGCCGTGGTTTGTCCGTGGATGGGTGACCATCTTTACTTACCAAGACCCCTCCGTGCCTCGGAAAGCACGTTAAGCCGTTAGTCCCGGCTGTCATTTGTAGATCTTTGACAGTCGTTACGGGTCGTCAGAAACTCGAAAGTCTGACAACCAGTCTTACCAAGGGGTATCGTGTTACCCAGTAACTGGCTTGTGGAGGTCAGATAGGCAGTCGCTCCATGTAAAATACTGGTATTCATCTGTATCCGGTAAGACTGGAAGCCGACCCCAACATGTTAGGAAAAGGCTAGGCACATGATGAAGAGGAAAAGAATATTGTACACAGTATCTAATAATTTTGTTTACGAACTTCACAAAGAGAATTTGGAATTGAATACCGTCTTGCTGGATTTATGTCCGGTATTAAATCTTTACTGCATAATTAGTTGATGATCGTATGCACCTGTGATATTGATTGTTTCAACAGTTTACTATGATTAAAAGCAACTTATTGGTCATGTAATATCTTACGTCAGACACCATCATCGCTCATGCGACTACTTGACACGTTTGAATCAATCTCTTCCTGGTGTGTATCTTCCTGCAACTTGCACGAAATTGTTATTAATCTTATGTAACTTCTCATTATAATATACCTAATTCAATCAAGTGAGACTTGACACGTAGGATATACTTAACAATATCTAGGCTCGAAGTATGTAGTCATTCTTAATAGATACTCATCTTCACGTTCCAACATCATTTCTGTCCTATCTTGTTGTGACATTTGACTTTCCCAAAGTTATAGCGAATTTTCCAGATAGAAAGCTGTCTGCTCCAGAATTAATTACATTTAGCATCGTTTATTTTCTCTTTGTCTTACATAATTGCCCTCATATCTACTAATGGGTGATGGTTACACAAGAGACAGGTTTTCTTGAAAGTTTACCGTCGAAGAAATTTAATTACAAGTCTTGTGCGCGGTTTTCATAACGTGTGCTTTTCCTGAACCTGAGATCTATAGGTTAATTACGGATACAATGAACTCGTCCATGCATAAAACACTGCAAGTGGGTAGGAATGTGAATACATACATAGAATCAGAAGTTCCTTCGTGACTGACTGGGGCTCAGTGGAGCTCAACGAAACGATTACAATTTGCTCTCCTAAATAACGCTTCAATGATCATTTGTCTATATTTATTCGTTGATTCATCACCAGTAGCAGAAAAAGAAAGAGGACGATATGTGCGGAGACACTGCTAAAAATATTATCTAATTAAGGCCTTCGAAATATCAAAGTCATTGCCGTATCTAATGTAGCAAAAATAATTATAACAAGACACAAAGACTTATCTTAAAGATAAGCGAATCCTTGAAATACTCAAATGTTATTTGATTTCGTGATTTTACAAATCAACTTACTTAATCCTTTCTTTGATCCGATCCGATTTTCCAGTTGCCGTGATATTGTAGCAAAATTAAATCGATTTATCTGCGTGAAAAGCTTAACATCGTTTAAGGCGAGGTACTTATGCTATAATATGATTACGAAGAACTCGATGTAGAAATCAATTAACTCGTAATTTTATAATTACAAGCGGTGGCAAATGATCTTACTAACTATCTTTAATTAGACACAGTTTCAGTCGAGTACCTACTCGGAACATATCTCAGGGACGATTTGCTTTGACGTTGAACACCTAATCGGAATTGACATAATACTCTGGCTTTTGTCTCCACCTACAGTCTGTAGTCTACCCGATTTATAACCTAGTCTAGCTCCGTGATATCTTTGAGCAATTCTTTTATATGTATAGTCTCTTCATCCGTATCATGCATGCAATATAATCACCGATTCACCGCTACTCTTTTTTAGGAAATGTCTTTCAGTAGCATGATCTCATGCAGCATTCAGAGTACGTGAGGTGTGTGCTCATATATTTGATTGTATTCGTTAGTCACCTCAACCTAGACCTCCTCTCGTAGGGGCGTAACGTATTCTAGGCCGTGCATCATAATATTTATAGAAAACAAGCACCTGGTACCAGTTGGCAGCCGCGTAACTAGTAAATCAACAGAGGAGTGGTAACGTAATAAATACAACAATTTGTTTGAACAAAATAAAAAAAAACGTTTGATCACGGCTATATTAATGAATTCAAGCGAAACAGATGACAAATGATAAATTAATTCACGCATCTTTAATGAGTAGGTACAAACATGCACATAATTATATCAATAAAAAGCTAATCGTTACTATAGACTATGTTACAGATTACGCGAAAGTTTTGATTTTACATGAAGCAGTGAGATTAGAGCATTATTCCAGTTATTTTGAATGAGGTCAACTACCACCCGATTATAGTTTAACCATAATACCGACCTGCCTTACATAACCATTGTGAACCACAATGAATCTCTGGAGATCCTAATCAATTTGTATTCAACGGTCGCAATTTCAAATACGTCTCTAGCCAGTAATGGAAACATTGGTGTGCACTGGTGCGTGGCATGGTAAATGCTTACTGCCGTCGTTATCGTCTAATATCGAGCCCATTCAATGTTCATATTGATATCGATAAACCTACATATTTGTCTAAATCTAGAGTATCGTACAGTATGATGGGTGAAATGTAAATATTGCGGAGCTTCATCAATATTACGTTATCTCAGTCGTTATCAACATTTTGGAAAAGGTCATTATTATCTGTTACCACATTATTATATGGATTCCATCTTTTAATTTTTGGGTTTTCTGCGATGTGCTGGATTTCTTCTATCGCCCGGAGAACTGCTCTACTGGAGATAGGATTTCTCATTATAGGCTGCTTCTTTCTTTGCTTCAGGTTCATAAATTGCAATTACAATCTTGAGCATAATTCTTAGCAATAGCTCCATAAAGAACGACATCAAAAAAAGAAAACATAAATCATTAAAAAAAACTCATAAAAGCCTCAAATTAAGGTGTTTAGAACGCATCAATCAGACAATGGCCTCATTCCTCTTTGAAACATTACTAAATTTTATGTGTATTTCACTCTTTCAATATAACAATGTCGATGCTCTTTGGCAGGTGCAGTTACTTCAGCAGCAGGTGACGTCACTGGCTGACACTCAGAGCACGGCGGATGAGCGCTACGCGAGGGCGAAGGCTGACAACGCGGTGCTGCAGGCAAGGGTACACATGCTCGACGAACAGATACGAGAGGTCAGTACAAATATACTAATTCATCAGTGTATGCAATATTTGCATGCATTATTTTACCTATAACATGACTTTGGTCAGGATTTGTAGAAAGTATACGCATACTGTGTAGGATCAGCATTTCATACCACCAACAACTTGGTTCTGCTAACTACTTGGTAGTTCTACAAGTTACGCCTCAGTTTATAGTCTATATAGCATCTAGTCAACTTCAACGACATCGATGCAGATTCTTACTTTCAAAAGCTTGTTTGCCGGATTTGAGCATGCCCAGACCACTACCAACTTGTAAATAACGCAATGTAGACTACTGATCTGAAAAAAGATGTCAACTCAATGTCCACGAAGCAAACGGATCTCCCAGAATCAGATCAACTTAGTAAAGAAAGTCCTCTATTAATGTAATTGCCCAATTAGTCGTCATTCCCCGTATCAATTCCGTTAATTATCTCTTAACCAACGTGATCTATAGTAAAAATGTCGATAACGTGCAGATCGAGTGCCGATGTGAGGAGAGCGTGGCTGAAGAGAAGCGTCGCAGTCGCGAGGCAATATCGCGCGTCGAAAGAGATCGCGACACACAACTTTCCGCAATCACTGACAGGCTTGGCGCCACGGAAGCTGAGGCTTCGGAACTTAAACAAGAGGTGAGAAAGTGCCGAAATGTTTACAAAGCTGAGAAGAGTAAACTTATAAAGCTATTATAGTAATGCAAATGCCCAATCTCTTCAGAGAAACACACATTGCCAATGATGTCGAGGACCATGGTCCTTGTCAGTTTTGGATTAATCAATTACATCAATAAGCTAAGTAGCTTATTGATATAACTGACCCAGAACAATGTGAATGGGTTCAACAAAGATTTGAAGAAAAATTTGAGAAGCCTCAAAACACTTACCTATTCATATAATAATATGGCATTGATATGTTACTATTTACATATTTGACAACGCTTCAGGTGTTAACAGGCGCGACAGCATTCCTCTTTCCTTAAAAAAGAGTTCCTAGAAATTCTCAAATGTTGTTTACAGTTTAACTTGTGAATGAAATGCTTATCAAATCATCATTCATATGGACTGCGCAATAAACCTTTTTCTCATTTTCGATATTTATGATTTATGCAAAGATAAGCCAATCTTTTATATCTACGGCCCATTTATTAATATTGCACCCAGTGTATCAAAGGTCAGATTGATAAACTGAAACGGTGTTATTACAAAACAAAGATTTCTTTTGACATGGTTTAAACCATCGAACCAGTTTTCGTAATAAGAACTTTACTATAATTGAAATGCAGTTCTTTATATAAAACTGACTATTTAGTCCGGTACTAAGTTGACAGTTTTTCATTAAGAACTTTAATATAGTCGGAATAAAGTTCTAAATTCAAAAATGGCTCAATAATTTAAACCTGGGTCTGAAGATAATCCTTGTTTTGTAATAAGACGGATAAGGTTTATTTAGATTCACTTTTTTATTCTGTATTTTCAACCGTTTATTGCGATTTTGGGACGTTCAATCTGCCACCAGTTTCCATAATCGCATTAGCTCTTTCATGAGACTTTGATTTCTTATTACAATTTATTTGTATAGCTACTGCTACAGATAGTCGTAATTCATAATTTAATATTATAAATGCGTAAGGAGCTCTGGGGGGTAACCATCACCTCTTATAGCAGTATTATTATAATATTACTTCACAGTGGGACGTTCCCACTGATGGAGCTATACAGGACTTATAGCTCCATCTCTTTCTCACGCTGAAGTAATATTGAAATAATACTGCTTTAAGAGGTGATGGTTACCCCCCTGTCTGTCTGTCTGTCTGTCTGTTTGTTACCTTTTCATACCTTAAAGGCTGTACGAATTTCGATGAGTAGACCACGACCTAACCCAGGTCAAGATACTTTTTCTCCCAGTTGTACATTCCCGTGGAATAATTTCCGACCCCCACTAAAGCTAGTAAGCTATAAATGAATCTTTTTAACCTAGGTCGGACGACTCCGTGGCGTAGCAGAAACGCTCAGAGCGAACGCAGAAGCGGCAGCGCGGGCGCACCGCGAAGCTCAGGAACAAGTGGCGGAACTATCCGCTGCTTTAAGCAACGCACGCGAAGCCGAGCGACGGGAGAGAGATGCGGCTGTTGCGGCCAACGGCCTGCTGGCGACTTCGAGACAAGAGCTGCAGAAACTGAGAGATGTGCCTCCCCCGCCGCCCGACCCGCGTCTCGATGAACTCAGGCAGGAACTCACGCTGCTACGGACGCAGAACAAATGTAAGTAGCTCCCTTTGTTAGTTTGGCCTCGTGCGCAGTAGACTGCACGTCGGTGGTAACAAACCAGTATAAGCTGGTCTTTTATTTTATTGAACCTCCGTATTACGCTAAGTCAGCTCAAAGTCAAAAGGTTAGAGCGGTCGACTGTACTTTCTCAAATTCAAGACCTTCCCTCTAAGCATCAAATCTGTCCAATTATCCATTCTCAATACGAGTTTAACATAAAATCTAGCGTCTGCTTACGCTATAGCCTCTTTCGAAGAGACTCTTCAAATGATGGACTCTGTGAAGCTAAATTGCATCAATCGTTTTTTCTTAAGACGGGTGATAAAAACATTCGGAAGTATTATGTGGCACCTTCCTTCTGTAAATTAATATTAGAATAACGACCTACAGTGCAGTACTATTAAGAGTCATCGCTGCACCTGCCAAGAACACTTAATTTAACATAACCGCATTCGGATTCGGACAATGAATAGGTAGCCACAAGCTGGTAAAAGACTAAACAAAATGTAAAAGCGGCACTTAGCGATATATGATGCGACTGTCCCAAACAATGATGAAAACCTGATACATCAAATTAAACTATGATATAATCATTATCATGTTTGTTCGATGGCATCAATGCGACATACATATTATTTGTATCAGTTTAAAGTGCCAACAATTGAAACAATGTGCAACCTACACGTGATCAATAAAGTTATGTTCAATATATCACGCAATTATTAACTAACCTATTTAGCACTGGCGACATCTGTAATGCTAATTTTAATACACTTTTAATCAGGAGTAATGACTCATATCATCGCATGCAAATGTCCCCTGGTGAACTGCTAAGCACGTGTGTCTCTAGCGATCTTGGGGGCTTATTGCCATTAGGTATTTTGTCATTGGTGTTCAACAGAATCAAATAAGAACGTTTTTGCAGCCGTATGTGTTGTACTTATTTTTGTGTAATGACTACTAACAACTGATGACTTCTCCCCATTATCCAGTTATCAGAATTCGTAGTCAATATCTCTATAGCCGTCTTCGGCAGTCCGATGCCCTATCCGAACAACTCGCACGTTTATAATTTCAAAGACAAATTTCCTTGGAAATTCCAAAACCAGCAAAATGTTTTGGAACGTCTCAAAATTGAAATACCTCAAATTTTACCTTCGCTAGCTAAGTCAGCGACGAACGGAAATCCGTTACTACATTTTCATGTTTCCCTTCCAGCTCTATCAGAAGCTCAAGAAGAGTTACAAGCACAGATCCTGACGCGTGGCGTGGAGGAGGGTCGAAGCCTGCTGGACGGAGTCGCCGGCCCCCTGGTCGGAACAAACTCGCTCGCACACGAACTGTCGCAAATGAGCGATGATGAGGTAATGCATCACAAATAATTACAAAATCATTCACTACATGCGTTGTGTTGATCAATAAACGTAAAGTTGGGTACCAGGGGCCGTATTACAACGTATCAGAAATAAAGCTATAAACAACTGATAGCATCACCATCCTAAATAATTATGGCTTGGCACTTCAGAATATGGCCCCAAAACAACGAATTAGCGAAGCTGCAGGGGATTCGCCTGGTCTAAACCTTGATTGGCGACTGACATTAAAAATTAAGGTCAACGAACAAGATTTGGCATTGGGCACGTCGTATTCGTTAGCCTTCGTTGGGCCAGCTGGTACCCAGCAGTATGTTTCCTTAAATTCCACTAATTATAGCGATCGATTATCGATTTCATACGCAACATCTATAGCATATTTGAGACTTTGAAACTCTGCAGACTGAATTAAGTTCTTCAAATTCAACTAATAGTTCAGTTTATAAATAACCTGGCAGCTGATTGGGTTGTTGATCCAACTATCCTCATTAGTCATTTCGATATGCCTAATCGTTTACATAAACGAGGAAATTCCACAGTGCTTTCGGTTTGATTTACCTATTATTTAGTTATTTAAACTGCCGCAAATTATATGAAAGTATAACATAACATTCACATTCAACATATTGTCGCGTTGCTTTGCTTTTTATGAAGCCTGACTGACTCATTTGCAGAACAATTGCCTATATTTGTCATGTATGCATTTTTGCAGCTCGATGGTAACGATACACAATCTGATCTCAGCATAGAGATGGAAAAGGTACGAAATTTTTACTAACTGTGCATGTCTGTACCTTTGGAATACCGCTAACTTGCATGCTTTTTAACAAAATGACTTGGACATACTTTTGGGACTGAATATGTACCTTTTTCATACTTTATTAATGGAATGCTTGCCCTCATACTATCCAATAATGTCACATCATTTAAACAAAATATAGCAAGGCATGAGCACTACACTGTCCTTACACAATGCTTGCGTGTGATTATTCAAATAGCCTTTATTATAGGTAGAGCTCAAATAATAATATTAATTGACAACTATTTCTTATAGCTGCAGAAAGCTTTAAAAGAACAACAAGACGTGAATGTTCAACTGAGGAACTACATCGACGGGATCCTACTGACCATCGTAGAGAACTATCCTCAGCTACTTGAAGTGAAATACCAGAAAGCGCCGGGCGACAGCAGGTCATAACATATAACTGTAGAAAATCCCCTAATTTTGTTTCATTTTATATTCTTCGTTATTTCTGAATCAGTTATCAATTTATTTGGACATGTTTTAACAATTAATTTCTATTATTATCAAAATATAAAATTATATTATTTTCTTTGATGTAGAATGATAATTATTATTACTGTGATAAGTAAGATAATCAATTAAATTATCAAAAATGGCTTTCATGTTTGCAAATAGTCTTCTGTACTTGAAAAATAGATTTATTACTTTTATAAAAAGGAATTCCTTATTGTGAAGATGCCTTTGACACCTAGGAGATACCCACGAATAGAGAGTGTCGATATTATAGTAAACATAAGATGTGTTGTAAATATTGTGTATAGTAAAATATATTAAGCATTTTTAAAGGTTTAGAGTAGATATTGTTCCTTGTTATTATCTCAGACGAATGCTTTTGTATGCAGTTGCCAGGTAATAATAAGTAATATATAATTTATTTGGGTTTATACTGTAGATCTGTGCAAAATAGGAGAATGTAATTGAATTATACTTTAATCGACAAGGCCAAGCCGTCCATAAAGATATTATTTGTAACTACTTAAAGCAACTTTTATGAAAGACTGTGCGAATGATAAACTTGGGTGCGTAGTGTAGATCTATAATGTTTTATCAGAATAAGAAATGTATGAACTATGCGATAAATTTACAGCTGCTTCAAAATTACTTTCTATCAATAGAAAATTGTTTGAACACGAACTTAAAAAAAAAAAATATTTTTGAATTCTGATTGAGAGTAACTTTGAAGTAGCAATGTACAATAATAATTGGAGCCATTTATACGAAGAGTGTATTCATAATTGTAAATTACGTCTAACTGCATACCCTAGTACCTAAAACAATAATTATGTCGTAAGAAAAGATCATGTACCTATATTTTTACAATGAAATATTTATAGATAAGTTAGAATGTAGCTATATAGGCATTTGTGTACATTTTGATAACACAGTTCATAAATCTAACAACAAAAGATGTTCTATAACAGTCATCAAAGTAAATTAAACCAATTAATACAGGTTCAGTCTTTTATTTTGATTTCTACTTTCACTCAATCTTGATCATTGTCCTCCTCTGCTTCCAAATCAGCATCTTCTTTTTTAGATTGATCCAAATTACTTAACACCTTTTGTACATCTAGACGCAACATCATGAATTTTGGATCCAAATAATCCTGGAATGCAAAAAAAAACATAATACAGCTATAGATTAATAAGTACTTGCCTACTTTCTTGTAGCAATTTTTAGAATAATAGATTACCCAATCTACGTAATTCAACAGTACTGTACAGTCTGTACCTACGCATCACACATTCTTACAAAGTAAAACAAATAGGAACACCCAAGGTTTGATTGATTCATTCAAGTTTCCCGCAGGGTACCATATTAGAACCTTCTTGGTCTATGATTTCATTCGCAATTATTGTTAAATAATCATGGACAATGGAACACATTTTCATGGAAAACTTAACCAGCTAGATGTATTAATTCTCTAAACCACACAAATTAACAGATGAAGTGGATTAAATTTCCAATAATAAAGAAAAATGCGAAAAAGAATTCGTAATCGATGGTTTATCTTATTTATAAACTTACTTTAAACGGCCCCGACTCCACTTGCATAGGCTCAGATGGCAACTGCCTCGGCTGCCTCTCCTCATTCTGATATTCATCATGGCTTCTCAAGTCTCCTATTCCAGGACAATGTCGTAAATTCAAATTCTTCCCTAACAAATGTGCCATTTCTTCTTCTATAGCGTTCATTGCACTCGTCACATTAGAACTCCTAAAATCTCTAGAAACTGAAACATTCATGAAAGAATCTGGTAAAGTATAATTTGGTTCTAAATACCGTGGCAATTGTGAAGACCTGCATAAGGAACACTGCTGTCTACTCTCAATTTGTTTCCTCTCATTGTGAAGATGCAGCCTCTCTCTCGACAAGGCTACTTTTTCCCTAGCAACATGTTTTTCTCTAGCGTTTAGAGAAACTACGTGTTCTTGGATTCTTCGGATTCGTTCTTCGTACTTGCGTTGGATAAACTCCGCTTCGGAGTATTTTTTGTCAGCATGTGATTGTTTTTCTATTGCTGCCTTCGCAAGGAGATCTAAGTCACGACTCCTGAAAATTTGAAATTAAGGTCAGAAAGATAAGGCATACGTCTACCCCTTATTAAATTAATTCAGCTTGGTTGTATACACACTTAGCCATAATTCTTTGTTCCTCCATATGAATGTGCTGTTTCTCTACATTTAATTTTGATCGTTCATCCGACACTTCTTCTAACTGGGCCTGAAGTTCGGCTTTCATTTTCTAAAATAATGTTACATTTATTAGCTTCTTTACGACAAATGCAAATCCCATATCTCTTATATTTTAAGACACAGAGTTGGATAAAAACATGTATTCTTTATATTTCGATTAGGTACCTACTTACTTCAAGTTCTTGTTTCAAATTTTGTACCGTAGACTTTTCTTTAGCAAGTGCAGCGCTCTCTTTTACAGCTTTAGTCTTTTGCTCGTCTATTTTCGATATTTTTTCTTTAAATTCTTTCTGGATGTCTTCTCTCAGCATCTAAACAATTTTTTAATTTTTTTTAATATCCAGAAATTTAAAGATATAGGTACCTACTATCTTACATTCTTTTGATGCATCGTCTGTAAAAGATTCCATTACCTTCATTTCTTCATCCTGCTTCTTGAGTATGTTCTTAGCAAATTCAGTCTGCTTGTTGAACGTTGCTTTTTCGAATTCGAACTCCATTCTCTTCTGTTTAAGAGAAGCCGACTCTTCCTCGATCATCTGTTGTAAAAACATATAATTATCTATTGCTATGCTATTGCTATGCTATTGCTATGTTGTTCTAACTAATGAACGTCTAGTGAAATAAATATTACCGAAGTCATTTGCTTCAATCTTGTCTCTAGCATTTTGATTGTTTCTCTATTTTCTACTTTTTCACTCTCTAAATTTTCGCGGTCTTTCTTCAACTGTTGTATCATATCTGCAACAAATAAGTTAGTAAAATAGACAAGAACTTTTATTAAAACTATTAATTTATAAGCTTGCGCTAATTTAGAAACTGTTTTGGTGACATTTAATATCTAAATCGTGACAATGCGCTAGTAAAAGATTCATAACTGCAGTTTTTATCATATACTATTGTTAGCTACCCTATTAAATATGATGTCTAGAATATCTTTTTCTGTATTCGGCATCTCTATAATAGGAATTAGGTAGGCTTAGAAACCTTCTAATAAAATCTATGTAACGTACCATTTATCTGCGTCTCTCTGACTTGCACACTGCTATCGCTCCGTCGTTCAGTGTTTTCTGCCAAGGATTGCACCTTCTCCAATAGTTCTTTACAATTAACTTTGTTTTCCCTAACGTCTATGACTAACTCTTTTAGATCGGATGAGAAGCTCGCTGAATCCTGAATCAGTACCTGCTCTTGGGTAACTGCTCTCCTGAAAAAAGCGGTATGTCAACTTCGTCAAATGCCGTCCATTTCTTATACCATTTTCTCCACCCTGCCAAGGGTATTTTTCTGTCCTTGTTATTTCTTGGCTTGCGTCTGAGCAAAAGCTAGATAATTGAATTCAAATACTATTTTTTATCTGTATCTAAAGCATTGGCTATTATCCTTTAAATCTTCACTCACTTGATATTCTCCGTAAGTGCTGCATGATGTTCCTGTAAAACCTTAACATTTTCCAAATGCTGCTGTCTTAGCATTTCATTCTGAGTCTTATGTTGCTCTGTCAAAGCGGTCAGGTTGTCTTCCGTCACCTTCTTATATAATTGGTGATGCTCCTCCAACCAGTGTATCTTCTCTGAATAAAACTTCACTAATTTATCACTTTCTTCTTTCATTCTTTCTTCGCCTTGGTTCAACGAAACTTCTAAGAAAGCTAGTTGTCTCCTGTAAATTAGTAAAATGTTAAGACATTTGAATATTATTATTACTTCGTCATTATTAGGGTTCCGTAGTAAACAAGAAACATGTTTTTCAACTACAATGTTATGTTTGTTTTTGAGATAAATTCATCCCAACTTCCCAACTACGGAACCCTTCATTGTGCGTGGTCCGAAACGCACTTGGCGGTTTTTAACAGACACCAACGGCACACTTATTACTGGAATGTTCCAATTTTACTTGGAAAATTGTTTTTGTGAACCTTAAATGTGTTTCTTCTGAAAATAACAAAACATTATTATTTATTAACTATAATTCCTTATCGCAAGCGGTATGCTATTTTGTTATTTTCAGAAGAAACACATTTAAGGTTCACAAAAACAATTTTCCAAGTAAAATTGGAAGATTCCAGTAATAAGTGTGCCGTTGGTGTCTGTACTAATGAACAAATAATTGTATCACAAATACTAGTACCGAAACGATCATTAGGACAACCTAACCAACCTAACCTAATCCATCCAAAGGTTGTCTTTAAAAGATCGCTTTTAGCGATAAGGCCGCCCATTGTAATTTTTATGGTGTACATTATAAAGAGTATTCTATTCTATTCTATTCTACGATTTTTTAATAGTTTTTAGAGCAACCTGTTTACCTATAGGATGTTTCCATAAGATCGATTTCCTTGTCATGGTTCTCCTGCAACGACTGCACCAGTTGCAGCAATTGTTTCTTTTCTCGCGTATGCGGCGGGTCTTTGTGATCTCCAACAGTTTCAATTTCTTCAGGATAATTCGGGATATCTTCATTGTCCGTGTTTTCTGTTCCTAATAGTGCCTGGAGTAAAAAACTCATCAGTTAACTAGTATAATTCAAGGTAAAAACTTACGAGCAAAGTTTATCAGTTTATAAGAGATGAGACTATATTTGACTGAAAGGAAGAGATGAGAGATTTTAGAAGAGAAAAGTGAGCATATATAGTGGCCTTTAAATTCGATACCATATGAATACACTAGTTGGACAATTCTCTCGACTTGTCACCAAATAGTATTTAGGTTCACCTTTATCCTCTGCGTGATCCTCTCCTGGTGTGCAGCTATGATGGACTGCATCTGTTGCCTGTTCTCCGCCTGACGTCGCAACATGGCGTCCAACTGGGTGTGCTGCGCCAGCGCAGCCTCACGTTGAACGCGGTGGCTCTCTCTCTGACGCACTGCACATATACGGTAATCAAGCTTAGCCTACTTACACGAGTTACAATAAGAAAGACAAAAAATAAAAATCTACGTTTAAAATGCTAAACGGCATGAAGATCGCCGAGATTACTTGGACGAGTGGGTAGATAGATACCGCGAGGGCTGGTTCGAGACGGCGTGAGAATTGAATACATGGAAGGACTTGGGGTAAGCCTTGACCAAAAAAATACTACTGTGACTGACTCACTCTGCATAGCAGCTAGTTTCTCTTCCTGTGCCTTTAACTGTAAAGCCACCATTAGCTGAGAATCTTGTTGCTGCATGTATAGAGCAGCTCCCTCAGTCGCAATATCGTCATTACTTCCATGCAGCACATTAGAAGGCGGATTCAATCTAGCCATCTGCTCAATAGTGTCCATGTCCCTTTTTACTTCCACAGTGGATGCTTCAGCTTCAGTTTTTTCTTCTGTTTGAATTGGTTTTGGTTTTTCTTTTGCTGGTTCTGGTTTACTGACTGTCTTCTTTTCTCCCGCCTTTTTCTTCTTAGAGTCACCCCCAACCAACCATGATGGCATTCCGGTATCATCTTCCAAATCATCGTTACCTTCATCTTTGTCTTGAAATATACCAAGCCAGTCTTCAGTAGACTTAGTTTTCTTTGCGGGAGTCTCTTTTTCTTCTTTAACATTTTCTTTTATATTTTTTTTCTGTGGCTGACTTTTTATAGAAGTAGAAGTTTTAATTTCACTTTTACCCAAAATAGCATCAAAATCAAATTCTTGACTTTTTGCAGCAGTGACTGGTATTGTCACTTGACTGGAACCACCGACTGATTTCGTTGAAGAGCCACCTAATATTTCATCAAGCAACGACTGTGAACTCTTCCCCTTTTCTATTGATTTTGTTGTTTCTCTTTTTGTTCCACCCAATTCACTAAGTATGTCGAGTTTGTCTGCACTCGAACTTACTTTAGACTTTGCTGGTGACTTACCCAGATCTAATTTATCAAGTCCTACCTTTACTTTAGCTTCTGATTGAGAAAATTTGATAGACTCCTTTGATACGGTCCGCTTAAAAGGCGTAGGTGATTTTTTTGAATCTATATTGTCAAACATCGACTCTTTTTTATCTGGTGCGCTAACAACAGTTTTTGGCTTATCAGCATCCTTCAAATCAAAAAGTGCATTTTTCTTTTCTAAAGTTGGCGTGCTTTTCTTCTTTGCAGGCTTTTTCTTTCCTAATACATCGTCATCAAAGAAACTATCATCACTACCATCGCTGAGAATTCCAGCTAGAGGGTCGTCAATGTTAAAACTCATTATTTTCACATAATTCCGCAAACTGATAGGATAAATCTCTGTGGGATCAATTTTATTGAGCGCGCTTCAATCATTGTTTACAAAGTGGCCGCCATGGAAACGGAAAGCTTCATGCATAGAGTTAGTGGTGGTCACTGGTGGTTAATAAAGCATATAGCATAATAAAGCATCTTGCTTATCATACATAACATAAAGCAAATGCTATCGTGACTCGCACTTGTTGCTACTTGCTATTTGCTTTACATCGCACATCGTCGCACATCGCAAGCGCATGTAGTAATAAGCAACCAGGCATAGCAAAGCGGCGGGTGCCGGCCGCCGGGTGGCTAGTCGTCGCATGCTAGCGTTTGCTTTCGGTCGTTTGTGTAATCTTTTTAGGTACCGCGTGCGTTATCGCGATCTCAGGCGGCTCACGTACGTAACGTAATATTATAAACAATGTTGTTTTGCTTCGTGCGTTTTTACTGTAAATAAACAGTAATAGGATACGCAATATTGATTATGTAAATAAAAACTAATTGTGTAAGTAAGGACGATTGACTGAGTGTGGTATCGTGTTGTTGTTTTGTGTGTAGGTTAACGGACGAAAACGTTCAGAAGGAACAGTGAATTTTGAAATACGCCTATAATTGTTTTAAATACTGACATACCTACTTTATTTCTTAATAACACTTAATCAATTATAGACAGTCCTAAGCCTGGAAAAGGAAAGTTCATTGTTTTTTTTACTGTTCCGTAATAAATTCATTAACGCGATGTAATATTCAGCTCTGACAAAACCGCGCTGGTTTTATTCGCGCCCGCCCGTTTGGTCATAACAAGTAGTACATATAAAAAAGCATGCTTCAAATAAGGCATATAAAATAGTATGCTTAAAATAAAGAGCATATAGCATTAAGCAAGTGATTGCCATAAAGCAACTTTGAACACCACTACATAGAGTAATAATTTAATGATTTTTTATGATGAACTTTAAGAAAGTGCCAAAGGCCTATGTCCCAGCAGTGGGAACATTTAAGGCTGATTATGCTTATGGAAAGATATTATCGGCTATTAAACGGAGCTTACAGAATTTTACGATATTTTGAGTTTATAGCCAAATGGTCAAAGTTGGGAGCTTGTTCATCCATTTTCCTAGAAAAGAGGTATAGATTTTGTCATCGTCACTTATAACTACAAGGTGCTTTTGACGCTTGGCCAAAATCAATCTCAGCTTTACCAATTCGATTTCTGTGAAAATTTCACAAATGCTTATCAACAACCCTGTAAATGTCATCCCACCAATAACATTTTCAAGTAAAATCTCATGTAGAGCCAAGCTATTCTACACGCCCTAACTCTACAAGCCATAACTTCACTAACTCTACACCTTAGTTAAAATATGTGGCTTGGCCATTTCGCTACATTCACATGGACGTAAGGTGAAAAATGTATTCAGTGTCTTTACTTTTCTATTATACAATAGTTCTTGTAGTAACGAAACGGCCAAGGAGTCCCTATATCAATTTTCAGACCTCTATCATCAAAATTTGTGAAAGTCTCATACAAGTTTCCATCCTCTATTTTAAGGCCCAACCCCTTAAACTAGTGGATGGAAGTTTGTATGAGAGGTAAAAGTTCCAAGTTTTAGATTTTTTTGTTGTTTGTTTACTAACACTAACTTACATACCCAGCTTTCTAGGACTTCAGATGACTCAGCGACGAAAACGGGTTTTTTAGATATCAATAAAATCTAAAGAACAAGAGCTAAAGTTTCAATAGCACTTTATATGTTTAATAAGTCCACTATTGACATCATATCCCGAGAATTTTGTTTATCTGATATAATCCAAACCCAAGTTATAAGGGTTAAAAAAAACGACGAAGCTCTTCGAGAAAAGGTAGGTAGTGAGTAAGCGCAAGGGGCGCTTCGCTTGGCTCGTCTTGGTCTTTAGATCCATGTAGAACTTTAGGTACCTATCTTGTATCCCAGCAAAACTAGCAAAACGAAAAGCTGGCAAGAAATTCTAAGAAAAAGCCCAGAGGCTAAACTTTGTTTATCTGTAGGAACAGCGTGAATGTCTCCGCACTTGCGATCGATACGTTTCCAAACGTAACAAAACATAAAAATTGGATAGTCTGTGCAAAAAATTTGTTGCTTCACGTCAGCCAGTCGGCTGTATTTTAATTATTTTTTCAAAACAACTACGATACAATAGCGGTTTTTGTTATTTTAATTCCTATTACTGACAATTAATTTATAACTATGGAATATATTGGTAAGTATTCATACACATTCGTTCAATTTTGGTATAAAAATACAATTTGACAGTCTTTGTGGAGCAACACACGAGACCTTTTGTTCTAGAAATTTGCTAACTCACGTTTTGATGTTATTTTCTAGCTTCAGAGAAGGGAGACTCAACAGAGAATCGGGATCCGAATTCAATAGCCAATGGCACATCGAAGTCAGCTGCAGAAAACAAGAGTATTTTAGAGAGCGCACACATAGAAGCTCCCGCTCCCGCGGAGAGTGAGGCGGCGGCATGCACATCAGAGACCACTGAAGACTCAGAACCTGAATTTTGTGAGATTCCGGAACAGATCGAATTTACAGTAGTTTTTAATAAAGCAAAACATGACATAACGTTCGCCTACGATGCAACTGTGTTAGATTTAAAAGCGCACTTGGAGCGAATATGCGGCGTCCCGCAATCAGCCCAGAAATTAATAATTAAGGGCATGGCCAAGGACACCATGACGCTGCGGCAATCAGGCATTGTAAAGGGAGGCAAAGTGATGCTGGTGGGATCCAAAATGGATGACATCTTAGCTGTGAAGAGTGCCCAAAAGGTGTATGTTAGTATAATAATAACTTTCAGTAAGAGCTGCCAAAACATTTTGTTTATTCAAACTAAAATGTTAAGACTTCCCCATGTATTTACAAAAACAATGTTATTTATTATGACAATTTATAACACAATTAACTTTCAATATTTATTTTAGGAATTAGCAGAGGAAAAAGCTGGAAGTCAGTCAAGTAAAGAGCCACTATGTGTGCAGAAGATCCACAGGAAAGTTCTGGACAAGGGCATCCCTCCTGATGTGATGCCTGGGATCAAAGGAGTGAAGGTGAATTATATTATAGCCAGATAATTAGTGCCTATCTTGGAATCTACATAATCCAAAATAAATAGTAGATAACTTTTATGACTTTAGATTACTATGATTCATTATTTCATTAATAATATTTTAAAATAAGAAATATACAGCTTAGTAATAAATCTGTCCGGTGGAGCCCCAACTACAACGAAAAGCTACCCTTTTCGGTATAGTTGGGGTTTTACCAGACAATTAAATCAAAACATGCTAAACCATCTTAACCGCTCAGGCCCCTGGCTCAATAACGTCATCTCTCCCGCTCACAAAAAACTTTTATATTCGATAACTACTTTCAAATCGCGCACCGCGAGGGCTCCTATTCGGAGCCATTGGGGCGTTATCGGTTAAAAATGAGTAGAATTAATTGTGAGTGAATTTTATGGTGTACATAATAAAGAGTATTCTATTCTATTCTATTCTAGAATTTACTACTTCAATGTTACCATAATTTAACAAAGCAGTACCAGATATTAGAATGTATTTATAACTAGTTCTTCTTTACAATAAAAATCAACGTAATAATAATACATTACAATATGTGTGACTTAAGTAGTCCATCCATTATTGCACGGCGTGAAGTTAGGCCCTGAGTGTAGTGAGGGTGCTAAATGCCATGCATTCATAGACTTATGTCACGAGTATCATATACTATTTGATAGCTCATGAGACATAAACCTGCCATATTTTTAATTTATTGAAAATAGTATATTATGGAATTGGAGGGAAGGACAAGCACGCGGTTGACACATATACTTCAAACCTGGGCTAGGAGGTTCGGTGCACGGAGCCCTTGAAGGGCACTATTAAACAGAGACTTTTAGGTGTTAAAAGTCATGTTAATATAACGCAATTACACACAATTACAATATCAATACACGCTGCAGGTCAAAACTCGAAAACATTTTGAAAAGTCACGGTCAAGGTTAATTAGAGGTCATCCAGTAATCTGTACTCATGATCCCGGGGGGTGTGGACACGAGGGGGGGATGAAAATTCCATTATTTTTGACTTAGGACGTCTAGTTTTTGAGATATTTTTAAAAAATTTACAGGGGATTCCAAGTTAGGACGCAACTTACGATTTGACTTGTCTGAATTCATAGATGACATAATTATGCGCGTGACCAAAATCGCAACTATGGCTGCGGCCACATTGTCGCGAAGATTCTAATCGACTTCGAAATAAAACTACATGTTCGATCTACGACGAACTATATTGGTCACATTGTTAAAAAAACTTCGGTTAAAAGACGCGGGGAAATAAATGTTAGATTTTCGCATGGTGTATAAATGGACTACTTAGGTCACGGAGAAGCCTGGCTTAAGTGCGCCGGTTTAGGTCAGTGTGCTATAAAAATCTTAAATTAATTCGTTCACTGACAGATAAAGCACTAAAACCTAAACTGAACTCAGACCAAATAACAAACCCGACAACAGAGATGCGAGGTTGGCTTCGTAAACATATGTGCACTTAGTGAGGTGTAGTTTCTTTGAAATGAGTTGTGAATGTGTGTGTGGGAGTGCATGCACAGAGCGAGGTGTAGTTTTGGCATGGCTTCACTGTATTGTATGGAGTGCTATGTTTTGGTGAGAAAACCATTGGGCACATGGCTTTTTAACTAATAAATTGTGTTGCCTCTAGGAGCCCTTGCCACCAGTTCCTCTAAGCGGGATGCTCAATAAACACGGAGGCAAAGTGCGGCTCACATTCAAACACGAGCAGGACCAGCTCTGGATCGGCACCAAAGAGAGGACTGAAAAACTTGCCATGGCTTCTATCAAAAGTAAGTTGCTTTCATTGAATTTCCTTATTCATTCTGAGAAACTTGTACATGCAGGTTGTTAAAAATATATGGTTGCATATATTTTTTTGTGTTCTATCTAGATCCTAGTTCATTCTTTGGCAAACTTGTATTAACTCAAATATTATTGTCAATAGTCAATACAATAATTCCAGTTAGATACTAGTAGGGTTTTAAATTCTGACTGACATAGCTTGTGTGGTTTTTGGCAAAGAGGGATGAGATGTTCAAAATATACCATATTTATCTGCAAATAAATCTTTGACTTTGACTTATATATTATGTCACTCATATTTTTTCATTTGTTTTCCAGGCATCACATCTGAACCAATCAAAGAACATGAAGAATATCATATCATGGTATGTTTCTTTAGCAATATGATGTTTATTATTTTCGATTTGAATGAAAGATTCATTCTTTCTTTTAATGAAAAATCAAGAAACCCGACTGCAACTAAAGTTCAAAACTCTGTTCATGTGTTTGTTCAGCTGATGGCAGTTATTTTAGTTCAAACTGAGATTCAATGCCACCAACTGCATCAGACTGTTTGAAAACTGAGCTTGTTTTGAAATGTTTTGTTTCAGTTAGGTTTTTAGATATTTTTGTATAAATAATCCCATTTACAAAGATACATAGACACCTAGATATCGACGTATACGCGTGAAAATCATAACCCTAACTAGGTAAACGCGTGAAAAAATAACCCTGTCTTTGCTGTCGCGCAGTCGGTTAATAAGGAACTAATCAAACTATTTATGTGTTGCACAGGGTCTCCAGCTAGGCCCCACAGAAGCATCCCGGTATTGGGTGTACTGGGTGCCGGCACAATACATCGAAGCCATAAAGGATGCAGTGCTCGGCGTCTGGCAGTTATTCTAATCATCTAATATTCGTGAATCTTCTCTGTCCATTGCTGTCTACCTTCCTGTCAGCCGATTGGGTAGTTGCAATATGAAATTTTAATGTAATGTGTCCATTTCAATCGGTACAATGTAATGGTACCATTTTTTTGTGATAAAATACATAATGCCATGTCAATTAAAATTGTCCATTCACACTGGCATCTATCTGGTCAAAAAATTTAGAAATTATTTATTGTTATTGTAAGTTTGCATTTCGTGCATTTGGGTTCAGTGAGCTGTACATACAATACTGCTATTATAATAGTTACAGAGATGTGCGTCCGCGCAGTCGAGCTTATTGTCCCTCGAGTTTCAAACCTGATCTCTTTATGTGAACTTTACAATGTAACGTTGGGTGAGAGATTGGACTGAGTCAACAACTGTTACTATATTAACAATTTTCCTAACACTTTTAGTGTATTAATGATGTGTGGTTTTAAAAATTATGTATTTTATGTCGAAGTTGATACTCAAGCCAATTTTTCACTTAAAACTTTTGATCATAGAATTAGACAAATAAAACGTTTTGAATATTTATTCTGTTGTATTTTTATCGCCTTCGCTTCGCTGATGATATGATCTTATTTGCAACAACTGCTGCCGAATTACGAGATATGCTCTACGATCTGACACACGCAAGTCTTGAGGTTAGACTGAGACTTGAGATGATTAATTGGTCAAAGACAGTCATGACGAACAGCACAAACAGTACGGTTGTGGTAGACGGGCAAGAAATCCACTGTCAATGAGTACATGTGTATCCTGCCCATCTTAACCTACGGTGCTCAACTTTGGTGCCTGACCGAGTCTCAAAAGTTCAAACTCAAGGTTTGTTAACCTATTGACCGCCACGTCAAAAAGCAAAGACGTGTCCACGGCGCCAAGCTATGAATTATTCCTTAAAATCTGTCATGTCGTGACCGTGGCGTGCTGGGCACATTTTGCTCTGTCATCTATACATGACCGTGGCGGTCAAAAGGTTAAAGGGCGATGGAGCGTAGCGTTTTGGGAACAAAGCTAACCGAATACGTAATACCACGATACGCTCCAAAACAGGAATCGCCCATGTGGGTAATAAGCCTGCTGGCCTGAAGTGGGATTGGGCGGTCCATGTATGTAGGATGCATGGGGCCAGAGTCATCAATGGATGCCAGAACTTTGGCATTGTCACTGAGGAAGGCCTAGGGAAAGCTGGCGTGATGAGTTAGATGCGTGTACAGGAGACTGGCCATAAAAGGCAACACAAGTAACTGTGGAAAGTTATTGCTAAGCCGTTGCTTCAAAAATTCTCCGCAGGTCTTTTCTCAGATACATTACATTACATACATTTATTTTACGTAAAAAACGCGTTTGATTTTGCGTAACTCATCATCTTCCGGCTTTTTCCAAACTACGTTGGGGTCGGCTTCCAGTCCAACCGGATGCAGCTGAATATGAATCTGACCTCCACAACCCAGTTACTGGGTAATAGGATCCCCGTTTGTAAGACTGGTTGTCAGATTTTGGGGCTTCTGACGACCCGTAACGACTGTCAAAGAACCACGAATGACAGCCGGGACCAACGGCTTACCGTCTTTCCGAGGCACGGAGGGGTCTTGGTATGTAAAGATGGTCACCCATGTACGGACCAACCGCGGCAAGCGTAGCTTAACCTGATCGATTGACCCGTGCGGCTGTTATTTAGCCACAAGCCCCTGAATGGTATTTATGCTCGTGACTACCTACAAAAGTTATAGAAATTATAATCCCATCGGTTTAGTGATCCGAGGTATCGCTGCCGAATGAAAGGGATGATTGTTGAAATGATTTTTTTTTCGCTGGAATCGAATCCAGCGAAAAAAAAATCATTAAAGGAAGATTTTTCTTTGCGTTCAGTTGTTCGGTTTTCGCCCGTGTGCCTGGCATAATAAAAAGAGTGGTGACCAGAACAACTTTGCCCAATCATTTGCAGAACACAAGTGTGCGTATGTAGATGTGTTGACGGTAGAATAGGACGGTACCTAACATTTTTTTTAATCAACCCATGTTGTCTTACTGTTTGGCAAAGATTTCCTCCATAACTTTCCAGTTCCTTGTGTGTTGCCTTTTCTGGCCAGTCTCCTGTACACGCATCCAATCATCACGCCAGCGTTTCCTAGACCTTACTCACCGACAATGCCAGAGTTCTGGCATCCATTGATGACTCTGGTCCATCTATCCCCATGCATCTTACTTAGATGCATAATCAGCCTATAATGTTCCCACTGCTGGTACACATGTCACAGGCTGCAATCCACCACGCGGGCCCAGTGCGGGTTGGTAGACGTGACATGTCTTCGAATTTTTTCCTTCACCGTTTTCAGAGCAGTGGTGATGAAATTGTTTACACAAAGCAATGGATTAGCAATACGCTATAGCCAGATGAGAATCTGCACAACTATTCGAAAGGAAATTACGTATAAGTATAAAAACAACTGCGAAACATTAAAATGTTTATTATAATTATTTATGTGTAGAAAATAAATAGTCACAATTTATAAAAAACAAAATATTGCAAAAACTTAACTCTAGATACAAAATGGCACTTAAATGCATTAAATTACAAATGAAAGGCTATAAAATAGCTTGTGTAAATAGTGAATGTATAATTTGGCATCTCGATATGTTAAAAGAACACTTCTTTTGTACTAATTATGTCTAGGTTTTGCAGAAATGTTTCATCCATACTCTGATTGTACGGTCAAGGAGAACTGCCCTTTAGGAATACTTGTGGCGTGGTACCAAATGCGAGTGTCTAGCAAAACTGAAACAAAGTAAATACATGACGTAAAAAGAGAAGTAGGAGAGAAGAGTTGACGACAAGTCTGATCAGCACATGGCTTTATTTCTTAAAATCCGCAGTCGATAGTTCGATAGTGATATTATTCGACTATGAGAAAAATAAGGGTGTACACCCACACGATGATATGATCGACAGACCAATGGTATTCATCAACGTGGATCGTTATGTGATTTGCTACACAAAAACAATCGTCAACCATAAATACATACATTTTTTATTAAGGTACATACCTAAATTATAAGATAAAATTAAGATATAAGATTATTAACAACTCAATTAAATTAAAACTAAGTTAAACCTAAAAAAGGCCCCCGAGGCATTGTAATGTAACTGGCAAAGGCGGCATTTCCTCGCTAAATTTCAATGCTGATACGTTGCGCGAGAAAGCCGCCAGCTTTGCGGTCACCAGTTACATCAACCTTTCTGTAAATGTTCATCCATAAGATAATCTTCTACACATGATAAAAAGTAAATTTGTTTTTCGTGTGTCTGTGTGACCGCAGTGTTGTTCTAAAATACGGAACGGATTGTGATACGGTTTTCACCATCATTTAGAGAAATTATTGAGGAAGGTTTATGTGTATACCTACATAATCAGCCTATAATGTTCCCACTGCTGATACAGGCCTCCTCTCTGTGAGAGGGAGTGGGCCGTAATCCACCATGCAGGCCCAGTGCGAGTTGGTAGATGACACGTCGTCGAATTTTCGTTTCTAGGACATGCCGGTTTCCTCACGATGTTTTCCTTCACCGCTTTGAGACCAGTGGTGATGAAATAATTTACACAAAGTAAAGCGCCTGGCTGGGTTCGAACCTACGATCTACAACTCGTAAGTCGCGACCGTTACTATTGGGCCGCCACAGCTACCTGTTGTGTTTATAACATTAATATTATAACTAACATTTATTAAAGAAATCTCGATTGTTCGTCAAGTTTTGACGTTTAAATAGTGCTGATTCTCAGCCTAATTTGAATAAATAACTTTAATTTTATTTTGAGTCGTAAAAACCGTGCGAAGCAGTGGCGGGTCGCTAGTCGCCATGTCTGTCTGTCTGTCGCGACTTAGCTCGGAGACTCTTAGTACTAGAAAGCTGTAATTTGGCATGGGTCTACATATTAATCACGGCGACAAAGTAAAAAAATAAAGGCTTGAAAAAAAAATTAGCCTACCTTTCTTGTATCTACGTAAATTGTGGATGATATTTTTTTCTCGTCTATCCCGTGGTGTGGGGTATCGTTAGATAGGTCGTTTAAAAATATTGCGAGTCTGTGAAAATCATTAATTTTTCGATTTAGGGATCCGTTTGCGTAATATTTACTTTAAAGTGCTAATTTTTGTTATGCTACGGCTATACTGTCACGATAACACGAACTACACTTCGCGCGCTCTCTGTTGTACACCGAGAAGTCGACCGGTGTGCGAGAGAGAGCGCGCGAAGTGGAGTTCGCGTTATCGCGACAATGTAGCCCCTGCATTAGATTCCCTGCCAGCTGGTTGTTTTTGGTTATGTGAAAAAAATCACGGCTGTAGTCTAAATAACGAAGTTAAAAAGAAAACTATCACAGCTAAGCAGGCTTTAAAGTTAACGAATAATAGTCAACCAATTTACATTTGTAGTTGGAGTATTGACCGTGACGTATATCGATGTATGGGAGAATATATTTTTCAACCACAATATTAAGTTTAAATAAATTCATCCCAACTACGGAACCCTTCATTAAGCGTGGTCTGTGGCGTCCGACACGAACTTGGCCGGTTTTTCAATAAATGTAAAGAAATCTTTATTCTCCAGATATTCCACATACAATTTTCAATAAACACATGCATAGATAACGTAATAAATAAATAATGTCATAATACGCCACATTACACACACGCACGTCGATTTCGAATTCAATTGAACCGATGTCGATCGTGTCCAATAAACAGCGATTGAACAATGATTTGATTGCTAGCATTTGTTGGCATTGATGAATAGACTACCTACCTAAAAAATAAAAAACAATTCATCAATTGTCGTTTTACGAAGCAACGCAGAACTTAGCCCGGAAAAGTGTCTCGCACTATTAGGAAAAGTCGGCTACGCCATTACTGTATGGAAATAACTTTTAACTTCACGTTCTGAGCGATTGCGACTTATTTTTATTTTTTTGTCTTCGGGTACAAACCCTCAAAACGCGACCGGGTTTTGGGGAAAGACCGGGGAGTGTGGGATTTTTACCTCACTAAAACCCGGTTCACCATCTGCACATTAGAAGGGGCACCGTTAGCTCTCAAAAAACTGATCCGAAACCACATCTGGGCAACGCCTGTTAAGGCATATCCCTGGGGACACTGTACAGGGGTCTTCCCACCAGGAAGTAATTATTATACAACTGCCGTTGGTCAAGGCATCGATGCTAGGTCGATTGTGTGGATGTAATACTACCCTTATTAAAAATTAATCTTTCGTCATCCACCACTGAACCAGATTATACACGGACATTGTAACCAGATTGGACACGCCTGTCATGTCATGCTCAGTGAACTAAATAAATCTAATTGGATATGAACTCAAATACACATAAATATATGCAATTATTATGCAGGTGCTATGCAGTTCTAGAGAAACTAGCAAAATTATCTTTCTTTATATTGTTTGACTCAAGGTTCTGTATACAACAACAAAACCATTTGGCTAATATGTTGCGTATTTGTCAATGGACTAAGATACCCGCAAACCCTCACTGGGCCTATGTGGTGGATTTAAAAGATGAAACCATAATGGCTAAAAAAATTAAAACTATATTTCAGAGAAGAATCATCAAACAACATTTATCATGTTTTTAATGTACCTACAGCTTTTATCAGTTTAAAAAGAAGGTGTACCTACCAACATCTCCTGGCTCCACATAATACTGAAACTTGTGACACACATGATCACACTCTGGCACAGGGGCAACTGACCAGGTCTTGTTGCCTTGCACCTGGCCCTGCCACATCAGTCTTGGAATATAATCCAGCTGGAAAGAAGTTATTGCTATTAATTGGTCAAGGACAGCTAATGAGACACAATTGATTTTCTATTGTTTGACACCGAATCGGTGTCGCGCGGGGCTTAACAGGTGTCTGTTTATTGGTGCAATGAAAGATTCAAACTGAATGACAAAAAAATCTTAGTTAAATTACAATATCTTATGAGGCATTTTAATGAATTATGATATCTGTATCATCTTGTTTGTACTGGGCTAAAAGTTAGTCATAAGTGCACCAGTATTCAGAACGATTTAGCCTTATAAGATGGTTCGAGTACTAATTTACTTAATAAAGCCTTATTTTAATTTTCCAACATACATGCATAACAGCTCCAATTTCAAATCCAAAAAATATATTTTCAGTGGCTGGAAACTCAGCATCTTCAGGTAAAAATTCTGGAATATTGTAATACTGTCTGACTTTAGCCAATATGTCTGGATGGCAATTACCCCTGCAAATATTTAAAGAACATGTTGAAGGTATGATTTTTATGTTCTAGCTATATGAAAACTGAACAATTAAACAACCATCTGTATGAATAACATGCCATGTCACACCTATTATCTGAAGGGTGGGTAGGCAGAGGACCAGAGGTGTAATAGTATACCAACATTTCACCACAAGACTTATGTTATAAGTCCTATGTAAAGCATGAGGCCTATTTGCCACTTATGTTTAGGTTTTTTTTCACTCACCATCCAACATACCAAGGCTTTTGGCCTTCCTCATTCCTTACTCTAGCTTCAGGCATATTGAACACCTCCCTCAGACTAAACAGATCTGTCTTAAAATGAAGGAACTGACAACCTTCTTCCAGGCTCTCATAGCTGCCTGCAGTTTGTTCATACAGCCTCTTGAACATATTAAAACTAAACTCTTTGGTTGCTCTCCAGTGTTTGATCGCATTCTTAACTATTATAGGCCTTGGAGTGTAAGCATAACTCTGAAAAAGTAAAATGGTTTTACTACTGAAACCTGTACCAAAAAATTGGCTCTATATATTTATAGCCAAAATTCTTACAGCAAATTCCTGTCGCGTGACGTTCCACAATATAATTGGTTTCGTAACATTCTCACAATAGCTACAATCGGCGAGTGGCCGCGTTGCCTCCCACACTAAGTAATTACTAGGTAACAGACATCTTGCGCTTAAAATACTGTTCACAAAGCTAACGCTTAGCACTAATATTATGAAAGCCAATAAAATCCCGGCAATGAGCTTCTTATTGGTCCTCTTAGTTTCGACTTCTTCATTATAATTACAAATAAAATCGTATTGCTTTAATAGCACCCCATTTAAGCCCCTTTCGATGGCTTGCCTTTGTACAGTTCGTAGTCTCTTCTTTATCACTCCGTTTTCATTGTTAAATTTACGCATTGTTTATTACTTAGATTTAAAAACATATTCAAATAATAATTAATATATGAGAAATCTCAATCTCAGGTGTTTCTGGCTATAAAAAAACCAATCACAATAAATAATAAATAAATAAACGTCATCATGAAATTAGATTCACCGTCCAGAAATCACAAACGATTACAAATTCTCAATTCTCCAGTTTCGAACGAAAGACCATACAATAGATATTCTCGTAAGTATTACTAATCTGTAATCCCAGGCACCATAGTTTTACGATTCACGGTGTGTAAAACAAAATGCTTTTGTCTATGATGTTAGTGTTCGCATAGTCATAATTTTATTTTCCCCGAATTTCTAAATTACAGAGAAAGTAAATCAAAAAATTCATTCATCTTCAACGTCTTCAATACTCGTAATTATGTTTACTGCTAAAATCATGTTCATCATAACCACAACCCAAACACGAAATGGAATTTTAAATTCCATTTCGTTATTTTTAATTTAAAAAAAGGAACTGTTATGAAGTAAATAATTATTACGAAGATTAAAGACGTCGCGTCGATCGTCGACGAACTCGATCAAAGAAAAATCATTATATTCTGTACAAATATACTTAAATTTTAAAAAATCATACTAACATTTTACTATTATTATTTGACAAAGGAACAAATGATTGACATTCGTATTTATAATAGACTACCAGCTATGACTTATGTTCCAATTTTATTATCTTCATTTATTTAATTAATGTAATCAATTATTTTGCATGATAGTTTTAGCAAATTATTTTAGAAACTGTTAAAAAATCCCGACCACCTGTAATGTACTAAATTTCTTACAAATAAATTTCCTATAATTTCAAAATTTCAATACCACGATTTAGACATTTTTCTGGGATGGCATTTTTTTACCATAACTTAGAGTAAATTTCTTTGAGGTTGTAACCCTATAACCTGACGCTGTCAAGTCAACGAACCGATGAACTTGGCGGTTTCACTAATAGTTTAGATAAAAACTCTAAATATGCCTCCCAAGAAGCGAGATAAAGACAATGAAGCTCATAAAAACTCCAAAATTGATCACTTACAAGCAGACCATGAGTTGTTTTTACAAGCATTCGAAAGTAAGTTAGAAATCCGATGTTAAGTAAGTAAGCGTTTCCTGTGAATAATTTTGTAATAATTTTTATTCATAAACATTTTGCAGAACCCACTCAAATATATAGATTTCTACGGACTCGTAATATGCTTTCGGTATGTATAACGACAAAAATAGTGAACTTGTGTTATAAAAACAAATGCTATAGTAACCATTCTCTTTTTTAGCCAATATTCCTAAATAGAACACTGTCGTATATGAAAAGAAGGATGTCGCGAAGTAACAAAAGCCGCATAGGCTTCAAGGTGGACAGTTTACTAGAAAAAATAACACTGAAGAAGAGTACAGAGCTACAGCCAAATAGTTTGGGAGGTTACATGACACTGACCTTTTTGGGTTTCTATGACAAAAGCCTGGATGACCCCAGAGAGTACCAGGTCAAAGTTGAAACATTGCTGCTTAAGATATGCCATAAAAAGAGGAAAGAAAGTTCTTCTGCTATTGTAGAAGTTTCTGTGAGTATACAATTGCTGTATATTTACCAGTTTGATTGCCTTTTCTTAGTCAAAATAAAGCCTCTATGCTGCTGCTGCTGATTTAGTATTTAATTATGGCATCTATTATAACAAGAGTGTGCCAAACATGCAGTTGAGTCTATTTATTTCCTTTCAAACCTTAGATATAATTAGCTCAATTTTTTTCCTGTTGTGTTACCAAATAGCAGCAAGAAATTAATGACAAAGATAGTATTGTAATTATTTATCATCTTTACTTGAGGCTACTGCCACACTGATAAAATTACTTCATATTAAAAGGCCTTATTTTAGCTGCATAATATTAATTAGATGTTTATGTTGTCAACATCACAGTAATGCCTTATGTATAAGGAAAAGATTTTATTTATGTGCAAGCATGAGATAGCAATATGTAACTGCAAATATAAATTTCATGATTGCTGGGGACTGGTGTGATGTTCCACCTTCCAAAATAGAGGATCCTACAACCATGTTCACCCTGTAATTATTATAATAATGTATGTGGTACTTTAACTCAGGATATGATAGTGTCCCTGTGTGATCTGTGTGCATTTGGCAATGTATCTGCATTAGCTGCATTGGAACTTGTATAGTAATCTATTATACATCATATAAATAGGGGTATGATAAAGGAGATCAATTTTCTATAAGGCTTCTTAAGAAAATATGTGAAGTACCAATATCTCTGCAGCATTATTTTTATTTTTCCTATTATCTCTATAGAAATTAGAACTCTTTCTCAATAATAAATTCTATTTCTTTTTACACAATCAATGATAATGAACAACAATATTTTAGCCATGAAACTTTAAAATCTGTTTCACCTTCTCATAAACTATAAAATCCTCAGGTTGGCAGTTGCTCTGTACCACTCAACCCATCAACATCTGAGCCACCAGCCATGGCCTCCGCAGTCAGCATCTCCAGCGACACATTCAGCCCGTCACAGGGCCCCAACGTAAAGTCCTACATGCTCATGTTACGAGTAACGGTCACCAGGGCTTCAGGGTCCAGTACGTCTAATGGTGCGGCTAGTTCTAGTGAAATTACAAATGGTGACTGTGATGGTAATGCTTTTTGTGTTTTGTTTTTTTTGTCATGTTTTATTGGTTTTGGTCCTGAATGTTTCCCCACCCATTTTTTGTGCAAATGTGGCATAGTTAGCATGTCAATACATTGTTTGTTGGATTTTTGTTGAATGGTACATAGACCGCATGTTTATTCAATATGACAATCAAGTCCAACCAACCAGCAAATTAATATTCTTTTCTAGAACCAGTGACAAAACGACTGAAATCATCATCGGATCTCAACTCATCTAGTGATGGGAAATGGACTAAGTTCTATGGGAGTGAGCTAATAGTGTATGACAAACATAATCGGTGTCTCCTCACTAATGGGGAGTATGATCTAGTGCTGCATGACGCGACACCTGGTGGCAGGAGCGGTACTATCTCCAGGTCGCCACACAAGGCACTCATGGCGCAGTGGGAAACTATACCTAATGTAAGTTACAGCATTTTTCATAGTATGCATAAGAAGACATGTCTCCTAGCTTCACTTGAAACTTATCTTTATATATCATCCGAGATGAACTATAATATAAACAATGTCATAATATCTATACTTAGTTGTTGAAGGTTATTGAAGAATGTGTTTGTGGATCAATGCACTAGCCATGTCCAGTGGCAGATACAGAAAATACCCAAGCGGATGGCGCTAAAAGACATCTTGAGTTATAGCTAATAATGTAATAACAACATAATCAAGTCACATGCAAAGTTTAATAAATTTTATTAAAACTGTTTAAACACATACAACCATCAATTTGAGTTCTCTTCTTTAAACAATGAATTCCATGCGCCTATTCTTCCTGGAAAATTGGCTAATTATATCATCGATAGAGCAATCAATGTCAAGGTGAGGGTTTAACAGAGCTAAGTCATTAAGTCGATCCTCCTTCATTGTCGACCTCAGCTGTCTTTGTACACTGCAACATTGAAAAACTTCTTTCTACTGTAGCAATAAATGCAGGTAGACAAGCAAATATTTTGTACAGCATCTGCAAATTAGGATAGTCACGTAAGGAACAAACAGATAATGCTTGTAGAACATAATCAAAATCATTAAGGGCGTTTATTCCCGTTTGCTTGCATTGAAGAGTGCTTAAATGGCACATAAATTGAATCGGTGCTTAACTATAATGTCGTTCTAGGAAGAATGACCCTTTCTGATTAAAAATAGACTAATGGGAGCGCCCATTTTAGTTAAGCACCGATTCAATTTATGTGCCAGGGCATTACCGTCATGTTTTAGTAGTTGTGAGGGCAAGGAAGTATGTTGAATTTTAAATGATAAATATTTTCTTCAGCAAAAGTTCTCTCATGTCAGATGTAACATGGTCCAGTGTTGGAATATAAACAGTTCTTTTCCAATATGTGATAGTATCGTCATTATGATCGCAGTTTTCCCTGTGGCTTTGCCTGCCTGTAAACGCTCCTACACACTATGCCGGCGACATTCCCGGCGGGCATAGTGTGTAGGAGCCTTTAGACACTCATCTCCAAGTCTAACTCTTCCATAACTGCCATCGTCATCATCATAGCCCCTTGAACAATACGAGCAAAGTGGCTATCAGCATTAGCTCTCATGCCGTCGTACACCTTGAGCTTCGAATCTAATTTTACTTTTGCCATCGCGAGGTCCAAGCTAGGCTCTTGTAAGATTTTATTGACTGGATATGTTATGCTCATAATGTCACTCAATGAAAACAGCGTGATAATAAACTCGGAATTAGAGAGAGTTCGAAGGAGCTCGGCTTTGGCAGCCGTTGTTGTTGTCCCTCCAAACAATGTATTTCTTTAAGAACTTTACAAACTGTTCCGAGATCAGCTGCGAATTGTATAACAGGATCATGTCGCTCAACCCATGTCGTTTGACAATGTGACTGCAGCGAGTGTTTTAGGTGACTCTTCAATGTTGCAAACCGCTTGCTAGATGCTGTGAAGGACGCTATACTACTTCTTCAATAGTACCAAGTGCGTTTCTCACACTTGCAACTCTGCAACTGCGAGAGACAGCGAGGTTGGGCTGATGACTTCGACACGGTGCTACTTGCGCGTTGATAGCTTTCTTTTAGGGTTCTGTAGTCAACAAGGAACCCTTATAGTTTCGCCATGTCCGTCTGTCTGTCTGTCTGACTGTCCCCGTGTTAGCGCAGAGACGCTGTAATTTGGCATAGTTAGACATACTAATCACGCCGACAAAGTGATAAAATAAAATTTTGAAAAAAACTTTTTTAGGGTACTTCCCTTGCACGTAATGAGGGGATGATTTTTTTTTCCCCGTCTATCCCATGGTGTGGGATATTGTTGGACAGGCCGTTGAAAAATATAGCGGGTCTGTGAACAGCATTTTTCGATTCAGGGATCCGTTAATCTTTAAACTGCTAAATTTTGCTAGTCAAGTGTCCTGTGCTAGCTCGGTTGTTTTTGGATAAGTGGAAAAAGTCGTAGTAAATATAACGAAATTAAAAGGAAAACTATCACAGCTAATTAGGGTTCACAAGTCAACGAGTAATAGTCGACCAACTTACATTTGCAGTTCGAGAATTGACCGTGACGTATACCTATCGATGTATGGCAGAACATGTTTTTCAACTACAATGTTAAGTTTGTAATTGGGATAAATTCGTCCCAGCTACGGTACCCTTCATTGTACGTGGTCCGACACGCACTTGGGCGGTAAATATTGTAGTTACAGCTCCTTTCAGTTCTAACATATTAATTGAGCAACCATCACAGCCTATACCCACACAGTTCTCCAGTGACAGAGAAAGGCTTTCCATTCTCCTTAGAATCGTAGCACTCAATAGCTCACCAGTAATGCTGCACTCTTCAGAGTCATCGTCAATGTTTCTGCTACGATCATTGTCCCTAAGGATGTCAACAAAACGCAAAAAACTTTCGTGTAATTTGCCGCCACCGTCGACATATCTTGCAGGTAAACTCGTTTGGGCTATGTGGGCTATGCCCATAGTCTCATCGTAGATGATGCTGTAATAACGAGATTCTTTAATTTCCTCCAGTATTCTTGTTAACACCACTGTTTCACAGAATGTAATAATATCGTCACACGTTGTTTTACTTACCTATGTAAGTGGCGTTCGCTTATTTTGTCTCGAGGTGGTGTTTTAGTTGCTAGTCTCCAATGTCGATTCTAAATCTTAGAAGTGCTCTAAAGTTTCTTAATAGTCCCCCACCATCTCTATTGTGGGCAGAGGAATATTTTGCCTTCCATGAAATATGATTGTTTTTATTATAGGTACAAGACGGGCTGTTTTCTGTAATACTTTGCATTCTCTATCTTGACAATTGATTTATGACCTCAAGTTCGCAATTGTCTCGTGTCGCTAAAAATAATTTTGCATTTGTTGACACTTCAACGTTGTACCCTGAACTGAGAATGGGTCTCAAGGCCACCATATTATACCAGTAAGTTTGGCAAACTTTGTTAGTGGTTCAGTCACAAGTTTCTTGGCGATGTTTCTTGCAACCATTCCGTTATTCACAAAAATTGAACAGTTATGCAAAGGAGTGCCCGTTTAACCCTTGGCTGCGTTCAACCCGTCCTCTTGTTGTGTAGGAAAGATATAACCTTTTTCGGGTTTACTTGCAGCTGTGAGAATCCTTCCTTGTATCGTCACTAAGATTTCTCGACGATAATATAATTGCCAATATCCGTGGGATTACAGGAATAAGTCGATGAACTCTGTTGTAGAAGTTTTGACGATGGTGTTTTTGCAGCTAAATGGTGACCGGGATTAGAAACATATGTAATGTTTCTAATTTTCGTTTTCTTATTACACAAAAGCCCATTTTTACTAAGAAATTACTATGAATGATTAATTAACATTATTGTACTGAAACACAACTTGAAATACTTGATAATCAGCTGATCACTCTTGACTAATCTTCACGCTTGCGACAACTAAGACGTTATCACTTTTTCATTCTTCAGTCTTAACGCTTCGGCTTCTGATTGTAAACTAGCTTGCTCTTTTTTTGTGTATGGCATCTCGTAGCTACATTACATTAATAAGCGACTACACGCCAAGGGCCTGTGGGGTACGAACCTCGGCTTAGGACGTCGCTGAGGGAGGAAAACAAGTTGGGACAGGCTGGATCTTTATTATTAATTGGGGAGTTTAAAGCTACATGCTCAGCTACGGCGCGGGCTGTCGAACAAGGGTCGGGGTAGCTTGCTATTCGGCAAACGGCCCGTATTTATACCGCTAGGTATCAAATGTTCTCTGTACAATAAATCGGTAGAATGTTCGCGAATTTACTCAAACAAATGCCAGACAGAATAACGTATAAAATACGATTACGTGGGCTAACGTGTTACCTATGAAAGTACAACTACTCGACTGACAAATAAATTGCGTGCGAATACGCGGCGTCGCGGGCGGGCGGTGCGGGCGACGAAGGCGTGCTCTCCTCTTGCCGTGAACCGCGAAGTGCTGAGCCGTCCGCATGGGGGGGACGCGCGCCCCTCATATGTATCCGCCACTGGCCATATCTTCATACAATGTCTCAGGAGACATTACATCAGAATGTAATCTATAGTTAGATAGACTGCAAAAAATCATTCACCTATATCTCACTAAATTTCTTACAGGAAAATGATCTCCAAACTGAAGGGAACCCATTTGACATATTCAAAGTGAGGCCTCTCCTCAAATTAAAGCTGAGTTGGAGCCAGGAACCTACCAACGGGCTGGTGAACAGACCTAAGCTGTACCAACAAATGGAGAATGGAAAGAAGGATTCAAGCTCCAGCAAGGACAGACAGAGCACTTCAAAATCTAGTAATAATGATGTTAAAAATGGTATTGTATTGTGACTCCTAGTACGTCTTTCATCCTTCACCCTAACATCATCTAGGGAAGGCTAATCATCATTTATGGAAGACCATGGAAACAATTTCTCACGTCTTAAAGTGGTATAATGCAACTTTGAATTAAAAATAATGCAGTACATTATCATGTATTCTTTATTTTCCATAGTAAGCTTCTCTTTAGCTCTGTATCATCTTATAAGTATTTGAAATATTTATCATTGTAGTTCACTTGCCTTAATAATGAATAGTAACAAAACTAAAAAAAAAGTATCAGCTTCATTTATTTAAATATATATTAATTTATTTATTTAATTCTAGTGTAAATATCTGTATAAAAGTTACACTGAGTCGCTGTCTTTAGTGTTCGACTTTTTTTTTCGGTGGGAATTCATCAAATAACAGCTCTCCCGCTCTGGGCGGAGCGGGAGGGTGTGTCAGACTCTTACTGACTAAAACCCACCCGTGTTCCTTCAGTTGCCTGTGTTGCCAGGGACCTCGGTAACCCTTTAGTACCTTCCCGCGCCCCCGGCAGTTAGTGTTACACTGAGTTACATTTCACCCATTAGAATAGTATCACATTTCCACCAGCAGGCTTAGCATGACGCTTTCTATTTCTACTCTACTGTACGCTTGTCAACATTTCTCGGTAGAAAATTGTCTACACGGAAACGTCATTTTTGTCTACTCTTCCGTCGACAAAACGCTTCTCTACGGTTCTCGTGCTAAGCCTGCTACATGTATTTCTCACCCAGTTATTGTCTTAACCTAGTAACAATACAGATGTATATGTGTATGATGGATGTTTGATGTTCGTAATATGCTAAATCGTCCGTCCGCATTGTCGTTACAACTTACTTACCATCCACATACATTATTCACATATTTCTCATTTCAGGAGACAAATCAAAGTCGGATGGCCACGACGGCGAATCGAAGCGTCAACAGATAATATATCAGTTCCTGTACAACAACAACTCGCGGCAACAGACGGAGGCGTGCGATGACCTGCACTGTCCGTGGTGTTCTCTAGACTGTGGCACCCTGTACTCCTTGCTCAAACACCTCAAGTTGTGCCACTCGCGGTTCAACTTTACGTACTTTGTAAGTATTATTTACTAGCTTTGCCGATGTCCAAAAATATCCCACGGGAACGTACTACAGGGATTAAAAGTAGTAAATCATGTGTTAATCCAGGTTAATAAACTATAAATTAGTACTTTTGACTAATTTGAACAAAAAGCGGTTATTGTGACTTAACTATAATATTTAAAGCATAATATAGCCTCCCGGACTTTTTTGTGGGTAATGAATAATGATACTAAACTAAACAGTATGTAATACATTATTTTATGTATCGTCAATAGTTTTCGCAGCGCACGCCAAATAATGATTTTTATAGGCAAATTTTTGATACCTTGGGTTACATTATAGTAATTTTCATAGGGATGTCATTTAAAAAAAAAAAAATACAGCCCACGTTACTCGCTGATAATGTAGCTTTCAGTAGGTGAAAGAAATTAAAAAATCAGTTGAGTAATTTTTGAGTTTATCCATTACAAACAAACAAAAATAAAAATCTTTTCTCTATATAATATTAGTATCGATATTATTATCAATAAATAACAACTGACGGAGGCATGCGATGACCTGCACTGTCCGTGGTGTTATCTAGACTGTGGCACCCTGTACTGCTTGATCAAACACCTGAAGTTATATCACTCGCCTCTCAACTTTACGTACTTCGTAACTTTGTTATATACGTCTAGTCTGAAATATTTTACCCTATCTCCAAAAATTCGATAACATAATTATTGGAGATGTTGGTCGTAAAAGCCAACCGTGTACAGGTACAGTCACGACCACTAATATGTATACACTTAGCAAAATACAAAAGCGATTTTTTCGTGGAATAACGACTGCAACATTGATGTAAGACCTATTTCATAATAGCTTGAGTTCCAAAATACTATGTTCGTAACGACATACAAATACAATCAACACAGTAGGAGAAAATAACTTTTAAAAGTTGTTAAGTGTATACATATTAGTGCTCGTGACTGTACACCTGCCACACCTCACAATCAGTTATTTTATTCTTCGACCATTCTTCAGCTAATCGAATATCATCAATCGGAGAAACAGAATGATTATCGTTCGGATAATCATTTATCCGAAATATGATCATTCTGTTCCTCCAACATAAGAAATGCTTAACCTACAAAAGATTCAGTCCTGCCTCTAGTCTCCTGTACCATCGCGGGTGCGTACATCGAACTGTAGAGACTATTCCTGCTTGCAGTGCTGGACTGAAAAAATGGGCAAAGGGTGGTCAGACATCCGTGATCATTGTAACAGAGCCTGAGAAATGTATCTATTTAAACAAAATAAATATTTTTTTATTAGTCGACCCCTTCAAGGGGTGGTAAACAGATGTGGTCATCGTAAGCAAGGGATTTTGTTTTCAAAGTGGTCCGACATGCGCACCCGCGATAGTGGGCTCAAGATACCCAACTAACTACCCTCCCTCTTTCAGCCGATTCCCGGCGGCGCACGCATCGACGTATCAATAAACGAGCTCTACGACGGTTCCTACACGGGGTCCCCGCACGATCTGATCGCGGCGCAGGGCCGGGCCGGCGGGGCCGCGGCCGGGGGCCCGCGCGCGGGGCCCACGCGGCGCACGTCGCTCACGCACGTGCTCGTGTGGCGCGCGCGGCCCCGCCGGCGGCCCACCAGGCATAGTTTGGCTGAGTTTTTAGAGTTAGATGATGCTGATATTGTTGATGCTCAGCGACCCTATCTTACTGGACATAACAGGTTAGTTTTGTTTGTTAATGTTTTGGTGTTTGAAGGGCTGGACTGCCCGCCTTTATAAGTTTGTTTTTATTGCATGAAGTTTTTAATAAATAAATGCTTTTTCAATAGCTCGATAGTGAAAAGATATAGACGAATAGGTGCCACTTTAGACAAATAGAATAATGACCGCAAAACCTTTTCTCTCGCACCCATTATCCGTCGTATGAGCATATTAGCTTGTTAGCTGCAAGATTATTCAAAGAATAGGATTTTATATCAATTAATTTCCTTCGCCATACATTGTTTGACAATTCTCATTACAGGCTTTACCACCACACAATCACCTGCTTACCCGTATATCCGAACGAGCTGGACATCGACTCAGAAAGCGAGACGGACCCGTTATGGTTGCAACAGAAGACGATGATGATGATAGACGAGTTCACAGACGTCAACGAAGGCGAGAAGGAACTAATGAAAATGTGGAACCTCCACGTTATGAAATACAACTACGTAGGCGACTGTCAGATACCCATTGCCTGCCAAATGTTCCTACAAATGCGGGGAAAGGAGCTACTTGAGAAGAATTTGTACAGGAATTTTGTTCTACACATGTGTTCATTACACGATTTTGGGATGTTGAGTCCTGTAGCATTGTACCAGACGGTGCAGATGTTGAACCAAATGTTAGCTGATAATGCTGAAGCCAAAGAGAAGATGCGTGAGTCGTTGAGGGCTGCACGGGAGCACTGGCACGCCGTGGGCAAGTACCAGCAGCCGCCCGACAGCAAGCCGCCGCCCGGCGCCAAGCTCAGCGCCGACGCCTCGCCCGCCGTGCGCCGCAAGACCTGCAGCCTCGCCAACGCCAACCGCATGGCCAGCAACAACAACTTCAGCAAGGTACGTTATTTTGCCCCCACTATACTTTCTTTTTTACAAAGCTTTCAAAAGAACTTACTAAATATAATTTAGAAATACTTAAGGTAAAATTAGAGTAACTAGACGCGATGCGTTCGGGTCCGGTCAGTATACCAACGCTGCGGTATTTATCTTTTAAATATCGCAGCATTATTTATTTATTTATGTATTAACTATGGATGACATACAGCTAAAACAAACAATAAAAAATTGTATGTGAGACTGACAGCCAATTAAAAGTCTTCACTTTGAAAAACAAATTGGAAAGAAAGAGTGAACAGCGCAACACAGCTAGCAAAAAAAGAGAAAAAATCTAGTATAACATTCAAGCTTAAACTAAATTCACATTTCATATTCAATACAAGAATAAAAACCTAAACATACAAAATCTTATTGAAAAAAAGTCAGGCACTTTCTGGCGGAGAACATCATGCCGTTTACACAATATGCCGTTTATTATGCTGAGATAGAAGCCTTTTTGCCGTCGCTCAAGTCGATTTTTTTTTTTGTATTTTGTTGAATCGAAAAAATATGTAAGTTTTGTTAGTTTTAAATGCTCCTTTACTTTTGTATTTCCTGTGCATGTCCCAAATAAAATATTTTTCTTTCTTTCTTTCGATGGGTATTTAAATGGATATTTAAAAACGATAAAACAAGTTCTATAGCTGATTACGGGGTCAACGGTATATTTTGTTTTATCGTAATAAATGATTTTATTTCTGTAAGTAGGTTTGTACAAACACTTTTACACGTCAATCATATTTTTTTAAACTACATGAGATCGGCGTTTCCTATCTGACTACTCTGAGAAGAAAGGCCGAAACAAACTCAGAGGTCACAGTCTCTTTTAAAGTCCAGACATAATCTTGATCAGATCATGTGAAGACCGTGTAGATTGGTGTCTGAAATGGTCTTTTGATGAAAGAACCACACAGATCAAGTGGACCCGTCCAGTTAGTGCACGCATTTGTCAGTAGTTGTGTTTGTGTTAATATTACATTGTGTAGTTTGATTTTCCCTCGGCAAATGATGTCAATTCAATTGCTAAATTAATATTGTCTTCTTTTCAAATCGATGGTACTTTTTTAATGACTTGTGCCGAATAGGTAGCCGTTACGTTAAAATCAGCATCAGTGTGTTCACTAGATCCTATTAATCTATTACTATTGTGTACTTGTGTTAGATAATCATTATTCCTTTTATTCTTTCAAGGCGGGTAGCCCGGGGCCCTCCCACGGCCACTCAGACACCAAGCGCAAGATGTCCTCGGGCAGCATCCAGAGCCGCAAGCGATCCTCCATATCCGAGAGAAAGAGCTCCGTATAGCGAAGCGAACACTCAGTCCTTAGCTATGGACTGCTTTCTACGCTCGAGGTTCGCCACAAGTACAACCACCGTTATTCTTAAATATGTGGGAATCCGGCGCGGCTGTCTCAGTAGATGCGAATTGGTAGAACAATTTTTTGGTCTTTCACGTTTTATGTAGTCAGGGAAATTCATTGTTAAGCCGTGTTATAGCGTAGATAGAGGCTTACTGATTATCAGCGTACACCTTAAGACATAGCGACAGCCTTTGACAGTCACTTGTTAACTGGTACTATCTAATGTAATCAGGTAATATTTTCTAAAGAAATCGTACCGTAACAGCCAAAGAGAATTAAACCACTTGAGAGCTGATAGACCGATATCGTCTAGACACACGTCTCACCACTGCGGGCCGGGCCACGAAGAAAATACAGCAGTTGTGATTGGTCGATGCAAGAATGTCAGGACGAATGTTCCAAACGTAGTGATGCACAAGTCAGTTTTGCAAAATAATATCGATATCGATAAAACGACGTCTATGAATTCTACATTTTATTCTACATAAATGAAATTCAAATTCAAATAATTTATTGTACAATTAGGATTTAAAAATCACTTTTAGATGTCATTATTTAACAAGCTAGCTGAAGTCGACATTTCCTAACTGACTACTCTGATAAGGAATGTCAAAACAAACTCAGGGGTCACTGTCTGTTTAAAGTACAAAAATTATCAGCTGTGAAATGCCTTGAACAAATAACACTATATTTTTTTGGAAATATTTCCCTGTGAAGTGCATTAATCCACTTTTCTTTCAGTTCCGGAATGATTGGAAATCTAAAACATTAAATTATATTACTATTTTGATCATTAGGAAACATCTATAATTTTTATCGTCAATAAGACTTGGTTTTGAAGTTGTCACAACACTACAGCATTAGTACAGATAGAAAGGGACAGACATATTGACAATACCCTAGTGAGAGAAAGGGACTTTTCAAAAAGACATCAACGTGGTGTACATTTTTGTGACATTTTACGTAGGCAACCAGTTTAGCTTGAGCCCTGCAATTATACATAATTAGAAATATATTTTACTTACCGATGAAAAGTTATGCCATCTGTTTTATAGTTGGATGTTCTAGACGATTTCCTAAACCATTTAATTGTACAGTAACCTATACCTAATTGTTTTTATTTATGCATAAATGTTTTAAAAGGTATCAAAATAACCGCGTTTGCAGAGATCCCATAACTGGTCAAAACTAAAATGGCCACTTATCATCTACTATAAGTGCTATTTCATTTACGTGTCGTGAACCTGAGTCGCCCGCATGAGCAGTCAAGAGGCTGTATAGTCATTGGTGACAGCGTTTCCTAGGGTCCAGTTGTAGGCTAATAACTGGGGTCAGACAAACAGTTAGCTTACGCGAAGGAGATAGAGAAAATATATTTCCGTCTCGTTTACTCTTAATACTGATCTAATAATAAGTGTGTCATTTTTATTATTATTTATTTGACTTTGATATTGCTATACTCTGTCTACGATGTACAGACAATTTAAAGTTGACAGTCAATTTTCTTAACAATTTATTTCCCTGGCTTAATAATTTTAACGTTGACGTTGACGCCATATCAAGTGAAAACCGTCATTTTAATAACAAAATGATCTCTTGTGATTAGGTGATTAGGTTTTCCCAGTTATGGTGTTTTAGTTGTAAGTAAGTTGATGTCCATGAAATGGATGGCAATAGTTAAGTTACAAAATTGTGACGTACTTTTCCTGTTGTTCAGATGTTTGGTCTCACGAGGTCACGCGCACTGCGCCGGCGCACTGATTGCACGTCGCATTCTCTCAGTGACGTATCACTGCACACTCGCACTACGACAGTTATGTTAAAAACTTTTCCTTAGACTGAAAGCACGCTATGAGAACCTTGCCACAGTATTTTAGTTCTTATAACATTATCTAGATAAATATTATAGTCAGTCGCATTTTGACTTAGAATAATATGTAATGCTACTAATTCGTAATTCGAGAAAACGTTAAAAGCCACTTCATCCCGTTCCTAAAAAATGAAATCCACTAATTCTAGACCAAAAATGATTTACAATCTGATTCTAATTTGAAGAAGCCTTCGTCTTCAAAATAGGGTGTAGGTCTAATTTACATACTTACTTACAAAAACAGTTCTATGTAAGCCAAACTGGATAATCACTACAGACTGATCAATACAAAACCACAATAAATTTTTGAAAGTAAGACTAGCTTAATTATTTAATTAGGATAAAATTAAAATTGAGTGTTCAATTATTGAAAGTAATGAAAGAATATTGTGTGAAGTGTTTGTTTTGACATGAATTTCTACAAAAGACTGCAGGGTTGCACTGCCTTACTCTCGTCTTAATCGACTTCTGACGTGGTTCCCACACAAACGATCTTAGGTATATCATCAAAGTGTTCACAAGTATCATTAAGTGAAATCAATTTAATATGTCCGTGTTTTATCAACTCATAATATTAATAATATTTCTGTACTAGACTGTTACAACTGTAGTAGCTAATAATTATATATGTACAATAAACACTCAATATTTTTACATTTAGTTATGTTATCATAATTCCAATTTGCAATGCTGATTCTAATGACACTATTTTGTTATTTTTATATTGTTCCATTTTGAGTATATGTTCAGTAAAATGTACTTATTATGAAATGAAATATAACAATTATTTTCAAATACTTGTGTTTTATTGCCACCTCCATGTAGCTATATGGGGAAAAATTACTTCCCTATCTATAGTTCACCCTCTATTCAAAAGAAAGTTTTAAAAAGTTCATAAAAAAGAGGTTGTAATCCACAAACCTAACACATAGCTGAAAAAAATATTAAAATTAGAACTGTCAAGGGTAACCAAATAAAGAGAAAATGGAAAGCCATTTGACAAAGTTCACAAACTGAAATTTGTTGTTAAATATGTCACATTCGAGGAATGCACACAAATTATCTGATAAAAGTAGAACAGACATTCAGGCAACCGACAGACATGAGGAGGAAGGTAAGCATCGTAGGGACGAGTCTGACCTTGTACGTGTTCATATAAATGTCAGGTTACTTACTAACTGTAATGTTTATTTTGTAGGACATGTTATAAGTGTTAACCCCACCGATAGCTGCACGTACGCTGGTATGTATGACTTTAATAATACATTATTTATGTAGAAGTAGCTTCGGAAGGAAACGTTACAGATGCGACGCTAATACGAGAGATGTAAAGATGTAACTGCAGGCTCGCTCCATATTGTCACAGCATGTATCTTGTATAACACAAGTTCCTCACACATGTACCTATCTTGTATAACACAAAGACCTAAGTCAGTCACTCGCATCTAGCCTAAGTCATCGCTCGATTAAATGCGTTTAGACTGCATCCAACTACGTATATAATATTTTTGAACGCTGAACATACCAATTTCCATTGCAGTGACTGTTTCGAAGAAACCGTCTGCCTCGAGCGAGGACGGTGCCTTGTGCACTGGACAAAAGTCGTTCATAAGTATACACTCCACTGACCAGCTGTGTCAAGTGGCGGACGTGAACAAGCCCTCCAACATCGAGGAGTGCAACTTGGAAGTTCTGAGCCTCAACGAAGTGTTCCCTTCGACGTCAGAAGAAAGCCTGTCGAACGAAGATGATACACCCATTCAGAGGAATAAAAAAAACAAGAATAAGGCAGCCATACAAAAGTGTCAATCGGAAAGCGCGGAAAAGTCTGCTTACATGCCGACGAACAGCAAGTCCTCGACGGGCTCGCGACAGAAGGAACCTGTTGACGGGCAACCTTCGGTGTATTCTGACTTCGATATCCCTAAAAATACATTGCACGTGGTCGGCAGCAACCCAGGGGAACCGAAAATGTCGTATCCTGATCCACCGAAGAAAATCTCAAAGACGGTACCGGCCTAAGTCATATCAATTTATTTTAGCTGTGAGTGTTGTTCAGTGAGCAAAAGTAGGTAGTAATTCCCTTTGTAAGGTGGATCCGCAGTGTCAGCCCGCGAAATTCAAATTTTCTTACGTTTTTTTGCAATTTGCAGGACAGTGTCAGGATGTACCTATCTTGATAAAAATATGATTCGCGATTCCATTGCTCTTATGGAACAAATGATGTATTAATAATTTTAATGGGGAATATGCATGTAATTTTGTTTTTCACTAAATCTATAATAGACAGTAATATCAACCCAAGAAAAGTATCAAAAGTTAAATTCAACTAATGCGTGTTGCTCAAAAAAATTGTGAAACTCCAACAATTCTCTACTACAGTTCAAACTACCGTTTCTGTCGCGGGCATGATGTGACGTCATTTACCACGAAACTTTTTTGATTACATGTGTTTGTAGCCCCAAATCATATAAATTAAATTAATTTTTGTGCTTTATTCAGGCAGAAATCGCACCTACTTACCTTAGTGAGATTTCAAACACTTTGCTAAGAATATATTTTATTAACATAGTTTCTTTCGTCACTTCCGGCATTGTTGAAAACGATGCATTTTAAGTTTGCGTTCCTTTCTACCAAAAAAACGCAACATAAATTAATTTTAAAATAAGGGATGTATTTCTTGACTCCTACACAATGTATATTTAAATAATGGATAAGTTTTGAATTACTTGCATATTCCCTATTCTGTAAATACATATTTGTATTGGTCGCGGGCTACCACTGCGACCACCTTAAGGAGAGGTCTTTGCCCAGCAGTGGAATAATTTGTTACGTAATAATACATACCTAGGTAGGTATAACATATACATACCTACATTAAATGTTGCAGCGGAGTTAACTTTTTTGCCACTTTAACTGCCATTGATTCGATGAGTAGTAAACACTTTCCTTACACCTGAAACCTTTCCAGATGAAGAAGTTCCTCCGCAACATAGACAAGCACAAGAACGAACAGAACAACAAGAGTAGTGAGAAGGCCATCAGTAAGCTGACCACCATGCGCGGCATCCTCAAAGACGGGCGCTGCGGGCCCGAGTGCACCGGGGACTCCTCCGTGCAGGGCGTCGAGGAATACAACGGTAAGGTACAGACACCGAACTTTAGAAAGAGATTGTCAGAGAGGCTTGAGTGATAGAGTGACACTCTAAAATGTTGAACTTTCTGAAACTAAGAGCGAAGCCACACGATGCGATGCCTGAGCGGTGACGCTACGTCATCCTACATGGATGTGTGTGTAAATCACAGTGACATGCCACACGGTGCGCTGTGACGACGTGCAGCGACGCAACAGACGCTCAAAGGACAAGGAGGCCAGAGAAACTAAGCGGGGAAGGATGTTGCGGTGCGATGCCGAGCGTCGGAGCGGCATCGCAGCGCAGCGCAGTGTTGTTTCTTGTACTAAAGAAAACTGACACACCCAACACCGAGATTCTGCGACGTCGTAGTACGCGGCGTTGCGTTGCGACACCGCATTGCCCGTGTGCCACTCGGTCAGTGGCGCCACACGGGGCAAATCCTAAATTTGCCGCCCCCCCCCCCCCCCATTTTGGCAACTAAGGATTATTACAATGTAAGGTTAGGTTAGGACATCAAACTTGAAGTTTGAATTCATAAATAAACTTTAATAAACCCAAAGGGCCGGAATCATTTAAATTTGTCTTCGTACGGTAAGCCAAAATCCTTACTCTCGTCGCCAAAAATGTGCCCTCTCTTATTCGTCTTGGAGGTTCGATTTCAGTTTCCGTTAATAGTTTAATAATTTGAATTATATACTTTACAAGCATTGTTAACTTCACATGATATGGAATACTAATGTATACCTACCTATTTTTTTTACGTCAAATCTATTTTGAACTCTCTATCCTCTGGTGACAATACAGTTAGCGCCGCCGGGGGCCATGGCCCCCTCACGCTACGCCACTGCACTCGGTGCATTGAAATCATAGCGATAATAATCATGGCAATAACCCGTGTGACCTCTGACGTGCCATAATTATACCTATTGACTGAGGTAACCGTGTATACATGGAGAAAATGGTCGCAAACGTATCTTCTACAGCTTCATGAGTAATAAGTTTATTGTCCACAGAAAATGTGACACTACCCTTCCCAATGGACTTTGTTCCTCAAACAAACTACAGTAAGCAGAGCCCAGACAAAAACGTGACTTTTAACACTCAAGTGGTGATCATCCACTTCACGGGCGACCTGTGCGTGGGTCAAAGCGTTGAGACCCTCAGCAAGGAAAAGGACCAACAAGCCAGAAACTCCGAACTTAGGAAAACTTTCCTCACGAAATACAACGAATTTTGGCCCACACAGAAATAATTTTAAGTTTAGATTTAATTTCAGAATTGCGTCTTTAGTGAGATTATTATCATTAGGAAAGTTCGAACAAAAATATGATCTATATAAGTTATTGAAAACATTTTCTATTTATACACAATATTTGTACGATGTTGAAATTTATGACGTAGCGTTTTGTCCGATGTTTATTAATAAAAAAATCTGATCGATTTTTTTGCTAACTTTGTAGCTCTGAATTGTGTGATATTCGGGAAACCAAATTGAAATAAAGGTTATAATAACTTACGGGTGTTTTAATAAAAGACTGCATTCCATCAAAAATAAGATTTAATTTTCCTAAATTGTCTTTTAATTTGATTTAGAAGAGATTTTCCATAGAACTAGATCTTTGACGCGATCGTAAGTGAAATACTTTGGAAAGTCTAGAGGTAGTTGTTCTATATTCCAGGTGGAATGTGCGTTTTCTGTCTTGACTTTGTCTAGCAGAGTGAGGAATGTCTCGTAGCAGGGCGCGACCGAGTCGAGGTGCTCTATCGTGAACACGTAGCGTTTTTCTAGCACCATGTATAAAGTTTTTGGTGGCTGTGTGTTTAGCATCTTCTGTATAGTTGAAACGAAAGCTGCTGTGAGGTCATCGTCGTAAATTACTGGAAGAAGATGAAAGCTGCATTGTAATAAATATATACAGACTTAGTCGATCACTTTACGAAGAACTCAGCCAGGATATAGTGCGCCTGTTACCCCGGAAGTGTAATCGCCGTGCAATTGACACTGCTACAGAGGTATTTTTCATACATGAAAAGTAGACAGTAGTTTTTTGTACTATAATAACTCATATTATTAGCAACATAACAACAATTTTATTAATCATTCTTAAAAGATACTTGTTGCTTTGAATTTTTACGCTCTGGGCAGCTATCAAGGCTCTGTGGAGAAGAATGATGATGCTCCAATGGAGCAGCAAACCGTCTTCCGATGTACACGAGAGGTCCCATTTGCAATGAATACACCCGAAATACTCAGAAAGTATATAAAATATCCACAAAATGCAGCTGAAAGAAATGTCATCAAGAGGAAGTGAGTTTGAAAGTTTCTCAATACCTACAATTACTTACTTTATATAGTAAGCACAATTTAAAAAAATCGGCCTTGTGCGTGTCGGACCACACACAATGACGGGTTCCGTAGTTGGGATTACTTGGGACGAATTTATTCCAAATACAAACTTAACATTGTAGTTGAAAAACTGTTCTCCCATACATCGATATATGCCACGGTCAATTCTCCAACTGCATATTTAAGTTGGTCGACTATAACTCGTTAACTTGTAAAGCCTACTTAGCCATGATAGTTATCCTTTTAATTTCAATGTACTACTGTCATGATTTTTTTCACATCTCCATAAACAACCATTTAGCTGGCAGGGGGACACTTGACTAACAAAAATGGGCACTTTAATGCTTAATATTACGCAAGTGGATCCTTGAATCGAAAAGTGGAGTTCACAGACCTGCAATATTTTTGAACGGCCTATCCAACGATACACCACACTATGGGGGTAGACGAGAAAAAAAATATCATCCCCGCATCACGTGCAAGGGAGGTAGGTACCTACAATAGAAAAATACTTTTTTCAAGATTTTATTTTAGCACTTTGTCGGCGTGATTAATATGAATACCTATACCAAATTATAGCTTTCTAGTACAAAGCGTCTCTGAGCTACAGTGGTGCCAGACAGACAGACAGACAGAAGGACAAGGCGAAACTATATAAGGCTTACTTGTTTAATACAGAACCCTAAAAATAACCATGTGAAATACTACTACTACTCAGTGTGAAATAATTTTAAACTTCATATAGTTAAAAGATCAGTATCGCTTGAAAAGCTCGAAAAGGTCGCGCGGCCACGCGGCCGTTCCGGTTTGAATCTGCCCTTAACCCCAGATGATTTTGAATTGGAGAACTCCCGGCAGGTCATATATCAGTCTGCTACATCTGCCACAAATGTTTTGAGGAGAGGACAAAAAGAGAGGAAAGACCACAAATAAGGTCACTTTTCGACTTGACTCGACCTAACCTAGAAATCGTGCTGGAGTGAGGAAAACGATGAGAGTGAAAAAGAAGAGTGTGTTGTGAATATTGTGATGAAGTAGTGCTTTCTTTTTCGTTAGTTGTCGAATGTGAGGCCTTCAGCTATCACTGATCAAGAAAGTGGTTTTTTTTTACCAACAAATCAATAACGGGCATACGTACCATCAGCAGCTATTATAACACTGGCTTGTTTTATTTCGCTTAACAGTGTAGGACTCCAAGCAGTGTCTGTAAAATCTAGCGGCATCACTTTGAATTGAGATTTAACTAGTTTCTTATTGTATTTGGTGTTTAGCTTAATTAGCTCTAAGATACCGCCGATATCGATGTCTGAAACAAAGAAAAATCAATTAGATAATTAGCAAGAGGCAACTATCCTGTGGGTGGCATGTATTTATTTATTTTATATTAATTTTGCAGCTGGCCCACAGAGCCAAAGCACAGGCGATCTGCAAGCGTTGCGATGGATGCGCGAGTATACCCCACGCGTTTTCATGCGTGCCATAGACAAAAAAAAAAATATTTTACCTGTGCACACAACCTTCTTAGCATATAAAGCAGCCACAAAGCTGGTGAATCCGGTGCCAGCGCCTAGCTCTAGCACGCTCCTATTGGTCAGCTCTCCCTTCAAACCGAGGTGTATCAGCCAATCGCCAAGAAGGAACGCGCCCCGCCATACTTGGAGTCCGACGAGTGCAATTTTGGTTTTGGAACTGTGCTCTGGAAATAAAATATTGGAGCTAACTTTTAAATATTTCATTGATTTTAGGAATGAACGGCTGCGAGGCTCGGGGCACGGCACGGCGTAATATCTGATATTCGGCTAGTCTCCTCAATCTACCTACGCATACATTCTTAACTACTGGAAAACATACAATAAGTTATAAAACGTAGAACGTACTTGATTCGAACCCTACGGCTATAGGTACTGTAGCGATAACGCGAACTACATTTCGCGCGGTCTCTGTTGTACAGACGTCGAAGTTCGCGTTATTGCGACAATGTAGCCGTAGGGTTACAAAAAGTATTTATTTTACTCTGCATTCTTGCTGCGGTAGTATACATTGGGACACACTCGACAAAAATTAGCACTTTAATACAGCTTTCGGACGGACATGGCGAAACATAAGGGTCTCTTGTGGACTGGATAACTTAATTTATCTTATTTTATTTTAATTTATTAGTGACAATCTACTTATTACAATGTTTTTTTTTAGTGGCATCGCAATAAGTGGTTAGCTAGCGACCTCGACAATTTATCATAGACTATTCTTGCCTGAGTAACCGGCAGCAAGTTCGTCATGCTCCCTCAGATGTCACTGCTTGCGGTAGCGTCGGACTCGGGGGTCTGGTTGCCTCTTTCCCTCAAAAATGGCGAGGGGGGTGATGGCTGATCTTTGCGTTATGCTCGTGAACGGATGCTGCTTGCGGTGACTGGTCGTCGTGCTGACCATGGTTCTGTTATTGTTATTAGCAATGAACTATTTATATACTTAACTTTGATGGTGCTAGTTTAACATTTGTGACTGCTGGGCAGTTTGTTACAGCTATAGCTTTAAGTAAGTGAGCTTTTACTTAGGTAGGTACTAAGTTCTGTTTACGACTTTATTTCTGCTTGAGTATAGTTTTTTTTTGTTAATAATTAAAATTAATGTTTTGTGTCTATTATACAGAATCAAGTTTTTCTAACTGAACAGACAGCTGTGCTGCTGGGGAGTTTGTTGCACCACTTCTTCTTCCCAGCTAAAGCACGAGGAAGTGGTGAAGGGCAGGCGTTTTTGGGGGATTGTCTTATGTAATTTTGATGTTCGAAAAGTGCTGATTCTTAGACTAGTTTGAATAAATGACTTTTAATTTTGATTATACGGAACCCAAAAATAAGACGCGATGTCCGGCCCACTTCCTCTCGCAGCGAGGAGGCAGCTAGGTCCTGGTAGTGAGAATGTTATAGGCTGTGTCCAGCAGTGGCCTGCAGCAAGTTGATATATTACCTATTTTAATAACTTCTTTCTGTGGCCTCTCTATGTCCAAGTCATTATCCTCATCAAAAGTGGGACCACCTCCATTTTTGGGCAATAGAAATGGGAATTCTGATATCACATCTGAAAGTAAAAAGAGTATGAAATTTTTCTTATTTATTATTCTTAGGAAAACATATACTTTTAAATGTTTGTAAATATGTGAGCATCATGTACCTATCACATAATTAATTTATCTGTCATTGCTTTATTTTTCATTCTTTTTTTATTCTAGGTCTTCACATATAATTTTAAAATGTACCTATACAAAATTCTATAAAACATTTAAAAAGAGTAACGGTGGAGTTTCTTTAATTCATAAAAGTAATACAATACTAAGTTTAATACTCACTTCCTTCGGTGCTTGGTGATATTTTAGTTTTATAATCATACTCCTCATATATTTCAGATGTTACAGTCAGTTCTGACATCTGTAATCATAACAGGATTCAGTTTAGCAAAACACTTCATAAATTCTAAAATAAAATTTATGTTTGTTTCATGTAAATGTGGCACTTTAAAAATGTTAATAACATTTTTGTTACTCACACATAAAGTATGAGGTGAAATATGAATGGAAATGTAAATATTTTAGAAAGAATTTGTAATGCATGTTGCAATCTGATGAATCCTTGGATTTATGTTATGCTTTTAAAACTGTGTTTAGATTTTCCAGTAGGGTTGTTCATGTTTTATTTTGAATATTCAATTTTATTCTCACATGTTATAGTTTTAGCACTGACAAGCATATTATTATGCACAAGTTAATTTAACATAAGTTGGAACTGTTATTGAAAATAATAAATAAATATTGAATGGGACAAGAATTGTTAAAACGTAAGAGCCAAAAATTGCCATATGGATCAATATTCACAGCACATTTTTTGGTTTAGCTCATTATGCTGTATTAAAATAATGATAGATATTAATAGGTAATTACTATAAATACAGGTTTCTTGTTCAACCACCGCACTTAATTTGGTATAAATATATCACAATATCACTTTCCAACACAGAATTAATCTCAAGTTTCTTCCACATATTTTATTTAATATATTACATAATTTTTATCACTATTCAATGAAATTGATAATTTTATATCAAATTATATTTAATTACATATTTTTTATTAATTTAAACATACCTTAATGTCTCAAACACCCTATTAATTACCAAAGACAATAAGAATAGTTTTTGCCACTGTTAATGAGGAAGGACGCTATAGTACAAAAATTGGAAACAGTCCAATATTAAAACTTCTAAAATAAATCTGTAATAGTGTAGTATGCGTGCCAGGTTTTGTAATTTACTATGCTTTAGGCGTGTTTGTTATTTATGCCGGTCACGTGGGAGTCTCAATATTATTATTAAAATATTTATGTTATTCCTGATTGGAATTTGTATGTGGCTAAATTTAATGTTGTAGTTAGTTTGTGTTGGGATATGATGATTGTAAGACTACTGCACGCTATATGGTGCCACAAATGAGATAACATGATGACTATTAAGTAAGTATATGTCATTTAAATAATTAGTTCCCATTTAGGTATGTTATTGAAAATTAAGTTATGTTTATTATGACTGACTTGAAACCACATCATATTCATAGAAGTTCTTCAATTTTCAAGAAATGTCAGGAATCTAATCCATTTTTTATTGCCAAAATATTAATATACAATCTCTGGTAGCGAAGTCCATGAATGAATTAATATGCATATTACCTGGACTACAAGTTTAGCAATTCCAGAAACACCAGTCGTCTATGTTCTACGTTTTTGCTTTACAATAATTTGTATTTCTTGCTACTTTTATACGGTTATTCATTTTATTTCAATAAACGTTCTTTCCATTCAACGTTTAATTACTACACCGTGTATCACAACAATTGCCAGACTGACAGCACCTGACAGACGAAAACTGTCATAATCAGCTGTTTGGTAATCTCCGTTTTTCCTAGCTCGATGGGTCTATGGGCACTACGAATAAATGGAAACCAGTGATTAAACGAGGCATTTCGTTTCGAAGGGATACGATAAAATGATAAATAAATAATGCATGTGAAGTATAAAATGCATGTAAATATTTATGTATTTTAAATTATATTAGTCACAATTTAAGCCAAACTTTATATATTCTAGAAGGCCAGATAAAAAATCTGCAAGCTTTGTAAGCTCCCATTTTTCTCATTTGAAAACTGCACCGTTTTATATAACAATCATAACAATGCTTCTTCTCCATTTGCTATTCCTAAAACAATTTGTTATTACAAAAATAACGTTCTAGTGTTTACTCAAGAGGGTGCGTGAAAACGTGTCCTTTGCCAGTCTCACTTTAAAAATATTTCCTCGCGCCAACCAATCACAGCTCTACACACGATCGACGCTGCCACGTCAAGTGAGACGGGAGTGAATGAAGTGGCACTATTTCGGCATTTTGTAGAGTTTCGTCTTCGGAGAAGGCTTGTGAAGTGCCGTATTTTTCAATATGAGAGTAATCCTATTTACGGCGATAGCCCTTTTGGGCGCCGCTTTGGCTGATGAAGTACCCACCGAAGAAAACGTACTCGTACTGAGCAAATCCAATTTTGACGATGTTGTCTCATCAAATAACTTCGTATTAGTGGAATTCTGTAAGTTCTTATTGTTAACTATTATTCTTTTGCCTTTTCTTCACTGTAGTTTTCAATATTTAGCCCTTTGTTATTCATTATTGCATTGAAATGTGAATGACACGTCAGTCGGCATGGTTGCGCGCGTGCCGGCACCGGGCACGTATTGCATGCCTTTGTGAATCATATCTACTATTTGCAGATGCGCCATGGTGCGGTCACTGCAAGTCCCTCGCTCCGGAGTACGCCAAGGCCGCCACCAAGCTGGCTGAGGAAGAGTCTCCCATCAAACTGGCCAAGGTTGATGCCACGCAAGAACAAGAGCTAGCTGAAAGCTATGGCGTCAGGGGATACCCGACGCTTAAATTCTTCAAGAACGGCAGCCCTATTGATTATTCCGGTATGTTTATTTAAGAATTACAAGAACTTTCGCTTTTGTAACTAATGTTTTCTAAACTTTTCATGGTTCATTCATAAAAGTTATAAATATTTTTTGATTAGAATTTGCTATGCCTCATTCAGTTTCAATTTATGTAATTTCAGTGTACTTACATCATTTTTATTGCATTGATAAAACAATAGTTGAGTGCTTTATTAAATTCCGTTAGCTACTGACAATGAACTAATCAAACATTTTACTTACTTACTTTCTCTAAGGTGGTCGTCAAGGTGATGACATCATCAACTGGCTGAAGAAGAAGACTGGACCTCCAGCCCTTGAGGTCTCCTCCGCTGAGCAAGCCAAGGAACTCATTGCGGCTAACAATGTCATCAGCTTTGGTTTCTTCTCTGACCAGAGCTCTGCTAAGGCTAAGGCATTCCTCGAAGTTGCCAGCAGTGTTGACGACCAGGTCTTCGCTGTTGTCTCTGACGAGAAAGTCATTGCTGAGCTGGATGCTGAAGATGAGGATGTTGTTCTCTTCAAGAACGTAAGTACACATCATTTACTATAATTTCCTTATTTGTTTTGCCTTTTTATAATAAAGTAGGAATTAAGTCTACAAACTATAGATCAGTTGTTTTTTGGTTGTTACTACACTGTTTAAGATTAATAAATAGGTACATTTAATAATCTTATCACAGTTTTTGTGCATACCATTAACATGTTCTATTTTTTTGTCTTCTAAATGAAGACTAAAAAATAGCACATCTATTGTTCAACATGAATGCATATTATTATTAAATCCTATTCTGCATTTAAGCTACATAATATCTGACATAATGAGTAGCTGATAAAACATATGTACACATGTACACATTTAGCAGATAATAAGTTTGTTGGCCTCAAAGGAGGCAGATAAATAAAATGAAGCTGCATCCAATTCTCCACTCTTGTACATATAACTGTGTCAGTGACACACTTATCATTTATCTTCTTACTTTGATTTTAATTTCCCCTTTTAAATGATTAAAATCTTTATATTTTTGGAGATAAGGCAGTTTAAGAATATGTTACAGATAAGGCGGATAAGGTTTTTAACTTTTATAATAAGACATAAATTGTTTGTTGTCATATCTTTTTGGATTTTATAATAGTTTTCCTATCCCTAATCAATACAATTATCTTGTTGTTTTAGTTAGTTGATTATAATAATAACACTATAGCCATAATAAGGTTCTTTTAAAACTGATAAACAAAATAATTTATTGTAACAAATAGAAAATTACATTTAAACGTGTTTGGAGCCTCCTTTTAAGCAAACAATGCCTGTATTAGAAGGCTCCGCTCTTTCACATCATTGTTGTACACTTATACTAACTAGAGTTTATATAGTGTACTGTGACCTTTATTCTAACAAAAGACCCGCTTAAAACAAACAAATATTCAATCATTTTCCTTATTTATTGTATTGTCAGTTTCCCCACAGTCTTGACATTGGCTCTCTAAATAACAAGCACAAACGCAAAGATCATTGTATTGGGAGCCATCTTTTTTATTGGGAAAATTGTAAATTAAGAAGTAAAATTGTTAGCTATTTTACTTCTTTGTAATATTATAGTTAAGATTAAGATATTATCTGAAACTACTCTCTTGTAGATGAAAAATTACTACCTATATTTTTTTTGCCAAAAAACTTATTCCCTAATTTCGCCATCAGTTCGAGGAGCCCCGCGTCAAGTTCGTAGGCGAGAAATTCGACGAGGACATTTTCAAGACCTGGGTGTTCGTGCAGAGCATGCCTACCATTGTTGAGTTCTCCCACGAGACTGCCTCCAAGATCTTCGGCGGACAGATCAAATACCACCTTCTCTTGTTCCTATCCAAGGTAAGAATAACTGAAAATAACTGGAATATTTATTTTTCTTGAAATGGTTAGTGGCTTTTTAGTTGCTCTTTTTTAGAGTTTCAACGAATTTAATTTTTAATAGTTATCATCAACTTTAAGCCAGGATTTAATAGTTAATTTTGTGTCTAAACTGTTATAGGGTTAATCCACATTGTTTTGGTATCTATAGTCACTTAATTTCACAGTACATAAGCAAGGAACAAACCTATTTATTTAACTCTAGAATTATGTGAATCTCCTGACATTAAAATTCGTAGGAAAACAAGATATCGTAGACAGCTATTATTACTCAGCAAAACCTGTTTTTAACGAGTTACTGAAGTAGACCTCCACATGTAAGGGGCAAACATTGTTGATTCGTATGTAGTGGCATATCGTTCGAAGAATAAAATTATCGGTGTCTTTTTGCAATGCAACTGTACGTCTTAATCTCGAAAGTGGTTAGACAAGAAATCGGCGAGATGTGGGTACGGACTTTCACGAACGTGGGTACCTACGTATAGTGAAGAGATTTGAGCCGGTGACTCGCCGGCGTGAACTTTCACGTTTCATTACTAGACAATCGGTCATGCGCATCGGTTAATGAACCTTTTTACACATTTTACTATTAAGGCGCTGACAAGACCCAATTGACCAAAATAGGCTTCCCTTATGAAAAAAAATTGCCAAATCTGTATCGTTTGTGGTAACGGAAAAAATATATGTTATTTTTGAACATATTTCCCAGAACTTGGTTGTAACCAAAACACGTTTTGAAAAAAAAATCTCGATACAAACTAACGTTAAACTAACCTCTTACCTTGAGTTTTAATCCAAAATATCTGCATTAAATATCAACATACGTTACGTATTTAATTAATAACAAGAACGTCATATTTGAATGCAGAACTTAGTTGTTTTTAATTTTTGATAACTCAACTCAATTTTCAGTAAATTGATAATTGCTTCATATTTTGCAATCATTTACAAGCGTTGTGTCATCGCGCTTGTCTTTCTTTTCTATGCAATCTGACAGTGACCGCGGTTTAGGTGTTGTCAGCGTCTTAAATGTCTGCATCTGCTGAGTCGAATCACAACAAAAAAATATGTAATTTAGAACAGATCTGTTTTACGATTTACTAAAATGCATAAATTCGAGTTATTAATAAAATAATGTCTCTTTATGCATCCTGTTAACGGTACCTCCTTTTATTAATGCTAAAATCATCGAGTAAAACGAGACGGTAGTTAAAGGCATCCTAATAGCTAAATACATACGACGACACATCGACAAACACTGTAAAGTGCAACGACCTCGTGGTCAATGACCTTTGCTTGGTGACTGCGTGGACTTGTTATACAGATTCTGATGAGTATTTTGTTTGTAGAAAAATGGCGACTTTGACAAGTACACCGAGGAACTCAAGCCCGTTGCTAAGAACTACCGCGACCGTGTCATGTCTGTTGCCATTGATGCCGATGAGGATGAACACCAGAGGTACAGTATTTATGCCTACTATGTTTTTTTTAGGTAAAGGGTATCTTTATGATTCGGTCTATTCAGGATCGTGTTCTAAAGGCCTATGTCGAGCAATGGACCACGTCTTCGCTGATACAATAATGATAACATTTTCTTAATGAAAAGTAAAAGTTATACATCTTGCTACAAATACCCCGAAGTAGAGTAGTTCCATAAAATTTACCTACTTCACGTTATCCTTCACGCGAAGTTTCGAAGACTTGTAGATATATATTAAACTGAATAGAGAGTAGAAAAAAAAAGTATATTGGCTCGAATACAGTTTCAGCCGTCTGTTTAAAGAATTAAGTCGGCGTTTACCCGCTTTTTTCCGCCATTCCGATAGCCCATCTCGCTCAATCATAGCCATTTCACCTTCGTAATGACTAAACCATAATATTATTATTACAAATCAGTGGTATTTGTGGTCACTACTCTAAATACTAGTAGGTGTTTATAATCAAACCATACTTCATTTACACACAAATGCATCAAATTCTCATGCTCTCTATAGTAAACATTGATAATGCAGGAGTTAATGTATTCAATTATCTTAGTTATTTTCATGATGCTAAAACAGCAGTTTATCGTATTTACCAATCCATTAAGCGGTAAAACATCTCAACTGTAAAGATTAATAGGTCAACGACATTATAACGCTTATTAAGGTTAAAAAATCCGTAGTACTTGTTCAGCTCTCAAGGTGAAGGTTACTAAAGCGAGCACGATTTCTAGGCTAAATTAAAAAAAAAATCGCTAAGTTTGTAGCACGCAATAGTTAAAATGTATTGTTGTAATGTATCATTCTATCATGTCTAAATAGTTTATTGCAATAGCGGCGGTAAAGAATGAGGCCAATAGGCTCGCCCTGTATTACAATGGGACTTAAACATAACTGGCGAAATGTGGGTGTACCTACTATAGGTACATCTCTGCTTAAATGTGATATACAGAGTAATATAAAAATGTAGAATAGGGGATTCTTTCCGTCCGACTTTCCGATTGTATTTTTGTAACACCAAGACCCCATATTTTCTTTATTGATTTAGGATCTCCAACAAAAGATGTACACAATACATGACACATAAATAAAGGGCAATATCAGGAATTAAGTAGGTGTAGGTACTCCTTCACTTATAAGAGACCACAGCATGCACAATCCCTTCAATTATTGACCCGATTTGCGTCTTCCACCAGAAAATTAATTGTAACTTTGATTTGATTTGAATTAAAATACTTCGAAAGAAGCCAACCCCACGCGCCACCCTCCGGTAAACGTGTTTCATACAGTGGTTTTAAATGTCACGGACGGCCAAGGCGGCCATATTTCTTTCTACTTTATAAAGTTGTTGGAAAGATGTAATTACGGGCCAATATAGGGTACAGCTGCTTGTGTTAATTGGGTACCTCTCACCTATTAAAATACCTTCGGCGTCAGTAGATAATACGTATCCCTAAAAGTGTAGATGCAGATATAATACTTATCCCTCGAAATGTAGATGCAGATAGAATACGTTCCCTCGAAGTGTAGATGCAGATAGAATACGTATCCCTCGAAGTGTAGATGCAGATAGAATACGTTCCCTCGAAGTGTAGATGCAGATAGAATACGTATCCCTCGAAGTGTAGATGTAGATAGAATACGTATCCCTCGAAGTCTAGATGCAGATAGAATACGTTCCCTCGAAGTGTAGATGCAGATAGAATACGTATCCCTCGAAGTGTAGATGCAGATAGAATACGAGTCCTTCCTAGCATAGATGCAGATAGAATACGAATCGTTCGAAGTGTAGATGCAGATAGAATACGAATCCTTCGAAGTGTAGATGTAGACAGAATACGAATCCTTAGAAGCATTGATGCAAATATAATACGTATCCCTCGAAGTGTAGATGCAGATAGAATACGAATCCTTCGAAGCATAGATGCAGATAGAATACGAATCCTTCGAAGTGTAGATGCAGATAGAATACGTATCCCTCGAAGTATAGATGCAGATAGAATACTTATCCCTCACAGTGTAGATGCAGATAGAATACGTATCCCTCGAAGTGTAGATGCAAATAGAATACTTATTCCTCACAGTGTAGATGCAGATAGAATACTTATCCCTCTTTTCTCGTACACCCACGAGCTTTATGGGAATAGCTCATCCCGTGCGAACAATATTAGACAGTCAGCAAGATTGCTAACGAAGCTGGCCGTTCAAGGTTCACCCCACGTCTAATTAAGTATATCACCACTCGCGAAGGCTATTTTCATGAACCCCAAGGAATAGATACCAAGCCATTAAAATTTCCGTAACTAAATTATTAAATGTTTCTTTTTTTCTCTCTAGAATCCTGGAGTTCTTCGGCATGAAGAAGGAAGAGATCCCCTCTGCCCGTTTGATCGCCCTGGAACAGGACATGGCCAAATACAAGCCTGCCACCGACGAACTTTCCGCTAACGCCATTGAAGTAAGTCTTTATCGCATTTAATCAAGTTATAAACGAGTATTTTCCTGCTATATTTCAATAATAGTGTGTCAAATATGACGTTATTCTTAATTAAAGAAGTTTCGCATTCTAATGCTTTTATAAAGATTTAGTAATTATCTGCCATTTTAATATGTCATTTCGTACAGTCAGTGCTCTACATAACCCGACCCTTTCCCCCTCTTCTTCTTTCTGAGAGGGGTCAGATAATGCAGAGCACTGACCGTACTTAATACTCTTATGTAATCGTGTAATCATCTCATTTATCCATCCACCCATCTCAATTTATGACAAATTATCAGTAATAGTCATTTGATACATTTGTATTATACTCATAATACTCACTATTATGGCCGACATGTAATATTCAAATCATTGTTATGTCAATTATGTAATCAACCTTATCGATACGTAATATAGTTACAATAGTGGCTATTAACCACCGTCAATTTGCTGGTCAGTGAGTTAACGATACGGTAATTATTTATGTAATGAATTTATTTATATTACATGAATCCTAGCACTTAATGAGCCATAATGTTTGACACATTATTCCCTTTCATGATAATACATATTAGAAGAATCATGTCCAAATAGGGTTATTATTTGACTGTTATTATTTTTATTTGATGTTTCGAAACCTAGAAATAAGTTAAGCCAGAGTAAAAAAAAATTGATTGAGGATCTAAAAAAAAATGGCGAAGCACTACTAGCATCTGAACGTCACATCACAGGAGAGCCATAGCAACTTCGCGCCATTCAGTACAATGATCGTTTTGTGTGACAAGGATAGAAGAATAATTACAAAAGCGTATAATTTCTCAATTTTTTCACTGATTTTGTTTATTTTTCACAAAATGTCATTGTTTAGTAACGTATTTAAAATAAGTATTAATTCATGTATTTCTTTGATAGTAGTCGAATAGGTACCCTATTAAATATATAACATTTTCGGTTACATTCGAGGTGACTCGTACTACATTGCAAATCACATGTTACCATTCCCACTATTCATACAGTTAAAAACAAATGCAGTATGAAACCGCCACGTGATCCCAAATTATACAGTAATATATCGTACTGATCAACCTCGTGTGAACCCTTTTGCTAACGGGATTTGAAATCATTCTCATTTTCATAAAATTCTTTGATACACATTTGCAGTTTGTGAGTTGGGCTTCTCTAAAGTTTGTTTTCTCTATTTTGAAAATCTGCCAATGATTATAAGACTTGGCGGTTTATTGTCATATCATGGCCACAACACACCATGCATTCCAGAACTTTAACATAGTTAATAGTTACCACAGTCACGAAAATCATGCGACTACGCTATTAACAGGTTGCCATTATGTCTGAAAATTGTACACAATCATACAAATACATATGCGCATAGTAGAGACGTGACAAGGTAATACTAGGCGTAACGATTAATTATGCAATTAGATTACAACACAATATGCGTTTCTAGTACTTGCTCGGTGTAGGTAGGACTTTCGACTTGTTGTAGGCGTTTTTACTTAAGAAATTAATATTCAATTATGTTGTGTACCCAACATTATGCATCTGTGAATTAGTTTCAAAGTAATCTTAATAATTTCTTGTAATAAACTAAACCTGCATAAATACCGATGCTATTAATCATAAAACTTGTTTAGCTACACACGTAAAAACTCCATAACATCAATTATAACAGTTTCGATATTATTAGAGCTAAGAAACCGTTATTTATACCGTTAACCAATACGTTAAAGTTGAGCGAGAACGCGCACTTGTCTTAATCGTTACAAAAGGCTTTTCGTTTTCAAGACTTTCACTTAGAAAAGATTTCTTAGTCTACCTCAGCCCTCATATCCGAAGCAACGATATTATTCTAGCTAGGATAACACTACAGCCTATTTATTATAAGATTAGTCTAAGAGAGCAAGACACTTACACATCTCACATAACCTTGCAACTGTTGTCAAAGATTGCAAAATTATGCATCAACAGCCCCATTCAGTATCCACTATTCAGAAAGTTACTATGTATTTGTTTCCTTACAACGCCTACAAGACTCATCAACACCCTTGTGTTACCTTCACTAAATACATGATATTAACCTTCTGCTACTTCTTCCTAGGAATTTGTGCAGTCATTCTTCGCCGGTACCTTGAAACAGCACCTGTTGAGCGAGGACCTCCCCTCCGACTGGTCCGCCAAGCCCGTCAAGACTCTGGTCGCCACCAACTTCGACGACGTCGTGTTCGACACCACCAAGAACGTGCTCGTCGAGTTCTATGCCCCATGGTAAGTGATCACCAAAGTATACTACTTAACTAGCGACCCCGCTTCACACGGTTCTTACGACTTGACAAAACATGAAGATTTCTTTATTAAATCTTAAGTTAAATATTAAGAGGCCGACAACACCTAAAGCGCGGTCACTGTCGAACTGCATAGAAAAGAAAGAGAAGCGCGATGACACATCGCTGGTAATTTATTGAAAAATATGAACAAAAAACTATAGATTGTATAAAAAAATGAAACACTATTATGCTTATACGAGTATGTTGCTTGTAGAATAATCTGACAAAAAATCAGAATGATTGCATGTATATTAGTATGGTTTTTAATCGTTAAAAGAATTTTTTAGAGGTATCTTCGTGATTTTTTTCTATCGTATCAAATTAGTTGTATTACGTTTTAAACACACTGGTGCCGATTCCCTTGTTCACAAACTAAACAAAATTTAAGTTCAGTGCATCTTTTTCTACCTATTTCATTAAGAAAAGGATAGAAGATAAATTTTAGTTTAGTCCTGTCAAATTAATCAGCGCTTGACGTAAATTGACGTAATTTTTGAAGGCAAGCTTTTAATTACGTCTAAACTTGTATGGAGTAGTGACAGACACTGGTTAATTTGACAGGACTAAACTAAAATTTATCTTCGGTCATTTTCTTAATGAAATAGAAAGATAAAGATGCACTGAACTTAAATTTTGTTTAGTTTGTGAACAAGGGAATCGGCACCACTATCTACCTAGCATATATCCTTAAGAATATCATATATTTTTCTGATTTTGTTTACTGCAGTGGATCATATACTTTTAGGCATTATAAAACTTACAAAATTTGCGTTTAGGTCCTGTAGTCCCCTTAATGTATTATGTGTATTTAACATATACATATATATAAACCTTGCGGAATAGATTATTTAAATCATGTTGAACCGCATCAAAATTAGTTGCGCAGTTTATAAGAACAATGCGGTCACACAGACAGACACAGATAGCGAACAATTTATAATATGTATAGATGCGCTTACTCTTGACCGTAATCTCGATCCTGATGAAAGCGATGGAAGAGGTCTACGATGGAAAGAGCGTGCCCAGGAGATGCCTATTCATAGTTTTAATTAATGTGATGTGGTTGCCTTAATTTAGTCACTGCAGCCGACTTGCATATAGTAATTGTTGGCGTTTTTGCGTGTTTTCCTCATGGGTCATGGTTTTCCCCACCGGGAGGAAGGTGAAAATATTAAAGCAGGTGAAATTCCCTGTTTCCTCGCAATGTATGTTTATTTCTCAGCTCCCACTGGGTGTTATTAAAAAATCAGCCAGTAATGCGAAGTAGTAATACTTTGTACTATACGTGATTGGAAATTGACGTGTAAATAGGACAATACACGTCAGATACTTCTAAAACTTATTATGTACGTTCAAAGTGTTTCTTTTTCGCGTGTCGATGCAGATAAAATTTACACGTAGTTAGATATCAAGACAATCTTGATTATCGCGATTGATTACGATTAGATGATACCCTTTCCTAATGAATATGACCCATGTATTACGCCTATTTACTTCATATAATATAGGTAACTTGTTCAGGTTACTTACCAGTTTAAATATGAAGCATGTGTGCAAATAATCAAGAGTAAATTAAACACAAAGATATTTGTTTAAGTGTACACAATTAAAATTATACCTATTTAAAAGCAAACAAAACATTTCAAAGTTATTGCATCATCTTTGAGAATTATGTAAAAAAAAGAATATGGCCCCATGTATCTCGTACTAGTGAACACATTCCTTTGTTTTATCAAGTGTTACCCGCTGTGCAATACAAACATAATATCTTTATCAACGTCATAACACCATTAGGTTACTTGTTCGACCTGTTTCTAGGTCGAGTTCAAGTCTCGACACTATTATTTGAGAATGTCGCCGACATTGCCTCATTTTTGTCGTAGTATCGTATAATTTGCGCAAGTGTTTGCGACTCGTTAGTTCGCATTCAGTGGGTCGTAATTAATTCGCTTGTGTCAAACGTCATTGTTAGCTGTTCAACGACTTAGAAATTGAGCATTTGCTCCATTATGTAAATTTTCTCAGAGGTTGACATGTTGCTAACCTGAATGTTAACTATTTTTATCGCGTCGAGATTAATAAATGTTGCATTGTGGCAAACAGCAGAGTTGAATGCTTAAGCTTGTCTCAAAATATAAAACAAAAAGTAATTCAACTTACAAAATATCTGCACTAAACCAACCAAACATAGATTTACAAAACTATAAGACAACAAGACCCATTAGCCCATTACTAATATACACTCTTCTTCGTCGTTCCCTCAATGCTGAGGATCGCGACCACATACGACGCGTCTCCAAGCTATGTGGTATTCTACAGTGTGGACTGCCCGGTACATGCTACTTCCAACAGCCTTCTTGATCGCGTCTGATCATCTTGCCGGTGCCCTGCCTTGGGCGCGTTTTCCTTCAACCCGGCCAAGTATCATAAGATTCATAAACCTTTCCAAACAATACTTAGATGAACGCTTGTCCGAGAAAGCTGAGGTCACGTGGCATATTGTAGATAGCCGCTTGGTGATGTTGAGTTCCTTCAGTATGGATTCATATACATATAATAAACAATACATACATAAATCAGCCTATAATGTTCCCACTGCTGGGACACAGGCCTCTCGGTGAGTGGGAGTGGGCCGTAGTTCCCACGCGGGCCCGGTGCGGGTTGGTACACGTCACATGTCTTCGAATTTTTGGTGAGGACATGCCGGTTTCCGCACGATGTTTTCCACTGCTCTCAAAAAGTTATAATTTACACAATGTAAAACGCCTACCTGGGTTCGAACCTACGACCTACAACTCGTAAGTCGCGGCCGTTACCACTGGGCCACCACTGCTCTCTAATAAACAACATTAATATCTCTGCAAATATCTCATAATCATTTTCCATCAACAGGTGCGGCCACTGCAAACAGCTGGTCCCTATCTACGACAAGCTGGGAGAACACTTCGAGAAGGACGATGATATCGTCATCGCCAAGATGGACGCCACCGCCAACGAGCTCGAGCACACCAAGATTACCTCCTTCCCCACCATCAAACTGTATACTAAGGATAACCAGGTCAGTACACGAAACAATTATATACAAAGAGATTCAATAGTTCTAGGTATTTATGTTGGATCCGCAGCTGTAGCTCGCGGTGCAAACTTCTTACGTTTTTTGCTATGTGCAAGTCAGTGTGAGGTTATATCATGATTAAAATATGATTCGCGACTATAACTATGAAGAAAATATCGACGGCTAAGTATCAATATATAATAACTACAAAAACATTATTTTACAGGAGGCGAAAAAACGTTTAATTTCTATAGTTTTTGAACATTTGAATCATTAGTTAATTATATAGTAAAATAGTTGGGAACGCTTGCGATGGGGATAGTGATTTCAATCAAATATTTCAGGTTAGGGAGATAAATGTAAATTGAAGTTATTGTTTCAAATTTAACTGATGTTTTTGTAGTTATTATATATTGATACTTAACCGTCGATATGTATTTACAGAATTATAATCATTAATACATCTGTCTAAGTTAGATGTATTTCATTGACTGACCTGCAAATAGCAAAAAACGTAAGAAAATTTATTGTTTATTTGTTATGTACATAATAAGAGTCGAGTTAAGGAGGAGTTACCAACAAATTACTTACAATTTTGATATCAAACTATTTATTAGTGGCTTTTGTGGACAGGATTTTAATTCAGACTTGTTACAGTTGTAATAGCAAACATGTCATTTGTTTTAAATAGGTTCTTATTTTTATTATTTTATTAACATTTTACATAGATTCTTTTGTATTTTGTGAATGTGAGAACTCTGTAGGATCGACTAGATTTGTAGACCATTTATTTTTTGTTAAGTACCTTGTACTTCATGACAGGCCTACACTGTCCTCCCATACCTATTAACACTGTAATTTGAAAACATTGCAAAAGCCAATTATTTTTAAAAGAGTAACCGTGGAGTTTCTTGCCAGCTCTTCTCCATAGGAAACAACCAATTGGAGCCGAGCACCTAGCTTCTGACGTTTCATATATATTATACAAAATCATCATTATATACAACTATATGTACATATTGACATTGATGAATATTATAAGCAAAATTAAGTGAATATTTATGTACCTTGAAAAGTATTATATTACTTTAATTATTGTGAATGTGAGCACTATGTGGGTCATTTTTATTTATTTCTTGTTGTTTTTTTTTCTCTTAGTTTTAATGATGGTCTGGCATTTTGAGTTCTTTATGCGGCCAACCCAATTGTCCTTTCCTAGGTATTGTTCGTCGAGTCGTTGAGCTCGTTAAGTTTTGAGTTGAACTACACGATTACTGACAAATGCTTGCACTGACTGGACAGGTCCACTCAAATTTGTGTGGTTCTTTCCTCAAAATACCATTTCAGACATAGATCTACATGGTCCTCACATGATCTGACCAAGATTATGTCTGGACTTTAAAAGAGACTTTGACCCCCCTTGAGTTTGTTTCGCCATTTCTTCTCAGGGGTAGTCAGATAGGAAATGTCGACTCCATCTAGCTTATTTTTTAATATGACGTGATTCTCATATCCTATTTACAGAATAAACAATTTCATTTCATAAGTGCCATGTAGGTTTATGTGAAATAAATTATTTTGATTTTGAATTATCTAGGCAGTCGGGCGTATATTAAGTACGTATAAAAATCGAACTGAATCAAAGCATTGGCGAACAGTATAGTTCTGTGCAGTATCATTATAGTGCTATAGTGGATATTAATAGTCTTAGTGAATTCAATCGTGGTTAATACACATTTAACGGCCTCGTTTTATTGCAATGAGTTCACGCCTCTCGATTTAAGTAAGCAATGTTTATAATACTTGCTTTCTTTAATGTGTTTCTAGCGTGACTAAGTCATTAATACGCCACAGTTACTTATTCTTTATTAGGCCTTTGTTGCTGGACCCATTATTCTTATCAAAAGGTGTTTTTTGTTGCCAACAATAGAATAAAATGGTCTATCACATCTCATCTCTCTTACATTCAATGTGGCTTTCGAGGGAATACCGTTACGTACATCAAACAAATTGTATACTTGTCCTAAGCAAATCACTAGACTGAAGATATTACTGTTCCCAAGAAACCTCCAGTAGATAACTTTGCCTTTTTTAAATCACGATAAATGTCCTTTATCATAAGTAATTTAATTGCCAGTTGAATGCAATACACCAAAGGACTTTATGAGAAGCAAACGCCCAGTAACCTCATTACTAGTTTCTAGGCAATAAAATTGGTCGTGTATAAAGACGCAGAACATCGTACTCATGGTGCACTGGCCGATTACCCTCCCATATACGTGGCCACTACTGAAAACTTGTTTCTGATCTCTGTCACTATAATTGCTAACGATTACTTTCCATTGTCCAGGTGAAAGACTACAACGGTGAAAGAACGCTGGCAGCCATGACCAAGTTCGTAGAGACCGACGGTGAAGGCGCTGAGCCCACACCAAGCGTGGTAAGTTATCAATACTTCTGTGATTTATACATCAATCTGCGTATCTTTGAACAATCAGGCTGCATGAGGTTTATCATACCATGACCCCATCCGAGTATTTTAAAGATGAAAAGGATGGTCTTATGTTGAAAGAGTCAAGCTATGTCTTTTCCCAAGTGGAGTAATGTGCCTACATTACTCCTGTTGGCTGAGTATAATTATGTAGGGATGCCACCAATGATACTAATATTTATTTTTACTTGACTAGTAAATGACAGTAATTACTGAAAACTATAGTACGAACTGCGTGAGAGCTAGAATTTCCCTCAGGAATTCTAGAGATTAGATAATAATCTATTAGAAGCTTCTCAAGACCGTTAGCAACAATAAATATTTTTTTATTTTTCGAAGAAATCGTAACCAATATTTCGATAACGTGCTTATCACCGTAGCGAGTTGCTCTTGAACCATTTTTTAAGCGCTAAGACTAAAAAACATTTTAATTAAGTTTCATTCTGATTCGATATAGTCTCTAATTTACTTATTTCATTAGTTTCTTAGAGAATAATATAATATTAATTGTGTGTTACCACGTGGTAATGAATAAATGAACACGTCACACAAAAACCACGTGGTTTTGAGCCACGTCGTTGTAACTTAGCTTACGTGTCGTTGTATGATAACCTGTACCGTTTATCTCTCGGAAGTCATCTCAAATAATAGCTATCACTAAAACATTGCTTATCATAAAGATAAGAAATTAAAGTATTACTTATGCAAACGATTGTTACCTATTTATTTCTGAATATTATATTTAGATGTTTATTTAATGAAATACGATACATAATAATCTACAACTACAGTACTGTCGAATTATTAATGAATTTTCTAATGAAACAAGCTCGTTTATTCATCGCGATTTTTTGCAATCGACGTCAGTTCGTCTGCCGCATCCACATAGGAAAGTCTAGGTAGCGCTGCTCCATCGTCGAAGCTGAATTGATTCATATTATTTAGTTTGTGTCCCCAAACTAAGTTGGGGCTTTTTAACCGACTTCAAAAAAGTAGGTTATATATATTTAGTTTTTGTAAAGGTCCTTTCTTAGCCTTATCAGAAAACACTAATTTGGATAAGATTTTTTATTGAGGTTTTGTGGAATAAGAAACGATAGTTGATTGTATATTAATTATATTATTTTCTATCTTTGCAGACCGATGACGACGAAGAAGACGAGCTGCCATCCAGGGACGAGTTATAAGCGCTCGCAGCCAGTACACTCTCATGAGACTTCCATAGTATAGTACTGTATAGATTATAATTATTTACTTTTATACTTAAACTAACACGTTTGCATTTCTCTTGCTAGACTGTTGACTTGTTCTCTAAATTGTGTTAAGGGTTGTACTTGAACGAATTAAGTTAAGTTGTACGCATTGTTTGATATTTTATAATGTAATACTCTGTTTGTTCGTCACGTAGCGTCAGAGCGACCGGATCTCGTGCAAGGGCCCATTAAAATTTAATTTATTTTCTAAACGCATAATTTATTTTGCATAAACAGCAGCATAACTTAGTTTATGTATAATAACTAATGTATTTATAATTTCTGTATCATAATGGTATAATGTTTTCACATTCCTTAGTACAAGTTTTAGTTACGAACAAGTGTTGTTAACGCATTGGCGATATTTTTATATTTTACTTGTACATTTATTCATCACAAAAGATAGAATTACTTAAGGCCGGACTTTTAACCATTAAGTTGTATTTTTCTAGCGTTTTTTTTTTATTAAAATTGTGACGTTGAATAGTTCAATCATAAGTACTTGCATTCTCAAATGTATTTAGTGCTATTTTCATAATTATAATTAGTAAAGATCTTGAAAATGTAATTTTCTACGGATATTTGGTAATTCTGTCTATACATGTAAATATTCATAATTGTATTGGCCAAATCTGCAATTATGTATCTATTGTGGATACAGAAATTGATAAATAAACAAAATTAAAACTTATTCTTGATTTTCATTTAAGCTGTGGTCTGTTAAACTGTGATTGATTAATAAACTTCCATACAGCCTTCCACTTTTTTTATATGAGTAGGATATTACTGCATAAATGATGAAGCACTGTTCCGACACACGTGGGTTGCGGTGGCGGATAATAACGCCACCGTTACCGCATGGACCGAGTGACCATCTGGTTCCGTACCAAAATGATAACAAAAAGATACTTTCGGCTGTCTTTGTGCGAGGTTGCTTAGCGGTGAATCGTATTTACTTTTTTAGTAGTCAATCTTCTGCTTAAAAAATATATTAAATTTATTAATTCACTAACAGACAACGACTAAACCGCTGGGTTTAAAACCATGTAATTTTGCACAAGAGTTCCTTTTTGAACAGAAGGATTTTTGAACATTCATCTCATCCCCTGAAGGTGTTAAATAGGGGATGGAAGTTTGTAATTTTTGCCGATGGGAAATTCCATTGGGAACATGGCTCGTATCAATACTAAAACAGCAGCGCACCATGCCTTATGCATTAGAAAACCTGGTTTCAGAGTAGCTTATCAAATTTTTTGCAAAGGTCACGGACTAGGTCAATGAGAAGTCGTCATTATAAGAATTAATCTGGTGACAAACATCCCGACGATAAAAAAGTCATTATTTTTGACCTAGGAGGCTTCCCAAGTCAAAAATAATGTAATTAAAACTAGTCTTAATTTTGAGATTGTGTTTGCGAAAAACTCTAAAAAAGGGATTGCTATCCATCAATTAACCCATTATCACGACATTTGAAAAGAGTATGCTTAGATGGTTTGGTCATGTTGAGAGGATGAATGAAAGGCGACTAACATAAGGTATTTACAAGGCAGATGTGAGTGGAAACGCCGGAAAGACGCCCCAGAAAGACATAGTGACCACATTGGTAATGTTCTTCAAAAAGGTCAGGTGCGTAGTACTCGCACCCGGCGTGCATGTATGACGAGCTGTATGAACGTAAACGAAGCAAACATACTCCTTGTATGTAAAGAGCGGAGCAGGTGGCGTTCTATAGTTTCTGCCTACCCCCATGGGAAGAAGGCGTGAGTTTATGTATGTATCACATTTTGCAAAATTCAGTTGTCGAATATAAATAAAAAAATAATAAGAGAAAGGTCACGGCCAATGTTAATTATAGGCCATCACATCCAAGGGGGAGATTTAATTTTAATTATCTTTGATGCAGGACAAAACAAGGTTAGCCGATTACCTACTAAATAGTGTTTAATTGACAGAAACAGAACACGGTTTTGGTGGACATGTACCGTGCTACAAAAGCGTGGTTATTTCACGCAACCGGTGTCTCGAATTGAACACAGAAAACCTTCACGCAGCGGTGGTTTTTTTTTTTGGTGGGATATTTTCAAATAACTTCTACCGCTGTGGGCGGAGCGGGAGGGTGTCAGACTCTTACTGACTCAAACCCACGCTTATTCCTACCGTTGCCTGTGTTGTCAGGGGCCTCGGTAACCCCTTCAAACTTCCACACGACCCTGGCAGGGCAGTCGTGAAGCTAAGCTACGACAGTGTCTATTTTCACCAGAGCTAAGTGGTGTTGCGGTGCGGATAAGATGTACTATGAAGATGCGCTTTGCGCGTATGTAAAACAAGCTAACCCTTGAACTCGTTGAACCCTTTTCCAGCAAAGCTACACTATGAAAATCAAACGATCCTATTCTTCGATCAATAATTATTAACCGAAGACCCTATTTGTTGATATTATACACATCCATCGAGGAGAGGATGAGGAGGCCTGTTTCCCAGCAGTGGGAACGTTATAAACTGATTGTGCTATATACGTCCATCGCTACGCAGGTTAGCACCATCTCTGGTAGAAAGATTTTCTTCACCTTATGGTACGTTTTCGTCTGTCTGCCACAGTTGCTTATTTCAGAAACTAGGTGCACTTAGGGCCAATTTTGTGTTTTTGACAGATTTTACACACCAACATTTTACATACCGACATTTTACATACCAATATTTTACATACCGTCATTTTACATATCAACATTTTACTTACCAATATTTTACATACCGACATTTTACATACCAACATTTTACATACCAACATTTTACATACCGACATTTTACATACCGTCATTTTACATATCAACATTTTACATACCAATATTTTACATACCAACATTTTACATACCAACATTTTACATACCGACATTTTACATACCCACATTTTACATACCAACATTTTACATACCAACATTTTACATACCGTCATTTTACATATCAACATTTTACATACCAATATTTTACACACCAACTTTTTACATACCGACATTTTACATACCAATATTTTACATACCGACATTTTACATACCAACATTTTACATACCGACATTTTACATACCGTCATTTTACATATCAACATTTTACATACCAATATTTTACATACCAACATTTTACATACCAACATTTTACATACCGACATTTTACATACCCACATTTTACATACCAACATTTTACATACCAACATTTTACATACCGACATTTTACATACCGTCATTTTACATACCCACATTTTACATACCAACATTTTACATACCAACATTTTACATACCGACATTTTACATACCAACATTTTACCAGTCGTTTTACTCATGCAGCTTGTGGGTTAGGTATACACAGAAAGCTTACAACGCTCTGCGCGTGCAGTATAACTATGCGCTGAGGATATTGTTGGGGCATGTTTGCGGAAGCGCGAATATATGACTTTCATGCCGTCATGGATAGTTATTATACTCTTTGCATCATATGCAAACGGTGTGCATCAATCTTGCGGCGATTCAGGGGAGGGGGACGGGGTAGTCCCTAACAGTATTTTAACTACACTGGCGGACAAGGTCGATGGACCATTTACAAGGTTCTGGGCTGGCAGACATGTGCGTGCACATGTTCATGTAGCCAATTAATTTATAATTATTATATTTTTTAAGTTATTGAGTTTACTAACATAGGCTACGTTCATACTAACACTATATATGGATCTAAATGGCTGAAATAAAAACATTGAATTTGAATTTACATACCAACATTTTTCCTAACGAAATTTTCAGACGTCAAATTTATTCAACGGATAAAATAAATCTGACGATTAAAAAATCAGCCCTTAGTGTAAATAATGTTTATCCACTTATTTAGGAGAAGGCCACATCGAGATCCGACCTATATAAAATGAAACACCATCTGTATGGTAATTATTTTATTATCTTAAATACAACGATTACAACATAAAATAACTCTTTTAAATAATTAACATTAAGCTTGTTCTTTTAAATTATCACATTAACACCAAAAGAACATTTAATTGAGACAAATGTGGAATGGCATAGTGTTTTAAACGTTACTTTGGTACAATAAGGGTTAATGTAGGGGTAACTTTTGTTCATAAATATGATGACATATTCTACGTTTTATACAAATCCATTACAAATTATAAATAACTAATAATGGGGATAAAACAATCTGAACTCGAGACTACAGCTTCAGTACAGTCCTTTTCTATACATATATTTCTTCAAACAACGGCTATAGGTATTCACATCATAGTTTTCTTCGCAAATTCATAAGATATTAACGAACACAGCTGAGTTCAAGTTCATACATGATTATAAATACATATATAAACACGTCACCTTTATTTTATCTGTGCGGAATCCATTTTCGACAATCTCAATTGTTAGAAGAATCGTTATACATAAAATACTCGATTTCATTAAATCCATTTTTATCTTCTACTCCTTATAATTTCAATAACCAACAGAACAAATCAAAATGCAGTACGACAGGTACTAAATTAATATACAAATACATGTTCTTGATTTACTCTCAGTAATCATTAAATCTAGTAAAAAAAAGTACCACGTTATACTATATAAAACAATATTATATATCACAATCTCGACCCTTCGACGATCACTTTTCAGAACTTCAATACTATAATATCGTAATAAATAATTACATGCACTTAATTAATAATTTCGAACGCCAGTGGTCTTGTATTAAATGCTCCCGTGGTCTAGTGAAGTCTACATAAGTTATATATTAAAGAAATCTACCATAATCTAGAGTAATACATAGTCAATGATGCGCCGTAGTCATGTACTTATCATTGTATATACCACGCTGTTGCAAAATCATTACATATTGAAGTATTTTAAGTTGAAGAAAACAAATATTTCTACGATGGGCTAGAAGTTAGTAATCTCGCCCGAACAATAACGAATATATTAATATTTTTTTCCTTCGCGTAGAATTAGTAAGTAGATGAAATCGAATAGTCAGCTTAAAATATTTCAATTACAACTATATAAGCCAGGCACCAAACGGCATATCGAATACACGTTAATTATTGGCAATATTACGTAAATCATCGCGGTGTATAAATACGAATCGATGCAAAATAACAACACTGACTGAAGATCTAATGGCGACGTACAGCGGTAGTGATGCGCGCGCGCATACAGTTAGCGATTTATCGCCACACATGCAATACTGTGTGGAAATTATAACGCTTCGAAGTGTGCCAAACTAGTGATGTGTCGAGAAATCCATTTGAACAATCGCAATGCACTTAAATAGGGTAAAATATTATGTAGTGTCTATTTTAATTTAGAATATTGATTTGACTGGTTAAATAAATGCGGAAGACTTTCACAAGGCTTGTGCAAATGGTATGATACAAACCCAGCATCCTAAGTTGCAGGTATTAGTAATATGAATTACCTGAAAATTTCAATTAATACAAAGACTGGCTGGCGGCTTTCTCGCGCAATGCGTTAGCATTGCAATTCAGCGAGGAAATGCCGCCAGCATCCTCGGTACAATGCCTCGTGGGCCTTTTTTAGGTTTAACTTAGTTTTAATTTAATTTAGTTAATGTTATCTTGTAATTTGGTTATGTAAATATATTATTTTTTTTCATACAAAGACTTTTAATTGTAACATTCAGGTTATATCGACATGGTACTAAATACTTGAAGCATATCTTTGGATCTGTTTGACGACCGAGATAGATTAAGGGCCAATTTCACTAAACTCTGATAGTTATTTAAACGTTTAGTTAATCATTTTGACTGACTGTTTTCCATAGTACTTACGTTAACAGGACATTTAACACCACAAATCAATAAATGCGTTTAGAGTTAAGCATATTTAAAACATATCTGGTCTTTGTGATGATGACTGATGAATGAATGATTTATATTCCTTTAGCGCTAAAAGTATTTAGTGATTTGTGGTACAAGCGGGCCTTAATAAGTAATAATGGTGAAACCGGCCCCAAGTTGATTGAAGCTGAATCAGATTGACTGTTATGGCTATTGTTCAAGAAATCTAGTGACAATAAACCAGGCGGGTCTATAGTGTGTGTGAGTGAATCAGAGCGCGAACATGGAGTCGTGGTCGTTGTCTTTGTTGATCTGGCGGTGGCGTGGGGTCAGCGCGGCCGGGAGCGGAGGCGCGGGGGCGGGGGCGGGGGCGAGCGCGGGGGCGGGGGCGGGCGCGGCGGGCAGGCTGTCGGCGGCGGCGGCGCGCTCGGCCAGGAACTTGTCGAAGTCGCTGCTGGTGACGCTCTCCTGGGCGCCGCTCGCATCTGATGCAGCGGCCTGCAGGTCACCGTACATATTATTTAAAACTTGTCTATTATTACACGGTGGAAGGAACATCGAAGTGAAAACTTTTACCATGAATTCAGTACATGATAGTAGAAAACCGAGCGCTGAAACTTTTCTTCGGTTTTTTGAAAAACAGATTTTTTTAAATAACCAATAATTTGGTTAGTTTGAAACGCTTGGTGGTCTGAATCCAGGGGCGTGCCGTCCATAGAAGCAATTAGGCCTAGCCTACCCTACCAACAACGCCAAATGCATTTATTTTAACTATGTAATACAACAATACAAAATATTAAAAAAAGTTCAAGTCCTGTTATAACACCTATAGCAACTTGTCGCGCCCGCCGTGTGACGTAACTCACAGTTCGACGGGTCTAGATATACACTATTTATTGGAAGACACTCGGCCAGCCTAAATCCCATTGATAAATTTAAGCCCACTGGTGTATATTTTCGTGTGTATGAACGGCACACACTATTGACTTGGTTTAACTTATGGGCGTAACTACTGCGCTGAAGCTGGCCACCGCGTGCTGTGATTGGCTGTGCGTAAAGTCAAGATTTAATGAATGAAAAGTATTGAAGACCAGGGTTCCCAATTTTTGGAGAATTCCCCGTTATTTCCCCCGGGGAATTTGAGAAACAGACTACACACAGACACGATAGTTTCCTTAGACAATTAAAAAAAACAGGGTGGTATTATCGAATTTATAACTTCCAAAAAAATATAAATTGTAAGGAATAGCAAAAGCCCTATAAAAATAATTAAAAACTTCATATTTTTTTATTTTTCTCCTCATATTTAGGAAATTTCGCTTTGGTTTTTTGGGAAGTTAGGAAAATAAGTTTCGGCAACCCTGGACTGTATTATCCAGCAAAATTTGGTAGTCCCTTTTGTGGAAGAACACGGTATGACAATGATACAATTTTAATTGGTAGTTTTTTATCGACAAATTAGAAATTATAGTTTACTTAGGGAAGCCATATTGTTTCATGTGATGCGCAATTTATATCCGATCTTGAATGTTTTGGTTTTTTATATCTCATTATTATATTTCATTTTTTTACGTAATTCGTTTTAAAACGTAAAGTAGTGTAAATATTACTTGTTGTGTTTATTTTTTTTTTTTATTTATTCTCGTACTCGTCATTTCAATCCTCAAAATTATACAACATATAACTGGCTGTGTGGCTGTATACACACAAATAAATTATTTTGTTTTCCGTGCATTTTGTTTAATACTTCCAGTTTGTAGAGCGACGCTGTGATGTAGCGCGAATTAGTATTTTTTTAAGGTGTCAGTATGCATGGCCTACCCTCCGTGGAGAACCACTGCATGCCACGGTCTGAATCCATGGTTAAAGTTTTCGTTGTCCCTTTCACCACGCATAAGTCGTTTATGTGCTGCAACTTGACCATTTAAGCTAGTGTTAAATTTTCACTACACCACCTCATTTTGCAGTGCACAGCATATTGTATAATTATTTTCCCAAATAAAATAAAAAGTATAATTTTACTCTGTACTTATGATAAAGGCGTGAGTGCACAGTTTTAGCAGCTTATGATAAAATTATATAAAAATCCCTTTAACATGAAAATGGGTCATATATTTACACCATACTTACGTAAAATAAAATAGGAAATGATAAATAAACATAAAACACACCTTCTCCTGAGCTAACCAAGCGGCTATTTCATCGATCTCCCTCTGATCCATACCCGATGGCTGTCGAATGTTCCAGAAACGTTAACATAAAATAATTGTTATATACATAAGACAAAACAAACAATAAAATTATATGGAAAATAAAATTAATAGAAAGAAAATAGTTTTAGGTAAGTAATAGGTAACTTGGAACTACTGAAAATATGATAATTGTATTTAAATCAAAATTAAAAATTATTAAGACGGAATGATACTGTGTCGTATTGTGTCGAGATGACATTATTTTAGTATTATGTATGTCTCGTTCACAGGAAGATTTTACTATTACTTTCGACTATGAATCCTATTTGATTGTGTGTGGATAAAAAATATAGTATCAAAACTTCGATTCGCGGCAATTATAATAAAATAATTAGTAAAGTATAATCATTTAAAAATCAATATAGCTCTCGTAATTATATGCGTTTGAAAGACCAATGATGATGATGGATGTTGCGGATGCAGATTTTTACATCCACGATTGCGAATCTTTGGTGGCTCGATCACATCCGCGGATACGGATCTTTTTTTAAGGGATCCGTCAAAGCAGCAATGCGAAATTCAACATTTCTTACTTATTTTGCAAATTGCAGCGCAGTTTCGTTGTATATTGATCATAATTCAATTCGCGGCAATTATAATAAAATAATTACTAAATTGTAATCATTTAAAAATCAATATAGCTCTCGAAATTATGTGTTTGATGGATATAAGACTATTTCATGAAATGTGACAATTCAGAGCTTTATTGATGATTCATTTCCATTTGGTTGATTATGATTTTACATAAATACACCTTTTTCTACCACATCTGCATCCGCATGAGCTCCGCATTGAATAATGCGGATGCGGGAGCTCCACAATTGCGGATGCGGATGCAAATATCCGCAACATCCCTGACTTTAACCACTTATTTTTATTAAATAAAAAAAAAACAAATAAATAAAACATTTTTTGGACCGAACATTTGAACAACATCCTCATCATTTTTTTTATAATAAGTAAATGCGTAATTAAGCGCAACCAGGAGTGAGGGAGCTGAAGTATTTAAATAGTCTCCCTCACTTTCACACACCAAAACAGTAAAAAAACAATTTAATTAGTTAGTAAATAAAAAATGAATTGAATCACACTAAACATCACATCGACATAACACGACACAGTATAAAAACTCAAAGCTAACGGTAAATGTGGCACAACGAGTTATAGAAAAAGTTCGGCTTTGTAGAGCGTTTTCTCTGTCATACCTGTGACAGTCTCTCTCTAAAGCTCGATGTGTCACATTAACGGTCGGGTACTGTACAGTACAGTTACAGTATTTTTATCTCACGACGCGACGCGCGCTTGACTTCTGGTTACCAAGTGTACAAATACGCTGTGAATGTCTGCGCTTACACACACATTCACAGCGTGTAACCACACGATAATCACAAGTAAAGCACGCGTTACGTGGTAAGATAAAAATACTGTACAGTTACATCTAGTTTTAGAAAATGATCGCCATTGTAGAGCGTCGTCTCTGTCACTCGTAGAACCAGTTTCTCGAACGAAAATTATATTCTTTCGAGAAGTTGGCCCATAGTCTCATACTCTATGGTTCTCTTTCTAAAGCTGGATGTGTCATATTATCGGCTTGGTATATTGAGTGGTGTACGTACCAGAGGTTGTCCTTGTGTGGCTCGCTGGCTGGCAGCTGACGCAAGCCCGGTCGATGCCTGTTCCTCCATGTTGTCTGCGTAACTGCTACCGCTGTAATTGAAGTTAGAGACTTCCATTAAACCTGTTTTTAGGAGTTGAAAGTACATTCAAAAATTGTGAAGTCTTGAAGTCCACAATCTCTGCCAGATATCCTTAAAACTTGCATCTATAAATGATTTCAGTTCGGTGGGAAAATCCCAGAGCATCAATATTTCTGAGGATATAATAGCGAACGCAGAAATTGAACTTTTCCTGTTTCTTTGTTACAAACTTTATAAGGCAACCTCAATAATATGGCAAATTCATAGAAAAGTCAATTACACATCACATCATTTGAACTCGAGTTGTTGATGACATCACTTATTGATGGACTGTGTTCGACATGTGTCTGATAGAAATGATCTGTTTGGGGTCTTGAGGTTAATTTAATTTTCTTATACTTTCGCCATGTCTGTTTGTCTGTCTGTCTGTCCTCGCTGTAGCTTAGAGACGCTTAGTACTAGAAAGCTATAATTTAGCATATGTATAAATATTAATTACGCCGACAAAGTGGTAAAACAGAACTCGAAAAATATTTTATTTTAGGGTACCTCCCTTACAAGTAATGTGGGGATGATCATTTTTTTCTCGTCTGTTCCATGGTCTGGGGTATCATTGGATTAGACCGTTCAAAAATATTGCGAGTCTGGAAACACAATTTTTCGATTCAAGAATCCGTTTTCGTAATATTATGCTTTAAAGTGCTAATTTTTGTTAGAGTCGTGTCAGCTGCCAGCTAAATGGTTGTTTATGGAGAAAAATCATGGCAGTAGTAAATATAACGAAATTAAAAGGAAAACTATCACAGCTAAGTAGGCTTTACAAGTTAACGAGTAACAGTCGACCAACTTAAATGTGCAGTTGGAGAATTGACCGTGACGTATATCGATGTATGAACACGTTTTTGAACTACAATGTTAAGTTTGTTTTTGGGATAAATTCACCCCAACATTCCTAACTACGGAACCCACACGCACTTAGCCGGTATTTTTATGAAATTCTGTCTCAAGCAAATGGTGGAGCGTCTGTTCAGGGTGATGGGAATGTCATACGCATTGCGATTATGAAAATCCATAATTAAATTTAAAAAAAATATATTAAGTATCCTTGTCTAAGTTTGGGCTAAGTAATAAGGGGCTTGTGGCTAAGTAATAACAGCCGCACCGGTCGATCGATCAGGTTAAGCTACGCTTGCCGCGGTTGGTCCGTGGATGGGTGACCATCTTTACATACCAAGACCCCTCCGTGCCTGGGAAAGCACGTTATGCCGGTGGTCCCGGCTGTCGTTTGTAGATCTTTGACAGTCGTTACGGGTCGTCAGAAGCTCGAAAGTCTGACAACCAGTCTTACCAAGGGGTATCGTGTTACCCAGTAACTGGGTTATGGAGGTCAGACAGGCAGTCGCTCCATGTAAAATACTGGTATTCAGCTGTATCCGGTAAGACTGGAAGCCGACCCTAACATAGTTGGGAAAAATGTTAATAATAATTATTAAAAAAATATATAATTGATAATAATAATAATATAATTGTTTCGATTTTATGTATTCTATTTTCTCTTCTACTCTTACACACGGTGTCTACATCTCTTTATCTACTTTCCTATCGCAGGTATGCTGAAAGAGATTTCTTTAGAAATAAGCATCACCATTGTACGAATTTTCCTTTTTTTTTTGTTCTTCTCTGTTTATATCGTGGGATTAAGGTAAATCCCTCTAAGTGACATTTTTACGAAAAACTTGTTAAACAAGTGGTAAACATAATTAACTTGAGACACTTTTGTCTGAAAGATTATCAGATAATTCGTAAAAATGTCACTAAGTAAGTTTTTCCTTTATACCCACGATATGTGTTTACATAAATGATTAAATAAATAAATGTATAAGAATGATAAACAAGATATTGATCAGTTAGCCACTCACCCGGTCTTGGAGTTCTCATAGGTAAGGTTGCGCGACTGCGCGAACATGTCGAACTCGTCCTTAGAGCTGCCCGGGGACTTGTCTGGCTGAGCGTCTTTCACGGCTGAAATTATTAGTTCATGATGACATTATTATGATTGACTTATGTTACATATAAAAGCGGTAATGCTGTTGTAGCTCTCGTATATATCCTAATTAATATTATCAATGCGAAAGTGAGTTTCTGTTTGTTACGCTTTCACGCTAAAACTGCTGAACGAATTTGGCACACAGACTATGACCTGCCCTGGTTCAGGCCATGGTACGGAACGAGAGGGCATGGGCAGCCTTCACCTCCTTCTGCGAAGCAGTAATGCTCGCGAAGGAGGAGCTGCGCTGTTTTGTACGGCTTGCTATATTTTGAGGTTACAATTACGTTGTAGGTACAGCTTGATTCAAACTTGATAGCGGTTCTGAAGTGCGCTACTCGCTGTGCAGTACCGCACCCCTCACCCCCGCTGACACGTGAATTTGGTACTGCGCAGCGACTCGCCTCATGTTCCGAGCCGCCATAAAGTTTGAATCGAGGTGTTTTTTGTCTCCTTTAGGTAAGGGTTACAAATTCTATTATTTCTTTAATTACATATGCATACATTGCAAAATGATTGATGTTTACTTACTCAATTTAGCTATATCAGGTACATCATCGCTGAGATCAATCAAGGCATCGTCTTCAGGCTTCTTTGCTGAAATAAAATAAACAGAACACTTTACTATACAGAATCAAGACTTACTATGATATCTGAACAATCAAACAACACACAATTAGCAGTAAGAACAAAATAATAGGTTTAAGTTAATATAAATTTACTTACGTGAGGCAGGAGCATTAGTTCCAGGTATTCCCATGGCAGCGCCCAGAATGGCGGATGGAGTTGGCACACCAGTTGCGGCATTCCTGAAAAAAATATATAATAATGTTGCTAATACAATAAAGTTGTGAAAAATGGTGTTCAATATCAGCTCAAGACAAGTTTTAGGCTGGTGCGAGATTCTGATGACATAGAGTAGGATTTTTAACGCATCTTGGGCTCCTTTGGGCTGGCCTCTGGGTCAAAATGGCCGCTTCTGTTGCAAAAGGTTAAGGCATGCCCCGCGAGTGTGGTTGGAACTCATCTCTCGCTCATCAAACCCTTAGCCGTTAGGCTACTGCAGGTTATCTTGCTTATTTTGCCTATAATCGACTTCGAATTTTGGTCATCGTGAGTTCATAACATGTCCAATCCAACTATGGCCAAGCCAAAAGAGGGTCCTGATTTTAACAGGCTATGTATGTTGATTTTTTTGCCAAAAGAGGGTCCTGATTTTAACAGGCTATGTATGTTGATTTTTTTCATAACTCCTAATCGTCGTATTTTTACAAACGAGGTATCGTTGAAAGCGTCATTCCGCGGTTTTATCTACGGTAATCTGTACAACTTATGATTTCATTACATGACATAATTATTTAGAAATGACGTGTGACTCCGGTTATGCGAAAACCGATTTCACTTTTAATTTTATCTATAAAAATCGAAATCGATCTTTCGTTTTATCTTTTTAGTTGGCGTTTTTTTTCGTAGTTGGGTTTTAGTTTTCAACTTTCTTGTTTTATTTGATAAGAGCCTGTACATAAGCCAGATTATTCCACTATTTCCTACCTGTTGTTAACGAAGCGGCCGTGCCTCAGCAGCAGGTTGTTGAGCCGGTCGTTGGCGTGCAGCAGCTCGGCGGTGAGCGGCGACTCGCCGGCCAGGCGCCCGATCAGCTCGGCCACGCGGCTCTGCATGGCGCGGAGTGTGTCTGCGAGCTCCTGTAAGTACGGAAATAAAGCATGAAAAGCATGTTAAAAGACACCTTGACAGTCCAAAAGTTCCTGTGCATAATAGAAGAAGAAAGAAAATACATTTATTTGCGGTAAACAGACTATAATGTTCCCACTGGTAATGAAATTATCAACACAAAGAAATGTGCCTGCAAAAGTTCCTGTAAATGGTTTAATTCAAATAAATGCTAAAAATCAACAAAAATAAATGTAATGGCTTCAGATTGTTAACACGCCTATTTTCTCCAATGGGAAAGGCAGAGGTGTACATGAACATTTCACCAGTTATGTTATGTAAGTCCCATATAACCGGGCACAAATTCTGACTCCAGACAGCTACTGAGAGTTTTCTTCAGGAAAAAACCGAATATCACCGCACGACACGAGGATCAAACCCCAGGACGCTTAGAGGCAGTCTATATACATTTACAATATTGGATTGTTCGTGTTTTTTTGGACTGATAATGAGAAATCAATAAAATTTAATTACTTAAAAAGTGCAGTCTTTAAATTCAATACACCTCTGTTGCAAACTTTTTTTTTTAAACCTTGACACCAATAAACGGTTGATAACTTTTATCTGTCATTGGCATGTTATTTACATAAAAACAGACAACAAAAGGCTACCTTGTACAGCATTTAATTGCAAAACTTGAATGATACACCTAAACGGCCTACACTGTCCTCCATACCTATTAAGACTGTAATTTGAAAATATTGTAAAAGCCAATCATTTTTATAAGAGTTTATTTTTATTTTTGTGGAGTTTCTTGCCGATTCTTCTCCATAGGAAATGACCAATTGGAACTGTGCACCTAGCTTCTGACGTTTCATAAGTGCTCATGTAGGTTTATGTGAAGTTTTGATTGATTGATACGGTTCTAAATATTCTTACAATGCGCCGAATTTACCATCACAACAAGGTATTTCCTTACTAACGAGTGGCTGCTATACATTACTAGTATAAGCATCGCTGATACGATAGTTTATATGATCTTCTTTCTTTATTTTTCGTGTGGTCAGTTACTAACCTGGTATCAGAGTTTTTATGCTGCCCATGGGCCTCTAACTTGGCTTCACATGCCGTCGACAAATATCTCAGGCATGATGTTTTCCTTCAGCGTTTTTTTAAGCAAGTGATAATTATACAATACGCACATGAATCCGAAAAGTCAGAGCAGCAGAAGCTTGGGTTCGAACTCGAGACCTATGACTTGACTAATCCGTCATGTGGCTCACTTGACAAAAGAACTGTTTCTGCTGGTTACTTACATATACTGCCCTAATCATGACTTGTAAGAACGTCTCTCGTGGTCTTGGAAGTTAATAATCCAAGTAAATGAGAGAGTGGCTTTCTACCTTATCGTGGAAAAAGATACGAGAAAGGCGTCTAAAGTACATCACGTCTATTGCTATTATACCTTGGGCGAATCGTACACGTGTGTTCTGTGTTCGAAAATCCTTTATCAGACTGATAACTCTGAATACTACTTACATTAAGCAGTTCAATGTCGCTGTCGTGGTGTGCGGTATGAGGCTGGGTAGTGAGCTCGTTGAGCATGTCATTCATCACGTTCATGTTGCCATCTACCAGCGCCAGGTCGGCACGTAACTTGTTGGTCTGACTTTCTGACAACGTCACCTGTAAACAAAAAGATAATATGTGAGATAGAGCGTCAAAAATGGACGCTTTTCTGTTTCGTTGACAATGACTTTTGAAGTAACAAATATAGTATTTTCTCGCTCATTCATACTAAAACTTGTATGTTACTTCCCATGCGGGATGTGTGAGCTCTTCTCAGTATGGACACTTTTTCACGAGACCTAAGTGCGGAAAGGGTAAATCCAATCATTTAAATCTTTGATGTGAGTACCAGAAGGCTACAGAAGACATTATTATTGCAGGAATGGATAGCAGGCTCTTTCGATGCAATCATCTTTAGGCCAGATGCCTAGGAACAGTTTCTAGTATCGCTAGCAATGTTTATGAAGTTTACCGTCGGCACTGATGGCGTTCAAAGACCTTAAAGCCTGCTAAGAAACTGGCAACAAAACGGTGTTTAGATGAAATCAATAATTCAGATAGAACTACAAGGTGACATTATTGACCACTCCGTCTTTGCTTTTAACGTTTCAGTCGCTTTTTCATTGCATTTGTCTAAGATGGAATACGGTTTACAGTTCGAAAAATAATGATTAGAGAGAACTCTGGCCTTAAGTTGATTTCTAGCCTATGAAGCGATCTTATGTATAAGAAACCAAATACTATGCAAACATTATACATTATATAAGCTTTAAAACTTCCACGACAAAACGGAATAGCCGTAATAAATTGTTCCAAAGTCATGACCACGACCCGACTAACAATAACATTGAAGACAGATGCCTTGACTGATTATAACAAAGACGGTGTCAATAGCCGACACCTAGCTTGAATGAAGTCTGTAATCTACGCTTAGCTACTTTCAAAGATTATATTGATATTATAAACAATGATAAAAGCGGTCAGACAAATTGACTATCGATAGCAATAATTGCGCTTATAATCAATTAATTATACATTAAAAAGGTTCCACGAGTGATGACACAAGTACCTACATACGTACGTCTGGTGTATCTTACCAGTCAGCCTTGCTACCAATCTTACTGACAAGCTAATAGCAGTAATTTTCATTATAAAAGAACATGTTAGATTTTAGAAAAATATTGATTAACAATTAATTCCAGGAGTAGTTAAGGTCTTTGTCATTAAGAGAGTGCATTTTAAAAGTTAGCAACGTCGCAAATAGTTGTCAAATATTTACCTGTTTCTATTAATTTGTTAATATTACTGTATGGAAATATGAAATATCGCTAACTAGTGACTTAAAATATTAATAATGAATTGCAATTACACCTAACACTTAATTTGATGTTATAACCATTTTAGGTATGTATAAAAAGGGCATTTGGAAAAATTCCAAAAACTTTTTTTACATCCAAAACTAAATATTCGGTGTTACGATATTATGAATTATTGCAATTTTTTTCAGAATCAATATTATAGTTCACTAGTTAGCGATATTCCATATTTCCATACAGTAAAATTGCCAAATTAATTGCAATCCATAATATCAAGAAACAAGAAGGGGCAACTAGAATCAATTCTATTTTTTTTTTGTTGTAACTTTTGACGTTCAAAAGTGCCTTTTATGTGTCTATTTGAAATAAATAATTTGACTTTGACTTATCTGTATTAAATATCAACGTACGTTACGTATTTAATTAATAACAAGAACGTCTTTACTGAACTCTTATAGTGCACACCAATCTCTCCTTACAAGATCACCAAATAAATATCAATATTATTTAAGATCTTGTTTAGTTTGGGGCTCACAAAGACTCGCACTACCTATGTAACCTAGCTGTAGGTAATATTTTAAGCCTCTTATGACTTCTCACGGGTCGATCGATCAGACCCCTCTGTGCCTTGTAAAACACGTTAAACCGTTGGTCCCGGCTGTTATTTATAGATCTTTGACAGTCGTACGGGTAGTCAGAAGCCCGAAAGTCTAACAACCAGTTTTACCAAGTGGTATCGTGTTACCCAGTAACTGGGTTGTGGAGGTTAGATAAGCAGTCGCTCCATGTAAAATACAGGTATTCAGCTGCCCCCGGTTACACTGGAAGCCGACCCCAACATAGTTGGGAAAAGGCTAGGCAGATGATGACTACATCCTTAACATAGTTGGGAAAAGGCTAGGCAGATGATGACAACAACCTTAACATAGTTGGGAAAAGGCTAGGCAGATGATGACTACAACCTTAACATAGTTGGGAAAAGGCTAGGCAGATGATGACTACAACCTTAACATAGTTGGGAAAAGGCTGGGCAGATGATGACTACAACCTTAACATAGTTGGGAAAAGGCTAGGCAGATGATGACTACAACCTTAACATAGTTGGGAAAAGGCTAGGCAGATAATGACTACAATCTTAACATAGTTGGGAAAAGGCTAGGCAGATGATGACTACAACCTTAACATAGTTGGGAAAAGGCTAGGCAGATAATGACTACAACCTTAACATAGTTGGGAAAAGGCTAGGCAGATGATGACTACATCCTTAACATAGTTGGGAAAAGGCTAGGCAGATGATGACTACAACCTTAACATAGTTGGGAAAAGGCTAGGCAGATGATGACTACAACCTTAACATAGTTGGGAAAAGGCTAGGCAGATGATGACTACAACCTTAACATAGTTGGGAAAAGGCTAGGCAGATGATGACTACAACCTTAACATAGTTGGGAAAAGGCTAGGCAGATGATGATTACATCCACATCAATTTGTGTTTAACCGGTGTACCTGCTTGTGTATAGCTTGAATAATTATAAATAAACTTACGGTGCCAAGGATTTGTTCCTGGGTAGGGCGGCTGGGCGAAGTTTGCGGCATAGCTGGTCGTTGAGGTGAGCCAATAATCGGATCACCACCGTCTGGCACACTCTGCACAATATAACACATTATTATCTCTCTCTGATCTATGCTTATATCCTGAACGTAACTCTATATTAAAACGAACTGGTTCGAGCACTCCTAGTCTAGCTAGATTATTATCACTTTTTCTAGATCCTTATCAATGACTTACCTATTAGATCAGGGATTCCCAAAGTGGTCGATATCGACCCCTTGGTGTCGAAATCGGTTTCCCAGGGGTCGACATAAACGAGTCTAAAAATCGACCCCTATTAATTATCACAAGTTCTTATTTGAAACTTTCAAGATACTGTATAAGTTGTGTTACGCGTAATAACTTGTTATAAGACTGACTTAATATTTTAGTAGGAAGTATCAATGTTGTACTTTTAAAAAACTCAATCGATAAGCGTGCCTAAGTTCGTACAAGATTAAAAAATTGCCTATGGGGGTCTGAGGTATCAGTTCATTTTGGAAAGGGGTCTCTTGCCCAAAATAATTTGGGAATCCCTGTATTAGATAATATGGCACTTACGTTTGGTAACAATATAAATGATGTTGATTTACTCACTTTACCTGCTTTACTAAACGACTAGCCGCATTAAACTTATTATAAAATAAAATAAATCGATTATTGCATGGGAAAACAAAAACATTCTGCAGCTGTTTGCAAAGCTATGGAGATTCTAAACCCTTTTAACGTATTACCGGATTTGGATCCAATAGGAATTTTTATTAGATAAAAGTTATTGCGATATGCGACAGTTGCCGACTACATCAACCAAGGGCGTCGCCAGCCGATGAACCAGGGGAGGGCAAGTTGATATATATAGGATGGGGAAAGTATGAATTGTACACGTTGTGCACGGTAGAGCGATCAAAATTTTCAACGTTTTTCCCGTTTCCAGAAAGGTGTTTGCTCCTTTTAGGACATTAACTACGGTTAGATTTATATACGATTTCTGCCAAATTTCGATTTAATTTGTTATGTTCGGTAAATCATAAAATTTGACGAATTCAAGTGAGCGGGAGCTTTGGTTGTTAGGCATTTGGGTATTTTTTTATCTCTAAGGCGGGCAGCAGGCTGCCCCTCCCTGCCTCCCCTTGGCAACGCCCTTGACATTAACATTTTTATCATTGAAATCATTCCGATGTCTATCAGGTACTTCTCTAAACACAACAAATTATCTTTCATTTCTATTTCAGTAGTTGGTAAACAAATGCTGTGAGCGATAAGCTTTGTATTAATACATACACAGTTGGTACATATATAGGTAATACAATACTACCTATGCTCATTAACGCAGCAAATGGTTTGTTAAATGATTATAATTATCGCTACATACGTAACACGGTAGGATAACAACTCATCTAGTATCTACATATTTAATTTCATTTTGTTATACCTACCTATTACCTTATGAATAAAGCCGTCACATATTTATTATCAAAAAACTCCTGTAGATTACCTTTGCAATTACAATCAATAACTACTGATAATATTTGGAAATAATTCTCAGATCAACGATTAAAGATTTTACCGGATTTATGCTTACATAGTCTAGGGCTAGAGGTAATTACCTTATGAATAAAACCGTCACATATTTATTATCACAAAATTCCTGTAGATTACCTTTGCAATTACAATCACTAACTACTGATAATATTTGGAAATAATTCTCAGATCAACGATTAAAGATTTTACCGGATTTATGCTTACATAGTTTAGGGCTAGAGGTAATTACCTTATGAATAAAGCCGTCACATATTTATTATCACAAAATTCCTGTAGATTACCTTTGCAATTACAATCACTAACTACTGATTATATTTGGAAATAATTCTCAGATCAACGATTAAAGATTTTACCGGATTTATGCTTACATAGTTTAGGGCTAGAGGTAATTACCTTATGAATAAAGCCGTCACATATTTATTATCACAAAATTCCTGTAGATTACCTTTGCAATTACAATCACTAACTACTTATAATATTTGGAAATAATTCTCAGATCAACGATTAAAGATTTTACCGGATTTATGCTTACATAGTTTAGGGCTAGAGGTAATTACCTTATGAATAAAGCCGTCACATATTTATTATCACAAAATTCCTGTAGATTACCTTTGCAATTACAATCACTAACTACTGATAATATTTGGAAATAATTCTCAGATCAACGATTAAAGATTTTACCGGATTTATGCTTACATAGTTTAGGGCTAGAGGTAATTACCTTATGAATAAAGCCGTCACATATTTATTATCACAAAATTCCTGTAGATTACCTTTGCACTTACAATCGCTAACTACTGATAATATTTGGAAATAATTCTCAGATCAACGATTAAAGATTTTACCCGATTTATGCTTACATAGTCTAGGGCTAGTCTACACGCCCTAACTCTAGAGTTAGGGAGTGTAGAATTAGAGGTAATTACCTTATGAATAAAACCGTCACATATTTATTATCACAAAATTCCTGTAGATTACCTTTGCAATTACAATCACTAACTACTGATAATATTTGGAAATAATTCTCAGATCAACGATTAAAGATTTTACCGGATTTATGCTTACATAGTTTAGGGCTAGAGGTAATTACCTTATGAATAAAGCCGTCACATATTTATTATCACAAAATTCCTGTAGATTACCTTTGCAATTACAATCACTAACTACTGATAATATTTGGAAATAATTCTCAGATCAACGATTAAAGATTTTACCGGATTTATGCTTACATAGTTTAGGGCTAGAGGTAATTACCTTATGAATAAAGCCGTCACATATTTATTATCACAAAATTCCTGTAGATTACCTTTGCACTTACAATCGCTAACTACTGATAATATTTGGAAATAATTCTCAGATCAACGATTAAAGATTTTACCCGATTTATGCTTACATAGTCTAGGGCTAGTCTACACGCCCTAACTCTAGAGTTAGGGAGTGTAGAATTAGAGGTAATTACCTTATGAATAAAACCGTCACATATTTATTATCACAAAATTCCTGTAGATTACCTTTGCAATTACAATCACTAACTACTGATAATATTTGGAAATCATTCTCAGATCAACGATTAAAGATTTTACCGGATTTATGCTTACATAGTTTAGGGCTAGAGGTAATTACCTTATGAATAAAGCCGTCACATATTTATTATCACAAAATTCCTGTAGATTACCTTTGCAATTACAATCACTAACTACTGATAATATTTGGAAATAATTCTCAGATCAACGATTAAAGATTTTACCGGATTTATGCTTACATAGTTTAGGGCTAGAGGTAATTACCTTATGAATAAAGCCGTCACATATTTATTATCACAAAATTCCTGTAGATTACCTTTGCACTTACAATCGCTAACTACTGATAATATTTGGAAATAATTCTCAGATCAACGATTAAAGATTTTACCCGATTTATGCTTACATAGTCTAGGGCTAGTCTACACGCCCTAACTCTAGAGTTAGGGAGTGTAGAATTAGAAGCGTATACATTTTTGCTTACATTTCAGTATCGTTATCGGTCGGATCACGAATTTAGCATGTGCCGATGAGTAGGTATAAGCCCGATAAGCGATAGATTCTTTATTAGATAATATTCCGGTTTTTATTATAAACCTCGAACGATACATACCCTCTTTTTTTTTTTTTTTTTTTTTTAGGGTGGGAAATCATCAAATAACTTCTCCCGCTCTGGGCGGAGCGGGAGGGTGTGTCAGACTCTTACTGACTAAAACCCACCCGTATTCCTTCTTGTTGCCTGTGTTGCGGGGGCCTCGGTGACCCATAAGTACCTTCCCGCGACCCCGGCAGGCATCGGCCCTAGTGGACCCCTACTATGTGCTGACGACATCTCTTTGAGGCGCGCGTGGAATACAACGCGCCGTCGACCCGGGCCTGGTCCTTACCGGACGGTGAGCTACCCATTGCTCACCGTCCGCAAGCCCGCGCCTACGGTGGCCGGAAATCCGCCCGGGATTCCCGACGCCCTGGGCGTCTCCTGCGGCGGCTAGGGGCGAGAGGGCGCGAAACTTGCCTTTCCCTCAACCGTCCCGCCTCCTCCTTTGCGAGCATTACTGCTTCGCAGAAGGAGGTGACGGCTGCCCATGCCCTCTCGCTCCGTACCATGGCCTGAACCAGGGCCGGACGCGAGAGGTCTCTGCCGCCGATCGCCTCCACTAGGACACGGCGGTGATACATACCCTCTGCGGTGTGAATATGGGCGCCATTGCATCTAAATCTGTCATGGGAAACTCCACACCTTTGGTCCTCAACTCAGTGTAGATTTGCACGACACCCTGAAACAAATTACTTAAAGCTGTAGCATGTATATAGGTTCTCTTTTAAGCATATTAAGGGTCGGGTAATCACCGTTGACCTTGGCCATACAAATATGCGTGGCGCTCACTCCGCGCCGCACGTTTGTTTCATTATTTATTTTAGTAACGAAAATATGAATATTTAAAAAATCACATATAGAATTATAGATAATAAAATAGTCTGTTCAAACAAAAATAAATTATGAAAATATCTTAAGGAGTTTGAAAGTAATATCGTTTATTATGCTTTGGGTAGACATTACTTCCTAAATTTATTTCATAAAGTACTTTACTACAATATATAATTAATGTGTACCTATGTGTTCTAGTTTAACATACATTTTCTGCAAAACTTACTTGAATTATATGAAGACGTAATAACAGATTTAAAAGTCAATAAAATTATATATCTGCGCCTTAATTGTTTGTCTAATCCTCGCGACGTCATTACTATGTAGTGTTGTTTTGAATATTTGATTGCCAATTTCTAAGGGATAAATATATGTATTTCAAACAACTTGTCCCATCATTTGACAGACTAGGTTGTTGCCAAGGTTTTATCTATGCAATCGTCAATACTGCCTTGCCTAGGGAACAATGTAGCTGAATATTTATGCATTTTACACGGAACGACTGTCCTAAATAGGCTACAGTCATAAAATGCACAATTTATGAGACAACTAATACAAATAAAGCAATGTTTCAAGACAGTTATTATTAAAATTACCTATTGTATCGATCCAGTTATCGGATTAATTCACGCGATGTTATAAAATATGTCTGATAGGTAGGTACAAAACTAAATTAATTTTTCGACGTTATGCCATCAATATTACTGTTAGGTTAGGTTAGGTTTCTTTATAAACTAAGTTCGTAGTCGTATACTCTCATTAGATACGCGAGTTGAGTCAGAACCATTAATTGGATTATGGCGTAACCTGTTTCAGTATACTGTAATAAAATCGGTTGTTTGGGACATTGGACTGAGGAACCGTTTAAAGGAGCGTTTAAGCCTTGTATTCACTAATCGTGTTCCATAACTAACGCTAAACGGAAATCTGAAACGTCAATTGACATCGTCAAACCTTCGATTGGTCTCACAACTAGAAAGTCTAGTGACACCGGATACGTGTCGAGTGAAAATGCACTATGTTGCAGCGATACCATATTGTCTAGTCTATTGATCAGTCACGAACATAAATATATTACTATGGACAGTTCGGCAAAAATATGTCTTCATGATTCATCCATTAATATCTGTCGTCAAGGTGACGGCAAATATATGTGATCATTTATAGGATGTAGATACCTACATCCTATAAATGATCACATAAGATCAAGATGCAGTATCCTTTATTTTGGCGTCTCTTGTCTTGTCAGATAGTTTTGATGTTCCTTCGATGTCAAATATTTGTTCTGCCACTTGTGTGTATGCCTTCCTAAAATGACTACATTTTTTGCCGTCATCTTGACGACAGATATCCATTAATATCTGTTGTCAAGTGTGTGAATCAAGACATCAGATATTATTGCCGAGCTGTTCTTATATCTATGCTCGTCACTGAACATCGCAGGCATAATGTTTTACCTCTTATGTCTTACACAATTATAGGATCGCGCCTATTTCCTGCAGTTTCTAAAAATGCTAGATAAATGAGTAACATTGATAAGAACCGCACTATCATAAAGATAAGGAATCTTTTGCAGTTTTCCTTCCAATACATCAAATGGATGGGAGTTTCCCGATAAGAATCGGGCTTGCCTCGTGCATTGACCGCTCCCCGATTCCTGTTTGATAAGAGATGGTAAGGAAACATTTTATAAAAACAGTAGGCTTTACTGATTGTAAGAGGCAATTTAATTCGCTGAAATGCTATTTCTATTATGATAAGATATACATTGGACTTCGCCAATAATAAATTGATTAGTTTTCGAGACTTCGCTAAGGGGTTGGTCGACTCTTCACGTGACTAGAGGGCTGGCCTATTTCTTGGACAAAGAATCTGTCTGCCAGCCCTTTGGGCACTATTCCTGTTGACAGCGATGCGCACGTATTTTTTGATGCCCTAGGATTCTTCCCCTTCCTTTTTTTATATACTTGTACAAATCATTATTATAAATTAAGTAAAATAAGTCATTTTGAACGCTGAAATTGTACACGAAATAGAAATCTTCACTTAAGTAACTGAGTATGTTTTCAAATGGCAACAGCGGCGGTGTACAGTCACCTGCATTAATTGCGTATCAACCACGGGCGCATTAAAATACGTAGAAACGTAGGTAACCAATTAATGCACACAACTGTAGGTACGTCCGCCTCTACCACTTTCGGAAAGAAATAATGGCATAATAATATCCCCAGCATCGCGATTTAGCTATTCAATTGTTATTTTCATAAACAACTGATGACCTATACAATTGAAGCTGAATTGGCGAAGCAATTGAAAGTTATGACCTTCTCAATATACTGAACTAGGAATGTATCTGTGTTCGAAGTCAAGACGCGTCTAATACAAAAAGATTTAAATCTGCAGCAATTGCAGTGTTATTCTTTCCATGGGATATCTTCATTTCGCGAAAATTTTTAGTTAACTTAGCATTAAATATGTTTTTAATATTTTACCTGTAAATCAGGCTGATTCTGGAAAGCGTCAGCCCAACACTGGATGAGGCTAAGGACTTTCTCTTGCACAACAGTTGGAGGATCATTCTTGGGACCAATAAGTTTTACCTGAACAAAAAAAAGTTAAAATAATACAAATAACAAAAAAAAACTGTATAAGCTTCTTCATTACATATATGTTTTAATGATAAAGGAAAATACATTTTGCTTATCAGGACCAAATTTCCCAAAAAACAAAATTAAAATAATTTGCCTGTGCAACTGTATTTTTCGTTGTTGTTTGTCAACTTTTAGGTAGAATACTCACAAAGACATGTGTTAATTAAACTAGTTTTGGTAATATATGCACATTCTTAATGTGACACATTTGCCTCTGAGGCAAATAACAAGTTTATTTGTATGTAGACTATCACAGTTGTGGTCACAAAGTTCCATGGAATGTTAATTGACCCAAACATAGCATCAATGCTGTATGCCTTAAAGTGTTAAGGTAATATAAAGGAGGTATAAATAAGACATGTTGCACAAGTTATGTTTTAAAATAAATTCCCAAGTAATAGGGGCAAGCGTATCTTGCATATACAGGTTTTTTTAGCGTTTTTGCGACCACTAGCCAAAACAATCATACTTAATTTTTTTCCTTAGTTTTTAAAAGCAATATTATGAAATACTCTTGAAGTATTATGAAATACTAAAAGAAGAAATAACAAGCCTCTTAAATAAACATTATCAAGGTCGAGTGATTAGACATTAATGATCACCAAACAAGTTTTAGAATCTATATTAAATTAAACAAGAACATTATTTATTACTCTAAAAACTAGAATAAAAAAACGGTTTCAATAGAAAGCATTAACCCTAACTGTATTGCATCATTATTTTTGCTTTGTCAAATAAACTCAAACATTTATAAGAATACAATCATGATAATTAATTACTAATAATACTAATGAATAGTCTAATATTGCATAACATTGCAACCATAACACATGCATACAAGGTATGTTTGTGCCTATAAATCATAATGAGCTAATGACTAATATGAGGAAACAGAAAAATCTGTTTATTTATGTAGTTACATGTCACATGAATTTGATTTTTCATAAATAAATATCTACATTTTATCAAGAACATTTACATTTTATTATGAAAACATCTTTTTTTATATAATTGTCTTATAAAAGATCTAATTTATTGACAGACAGGATATTCAGAACAGGAAAACTGGCAGACATGCATAAAACTATGTTATCCTCAGCAGGTAAATACTTTTTTGTATATTACAGGTTTGTGGTTATTGCATTTTCTACATGATTGACTTCTACTTCTTGTGTGAAAAATTGCTGGTCAGAATTTACCAGTATTAGAAGCTTAAGTGCATTGTTTATGTGTATGTTTTCACTATTATTTACTATTAAGTCTTGGATAGAAAGGATATCAAAACAAGGTAACACTGCTGATTATCCTTATAGAGATAAAACATAATATCAGTTGAACAATAAAACTGAAATATTAAATGAACAAGTGACTCATAAGGACAGTGTTTTCATTATATCATTTGTTTAAGAGTTATCAATGTTTACATGCTAAGTTGCTGAGTATGTTTTTAAAATTAGTGATGTTCATTTAAATTGTTAACTTGATAGTTTCACAATATTGTGCTGACAGATATTTAGCATTTGGATGAAAGATAAAGATGTGGGATATACTTAGAACTATCAATCTTATTAGTAAACTTATATGTTAATAATTGTATTGGTTAACCCCTGGGAACACAGGAACAATGTATGATTTATAGTTACAGCTGCCAAGTGAGTTTCTCTCTGTCACCTTGTAATAATGTTATTGGCATTTAAGATTTAAAATCTTGGTAACACTTATCAGATGCATACATTGGCACCAATAGATATTATGATAAGGCATTATATTTTGTATTTTTCTTGTTTTGATGTGGCTACTGATTATAATAATGATAAAAATGAATGCTACTTTTTTATGGCTACTTAGGCAAAGAAATAATCAAAGTGCTTACCAATTCAGATATGAATTCCTTGTTGCAAGCCAGAATATGAAAAGACTTTCCACAGTTTTTCACACAGGTTTCAAGAACAGTAAGAGTATACATGACAACTGTGTAATTCTTTCCAGCACTCTGTGTCAACCTCTTTCTAATAGCCTTTATGGCATCTTTGGGCCCGTCCGTACTGCTGTTCACAATATCACATATTTCCATATTAAGAGCCCAGTTTTCCGAAGGTAAGGATCCATCTGTAGCTTGTTCTGGAATAATATTTCAGTATATACATCGTATATTAAAAGGGTCAAAGTAATTAACACATACTTAATAAAATACAGCGCACTACTAAAATAATATAACCACAGCAATACACACAAAGTACTATCAATAAAATTGCCTAACATTTAGTTACCGTGACACCACAACAAAGAGAAATTGAGATCTTATAGTGCGCAACAAAAAGAAATGGAACATAGGGTACGGTATCTAGTTATTTTGGAAAGTGGTGATAAACAAGAAACATATCCATTGCATTCTCACCTATTTTTTGACCCACCGGCGTAGAAAAAGGATTTCCTACACCAAAGAAAGACATCTTTTGAAATGAATCAAGTATTTATCAAAATGATTTCACCGATTTCTCTTGTCACCAAAAACGTAATACACAGATAAAAAATACGCGCAGCTGTCAAGTACACAGTATTATCCCAATGAGTATAACAAACATTCGTTCAGAAATTGAAAAAATGACTATCTCAAACACGGAATAGAAAAAACAGTGGAAGTGCCCTTAGACTTCCTTAGTACGCGATAGCTGCGTGGCCACAGAACATATATTATAAATACCACAGATATAGATAGACCTAGATAACGCAAGTATCACGATCTGTATGAAAACCAAGCGTGCCATTTTTTGACTACCTACTATGACGTCACAAGCACTATTTAGTGATGGGAAAATCAAATCGATTCAAAGACGCCGCCGCGTACGGCGCCCCCCTCGTCCTACCCCCCGCCATGCGCCAGCGCTCACCCGACCAGCCAGTGTTCTCGAACCTACCGATTTATCGGTATTTATACCGATATGGGCTCTGTGCTACCGAAATACCGAAATATAACGAATTTTCTACGATTTCTGGATGCACATGGAAATTCTCCCGATTTCTCTACCGATTTTACACTTTTCAGTTGGCAACCCTTTTCATTTATGTTTAATTTAATGTTACGGACGGGGAAGCCCTCAATAGTAAGTATGGGCCTAGTGCAGAATGTTCCATATATTTTGGGGAATACCCTTGTTCCTACAACTTGTTGTCTTACAACTCGATGTTATAAGGGGCTTCCCGCTAGGGAATTTACCTGTAACCAGTCTAGTCTATATAAACAGGAATTCGGTTTTATTTTTTTCATTAATTTTCTTAACTTTGAAGAGATAGTAGAGTACTTATCCTAAAGAGTGCGTGAGAAGACCATTCAGTTAAAATGTCGTCTGACGAGGAGCCAAGCACAAGTGCGAGTGTAAGAAGAAAAAAATATCTACAATATTATAGAAAAGAATGGGAAAAAGAATTTCCAGGCTGGTTGCAAGATAGTCGTAAAGGCGAAAGCTATGCCTATTGTAAGAGTTGTGATAAAGATATCAACATCACATCAGGAAAAGACGCTTTAAAGAAACATAGTTCTTCACAAACACACTCAGTATCATCAAAGAATATAAAATCTCAACCGAAGATATCATCATTTACTGTGACCAAAACTCAAAAAACTGATACACTGGTTAAGCAAGGTAATTTCTTTTTAATTATTTGTTAGGTACTATTTAGATTGTTATATTATTTTGTTTTCTAGTTATCGATAAATAGAAGCAGTGGATATAATTAGACCCTAATCGCTACTAGATATACCTACATAATTTTTAATTCTAAATTTTAATTTCAGGTGAAATAAGATTAGCCTCGTTTGTTGCTGAACACAATCTACCATTCACTATTATGGAGCACCTACCGAAGCTGATGCAAGCCGTTTGTCCTGATTCAAAAATTGGCAAAGAAATCAAATGTTCTTCGACGAAAACTCACGACATAATTGATCATATTATAGGTAAAGAAAGTTTCGATAATTTATGTGAAGATCTGCGGCAAACTAAGTTTTCGCTTATTATTGACGAGTCCACTGATCTTAGTACAACCAAACACTTGTGCTTAGTCGTGAGATATGCGAAAATGAATCGTATTAAAGATTGTTTTTTAGCTCTTATTCCATTAGAAGAAGCTAATGCAGCAACCTTATTTGAACACATAGTAAACTTTTTTAGCAGCAATGATATTCCATATCAAAATAATCTAATAGGGTTTGCATCTGATGGGGCAAACGTAATGATGGGACGTAATAATTCTGTTGTAACATTGCTGCAAAATGAAATTCCCAACATTTTTATACTTAAATGCACCTGCCATTCGTTTCATCTTTGCGCGTCATATGCTTGTACCAAATTGCCACGCTTTATAGAGGATCTAGTAAGGGACATTTACAACTACTTTTCTTCTAGTCCAAAAAGAGTAGCAGAGTTTAAAAACTTTCAAATGTTTTGCGACTTAAAAGTACATAGAATACTTCACCCCTCTCAAACACGCTGGTTATCAGTACATGCAGCAGTGAAGAGAATATTGGAACAACTCTCTGCTCTAAAACTATTTTTTATAGACCAAATCTCTAATAATGATCATCTTTTAGCTGCAGAACATATATTACAAAAGCTCCAAGATCCCACTACGGTATTATTTTTGGAATTTTTAGATTTTGTATTACCATTATTTACCGATTTAAATAAAGAAATGCAAGCAGAACACCCGAAAATTCATACTTTATATGAAAAAATAACTGGAACATTAAAAACTATATTTGATTGTTTTTTAAAAAGAGAATATTTAACTAGCACACCAATCGAAAATGTTGATTTTAAAAATCCTAGAAATTTTATGGATATTGACGCCGTATACTATGGTGCTGCTGCGTCTAATACACTACTAAGTAGTTCAGAAAATCTAAACGCAGATCAAGTAAATTTGTTTAAATGCAGATGCCTAGATTTTTATATCGAAGCTTGTAAGCAAATAACCACGCGGTTTCCATTGAAAAATAATCCAATAAAGGGTTTAGACATAATTGACCCAAAAAATGTTAAAATTGGCAATACCTCTTCGATAGTTCCTATGAGTAGGCTTTTTCCCAATATTGTTCAGAGCAATGATTTCCAGGAAATTGATACAGAGTGGCGCATTTTAAGAAATTGTGAACAAATCAAAACACTTCCTGATGATGTAGAACTATTTTGGGATGAAGTAAGTTTACTAAAGCGTGGCGATGAAACTCAAATGTTTCCTTTGTTATCTAATTTCATCTTTAATATTTTATCACTTCCCCATTCATCCGCTAACGTTGAACGCATATTTTCACATATTAATCTTTTGAAAACAAAACAGCGAAATAGGCTGTCTACTGAATCAATCACTGGTCTATTACACGCAAAACGACTCTTTAATACAGCTAACTGTTATGACTTTGAAATCAACTCGAAGATGACCGCGGCTATGGCCAAAGAATATTGGTATAAAAAATGATTATATAAACTAGTCTGTAAGTGATTGTATATAAATTAGTCTGTAAGTTTTTGTTTTCAATAAATAAACGAATTTGATTGAATACTGTTTGTTTTTTGTCAAATACCGATTTTGGGTACAAATATACCGATTTTAGCTGGCAACTCTACCGATCTTGCTCTATGACGTTCGAGACCACTGCGACCAGCAGTATGCTGAAAGTCTTTGTAGTGAGAGGTTGCGTGCTCGAGCGCTTGCGTTCCGACGACGTGCTAGTTTTTGGATACCTTTGCCATAATTTCAAGTAAGTTTACCATTATAAACACGTAAATATTCGATCAAAACATCTTATATTTAAATATTAAGGTGTTTTGATCGAATTCTTTTAGTTCTAGTGTTTACAAGAAGCAACGGGATTCTACCCTTTTTCATTTCTTTCTATCACTTAAAGATTTGCTGGGTGAAAACTCAATTTTGAATAAAGTTCGCCTTTGTATATACCATTTCTCAATTACTATACGAATACTATTTATTGAGTAATTGTGTACAGTACCTAAAGCATTATTAAGAATCGTTCAAATCGATTTATGAATCGATTTTATGACAGAGTAATGAGATATACAGAGGAATGAGATAAACAGAAAAAGAATGACATAAAATAAAATTCCAGATCTGCTTATAAGGCAGTTAGGAATATATATATTTTTTACAAAATTGTTCGTATTTCCCTAATTATTTCTTATAATTGTTGTAGACTATCAAAATGTCGGAAACAAAGAAAAAATCCAGAGAAGAAATTTTAGAAGCAAAACGAAAAGCAAGTAAAATACGTTATAATAAAATTAAAATAGATCCAAAATTACATGAGCTACGAAAACAAAAAGATAAAGAAAATTACTTGAAGAAAAAGCAAAACAAGAGTGTTATAGGTATAAAGGACAAGAGCATAGATGAACAGCAAAAACAGCGAGATCAATGGCGTAAGAATTCGAGAGCATATTACAGACGTAGGCAGAAGCAGAAAAAAACCCTCCACGTGAATGTTAATGAAAACGATCATGACGTCATGATTACTGACCACAATTTAGAAAATGACACGGATCCTTTAGAGCAGTCATGTACTGTGAAGTCAAATACCAGCATAAAAAACAGAATAGAACCCAAAGTGACTATACTTTCAGATGTCAAAGTTAATTTTGATCTGAAAAAATTGTTTGGATCCGGTCGTACTACGTCAAATTGGGAATATAATATCTCATCATCTGACGTCGGAAAAGATTTCGAAGAATTCAAAAATAAATAAGATTTTTATGGCGCAAATATCACTGAAGAAAAAAATCAAAAATAGGGTGTTTCAAAAAGAAAATAATATATTTTTTTTTCCAATATTATATAGTTATACAGTATAAAGCATTCAAGATCTCATCAAAATCTGAATCTTTTTAAAACGCCCTGTTTGGAAGAAACTGGAGTTCCTATAATTATAATTTAAAATTAGTAGTTGCAAAATGCCAAATAATGTTATTTTTATAAGTTAATTTACGTCAAAGTTTAAATGGCTAATTATTATAAAAGTTTATTTTTGTTAAAATTCAAGTTGATTATTTGTTAAGTAAGTAAGCATACCAGTACGTAAAAATGTTATGCCTTGAAATTAAGGTATGATAATGATCTCAGTACGTTTTACTTGGTTTGTCACTAATGCACAGATTGGTGAAACGTAACATGAAACTCAACACACATTGAAACAAATTCGCATAACTATGCGAATTTGTTTCAATGTTTATTGTGTTATATTTCAGATTGCATTGCATAAATTTGGACGGCTCATTTATGTAAAATTTAATGTTACGTTTCACCAATCTGTACCGGGCGTAAGGGTCAACCTATTTCTATTTTAGCGCATTTATAAGAAGAAAAACAACAAAATCAGAGAATTATGTTCTTTATTAAAAGTATTTTGAAAATAAACCTTTGATTCATTCAAGTTAAATTTGTAGTTTCACTTTGCTTCACAATATTAATATTAAGGGCGCAACGACAAAGTTATTGTCCCTGCAATAAAATTAGCTTATTATATAATTGTCTTTTTGTTACAGCAGATCTCAAAAATTTTGTTAAATAATGAAAACGCACATCTGTATATGTACTCGCGACTGTCTTAATTAAATTGACTAAATGGTTCTCTGTCGGCGATTGATCGAATTGATGAATGGCAATGCTACTGAAGATGTTACTATTAACAAAATAACGTAAAATCTTATTAATCAGAAGGAGTTTACTTAACGACGGCCTCATGTTGAATTTTTGTGATTTGTTAATTATATCCCGAATCTCTATCTCTGCAACTTTGCATATTTGAATTACATCTTTTGTGGGATAAACGAGACCACCTTTATCCTTGAAATTAACAAATTCATAAGTATGATCAATATCCGTTTTTTCACGTAAAGATAACGCACTGATACATTCGTCGCATTTGATACTATTTTGTATTGCTCTTACTACATATCCGGCAATGTATGTGATAATTTGCCCACTAAATTCTGTAATTCGTGGCAACGTGTTGCAAAAATCATCAAAATCTCGGAGACTACTTATATTAAGTTCCGTACAATCTGTTTCATCATCTGCTAGTGGTCCGCGTGTTGTGGTAGCATTAATTGTTTGTATCGCCGAAGAACAATTCAGTATTGAAATTTGCTCCAATTCCACACAGTTACCAGCATTACTATTTTTTATTTCAACGTGACTCAACAGTTTCCTGTAAAAAGATTGGAACTGTCTTGAAGTAGGATTGTTGTTACTTCCACCATGAGCCCGAATATTGCAAAAGAACAACTCTAGGTGATCCTGGCTGAATCTGTACATCGACATAAATTTGATTCTGTTTTCTTCAATCAAATGTTGAAACAGTGCTTTTGTACTTTTGATGCAAACCAAAAGACCAACGAATCCTGTTTTTCTGCGACTTTGAGTCAATAAATCTCCTTCTGAAGTTCGCAATCCTAAAATGTAATTTTCGGCCTTGTCCAAAAAATCTAATATTCTTGATTTGTTATTTAAGTTAAGTGGCTGTTTATAATCAAATTTTTTTAAATTTCTGGAATTGAGTACATCGAATAAGTCGTTGAAAATACGTATGAATTCTGCTGTAGCTAATGAATCTTTAAAATCAGAAATTCTTAATTTTTCTCTACAAAAATCGAGAGAATCAGCAACGCTTTTGCTTAGAAGTTGGGTAGCCAACTTAACTTTCATTTTCTGATTGTGAAAATTAATGTGTTGGTTCCGTAATTTGTTGGCTAAATGGAAATATTCCGTAGTTTGAAGTCTGTTCAGATGTTCAAAATACTCCCATGAAATACATTTGCCATTACCATCAACAAGGTTTTTACATGATTGAAGACAATTTCTCACTAATTTCATCATATGACAAGCATCTAAAAAAATTGCAATTGGTTGTTTAGTAACAGGGTGTTCAAACGTTGTTTTCATATTATTTGGTTCAAATTTGCCACCCAATATTTTTGCCATTGTTATGTTAGATGGACATCCATCAAAAGTAAGACCGACTATGTTTAAATTTGACTCGTTTAAATGTCTTAGACATTGTAGCACTAAATCGGCTTTTTGCTGACCAGTTGCTCCATCTATTAAAAAATATCCAACAGGTACCTGTAAATAAAAGCAAATTAATAAAATATCATACACAATAAAAATACATTATTAATAAAAATTTCAAGATCACCTTCCAGTTAGCATTTATTCCAGTGACTAAAAATACCAGTGCTTCTTTAGCTTCAGGAACCTCTTCGGTATCCAATACGCTACCAAAATCTACATAACCATGGAATTTATTTCCGTCCCATTCAATTTTCCTTCTAATTGCCATTTCATCAATCATAAGACAGCAATATAAAGGACGTTTTGTTTTATTCGCTATCAACTTCAACGCCTCTAAAGATTCAGTGGTAAAGCCAGGACTACCATTTATACATTTATACCACTTATGAATAGTGTGAGGATGTGGTAAGCTCAAATTAAAAACCTTTCTGACATAATTGTAAGCTTTTGTTGAATAATAGTGCAACGTCAGAGCAAAAGTCCGTAATGCTGGTGAATACTTCGACGTACTGACTACGTTTTTGTTCTTCAACTGTCTAAAATAAAGTGCTTGAGTTGTAACGTTGGTTGTTTTAAGCACATTAGCTTGCTCATCATTAATTAACGTTTTTTTTTTTAAGCATTCTAATAACGTTACCAAGGCGTGTATTTTTTGGACTTTGCGACGGTTTCGTTCCCTTAAAATTTTTATTTGTTTTCCTTGCTGTTTAACTTTTTCGTTTGATTGATTTAATTTTTTTAATATCTTTTTTTTCTTTGGAGTGTTTTCGTTTGATTTGTGTAATTCGTTGACATCCTGAAACATAAATCATATTATAAACAAAACAATTACTATTATCATGTCAGCTGTTAAAAGACCTTAATTGCTGAACAGAGATCTCCCTCAAATGTTTACAGACCAGCTAGCTTGTATTATATGGCGTGTTTATAATAATATAACAAGATAAACAGCACAAGAAATCATACATTAGTAGGTACTTGTACACTACTATAAATTTTGTTATTTTGATTATTATCCGGTCTTGTATGTAATAAAAAAAGCACCTATAAAAATATATATAAAACAATAAAGTACCTTTTCTAATTTCCTCTTTTTTGGCGATAACGTAGCTTTTTCTGGCGTCACTTTTGGATCTATATTCTGTAATACAAGTACAAGTAAAATTCAACATTTAAACCGTTATACACTTCTAAAAGCTCGAAGGTACATATACTTATCAATTAACTAACTTCATCAGTTGTGATCTTCAGTACATCAATAGTCGGATATGCTGCTTTTGTCAATATTCGTTGCTTTTTCCCTTCAACAAAGCTTGCTTCCTCAAAATGTATTGAACAAATAGTGCTATGCTTTGTTGGGAACCAATCTTTGTTTCCCGTCGCCTCAATCCATTTTTGTTTTAAATTGGGTTCATGTGGAAAACTAAAAAAATCACGAAACGTTACGATTATTTATTAAAATTGTCCACATAATAAGTACTTATATAATACAAAATCATTCCTCTGTTTCCGAAATCGATTCTTGAGAATCGATTTGTGTTGCATATGATGAACAGCACTAATCGCTTAAATTGACAGAAAAATGATAAAAGTCCCTGTACTACAAAACCGAAACGATATACGATAGTATCGCTTGTTTCGATATTCATTACTTGTTAAAACAAAACGTCTCATCGACCGCTCCAAGTAAAAGCTACAATGTAATAGGAATGTTTTGTTTTTCTCAAATTTGGTATTACTAGGTATTACTGAGGGTATTAGATTAAAAATAATTGTTTTTTAAATTAATTACGCATAATATTAATCATACAATGACTTACCGATGGAAGGAAACGTTTACTTTATTTTTTCTCTTCGCACTTGTACAGTTTTTACAATTTATAACAGCACAATTAACCATTTTAATATTTTTAACTGACGTCCGACTAGCGCTATGCTCCGATGCAGACTGAGCGCGAAATTGGCCACTTACGATTCTTATACGTAAGCTAGACACGCGAAGTAGTTGCTCTCGCGTTATCTAGGTCTATCTATATCTGTGATAAATACCCTGTGCGTGGCACTTCCACTGTACTCCGCGAGCTAGATTAAAAAGAGTTTTAAGTCACTCCCCCCGACCCTTGAACCCGCCCGCCCGCGCGGAGCAAGTTAATCCAAATAATTTCCCAAATAATAATAACATAACACGACAAGTCCCCGCTTGCTCAGTAACCGGTAGCGCCCTAAGCCGAGGTTCGAATCCCACTATGGGATGCCCTTAGCTGTGCTGCCTAATTTTAAGTTAAATAGGTGAGAGGCCCTTCTGGCCCCACCGACACCCGGTAAAGCAGTCGAGGTCCCCCGCGGGACCACTGCATAAAAGCCAGTATCAAAAAAAAAAAAAAAAAACTTCCACTGTTTTTTCTATTCCGTGATCTCAACCGACTACTTTATTTTTTCAGAATTCTCTCGTAGAGTTGAATATTATACTTTTCAAAACCATAATATTATTTTAATTGTTTTTGTTTATGTTCTCTTATCACAACGGAATATTTGTATTTGTAACTAAAAGGAAATTGATTATGGTTTCAGAGCTGACCATTTTGAAATAATGACAGATTGGCGGCAAAGGTTAACATGTTTGAATTCCTAACTTTTGCTTCCTTTGCAATACTGCAAACTGCAAGGGAAGTAAAATCCTTTTGGAGAATTTTCCCACTTTTGTTTATTTTTTTATACATATAAGTACTTGTACATAATAGGGTGAGAAAAAGAAAACGCATGAGCTCGCTGAAAAACGAATATAGTTTTCAGCGAGCTTATACGTTTTCTCATTTCGCACGCTTATTAGAATACTGACCTATAAATTAGAGCTTGAGTCAAGTTAGGATTTCTGCAATTTTTTGCACAGATTTAATTTTGAAAAGTAGGCATTATATTTAACTGTAAATAACATATTTATTATATTAGCTAATAAGCCGACTAGACTCCAATTGTAAAACGTTTAAGAGCGATTTCCCAAAAATCATATTTACGCTGACCTCGTATTGTTTGGAAATCCTATACAATGCGAGATCAGCTTATACTGGAAATGTATAGCTTGATGTGTAGCCGTGTGTACAATGACCCCTTAAGAGGATGACGCCCAGTGAATTAAATTTCACTCTGCACCTTTATATATTTTAGTGTTAGATTGTATTGGTATTTTTTTTTAATTTATCTTTTAATTTATATTTTTATATTATTAATAGTGAAACGGGAAGGTTTAATAACCGAAATACTGACTATAGCCTGTCAATTAATGAAAACAAAATCAGACTCGCAAGCCGCCGCGGCCTTGGAAAATTTCTTTTCAGATATTCTCGTTTCAACTACTAAATCCCTAAACTCATCACCTCATAGTAACAATGGGAGTCCCACAGGGCTTAATTCTTGGTCCTTTCTTGTTTCTTATTTATATTAATGATTTGCCGTACCTCATAAAGGATAATCATGATATAGTGTTGTTTGCGGATGACACTTCACTTTTGTTTAAACTTAAACGTCAGCAGCTGGTTACTGACGATGTAAATAGTGCGATCTCAAAAGTAATTCACCGGTTCAATGTTAATAATTTACTTCTTAATGAAAAAAAAACCAAATGCATTAAGTTTACGCTACCTCACGTTAGGCAGGTGAAAACTAATGTGTTGATAAAGGGCGAAGAATTGAGCCCTGAAGATAGCACAGTAATTTTGGGCTTAACTTTGGATGCTAAGGTTCAGTTTATCTTTATGTGGACCCCCCCACATATAGATAAATTGTGAAAAAAACTAAGCTCTGCAGCATACGCTGTTAGAAAAAATCGTAATTTAACTGATATAGAGATACGGTAGGTATTCTGTTGTGGGGAAAAGCCCCTGACATTCAGACTATCTTTGTTTTGCAGAAAAGAGCTGTTCGATCAATTTATAAATTAAGTCCGAGACACTCTCTCAGAGAGAAATGTAAGGAGTTAATATAATGACTGTGCCCTCTCAGTATATTTTTGAAAATCTTTTATATACCCATAAAATATAAAATAGTTTTAAAAAAAACAGTGATATCCATAATATAAATACTAGGAACAAACACAAATTTGTTGGACCTACAACAAGGCTCAAGATAATAGGTGGCTCATTCAGATGTCAGTGTATACGTTTTTATAATAACTTTCCAAGCCACGTTCAAGATCTAAGCCTTAATAAATTCAAATCATTTATTAAAAGTAAGTTGTGCCAGAAAGTCTTTTATACCGTTAAAGATTATATTGAGGACAAAAAGGCTTTTTATTTAGATACACTTTGACATTTAATGATTATTCAAAACACAATGACATATTTACTTTGTGGAGTTTAATATATTACTATTTAAATTATTGTGAATGTGAAGACTATGTGGGTCAGAGTCTGGCAGTTTGAGTAAGTACTTTATGCGGCCTACCCAAATGTCCTTTCCTTGGTATTGTTCGAAGAGTCGTTGAGCTACACGATTACTGACAAATGCGTGCACTGACTGGACAGGTCCGCTCAAATAGGTGTGGTTCTTTCCTCAAAATACTATTTCAGACGCCAACCTACATCGTTCTCTACACACATCGGCATTGATGAATTTTATGTATAAAATGACATGAATATTTACTTGTAAAGTATTATATTGTTTTCAATTATTGTGAATGTGAAGACTATGTGGGTCATTGTTGTTTTTTTTTTTAATTTAGTATTAATCATGGTCTGGCAGTTTGAGTAATTTATGCGGCCTACCCAAATGTTCTTTCTTTGGTATTGTTCGTCGCATCGTTGAGCTCCTTAAGTTTTGCGTTGAGCTGCACGATTACTGACAAATGCGTGCACTGATTGGAAAGGTCCACTCAATCTGTGTGGTTCTTTCCTCAAAAGGACCATTTCAGACACCAATCTACATGGCCTTCACACGATCTGACCAAGATTATGTCTGGAGTTTAAAAGAGACCTCTGAGTTTGTTTCGGCCTTTCTTCTCAGAGTAGTCAGACAGGAAACGCCGACCTCATCTAGCTTTATTTTAAAAATATGATTGACGTGGAAAAGTGTTTGTACAAACCTACTTACAGAAATAAAAATCATTTATCAAGTGTGCCTAAATAAATATCAGATGAATCCAAAACGTCAATAGTTATTTTGTTGCTCTAGTTAGGACAATGGTTGTTAAACTTTAACAAGTCTGCAAGCGTTCTCCGACAGTCATTTCTCCTTCGGACTGATCACCAACAGGACATTTCGTTTTTGAGAGATTCGTCGATAGAACGTTTCACCTATGGACGTTTCGCCGACAGAACCTTTCATATGCGTCACTTTCGACGACAGTAATAATAGCGACTCTATGGAACTACAAATACCTACCTAGATTTTAGGAAATGGCTCGTTTTTTTTTCAGTTGATGTTCATATTTCAATGAAATTTTCTAGAACAGTGGGTATACATGTATGTTTTTTTTTGGGTACTGGCTAAAAAAAGTTGTGAACCACTTCAGTGTTCTACCAAATTATTTAGACTTACTTACATCAGAAATGTCAGGTACGTACCTACCTAGTAGGTACCCGCAACAGGAGGGCGTGCGGCGGGCGCGGGCGGTATGATAAACGATGCAAAAGTATGTAAGGATAGTAGCAGGTGGCGATCCCTAGTTTCTGCCTAACCCCACGTGAAAGGTAATGGCGTGAGTTTTATTGCTTTCAATCACTTGAGAGCATCACGAAGAGTTAAAACTTAAAAAATAGTATTATTTTGTATACATACATAGGTACCAATACAAATCTAATCTAATTCTATCTAGCCTGTATTATTCGCCACTACTGGGCGAAGAATTCCATCTCCCTTATACTTATAATACACATATTACCCAAGACATACATAAACATAATCATATCCCACTATACACACTCCAATAACTTAAAAATAAGAGTCAATCTGGGCTCTAATGACTATGTTCTTTAATTATGTGTTATAAATTACAAAATCCCGCAAAAATACCCAAGGCAACACGATAAAATGTTTTTTTTTGTAGACCTAATTTTGCTGTAATTCGTACAAATCCGCTTAGTAGGTCTATTGAACATTAGAATATTTCTGGCTACTATGACTTTATGGAATAAAGGAATTTTATTGTAACCATAACAACGTCATAAACAAAAATTATTATTTAAGTACTGAGTTTTACTGCAGTTGTCCTTTAGATAAAGTAGAAGATTTTAATAATTTACAATGTCACAAACAGAGGTCACAAAGAAGCGAAATCTAAATAGCCTCATCATTCACCCCGATATAGAACCGGGTGTAATAGATAATGCTATGCTCATACGATGTATTTTGGAATGCGGTAAGTAAGAACTTTCTAAAGAAAACAAATACTTACCTTCCCAATCTTACCTATTGTTTCTTTGATTCAATACTCATCAGAAGTTTGCTGCTGACGCTCCTGTAGGTAATTTAAACAAGTTTTAATTCTTGAACTCAGGTCCAACTGAAGAGGCTGGAAGACTTTTCGCCGAAGAAGGTGTACATCTAGACGAGGCGGTAGAAGTTAGACTAGAGTTCCAAAAGATTCTTCGCATAGACCACCTTTGGATGCTAACATCTTTAACTAAGCTAACTTTAGCGCACAATTTAATAGAGAAAATTGAAAACTTGGAACTGTTGACAGGGCTCAACGAACTAGACTTATCGTTCAATAAAATCGAGAAAATAGAAAATTTGGAAGCTTTAGTTAATTTAGAGATTTTGACGTTATTTCATAATAAAATACGGAAATTGGAAAACCTGGCAGCGTTGGAGAACCTTCTTGTATTCAGCATTGGAGATAATAAGATAGAAGATTACAAGGAAGTTGGTAACTTTAATCACAGTAGATACCTACTCGTAACCTTATTAAAGAGTAAAGCGCCTAATCCAAAGTACCATTGCAATAAACATTTTTAAATGTACGTAATATTTTTTTTAATCACCAGTTCACCTCTCCCCAGATGGCGTACCTTCGTAGATTTCGAAAGTTGCGAGCAGTAAGCTTCAAAGGCAACCCATGCTGCGACGATTCGATGTCCTACCAATTCCTCAGGGCAGCTCTTAACAGGGTCACCTACCTCGACTATAAGATTGTAACTAAAGACGAGAGAGAAAACGGGCTAGCTTTGTTCAGGTGGGTAGCCTATGGAGAGTTGGGAATTTATAAGTAGATCTGTTGTAAACGTCACCAATATCCATAGCGCGCATAGCGTCAGTGGGCTAGAGTTAAGAAATACTTACTAATTCCAGAGGTCTTATACGAATTATGGACGAAGCTGATGAGAAAACGGAACGAGAAAGAGTAGCCAAAGAAGAGTATGCAGCGAAGGTGAAGTTCTATGCGATGTCGTTCGTGGAATATCTCAGCGGACCTGAACTTTTGGACAGCATGTTTGAGAAGGATCCTGATGGTTTGATCCTGCTCAGTTTTGGAGGAGAACTTCTGGGGTTTTTCGAGCAGTAAGTGTAGTTATTCGCGGTCGCGCCATCCACATCAACCTTCCCTAACCGTTGTTCTGTATCATCATCTGCCTAGCCTTTTCCCAACCATGTTGCGGTCGGCTTCCAGTCTTAGCGGATACAGCTGAATACCAGTACTTTACATGGAGCGACTGCCTATCTGTCCTCCACAATCCAGTTACTGGGTAACACGATACCCTTTGGTAAGACTGGTTGTCAGACTTTCGAGCTTCTGACGACCCTTAACGACTGTCAAAGATCTACAAATGACAGCCGGGACCAACGGCTATTCTGTATCTATTGGTGAATGCAGAAAGCGAACTCTGAAACCAATAACGCAGGCAGTTAACCCTTGCAGTCGTCATAATTTCCGATCTTGACATTTTAATTAGTTCCCGGTAAGTTTTGTTGCCTATCTACATTCTGCTTAAAGGTAATGAATGGTCATAAAATTGCAAAAGAAAAATTTGATTCATAGGTACAAAGAAAACTACGTAGAAACGATGGCTCATCTAGTCGAGTTTGCCCAAGAAGCGTACAACGACAGACAAAATGAAATAAAATTGTTCAAAGATCTTGTGGACAACGCTTTGGAGGACAGTGTTGTGGAAAGCAAAAAGTATGTATAAAAGAACCTAGTTAAACTTACACACGATATTACACACAGATAACCCAAAATATAAACCTATATACATATCTGAGTCCTGGTTATCCCAAGAAAAAATAGCCCATATGCAATATGATGAAGATATTTTGTGTCCATTGAGGATACAAAATTTCTGCATCATACTGCCGTAAAATTAAGAGGTGTCTGTATCCTCTTACAGAAACACATGAATTGCATAGACAAAACATCACAGATATTATGTCAATCGAATATATACTAGAATGTGCAACTGAATTAACTAAAGAAAATCTGCTATTAGTTACAATGTATTGGAATAGAAGGGAGGAAGACGTTTTTAATAGCCAACTGTGACTAATTTTGAACCATCTAAATAATAAGTATAATAAATTTAATATAATTATAGGAGGAGATTTTAATATCAGTATTTTGGCCAAAAACTTAAAAAAGAAAATATTCCTAGATTTTATGCCAGAATTCAAATTCACATAACATATAAAAACACCTACTCTTGTAGGTAATGTAATTCTTATGTCTTGGTCTGTGTAATAATGTAATTCTTATTACACAGACCACTTAGACCTAATATTTACAAACTTTATAAATAGAAATATGCTTACAACCGTGGAGGAATTAGGTTTTTCGGACCATAGCGCAACAATTGTATAATTACGTATAACGCAACAATCAAAGCACCTTGCTTTGATTGTTGCCTGGTACACTAAAAAAACTATACAACACCACAAACATACAAAAATTGAAATCTAAATGAAGTAAACAAAACTGGAATTATGTGCTACTACCAGACAAAGATATTAATGAAAACTACAAAGCATTTAAGGCGCTGACAAGACCCAATTCCTGCCGGGGTCGCGGGAAGGTACTTATGGGTCACCGAGGCCCCCGCAACACAGGCAACAGGAAGGAATACGGGTGGGTTTTAGTCAGTAAGAGTCTGACACACCCTCCCGCTCCGCCCAGAGCGGGAGAAGTTATTTGATGATTTCCCACCCTCAAAAAAAATTGACCAAAATAAGCTTGTCTTAAGAAAAAAAATTGCCAAATTTGTATAGTTTGTGGTAGCGGAAAAAAATATATGTTAATATTGAACATATTTCCCAGAACTTGGTTGTTACCAAAACACGTTTGGAAAAAAAATCTCGATATAAACTAACGTTAAACTAACCTCTTAATTTTAATCCAAAATATCTGTATTAAATATCAACATACGCTACGTATACAAGAACGTCTTAATTGAATGCAGGACTTGGTTGTTTTTTTTATTTTCGATTACTCAACTCAATTTTGAGTAAATAGATAATTGCTTCATATTTTGCGATAAATTACAAGCGTTATGTCATCGCGCTTCTCTTTCTTTTCTATGCAATCTGATAGTGACCGCGGTTTAGGTGTTGTCAGCGTCTTAACGATACAATAATAACTATAGATATTAAATCAATTTATTCCTTCGCATAACAAATAAAATAAAACTAAATTCAAAAAATACTGGCTGACTACAGGCATTAAAATCTCTAGCAATAAAAAGCTGTTAAAAAGACTAACACTTAAAAATTATGAAAAAATACTTTTGTAAATAGTTATGACAGCAAAAAAGACTGGATCATCATCATCATCTGCCTAGCCTTTTCCCAACTACGTTGATATAAACCTTAATAAAGTAATATTAGATTTAGTTCAGAAGACTGATAAGCTGTCTTTCAAAGCTTCCTCTCTCCTACTACTTTGCTGTGCCCGATGCTGGTCCTTAATGATCACATATAATTTGAAGTTACCACCTAAGGACACATTGTGGAATGCATATAAAGTATTGAGTACACCATCCTATAGAGGCCAAGCACACACAATCACTGACCCTGAACACAAAAACAAAACCAAAGAGTTATTGATATGATTTGTATGAATTTTGGTATCTGATGAATATCTACTCAATACGAGTATAGGTATTTATAGCATGTGAACTTAGGTGGTAGGTTCCACAAGACATGATCATTGTAGATCCCGTGGGACACCACAAGATAGGAAAATTGCCTTAATTCTAGTATGGTGTTCTATAACTGTTATCCCATACAGTATGCGCAAAAGTTTATGAGATCTCTGAAGTTGCACGCGAGTGGCCTAAAAGTATAATTATTTAATAGCTATATTATTTTTGTGATGAACAAATCAATGCTATAGGTACGCATATAGGTACTATACATATTTTATTGTTATGTTATGTTATGTAATTAGCTATTAAATATGCTTTTAAGCTACTCGCGTGCAACTTCCGAGAGCTCATATTATTTTGCGAGTGCTGTACCTACTTATCCCATTAAATAAATTACATTGTCAAAGACTTCTCAGTGCAGACGTGCAGGGTGCAATATTGTTTTCCTTTCGATCCGAAGTAAATGTAAGCAAAGCGATTTTTGTAACCTCGCCAAATGTAAAAAATAGAGTGCTAGATGAATTCGAAGCCAAGAAGAAGCCGTTAATGGACCAAGTGAACGAAATCAGCAACCAGTTCACGGCGAAGCAGATAACCCTCGACGATATGGAACAGATGTTGGTGGAAGCGGGCGAAACGTACCATGAGATGCTGTACGAACTGTGGAAGAGTCTCATGACTCTGGAGATGCATCTGTTTGAACAGTGCGAGGTATGTAATCCTCTCCGTTACATGTAGATACGCGTGATTATTTTAGTAAAAAACCGGCCAAGTGCATGTCTGACCATGCACAATGAAGGGTACCGTAGTTGGGGTGGTTATCCGAAAAACAAACTTAACATTGTAGTTGAAAAACATGTTCTCCCATACATCGATATACGTCACGGTCAATTCTCCAACTGCAAATTTAAGTTGGTCGACTATTACTCGTTAACTTGTAATTCCTACTTAGCTGTGATAGTTTTCCTTTTAATTTCATTATTTAAACTACTGCCATTATTTTGTTCACATCTCCATAAACAACCATTTAGCTGGTGGGGACACTCTAGCAAAAATGAGCATTTTAAAGCTTAAAATTAAGCAAACGGATCCGAATCGAAAAATGGTGTCCACAGACCTGCAATATATTTGAACGGCCTATCCAGTGATACCATATATGTACGTCACGGTCAATTCTCCAACTGTAAATGTAAATTGGTCGACTATTACCTACTCGTTAACTTGTACGATATCCCACAACATAGGATGGACGAGAAAAAAAAAAATCATCCCCACATTACGTGCAAGGGAGGTAGGTACCCTAAAAAGCGTCTATGAGCTATAGCGGGGACAGGCAGACAGACGGACATGGCGAAACTATAAGGGTTCCTTGTTTACTACGGAACCCTAATAAAAAGAAGACTCGAGCATGGTCACATGACGTTGGTTATTTGGGATAGAAAATTTGTACCTATAGATTTCCTTCACCGAGCTAGTGGTGTCCAAGATAGTACCAAGCCACTCAGAAAGTATTGTAAAAAAGATTTTTATGTATGAGAGACTGGCCAGTTATAATTTATTTTGAAAATATGCTTATTTGAAAGTAAAAATAGGTACGTTCCAATTTCAAAATTTCCCTCCACATTGTTTGCGAGCTAATTTAAATGATCGTGTGACGTGTCTTATTATACAATGGATCTGCGTCGGGATCATTTTCGCGCTAAGTATAACTTTTTACGATTTCAAGTGTCGCCTGAAACCGGACGAATCGCACGATAGACTTCAAATGGCATTCATGGATGAAGGCTCTTCTAAGACAACCGTGTATCGTTGGTATGAGGAATTCAAGCACGGTCGATTAACTTTGGGGGATGAAGAAAGAAGTGGTAGCCCTTTGACGGCTATTACGGAAGAAAACGTGCTAGCAGTGAAAAATGTAATCCATAACAATAGGCTAGTTACGTATCAAGAGATTCAGCACATACTGCAGCATCTTCGCACAATCTCTGGAATGGTGTCGTGATATGATAAACAAATTTGAAGCAGGCTCGTCTCGGCGTGTTTACGACAACATTACAGGTGATGAGTCTTGGATTTATCAATACGATCCAGAAACGAATCGCCATTCGACGGTTTGGGTGTTTCAAAACGAATCAACGCCTACCGATCTAGAAACGGGGGAAAGATTTTGATCGCGAGCTTTTTCAATTTAACTGGCTACTTGGTGTCAATTCCTATACGGAACCAAAGAAGCATCAATGCTGATTGGTATACTACCAAATGCTTGGCAGAAGTTTCTCTGTTGTGAGCAACAAGCGACCAAACACAGAGCGCCGCGGGTTACTGCTCCACCATGATAACGCGCCTTCGCACACCGCGCTCAAAACGAGCGACTTCCTGGACAGCACGCCGATCAAACTCCTGGGTCACCCTTCTTACAGCCCTGACCTAGCACCGTGAGACTTCAATTTATTCCCGAAAATAAAAAATCAGCTCAAAGGGATATAATTTTCGTCGCCGCGCCGGAAGATGCGCTTTCAGCGTTCAAGCAGGCTGTAAACGAGGTGTCTGCGGCGGACCGGAAAAAGTGTTTCGAAAACTGGTTCAGACGCATGAAACTTTGTATAGAGGCTAGTGTAGAGTTCTTTGAAAAGATTTAATTAAAAAATATTTACTTTAAGAACATTTTTTTATATTTTTGCAAAACGTTCTGAGTGTCCCAACGTATGTAGGTAAATATCATCATAGGTATAGTCGACATCGTAGTACCTACCGCTTTTGACCGAAACTCAAAAAATCTCATAGATTCTCTTAATAAAATAGCGAAAATAAAATGAGTTCTATGGTATTTTCAATGCAGGACTCTCGCGTCCAATTCGCAGTGAACATGACAGAGAAGGTAACTAAACTGCTGGAAGTGTCCCGTAACGCATTCGGTGCGTGGCGTGAGTACGACAGCATTTGGTCGATGCGACAGTACGAGGTACTGTCTAAGCACCTCGGCAACAAGATCATGCTGGGCGACGCCTCACCCGAACTTTACAGCGTGAGTAAAAAAATTTTTTGTGGCCTTTGTTAAGTTACTTTTTGAAAGACGCTATAATGACTGGGGTGAACGAATTAGCTCAAAACCATCTTCCAGTTTATGGCCTGGCTAAGTTTCTTATTTACCAGTAAAACGACAATGCCCTATGGGAGTAGTAGATAGAGTGCATGTCGTACTACATTGGAAAGCGATGCCATTTTAGACACCGCGTTCGTTTGATCCTAGTTTCGTCGAAGTTGTTCGCAAAAACTAGACTAGAGTCGACTACGGGCAAACAAAATTTCTTCATGCCAGAGACATTATAAAAATCTGGACAAAAGCGCGAGAATCTCTTAAGAAGAAATGCGTAATAAGTTCTTTGGTGCCGATCTATAGGGACTATAAAAATATGGAGGGAAAAAGCGAGGGAATATTAATAAAATAGGATCCCCCCCCCCCCCCCCCCCCGGCTTTTCCGTTCAGTCTTCATCTCCTAATAATATCCATATTCTTTCAATGATCGCAGGTAATGATGGACCGTGACATGTTAATGAACCTGGTCGCCGCATCATCAGACAACCACATGAGGTTCATAGATGGGCGCGAAGACCAGCTCACGACGCGTGCTAACACCTGGCGAGATGATCTGGTGATGGGAACCAATGAGTAAGTCCTTTTAACTTCACCCTTTCCACCTTATTCCACTAGAGAAAACTCGGAGATCCACTAGCTAGCTAAAATTGGTGCGATCTCCTAGCCAGTGGCGTATTTAGGCCCTGTATCAAAATATGTTGGCCCCTATTTACCCGACTGCGGCCAAACTAAGCTCCGAGAGCAGTGATGGCCCAGAACGGCCCCGGCTTACGAGTTGTAGGTACCGAACCCAGGCAGGGACTCTACTTTGTGTAAATAATTTCATCACCACCGCTTCTAAAACGGTGAGGAAACAGCATGCCCAAGAATCGAAAGATTCGATGATGTCACGTACATCTACCAACCCGTACTGGGCCCGCGTGGTAGAATACAGCCCACTCCCTCTCGAAGAGAGGAGGCCTGTGTGCATTAAGAGGCTGACAACACCTAAAGCGCGGTCACTGTCGGACTGCATAGAAAAGAAAGTTTATTGCAAAATACGACGCAATTATCTTTTTACAATAAATCTATTGATTGGGTAAAAAAATTAAAACACTATTATGCTAATATGTTGCTTGTAGAATAATCTGACAAAATAAAAAACCAGAATAATTGCATGTGTATGAGTACCTATTGTTTTTAATCGTTAAACGATTTTTTCAGAGGGATCTTCGTAATTTTGTACTATCATATCAAATTAGTTGTATTATGTTTTCAACACACTATCTACCTAGCATTGATCCTGAAGAATATCATATATTTTTCTTATTTTATTTACTGCAGTGGATCATATACTTTTAGGCATTATAAAACTTACAAAATTTGCGTTTAGTTCCTGTAGTCCCCTTAAAGGTTGATTATGCGGCCAATCTCAAAAGTACGGAATGGTTTGTCAGTGTGACGTTAACAAGAGAATGCAAGAGCGAGCGAAGCGAGCTTCAAAATTGGAGCATTCTGATTGGAATAGGTTAGATTTTTCGTTTATTTTTTTACATATTATTTCCATTAGGATCTTTATTGATAAGAATTCGAGGTTTTAAATGATATTTTACGGATTTTTGCTTATCATTGATACAGCTGATACGGTAGCGCTAGCTTTGTTTGTAGCTAGACGAGATAGAAGTGGAGAGCCGTTTTTACGTGAAACTTGTGTCTTGCGAATGAAGTCATATAAAAAACCGGCCAAGTGCGTTTCGGACCACGCACAATGAAGGGTTCCGTAGTTGGGAAGTTTGGATGAATGTATCCCAAAACAAACTTAACATCTCCCATACATCGATATATGCCACGGTCAATTCTCCAACTGCAAATTTAAGTTGGTCAACTATTACTAGTTAACTTGTAAAGCCCACTTAGCTGTGATAGTTTCCATTTTAATTTCATTATATGTACTACTGCCATGAATTTTTCACATCTCCATAAACAACCATTTAGCTGTCAGGGGGACACTGGGGACACTTGACTCTAACAAAAAATTGCACTTTAATGCTTAATATTACGCAAACGAATCCTTTAATCGAAAACTAAAAACTGGTGTTTAAAGACCCGCAATATTTTTGAACGGCCTATCCAACGATATGCCACACCATGGGATAGACGAAAAAATAAATATCATCCCCACGTTACGTGCAAAAAAAAATTATTCAAGATTTTATTTTAGCACCTATGCCAAATTACAGCTTTCTAGTACTAAGCGTCTCGGAGCTACAGTGGGGTCAGACAGACAGACAGAAAATACTTCTTATAACCTGTGTTTTCGTATAAGTGTATAAGAAACCGGTTGCATACCGACAAAAGAAGCGTGTAGTGTAAATTTATACTTTTTTATGTTACTTAATAAATGTAGGTACCTACACGTATACCTACACATAAAAACTTTTAATTATTTTTCTTTAATAATTTTACACAATATTTAAAAAAAAAGTTATATTCGGAACATACCCAAAGATAACACCAACTCTTGACCGTTACAGGAAATTCAATTTAGAATTTTTGATGATGTCTACTTTCATTGCTGACTCAAACCTAATTTTCTTCTGCAGCAATGAAGTGAAACGCAACAGAGACAGAATCCTGGAGATCAACTATTTTATAGACAACCAGCGGGAAGAATGGGCAGACATGCACATGGAACTCACTGATACCGTTGACCCTGATGCCGTGGCTTTGTTGGGAGACGATTTTCAATGTTAACAGTACCTATTAATATAATTAACCTATTGGAACATTTTTGGTTTTATTCTTCTTCTGTTTCTAATAATCTGTGATCCCTAAACTACCATTCACACTTTGTATGCCAGAGCAAGCCTGGAGAACGAGTGGACCAACCATTTCATATTAAAGAACATAATGGTGCCGATTCCCTTGTTCACAAACTAAACTAAATTTAAGTTCAGTGCATCTTTTTCTTTATATTTCATTAAGAAAAGGACAGAAGCTAAATTTTAGTTTAGTCCTGTCAAATTAATCAGCGCCTGTCACTACTCTATACAAGTTTAGACGTGATTAAAAACTTTCCTACTAAAATTACGTCAATTTACGTCAAGCGCTGATTAATTGGACAGGACTAAACTAAAAATGAAATGAAATTGTTTATTCTGTAAATAGGATATGAGAATCACTTTTACACGTCATATTAAAAAATAAGCTAGATGGAGTCGAAAATGTATCTTCTGTCCTTTTCTTAATGAAATAGATAGAAAAAGATGCACTGAACTTAAATTTAATTTAGTTTGTGAACAAGGGAATCGGCGCCAATATAGAGCAATTTAATAGGGTCTTACACCCATTTTTGAAAAGTGTCTTAATTAAATTCTATAGTGCTAATATGCCCAAAAAATCTCAATTTTTTTTATTCAATCGTTATGTGCCATAAAAATGCATTTAAATTTTACATTTTCAAATTTCGCACGTAGTTTGACGAAAACGCTGGACGCAGTGGATGCCATGTTGCTCTGTGGTCATGACGTCACTTGGCTATGTTAACAAATGCGCTGATCTATTATCTAACTATCAGTTGACAGTTGACACGTTTTAGTTTACACAGCGGTATGACGTAATAACATGGCGGCTACTATTTCATGGTGTTTTTTAACAGATTAGAAAAACTGAAAACGTTGAATTGAATTTTTAAATTTATTTTGTGGTTTTATGAACTAAAACTAACATTTTCCGATTCCTTTTTGCCTAAACTATCTCAATAATATATTTATAGATTTTTTCTCGTCTATAGTAAAATACTCTATTGGAAGTTACAGTTACCACGACTTTTGACCTTTCCTTTATTAATGTGGATTAAAAATAAAACCTTAAGTAAGTTTGCTTAAGTACGTACTTTACGTAGCATTGCCTATTTATTTAAACCTTTGGCGGCTTTTCTTTGTTTGATACTTTGAATGTATCGATCAATCCTCTCTTGAAATTCGGGACTATTGACCAGATTCAAGTAGTCTGTTAAATATTTTTGTCGGTCCTTTTCCAATTTTGTGAGGTATTCTTGTCTTATTGCTCGTTTGGTGGTCGCTCGGATGGCCGGAGATATGTGGTCGTACGTTCTTATGAAGGCCTTGCATTTTTCAACTGCATCCGTTTTGTCTGACGCTACGTCATCAATGAGACCCACCTGAAAAGGTAAAAGACAACATAGGTAAAGACTTATATTAAGTAAGTAGGTAGTTCGTATGATCAAAAGCTAAAAATAATGAAAGCTAATTCTATATCATTTACAAAGACTGAAGGCTGCTGTCCCACCGACGACGAGGAAGCGACTAGCTATCCGACTATTTTGCCGTTTAAGCAACGAATGCAAATATTATAAAACATTTTAGTGGTTATAAAGATAGGAGAAATTATAAAGATTATAAAGGTCCCGTGTCAGTAATGCAACGGCTACATTGTCGCGATAACGCGAAGTACACTTCGCTTGCTCTACTTCGAGCGGTGTGCGAGGGAGACCGCACGAAGTGTAGTTCGCGTTATCGCGACAATGTAGCCGTAGTATTAAGAAAGGCAATGGGCCGAGAAAAGAACCCTCATGCACCCCACTATACTCCGTTTACAATAGCATTAGACAGAAGTTAGAAAAGGTTATTTTGCATGCACATTTTGTAACAAAAGTACAATAAACTTGTTAATGTTACGATAGACGCCAAATTTATTAAAATCTATTTATATACCGGCTTCCACACCGAGGCCCCCGCAACACAGGCAACAGGAAGGAATACGGGTGGGTTTTAGTCAGTAAGAGTCTGACACACGGGTACCCGCTCCGCCCAGAGCGGGAGAAGTTATTTGATGATTTCAGATCCTCAAAAAAAAAAAAAAAGTGCTACTTTATTAGAAAAAGTAAAACAACAAAAACATTTATACCAAAAGGTTGTTGTGGATGAGATGGCTAGAGAGAAGGGTATTTCAGTATAGCGCCTCCCACCCTACCACTGCGAGCTTAACCCTATAGAATTAATATGGGCTCAAATGGCCCAACATAATAAAACATTCAAATTAGACGAAGTGAAACGATTACTCTCACAACCTCTGGATACTATTACCCCAGAAAGATGGCAATCTGCGTTGCTCATGCAATTAGATAAGAGGAAAGGTTTTGCCAACTTGATGGCATAATGGATAATGTGGTCGAAAGATTTATTATTAATGTCGGTGAAACTTCTTCATCTTCATCATCTGATGATAATGATTAAATTAGATGAAGAAGACGGAGAAGTTTCACCAAAGTTTTACAACTAACATAAGTCTTTTTTAATCTTAATTCAATTTAAATCTTCATGTGATTGGTTGCTTCATTAATTTGTTTTGTCGTAAGTGTGTCATGAAGATGTTATTATCAATAAAACAAACCTAATTGTAAAAACAATATACTTTTATTTCCCTTATCTAAGTATTCAGTTCTATTTTAGATCTATTCATGAAAGTTATGTTACACAATTTTAATTAAAATTGTTTTAACTTAACTTTGAAATAAAATGTTTTGCTCTGCTGCTTCTACGAGCCTCTTTTTTCTAATGCTATAATAAACGGAGTATAGTTTAGTACGATAAACGCTCAGAAATCCATGTTAAAAGTCTCTGTCAAAACTAAAGCTTTAAAAGAAAAAAAAAGAAAATTTTTAATTAGTAGTATTTGGTTTGGGGCTCTTCAAATACTTTTTGGAAGGGCCAATTAGAATATCTAAATAATAATTATTATATCCTGCTTATGTGTGTGAAGTTTCATTAACCTTTTGACCGCCACGTCAAAAAAGCAAAGACGTGCCCTCAGCGGCAAGCTACAAATTCATCCTTTAAGGCGCTGACAAGACCCAATTGACGAAAATAGGCTTCTCTTAAGAAAAAAATATGCCAAATCTGTATAGTTTGCGGTAGCGGAAAAAATTATGTGAATTTTGAACATATTTCCCAGAACATGGTTGTTACCAAAACATGTTTTGAAAAAAAATCTCGATACAAACTAACGTTAAACTAACCTCTTACCTTGAGTTCTAATCCGAAATATCTGTATTAAATATCAACTTACGTTCCGTATTTAATTAATAACTATAACTTCTTATTTGAATGCAATACTTGGTTGTTTTTTATTTTCGATTACTCAACTCAATTTTGAGTAAATAGATAATTGCTTCATATTTTGCAATAAATTACAAGCGTTGTGTCATCGCGCTTCTCTTTCTTTTCTATGCAATCTGACAGTGACCGCGGTTTAGGTGTTGTCAGCGTCTTAATACCTACAAAATAGTAGTGAGTTCGGAATTATATCGATAAAGCACATGTAAAACTATCGATTTATTTTTTAACATATAGTATCTTTTTCATAAAAGTTACTATTTACCCGAAATATATAATACAGGAGTTTTATTTCATCCCGCTTTGTCCTATAAGACAGAAATGATAATGATATGTGTCACAGTTTCGGCGTTCTTTATAATTAAAACCACAATTAAAAACAACAATCGACTAAATCAAGTCAATACCATCACAGCACTATGATCAATCATGACGTACTTTTTTGTCACCATATGATGACAGTGGCGTAGCAGGCACGGCTGTTTTTAATTTGCTCGCCTCTGCACTAGAGGTGAGCAACCGATATTTATTAATAATATCGAAATAATAATAGGTATTTTATTTTTATGGTTTCGTATTTTCTATACAGTATCAGCATTGTCAAATAATAAAATTTAAGTTTCTCTGAAAGAACAACCAGTAATAATGCCTTAACGTACCGGTACGTACTGATGATATATTTGCTGAAATAAATACTATTTACTGTATATTATACTTTTCAGAATACGAGGAAAATATGCGAAGCAACAAAACTAACATAAATAATTCGCATTGTTATTGAATTTAGAATTTACTAGACAGACGAACACCGCCATCTTTTAGAATTCTTACGAACAATCTTCGCAGGTCGTGTTATTATTCTAATAAGAGCGGCTAAACAGACCTCTAAACAAAGTTTTGTACCTATTCAACGATACATTATGCATTTGTACAAAATAAATACACAATGTTCAATGAGTCGAGTCATAAATAGGTACTTAATTTATAGAGATAAGTATGTCAGTGGTTAGTTATGCGAGGAGGTATCTAGTCTACGAATAGGTGAGCGACAGCGCGGCGCACTAATGAGACCGAACGGCGAAATCTTAGCTGACTTAAATTTGAGCGTCTAAAAGTGACGAAAGAAATTACATTATTCGGCTACGACATTTCTAAGTATTTTTTAAAATACTAACTAGTAGAAACTAGTAGTTAGGGCCAGATAAAAAAAAATACTGTAAATGAAAAGTTATTTGATTTTTTCACTACCGTTTAGTGTTGCCATTTTATATTTATTATGCCAAGTGACAGTAAGTACAGCATTATTGTATTGTTTTAGATTGTTATTATAATTAAACGGAATAAATGAATGAACAATACAGTTTATTTCTAAGTGTAGGTGTTCCTTGCAGGTAGGTAAAAATACTGTGGTTTAAAATTAAATAAATTACTTTCAATTAATGACTAGCAAAAAGACTAGTAACCCAAAAAAAAATGTTTGCTTATTGACGACTGTTGATTGGTTCATAGTGATGCTCATTGGTTGATAGTGTATACCTATTGTATACCTAAAGTAAGGCCAAAGAGTATTTAGAACCACTGGCATTACCTACCATAAACAATATTTTTACAGGACATTTCATTATGAATTAACTACGTAAGGAAAATACGATATATGCGTTATTGCCATTTTACTTCCTCAATTTGGAATATCAAAGTTACCATTGAAAGAACCTACAAAAGTTCATGACTGAATACTTGCACAAACTAATTAAGAAGGTGAAGATATTTTTAATTTATTAAAGACGTAGAAATTTAATATCAGCAAAAACAATGTATGCCATTGTTCATTAGTACCTACGTATGGATATTATTATTTAATAAGAAGACTTAATTAACACACTATGTACGTATTGCAGAATGTTACATCAAATTTAATCTTATTTAACTCATCAGTACTCATATTATTTGCATCCATTGTTATTACTATTAATAATAAAGGAACAGCTCTATTTGAAAATTTTCCGCGTGTGACGTCATGGGATTGTCATGATTAGATGACTGTGGCGTTCCAAGCACAGACAATATGACAGTGTGATAGAGACGGGAATTACAGTCATTATGATTTATCGTTAAACACCGACATTTTCTGAGCAGAGAGTTCAGTAATATAAAATTTTCATGATTTCTCAATCATAAAAACTACAATATCAAATTTTTTATTTATTTATTGACGACTAATTTTAAAGAAATTTAATATAACGTAGTTTACCGTCGAAGTCGATATGCTTGTTATAATGATTGCTACCTACATCACTACGTGTCATGATATGGTGACTGTGGCGCTGAGGGCACTATGTTTTTCAAACTCTAATCTAATTTAGGACGAGTCAAGGAACATAATTAGCAAAGGAAATAAAAAAAACAATGTTGTTTTATGAGTTTTATTTACGTATAAAAGTCTGTCATCTAGTCGTGACCGTGGCGTACTAGGCACTTTTTGGCTTGTCATCTATACATGACTGTGGCGGTCAAAAGGTTAAAATCGGATCAGTCTAGAGATGCGCCGAATATTCATTTTATATTCGATATTCGGCAGAATTTGAGGTACCTATTCGTATTCGACCAAATCATTCGGGTTAATGGATCATTGTAAATCAGCCTTATGGCAAAATAAATTAAAGGAATCCCATATTCTAACAATCATATTTATTAGAAATTGTTTATTGTAAGGTACTCAAACAAAGATAATTATAATGAAACACAGGTAATTAAATACAACCTAGCATTAATAGTTACATAAAATAAAGTATCTTAAAACATCAGTAATTTTTTATTGCAATAATCCCACTAGCAAATTACAAATATATTGCAATAAAAAGGTTTACTTATGCATAATGAATGAACTATGTTGTTTTCACAACTATGGCACTAATACATTTAAACATAGATAAATCAAGAATATTTGTAATTAGAATTGGTATTTATAACAAAGCAGCGGTAGATTATGATGCAACAAGACCAAGCTTTCAGCTCTATCTGGCAAAAGCCTATTTCTTTTCTCCTCATACACATTTCCTGCCTCGGAGAACAAACGTTCGCTATATATACTGCTACCAGGTGCACTCAAGAATATTCTGGCTAGATTGGCTAGATGTGCATATTTAGTTTTATGTGTCGCCCACCAAGGGCCGCCATAAGGGCTAATGAATCCTGCAATGTTTGTTGCACAGTTGTAACCGATGATGACCCGGCAATCGATGATGGCCCAGCCACTGGTGCCGGAACCATATCCGCTGCGCTGTTGCTTCTAGACGATGTCGAAGCAAGTTATTGAAAATGACTTTTATGCTTTAGCATTATATGATAATTCATAGCTTTTGTAGAAGCATTCCGCCCAGTGCCCCCGCGGGAAAGCACTGCGTTGCACAACGTACAGCGCACTTTTTTATTATCATCTTCGATTTCTTTGAAGATCTCCTACACACGCGACTTTTTCCGTCGACTTATCATGTTTAAAAACACCAAAATTTTAATCAAAAAGTCAAGAACTGCACTAAAATCCAGTGTTGCCAGACGCCGAAGGCGTGTCCTCATACAGATATGGTCTGAAATCTCGTATTTTGTCAACACAACCTCGTACATACCATTTATTTAATAAATTGCTTAAAATCTATTGATTTTCTTATCAACTATCTCATAACCAAGCACTCTACAAAGCAGTTTCGTCAAAAAGTGTCCAGGTGGTCGCAGGTGGCAGGTCGTACAACCGGAATTTTGCTTTGGATACTGTATGTAGTATCCGAACTGTACCTACTATAGTGGACGTGAAGTAGAGTGGAATTAGCATAGACATATTTTCTACGTTAACTTGACATCTTAAAGAAACAATACAAGTAAAATGAATGAAATGAAACATTTCGTACGTACACACCATTCATTCATTTCGTACAGTCAGAGGCGCGTTCCAAAATATGACTTGTATCAACGGATCTCGTGCAAAATCGTACGAGGATGGATGTAAGCTCGTACCTCGTACCAGGACCACTAAATCTCGTACACGTACGAAAAACCTCGTATGGATGGCAACACTGCTAAAATCTGACAACCGTATTATGTTTACGTACGCAATGACAGTGGCGGGGTACAGCGGGTAGCGGGAGGCGAGGTACCACTCACTCCATTCGCGCGCGGCGCTTTGGAAATCTAGCGTGTATAAACTTGTTTGCGCGGCAAAACTATGGAACGGGGAACCGAATTATCCGGCAGTATATTCGGTTCGGTAAGAACTTAACTGAATATTATTCGGTTATTCGGTGAAACCACTATTCGGCGCATCTCTAGTTCAGTCATTTCGAAAAATAAGGTCTTGACAATTTGTATGAAATGCCGTACGGCGTACACGCTCTTAATAAGTGGTCAAGGTTAGTCGATAGTACCTTCAAAATATTATATTTTACAGACTGGGACAGACTGACTTTTGCCCAAGGCGTAGCTCGTGTGAGGGTCGGAAATTAAAATAAAATCATTTCATTTCATGGTCTATCCATGTGCCAAATTTCATCTAAATGTATCCAGCCGTAGTAAGTACACGTCAAACTTTATGGCGGCTCTGAAGTGCGCTACTCGCTGCGCAGTACCCCACCCCTCACCCCCGCTGACCCATGAATTTGTAATGCTACGGCTTCACTGTCGCTGTAACGCGAACTATATTTGGCGGGCTCTTTTGTACAGCGAGACGTCGACCGGTGAGCGACAGAGAGCGCCCGAAGTGGAGTTCACGTTATCGCGAGCGTGTAGCCGTAGCATTACTCCGCAGTGACTTGCTTCATGTTACGAGCCGCCATAAAGTTTGCATCGGACTGTAACCCTACGGCTACACTCCGTCGCGATAACGCGAACTTTACTTCGCGCGCTCTCCATCGCACACCGGTCGACGTCTCGCTGTACAACAGAGAGCGCGCGAAGTAAAGTTCGCGTTAACGCGACAGTGTAGCCGTAGGGTAATATTTTTTTTTTTTTTTAAACATTGCCCCACACTAGGAATTTCTTCCTGTATCGTGGGTGCGTTCACAAACATAGATCTCACAAACACAAATACCCAGACCCGGAACAATTACTTGCAGATCATACAGATATTTGTTCCGTGCGGGGATCGAACCCGCGAACACGCTGCGCAGCAGTCGATTGCTCAGCCATTACGCCAACCGTGTCGTCCTTAAACTAAACAAGTCCATACCATTTTTATTTTTTAATCTGTCGACTGTGTGAAACTAAGGTTTCACTGTACGTCATAATTAAATTGTAATTGTTCATCCAAAAAAAAAAAAACCATTGTAATTGTTTATCCAAAATATTCTCAGATTATTATTTCAAGATGCGACTGATTCTATTTTTGATGATGACTATTAATGCCATACTGTGGATAAACCGACCTCGTAGCTATCCAATTTCAGCCGTCACCTCCTTCTACGAAGCAGTAATGCTCGCGAAGGAGGAGGCGGGACGGTTGAGGGAAAGGCACGTTTCGCGCCCTATCGCCCCTAGCCGCCGCAGGAGACGCCCTGGGCGTCGGGAATCTCGGGCGGATTTCCAGCCACCGTAGGCGCGGGCTTGCGGACGGTGAGCAATGGGTAGCTCACCGTCCGGTAAGGACTAGGCCCGGGTCGACGTCGCGTCGTATTCCACGCGCGCCTCAAAGAGATGTCGTCAGCACAAAAGTAGGGGTCCACTAGGGCCGATGCCTGCCGGGGTCGCGGGAAGGTATTTATGGGTCACCGAGGCCCCCGCAACACAGGCAACAGGAAGGAATACGGGTGGGTTTTAGTAGGTAGAGTCTAACACACCCTCCCGCTCCACCCAGAGCGGGAGAAGTTATTTGATGATTTCCCACCCTCAAAAAAAAAAAAAAAAGGTATCCAATTTGATATCGCTGACCATACATTGTATCTCGACATCGGCTGGACAGTTTACGACAGTTTACAAACGCATAATTTAAACATACAAACCTGCAAAGCCCGTTCTGCTGAGTACATGACGGAACTTGTGAGGGCGTATTCTGTATGCTTGGGGCCCATGACTCGGGACATGAGGTCAAATATCCACATCGCTGGCGGGATGCCGACGCTTGTGTCGTTCAGCCCGATGGTCGCCGAACCAGTAGTCATCGTGCGATAGTCGAACGCGACGGCTAACATACATCCCCCGGCTGCTGTGTAACCCTGAACCAGGAAAATGATGTGTTTTTAGGAGGGAATATGAGGGTAAGTTTTCACTTGTTTCAATTTTAGAGAACTTCATTAAGAAATTCATTCTGGAACAGTTATCCGTATTTTTTGGGTGCAACCTATGATATATATCATATCCTATGATGCTATTATCATGATGTTTGATATTAAAGTTTCAATTCCGTCGCTAAAATAATGCTGATTTGAAAACTTACATTAATAGCAATTGTGGTGATTAAATCTGTTCCATATGTTTTTGCCACAACATCAAACATAGTCTTCTTCAATAGGATTAACCTTTTTTGATCATCTGGTTTGTGAAACTCGTTTAGATCCATACCAGCTGAGAAAATTTTAGGAAATTCCTGAAAATGTTCAAATCATTAAGTAAGAGGAGATAAATACAATTATAAACGCGAAAGTGACTTTGCTTGATTGTTACGCTTTCAAGCTAAAACGGCTGAACGGATTTGGATGAAATTTAGCACAAAGTAGATCATCACCTGGGCTAGGATATATTATACCTTTATCCCGTTAGTACGTTTCCATGGGATAATTTTCAACATCCACGCTAGCGAAGCAGTGGGCAAAAACTAGTATAGGTATAATAATTATAATACCTTACTATTATCAGGTATGTGTTAGTATCAAACATAGAATATAATAATAAAAGAATATATAATAACATAATAATAATATAAAATAATATATGTATTTCTATGGTATTAAACAAACTAGACTTACCGAAGTCAGAACTATGCCTTTGCATTTATTTTTCTCTACTTCACATAACGACTCGTGCAAGCTCTGCAATAATTCGAGGCTGAAGCTGTTGACTGGCGCCCTCTGCAGCTGCAGTGTCGCTATCCCTTCATTATCGACTGATACTCCTACTAGAGGCTTCGCTTGTGAAGAAGACAACCTACAACCCACTGCAAAACTTTTTGATAATTTTCTCAGGTTAAACATTTTTAAACAAATTTCGGCACACTTGTTTCCCGTTAAATTCTGATAGTACTGTTTAAAAATACACTGATATGATGGGAAATATTATGATAAAAGATAATATTTATATTGGTAGTCAAAATAAAAGATATCAAATATTGCTCTTTATGGTAGATTACATGACGTGCGTTCAAAGTCTGGTTTAAAAATGTCTTAAATAAAGGTTAGACGGTGCTATTATGTCATCGTGTTATCCTTATTGATATGTTTTTTACTACGTATGCATTTGATTTCCGTTCGCACATGTCCTTAATTGTTCGACTGCGGGGAAAACATTTACGAGTATTATTTATCTTTGTTCCGTGGGAAACAAGACTATTGTGTTATTGCAAGTAGGTGTACTTACGACAAATAAGGAAGGTGTGCACCAGGAGGAGGGATGGGTAAATGGGTTAATGCGCCTCGTACCCACACTTAGGGCCGGCGCACATCTGGCGAAGCACAGTGCAGCGCAATATCAACACCTTTATCGAATAATTTTTGAATATCCAGATACACGGACTTCGAATTGTCTTCCAAATTTCTTCTCGTAACTTATTAGCCCACTGATGCCTCGGAAAAGAGTCTTTGTCCTAATATTCAATAATTTGTATTTATTTCTTTTTACACGTTGTACGATAGGCTGGATTTTCTGCCACTGACAAAAAACTATGTATAAATCAAATGTTTTGCAGTTAGAAGTTGGGGTTGTCAATAGTGTCATCCCTAGCACAAGGTGGAATAAGAGCTCACTTCACGCTCATTTGACCTAAGGTTTCACGGTGAGATTTGTACTGTATAGACTCAGACTGCAGGTCTGTAATTGTCGAAAAAAAAAATGATCTTTTTTTCATTGATTGATATTTATCTTTTTCTGACATTTTGTGTTGTAAAAGTTCTAAGGTTATTAAACACTGGATCACATGGTGACGGAAGATAATGTTATCATCACAGGTGTGAATATTGTGGGTAGTTTTAAATAAAATTAATCTAAGATATAAGATAAGAATAATCAAATTGATCTTATAATACTTATATTCCTAAGAATAAATGCAATATGTAAATAATTATAAAATTTGATAAATGGATAAAACATTATTGTGGTTATCCATAAACAAGTTGTTCATAAACTGCTAAGCGCCTGCAAAAACATTATTAACAATTATTCTGAGAAGAAAAGACGTAAATAATTGATGTACAGGGGGGTAACCATCACCTCTTATAGCAGTATTATTATAATATTACTTCCAGTGGGAAAGTGATGGAGCTATACAGGACTTATAGCTCCATCTCTTTCTCACGCTGAAGTAATATTGAAGTAATACTGCTATAAGAGGTCATGGTTACCCCCCAGCTCCTTTAAAAGTTACTTGGTAGTGGTCAGCCAACCTGACGCCAGAATGGCTGACCACTTTATTCTTTGATATATTTCTTAACGCAAAGGTTGCAAATATATCATAATAGGTAGTAAATAGTAGCAAATAGGTACAGATGTTCTATGTCACGAAGTCCGTTTGGCTATGAATGTTGTCAAGCGTGCACATGCACATTGTTTTTGTGTGCGTAACCTCGAGAGCGCTCAGTGTCGATCGGGACACGGTCCGGATCAGTAGTGGTTTTTAGTTCGCGCCAAATTGTTTCACGGAGTAAGGTCAGCATGGCAACTAAACGAAGAAGAGTTGTCCATAGTGAGGTAATATTTATTTATACGTTTTCAATTAAAATGTTATACAAAGATACTTAATATAGCAATAGAAGTATTTATAAAATGAATGTTTTTTGTGTTATAAAATATTTATATTACTTAATTATTTTGATTACATTTTGTTTTAGGGTCGAAACATGATAGCTAGTGTTTATCATTTTCTGCGAGAAGAATATGAATTTACAAAATCATTAATGGAACTCAACTGTGATTTGTCTCATTTACGAGACATTACACGCCGTACAGCTGAAGCTACGGGTGTGAGCCAAAAAACAGTTCAAAGAATATTAAAAGAAGAGAAGGAATTGCCATCCACTTCATCAAAATTCACTTCACCTATGAAGAAAAGGAGAAAGCGAGATAATAAAGTGGATATAGATCATTTTACAGCCGATGTGGTTCGCAGTAGGTACTGTACAAGATTTCCATATTGTCCATAAAGAAATTCCAACATTAGCTAAGTTAAGAACAGCATTGAATGAAAAAATCGGATTCAAAGGTTGTTTAGAAACTGTTCGCAAGTTACTGTTGAAATTAGGTTACAAGTGGCGCAAAACAGAGAACAACCGTAAAGTCTTGACGGAGCGTCATGATATACAAATGTGGCGTTTAAAATATAAAAAAAAAATAACAGAGTACCGCTCTCAAAGTCGGCCCATTGTCTACACCGATGAGAGCTACGTCCTTTCGACACACGTGCGAAACAACACCTGGGCAAAAAAAAAGGAAAGAACTCCCGTTTTTAAAAAAAATTAGCACAGGCACTCGCTTTATTTTAGTGCACGCGGCCACCAAGGATGGTTTTATTGAAAATGCTTCCTTGGTTTATAAAGCCAACTCAACAGCTGGTGATTATCATTCAAATATGAGCTATGATAACTATGTAAAATGGCTAAATGAAAAGTTGCTACCCAATTTACTTCCGCGCTCTGTCATTGTCTTAGACAATGCATCTTATCACAACACACGGGCTGAACGACTACCGACGCAATCTACAAAGAAAGCCGATATGCAGCAATGGCTCAGGGATAAGGGTATAGCATTTGATGAATCTCTTCTTAAATTGGAATTGTACGATACAATAAAGAAGTACAAAGCCCAACACGTAATTTACAAGATTGACGATTTTATAAAAAGCAAGGGTTTTGATGTCTTACGCCTTTCCCCTTATCACCCAGAATTAAATGCGATTGAAAATATTTGGGGGATCGTTAAAAATTATGTCGCATCTAAAAATATCGAGCAAAACATGACGAATACGGAAAGACTGATCAATGAAAGTTTGGGCCAAGTTAGCAGTGAAACGTGGCAAAAAACTTGTGCTCATGTTGAAAAAATTGAAAAAGACTACTTGAAATATTTTGATCTCGATTTTGAATTTATAATCAATGTACAAGATGATTCTGACGACAGCAAAACGGAATCGGAAATCGAAAATTTATCTGATAGTGATTGAAAATACTGAATAGTCCTACTTGTTTCGTTTCCATTCTGTAACACCAATGCTTAATTAAATGCCTACATATTCTTAATATTTTTGTATTTATTGCAACCTAATCTAATTTATTTACAAAATGTATATACTTTTAAAACCAAAATTTTATTTAGATTATTAAATCTCGACTTGAATATATATCAGATTTTTTTGCTAACGTTACCTACTTTTACACACACAAGCGCGCTTGTCGGGATACGTCACTACTACAATCAAAGCCGAACGGACTTCGTGAAATAGAATATCTGTAGGTAATAAACAGTGCACATGGTCTCATGTACATATCTCGTTAGGTCCAGCCATCCTGACGGTCACTAAAGAGACTTATCCAGGATACACAATGACGTCTACTAAATAATGAAATTAGTGTTGGTCATTTCCTGGCATATTGCAGAATTTATAAATTACCTACCTACATATTAATATTATTTAAGACGAGGATGTTTAATTCGATTTAAAGGGAAGCTAGTAAAAGATTTAATTTAAATGATTAGACACCAATTTATTATTATAAAAACCGGCCAAGTGTGTGTCGTGCCACACACAGTGAAGGGTTCCGTAGTTGGGATTACTTGGGGCGAATTTATTCCAAAAACAAACTTAACATTGTAGTTGTAAAACCTGTTCTCCCATACATCGATATATGCCACGGTCAATTCTCCAACTGCAAATTTAAGTTGGTCGACTATAACTCGTTAACTTGTAAAGCCAACTTAGCCGTGATAGTTTTCCTTTTAAATTCATTATATGTACTACTGCCACGAATTTTTTCACATCTCCATATTCAACCATTTAGCTGCAGGGGTGACGATACTTGACTCAAACAAAAATTAGCACTTTAATGCTTAATATTACGCAAGTGGATCCTTGAATCGAAAAGTGGTGTTCAGAGAACTACTTTATATTTTTGAACGGCCTATCCAACGATACCCCACACCATGGGGTAGAAGAGAAAAAAAAAATATCATCCCCACATTACGTGCAAGGGAGGCACGCTAAAAAATTTTTTTTTTCAAGTTATTATTTTAGCACTGTCGCACACTGGTCCCAAATGATAAAAAAGGGGACATTAAGAAATTTTTGACAAAAGGTCAACCGATTCAGCTTATTTTTTTTTTGTAGACAGCTGATGCAATTACAAATCACTTTTGTACATTGAGTTTTTGCCAAAAAAGCCGTATTTTCAGAGAAAAAAAATATTCAAATATTTTTTGTATGAAAGAAATCCTAATTTTGTCTTTATCTTCCAAGATTCAAACGTATTCAAAATAAAACTTAGCGCAGCTTGTAGAGGGGCTAATTTCTCACTACTTTGTCATAGACACTCAACTGCGATTTTGTGCTCCTTTTGAGTTACATGCACTTTAAATATTTTTTGTATGAAAAAATCCTAATTTTGTCTTTATCTTCCAAGATTCAAACGTATTCAAAATAAAACTTAGCGCAGCTTGTAGAGGGGTTAATTGTTCATCACTTTGCCATAGACACTCAATTGCGATTTTGTGCTCCTTTTCAGTTACAGGCACTTTAAATTTTTCGTTGTCGGATGAGCTTTACTAGTTTTTTGTAGACAGCTGATACAATTACAAGTAACTTTTAAAGATGTATTTTTTGTTAAATAAGCCGTATTTTCAGAGTTAAAAAATTAATTCAAAAAGTATTTCTAGTTCTGGGAGTATTTGTGGTAGCTTCTGATGTAGATGCACCCGCTTCCTCTTCGTACGATAAATTATGCTCTTCTACGTCTACTGAAATGTCCTCTATGGTATATTCTGGATCAAACAACATAGGAAAATTCACAGAAGTTAAAGTTGGCCACAAAATTTTAGACTCCAACCACTCCTTGTTTTTAACACCAAATCTTTCGTTTCTACCTGAATTGTCCCATCTTCTAGCTAGGTTTGACGTATAATTTTGGCAAAACTTTTTGATAATACTGAGCTCTTCGTTTGGAATTTCACTTGAAATACGATTTATAATGGTTTGACACAGTAAATCACTATTTTTAAGGCACCCACTATTACTCAAAAAAGAAAAAATGTCTAAATTAGTCACAAATGTAGTCATTTTGATACAAAAATGTTACAGGCAAATAAATAAAAGTTACAATGTGGTGATAGTTGATAAAAAATTGTGTTGTTTTTACGAGCACAAGACGCGTAATGAACAAAAACGGGTTCCGCTTGCCCTTATACTATTGATATATGACTCATTACCCAACTATCCCGTTACTTAATGGGGTAGTTAGATAATGGCTCATTACCTAACTACCTCATTACTTAATGGGGTAGTTAGATAATGAGCCAAATATTCTTGCAATTTGGATGAGTCACGAGAAAATAAAACATACTAAGATGTGCTCCTACATAAATACCGCAAAACTACAAAGGGAATTTTTAATTGCAATTTATATACCTATTCATCATTCAGCGTTTTCGACGCGTTCGACTAGATGACCAAATAGAGCCGAAATCGTCACTTATAGGGTAATTAAGCAATGACTCTATACAAAAAAAATTTTACATACGAGTCACACAATAACTTACCTGTACATAAACATGTCTGAACACGTTTTGAGATTTCCTTGTTTGTTTATTTGATACTGATAATTTCATATATTTGTAAGAGTTACTCTACAAGCTGCGCTAAGTTTTATTTTGAATACGTTTGAATCTTGGAAGATAAAGACAAAATTAGAATTTTTTTATACAAAAAATATTTAAAGTGCCTGTAACTCAAAAGGAGCACAAAATCGCAGAAGAGTGTCTATGACAAAGTAGTGAGCAATTAGCATCTCTACAAGCTGCTTTAAGTTTTATTTTGAATACGTTTGAATCTTGGAAGATAAAGAGAAAATTAGGATTTTTTCATACAAAAAATATTTAAAGTGCATGTAACTCAAAAGGAGCACAAAATCGCAGAAGAGTGTCTATGACAAAGTGGTGAGCAATTAGCACCTCTACAAGCTGCGCTAAGTTTTATTTTGAATACGTTTGAATCTTGGAAGATAAAGACAAAATTAGGATTTCTTTCATACAAAAAATATTTGAATATTTTTTTTCTCTGAAAATACGGCTTATTTGGCAAAAACTCAATCTATAAAAGTGATTTGTAATTGCATCAGCTGTCTACAAAAAAAAAAATCAGCCGAATCCGTTGACCTTCTGTCAAAAATTTCTTAATGTCCACTTTTTTATCATTCGGGACCAGTGTGTGTCGGCGTGGTTAATATGAATACCTATGCCAAATTACAGCTTTCTAGTACAGTCTCTGAGCTACAGTGGGGTCAGACCGACAGACGGACTTGGCGAAACTATAAGGGTTCCTTGTTTACTACAGAACCCAAAAAAATTGTCACATTTTTCCTAAAAGAGACTTTTTTGTGTTCAAAATTAAACCACATGAGTATATTAACAAATGTATTTGTATAAACATATAATATACACTTTACACAGGTAAACATATTGCACAGTTGTATTATACTATAATTTCACCATAGTACAGGTTCTCGCCTAGTCACTTAGGATCGGATTAAAACACTTAACTGCTACATACTTACAGGAAGAAAATACACTACCTATACAAAATAGACCACAATAATTCATCAAAATACTATAATAAATCTTAAAATTAAATTCACTTGGCAGCCTTCTGCTTTAAAGCTTGAATGTACATTTCTAATGACTTCTGTACTTTAGGATGGCCCACAAACATGAGGAACTCCTGTGTGTCCTGCTTACGGTTGGACGACATCCATGTCAGGGGTCCTTCCCTTACCTTCTGTTTGGTCATAGAACGCGCTAACGCTGGGATTCTGTCAAACTTCTTTATGAACTGCTTGCATTTGGCAACGGCATCCGCTTTGTCTGATGCAGTTTCGTCAATGAGACCAACCTGCAATTTATTGGAATTTTAGTAGTAACATTGTATTTTAACATTATCATAGTCAAAATGTTCTTCATCTTCTTCCAGCCAACCTAAATATGTTGGGGTCGGCCTCCAGTCTAAACGGATGCAGCTGAATATCAGTATTTTACATGAAGCTGACCTCAACCACCCAGCCATAATTATAATTATAATTGACACATACCTAATAGTTTTCATATTTTACAGCAAGAATAAACCTTACCTTCAAAGCTTCATCTACGGAGAACATTCTAGCGGTGGTAAGGGCAAGCTCAGCCTGTCTCTGTGGTATGGTGTTGGTCATGGTCTGCATGAACCAGTTGGGTGCTACGATGCCAAGGGCTGTCTCGTTCAGCCCGATGGTGTACTTGCCGCCCATCATCACGCGGTATTCACATGACATGGCAAGGAGACAACCACCAGCTGGGGCATGACCCTGGAAAGATTGAAGAATAGGTTAGCCTTTTGTTCAGTTATTCAAGGTGAGGTTTTACTTAGGGAATGTTCACAGTTAAAACATTTTTTTTTAGTTTTTATTTAGATAATTTATCAATTATCATACTTATTTTAATAAATTACTTACTTTTGTTAATCCAATATCAGCAAGTAAAATGTTTATAACATAGGCCAGTCACCCTGCAATTTTTACCTATGGTAACAAGATTTTTGTGTGTATATACAAAAATCTTGTTAGGTCACAAAAAATTGCACTGTCCTGATTTTTTGGGATGTTGTTATAGGAGTGCAATTTTTTGTGACCGAACTAACTAACAGGGATTATGGAGAATGAATAGTGAATGATTCATTAATTAAACAAAAGCACCTTGAATTAAATTAATTTATGCATTATTTATACACTTGGTTGTTAAAATTGAGTGCAAAGCATTGAGCATTGAGTGCTAGGGTTTGCAGGATATTTTTTTATTGTCTAATATTTTTATTGGTTTGGGTAAGTACAACAAAATATTTATTGAGTTGTTGTGGCTGCTGCCATACCAGTGGTAAGCTTAGCAAAAAAAAAAACAACATCTAAGTTTCAATTCCAGTAAAAAAATTAAAAGTAAGATAAGAGAATCATGATGCAAGATATTGAAGCCGGTATTTTTTTTTTTTATAATTTGTATGCCATATTAGCTTAGCTACAAAACGCAGCAGAATATAAAACATCTTTATTACATTTACACAACCTTGCATTCAAAATATTCTATGTGTATTTATAGGTATCCAAGTATATTTAATGCTTTTTGGATTCTAAGTACAGATTGGACATTACAAGTTTGACTCATTGTATAAATGCATACCATCAATCATTATATGCATATCATTAGTGGAGGTGAGAATGAAAGCTTTAAGGAGGAGAGAAAACTGTATTTTTGGTTTTTAAGGAATAAATTAATGTTGTTAGAATTAAGAATGTGATTTTTAAATGATCATGGATAAACATACATTGATGGCTGCAGCAGTGATGAAGTTAGATCCAAAGAGCTTGATCCACACTTCCTGCAGGGTCGTCCAGAATATTTCCACTCTCTTCATGTCAGGCTTATACATCTCCATAATATCTAAACCAGCGGAGAACACTGTTGGTGAGGCCTAAAATTAAAGAATATGTTTCAAACTTAACATGAAAACTTTGTCCTTCCACTTAAAAATCTTGAAACATCTTGTCAAAATACTGTCCATTTTCTATAATTGCTTCAATATTATGAATAACAAATTAGTTTTTATCACAGAAAGTAATTTATGCAACTTACAGATGTCAAGATCATTCCCTTGCATTTTTTTTCCACTACTTCATCCAGGGCTTTGTCCATTGCTTGAAGGAGTTCCAAGTTCAGGCTGTTTACTGGTAGCCTTTGCATGGTAACAGTCGCGATTCCTTCATTGTCTACTGCCGTGTCGACCAGAGGACCTTTGCTTGACATGGCCCTAATGCTGGGCATAACTCTTCTGGTGACATTGCCTACTATTTGCCTGAGAGGAAACATTCTGGAAACACAATATTTTAGACTACAGTCTATGTGTATTTTGAGTGAAAAACCAGTTATGAACTATAAAATATGAAATAGCCGCGTGAGCAAAATTCATATAACACGTCTTATAAATGACTCTGAGGCTCATAAAGTTTGAACTCAATAATTCATTTATGTAAGAAATTAACTTTAAGACTACTAATAGAAGAGATGACCTACGTTTTATACAAAATTAATAAGATGACTGTTGTTTGTACAGTGTGGACCTTGGACCCGGCCCGGCAATCTATGTTTAGTTCCAAAGTACAATTAGATATTTTAAACAACTGACAATTTATTAAATCAGCTGTTGTTTGAACTACTTTGTACTGACTTTGTAGGTCGTTTGACCAGTTTGTTTCACACTTTACAGACTATTGGGTTTGGTTTGTTTTGTGGTTTTGTGGTGTGGTACAGTCACTTGCAAAAAGTGATGTACAAATGTCAACTGCAACAGTACATTCGTATCGTACATTCACTGATTGAGAATCTCAATCAACGCGAATGTACTTCTAATCTCAATTTGAGATTGAAAATAAGCGATATTGGAACAAATACTTTGGTTAATTATTAAATGGTTTATAATGTATTTCAGTATTCGAATCAAAGAACATCGCCTTTGAATTTTGTGTATGCACATATTTTTGCACGTGGCTGTACCAATCTTCTATTCGCAAAACAATCTGCGTTTGTTTATTGTCAATTAAAGATTCTCGTAACAATAATTAAATACACTTGTGGCTTCGCCTGTGGTTTAGTCAGTACACAGCATTATCTAAACATTTACAAATGAACATTACTTTGATCTTTTTCGTTAACCCTATCGAGTGTCGATTGTTTTTGAGTTAGCTTTTCGGTTCGATTCCCGGCTGAAGCAAGTTCTCAAAAATCTTTAAAATGTGATGCAACAAAATAACGCAAAAGCAGTAATACATAGAGAACACTACAATTTTAAGGTGTACCTACAACTGTACCTACTATTCATGTAATGCTACGAACACACGCAGCGACTTTAGTGGCCGGTGATTTCAAAGTTTCACGTCCACACAGATTTTTAGCTGTCAAAATCTGTGTGTGGACATGAGATTTTGAAATGGCCAGCGAGTTTCCGACGATTCGTCGCTGCGCGTGTATCTATCTAGCATAATTTTCCCACAAAAAAAGCTTTGAGGTGAGACGGCGCGGTGCGGCGTGGCGGTGGCGACGGTGACATTCTGTAGTTTCTGCCTAACTTATAGGAATATGGCATGAGCATAAGTTTTATGTAACGAGTGGCGTCGGGTGCTTCTATCACCTTACAAAGTGGCTTAGAAATTACCACGACATCGACTTGATCCATTAAATTCATTCATAAATCAAATACAAGGGAATGCGCTGGATGTGAGAAACACTGGACTGATTGATGTGGCAGCGCGTCCGCGTATCACTGGTCAGTTTCCCTCAGTCGTCAGTTTATTTAATTCGCCAGTTTCGTTGATTAGTCCGTTTCACTGATTGCTCAGTTTTACCGATAAGACAGTTGCGTAAACTCGACATTTTCCAGTGTTTGCCAGTTTTCGTCGATTCGTCAGTTTGGTACGCTTAAGGGAAAAGTTTCTACCTGTTGATAATTTAATATTGTAATAAGTAATACCCAACCTGATTAAAATCAAACTTCATTTGATATTTTTAAACATAATTATAATAATATATATTATATATATACATTCTAACACCACAACTGAAATCTGAATATAATACGTAACGATCTTTCGTAAATTCAAATAAAATAAAATAGAGTCGATTAAAATGAAAATGAATTCGATTGAAGAAGAACTTAAAAACATTTCTTTAAATCTTGGATTTCAATTTATTTAATATTTTTAACAACTAAATAAGTCTTACCTAAGTACCATCGCAAAATATTTCTTTAACACCGACAGCTAATTTTAATGCATATGGTGTCACAAAAATTAAAATTGGTCGTCTGTGTCTTGAACAAATAAAAGAAAATCTTTTGGTTGTCCGGTATTACGATGCCTTTTACGTGAAATTTATTTCAACGCCTAACTTTTTGCGTCGAGCTTTGTAAAGTACATTTTTAATTGAATTGAAGGTTGGTATCGACAAACTCAGTCTGCTGCCTTTAGAAGGCTCACACTGTATTCGTAAATCACCAGTACGCTGCTGTACTCTTGACATACACGCGACTTGCATGCGTCGGTGGCTTTTTGTACGACATTTGCACCATAATCAGGAATACACGCGTGCACAGTTCCTCTTATAATTGCAAAGGCATCTGAACTTAAAGGTCACACCTTTACTAAATGGCCTGTCCCCACAACGCCACTACGAAGAGCCTTTTACGCATGATTGACGATTGTTTTACGCATGGTGACTGTTTCTTAATAGGACTCTTCGCCCTCTTTCAATATGCATAAAACTAAAAGATTCTTCATTCATTAACAACAAAATAATATAGGTGTCTAACTAATATTATAGATACGAGCACCCTGTCTATAATATTTATACTCTTTGATCCTGTCAGAGCACTTGAAATAAAAATATGTATATGTATGTCAGATTGACAATTTCACAAAATGTGTTTGTTTATTAAATATTTCAAGTTGCAGACGTGTGTTCAGTTTTCTACTGACTGTACTTTGGCTGACGAATTGAATAAAACTGACGAATCGACGAATTCTGGCAAACACTAGAAAATATCGAGTTGAATGAAGCAACTGTCTATGCTAAAACTGACCAATCAGTGGAACTGACTAATCAATGAAATTGGTGAATTAACTAAACTGACGCCTTAGGGAAACTGACCAGTGATACGCGGACTCATGTACAGGTTAGCGTTTGTGATTATGTGTTGTTCTGGCACTAAGACATGATGCGATCCATTAGACTATAAAGACTGATGTTTATTCTGTTAGAATAGTTATTTTTTTTACGTTAGTTGTCAATGTCAGCCATCTCGTTTTCAGCCAGTGTCACTGTCAGTTCTTCCTTCAACAACAGTAATTTGCTGATTTCTACATTTATAAACTTATTAAATTATTCGATCATCGATGAACAAAAGCTACGCTCAATATGTAGAAAGATATTAAACGTTTCTTGTTCATTGTTTTTACGAGTAAAAACAAAATGTCGTTGGAACAAACGGCTTGCGATGGTAAGTAATAGCTGTTCCAATCATGATCACTCTTGGTATTTGGATGTTTATTCTAAGAATTCCTCGACAATTGCTCTAAGCTTAGTGCATATGAGCCAAGTTGTTATAACCAAACTTTAGTAACAAGAAGAGAAGTAGTAGTCGTCCTCGCCGGCACATAGTTGCTAGTACGGAGTGCCCTGCGTAATGTATTTTATGCCTTCATTTAGATAAAGATTTGCTTAAAAAATTAACACAACATGTCAGTAAGTACAATGTATAAAATAAATGTGTATATGTTCTCTGCTATAAATACGGTTTCATGTTGATTTCAGACTTGAAGGCGTTTGAGCGACGCCTCACGGAAGTCATAGGATGTCTGCAGCCAGCTACTATGAGATGGAGAAGTATGTATCTACATTACACTAAAATGATTATAAACTAGCCTGCAAGCAAGTGCAGCCAAACTAGTGTGGAATGTCCTGAGCATTAACTATTTTAAATTGATAAGGTTTTTATAATCACTGCCTAGTTTTATAAGAAATCAATGACAAAGTTATAGTGTAATCTTTTATTACATTTTAAATTTGGTAATAAAGTCTATTTTTTAATGAGTACTGAGTATGTCTCTTGCACATTTCCGATATTGACAGAGTGAGATGGGTCATTGGTTGGGGTAGGGCCAACGCCTTTGTTAGTTTGTTTCTTTTTTCTTTGACTTTATGTTGATTACGTGGACCAATAGAAATGCAGTCAAAATTTTCGGTACTAGTTTGTTAAAAAAAAAACAGAGTAGCAGTTGGAACCCGTTCCAACAAGATGCTTGTATTTATGGTATTCTGGCAGACACGGATGTGATATTTTGTTGAGTGAGAATAGACAGCCTATTTTTTACACACTCACATCATAGTGCTAATCTTTTTGCTCTATCATTTATTATTATTTGTCAGAGCAGTGTCAGCCTCACTTATCAACATACAGCTTGTTAGTCCAAATAGAAGGCTGCTCAAATGGACAGCAATACCATGTATATGAAAACAACCTAATATCCATATGGGCCGTGTATTCCCGTTCGTCCCCCGACTTCGTCCACCTAGTGGGACAAACAGGATTTTACAAAAATAATACTCAATTTGTTGCCGGTTGTCCCACTCGGGATTTTAGAGGGACGAATGGGAATATGTTCTTAGATTAGTGCAATTCATCCCCTTAAATAATATTGTGCATGAAATGTTAATCGTGTTGTTTTACAGTTTACTTTTCAAATAAGTAATTAGAAAAGTAAACTGTAAAGATGGATTTAATAATTATTTTACAAAATAAATTGTTCTGTATAAATATTATATGACTCGGGCGAGATGCACCGGCCGGCGATGCCGCTACTCAACAAAAGAGTGCCGATAACATTGTTACATTTTCGTGAACCCTATTGAACAACCAGTCCGAAATTATTAGGTGGGACCAATGGGACTAAAAACAAAAAATATTCCCGTTCGTCCCACCAACAAAATCAGTGGGACGATCGGGAAAAAACAACGAATTCCCGTTCGTCCCACTAGGTGGATGAAGTCGTGGGGACGAACGGGAATACACGATAAGGGCAACTAGCTTCATCTTTCTGATTGACGGACTCTTTGACAGTTCAAAAGTCCTTGTAAATAAATGCTTTGAATTTGATTTAGGTTAACATTATGTGCAACTGTTGATAGTGTTATTTCTGTTTCAGTTCTGCTGACAGTGGTGTCAGTATGCACAGCAATAGCTGCATATCATTGGTTGATGGACCCACTCACACCAGTCGTCTCCCTAACACAGTCTCTCTGGAATCATCCCTTTTTTGCCTTTACCTCAACTTTTTTAGGTAAGCTATTAATAATTTTCCTTATTAACCTTTTGACCGCCACAGTCATGTATGTATAGATGACAGACCAAAATGTGCCCAGCACGCCATGGTCACACTACACGACACATTTTAAGGAATCATTTGTAGCTTGGCACCAGGAGCATGTTTTTCTTTTTTGACATGGCAGTCAATTGGTTAAAGTTCTTAAATCAATGGAATGTGAAATGAATATTATCTGTAGGAGATTATATGGTTGATAAACAACAGTTTAGTTTATATTCAAAATTAATTTTGGCTGTGACTTAGCACTATTTGAACTTTTAGTTACAAATCACGAGCACCCAAAACACAGTTGGTCTGATGGGAATAAGTGGCACAATAAACTCCCTAGCAACACATCACGATTTAGTAATTAATAAAAACTTTGATTCTTCTCTGGAAGACTAACGAATTTCTTTATCTCCAGTGTTGCTGTTCATGATGGGAGTGCACAGAAAGGTGGTGGCGCCGAGTATCATCACAGCTCGCACGCGCTCCGTGCTCAATGACTTCAACATGTCCTGCGACGACACAGGCAAGCTCATCCTCAAGCCTCGCCCCGCCAACACCTAGCACATCATTGTACATATTTTTTAAGTTAAGAATAAATTGTTTCTTTGTTCATAAGACTTTTATTTCATAATAAAACAACAGGCTACAAGAATCTATCCAAGTTTATTTATTACTTATAACTTTGGTGTGTTTATTATATACAATAAATAAATGATAACTAAGAAAAATAGGTCTATCATACAAAACCACCTTAAACAATAACAAAATGTTGCAGTTCAAATAATACATACAACAATCTTCATAACTAGTACATTACATATTATGTATTGCATTTTATTAACCTTTTCTAGAAGAATTTACTAAAATTATTTGGCTACAGTATTAACAAATGCCTGTGCTATAATAAATTCTGAGTAAATAATGCAAGTTAATAATTGTTATAACGTAAATAGTACTATTACAGCTTCTTTTTTCTACTCACAAACATTCATAGTGACCTAGAGAGGCCCTTTCTATAATTTAATCTTCTACAATCGTAAGCATTCAATACTTGTTATTGCCCAACTAGACACTACTAACTTTGCTCAAAGTATGCTTAGACTCAACATGGAGTGATTGGAATTATTATTTCTTGGAATAATTTTAGAAAACTTATTAATTAATAAAAAAATATTGTATAAAATTTACTTAATTGGGCAGTGTTAATTTAGGGAACGATATTATTTATTCAAAACTTCAATTCCTCACAGTAAATGCAATTCGGAGTGCTCACCTGAGTCGATCCTATTCTTCGCAAGTACAAGATAATATTCAACAAGGATACTATAATAACTACCATAAAGTATTGTGCTGACTGTGCAAGTTATGTAACTAACCATCTTAAGTTAATAATTTTATTTAATTCTAAGATACTATACACATAAGACAAGTGTTTGTGCTTAGTGATCGACAGCTATGTTACCAATACATAGAAATAGAAAGGGTTGACAAAATTATTATCATTTGAAAATTTAACACGAAGGCCTGCCACCCCAGATAATCTACCGTCAGACTCGAGTGTCAGTTTAGCGCAGTTTCATTCTTCGCTTTGTGCTTATTTTTAACCTGTTATATCTGACGATAAATTAAAAGGACCACTTTAGACCAGAAAACACGTAAGGTAAATCAAACTACTTATAATCATCGTCAAACTGTTCGTACCAAAAGTAAATTTTATTAATTCATTTCTGCGCTTTGATATCCCAGAGTCGATTGAAACACGAATTTCAATCTGATCGATAAGGTCGTGATCCTATTTACGAAATAGAAATAAATCAACATGCAAATTTATATTGAGCGTAATCAGCGGCTTTAAATATAATAAAAAATATAGTAACGTAAAACAGGGTGAATAGAAATGCATCGGGGTGAATCGGGACGAAACTTTAAAATGGATTTTAATGTTGAAATAATATAGTTTGTTGCCAGAAAGAGCTCTGTGTTTACTGTATAATAATTAACGACTTACTTTCCTTGTTGGCAGCCAACTGTATTATTTCAACGTTAAAATCCATTTTAAAGTTTCGTCCCGATTCACCCCTGCATTACTATTCACCCCGTTTTACTGTATATTTATCTCATTCAATTGCTCCGTGTCTAGCCACAATTACACGAAACTTTGAGAATGATGTAAATACTTATAAACTTGTATTACTTGTAAATAAACAGTACATGCTTAATCGTTATACTTACATTTGAGTTTATACATCAATAGTGAAACATAATTATTACATTATAAATTTATAACTATAAATTCAATTTAAAATTATTTTATGTTAGTTAACATCAAGGCAGTGGTACATGCATAAATTCAACATTGTTAACACGACATACTTAACAGTTTATAATAATTTTAGAAAAGGCATTGAAATTACTCATATTCGCTATAGGTACGCCTTTTTCTTTAATTCAATAAGGCATAGTTTCGTGACTTATACATTTCTGGTTTCTTAATTAAAAGAAATGGAACTGTATTAACGAGAAATACAATAAAATATTCGCGAGTGTCTACCTCAGTCTTTAAAAAAAAAATATATATATGCAACGCACGAATCATGTGGTGAGCGAAATAAGTAATAATTAACGTTTTTAATAAATCTTTGGAACCGAATACCTACGCGTATTGACCTCCCAGTAAGGGGTCGTCCGTAACAATAAAATTTGTGCTAAGTATATAAATAATTACAATGGTGCCGATTCCCTTGTTCACAAACTAAACTAAATTTAAGTTCAGTGCATCTTTTTCTTTCTATTTCATTAAGAAAAGGACAGAAGATCAACTTTAGTTTAGTCCTGTCAAATTAATCAGCGCTTGACGTATTTTAGTAGGCAAGTTTTTAATCACGTCTAAACTTGTATGGAGTACTGACAGTCGCTGATTAATTTGACAGGACCAAACTAAAATTTATCTTCTGTCCTCTTCTTAATGAAATAGATAGAAAAAGATGCACTGAACTTAAATTTAGTTTAGTTTGTGAACAAGGGAATCGGCACCATTATCTATATAATACCATCCAACACTGGGATCAAACGTTTGTTGAGTAAATCTAAGTAATAATATCCTTTCCACCCAAGTATCCATTAAAATATGTAACGATTTACATAATATTTTTTAATACAACAAAATATATCACCATCATCATCTGCCTGCCTTTTCCCAACCATGTTGGGGTCGGCTTCCAGTCTTACCGGATGCAGCTGAATACCAGTATTTTACATGAAGCGACTGCCTATCTGACCTCCACAACCCAGTTCCTAGGAAACCCGATACACCTGGTAAGACTGGTTGTCAGACTTTCGGGCGACTGACGACCCGTAACGACTGTCAAAGATCCACGATTGACAGCCGGGACCAACGGCTTAACGTGCTTTCCGAGGCACGGAGGGGTCTTCATATGTAATTATGCTCACCCATCCACAGACTTAGCTTAACCTGATCTATCGACCCGTGCGGCTGTTATTATTAGTTAGCCACAAGATATAATCATAAACATGAATTTAAATTAAGAAATAATTCAGCTTACTGAGACACTTAGGTGCAGTATTACAAAGGATACATAACTTTACGCTCATCTAAACAATAACAATTCATACTCTTGAACAAATTGCACAATAAACTGTGTGGTAAGGTAACCAACCAATATGATCCAAGGCAGTTTTATATCGTAGAATAAATGTAAATAATACTTCTTGTTCAATTACGTTACACATTAGAGGTGCTAAGCCTTCTTATAATAGTTTATAAAAGCTAACTTACGAGTTGCAACTGACAGCTGAACTGCTATACTTGTGTTGAGACGAAGAGGGCCCAATTAAACCTTGCACGAATGTGGGAGTGTAGGGATAGCTTTCTATACATAATTCTTCTAAAAATTCTGCTTTTAAAGCATGCTAACTACGAAAAGTAAGAATAATTTAATTTAGAATATATAAATTCCTTTTTCATACATACACATCGTATTTTCCCGAAGTTCACTCGTGGAATTGGTAAGTGTTAATTTAATTGAGTGACAATAAAATACAGGTTTTTTTTTTTTATAAATTCCGTTCACCTGTAGGAATTAAAAGTTAATAGAAATATTTTATTTTCTCTCATCCAAACGACGCTGGGTACAACCATATCCCATTGTGATATGATATTCTATATTATCAAGAATTATTTTAGCAACTGCCTCGTCCGTTTTATTGTACCTATTAGTTATAAGTTCCCTTTTATATAAAATGGAAACACTATTTATACACTATTATAGATTCGTTAATAGTCCATGGTCATTCAACATTCGAAAATTTTACGATGAGAGATAGTTGTCAAGTGTAGTAGTGTTCAGTTATCGCTAAGGAGCAAAATAAAGGCGTTCCAACGAAGTATCCCCACAGGTAATTATTGTCGCATCATTCCCCACAGCAACATGCAAGGCTGGAGTGCTGTCCTCACGCGGCCAGCAGTGTTCTGATATTCTTTGGCGTCGTTTGATGATTTAAATGCTTCGTCGTATACCTAAGGGCGTTGAGGAGTGGTTCAGCCTTCGTCGGTGGTTGTTGTTGGAGGAACTTGACGCAGCCCTTCACGTCGACGGACGAGGAGCGGCAGAAGGCACCGGACGGGTGGACCCAGTCGTACAGGATGATCAGGCCGACCATGACGCGTAGGACCAGCAGCGACGTCTCCTCGCGACTGAACTGGGCGACGAGTTTTCTGGAAAATTAACGAGATTTATGTTAGATCAATGTATTAAAAAAACTTCAGAGAAATTGGTGTAGGTAATTAATACAGTGACCTAGTCTCATGTAAATGACTTCAAACTAGAAACCCAGATTCATGATACAATATTCTAACGTGTCCTAATTTTCGAAATATTTTTATGCGCGCTTTGATATGGTTTTATGTAAATAAATAAGTTCCGTACATGTTTGTTTTGGGTCGCGTGTGTTGTGTTTACAGTGAAGAAACTGAATTTACGACACAATAAAGCTACGTACGACTGGCGGGGCTCGGGGCTCGGATTTGGGTCGCCGCCCACGAACCAACGGATCCCGTATGCACCGCACAGACAGGTATGTTCACTAAACTGTATAAATGTTACTTGTACCTTTTACCTGTATTTGTCGACGACGGAAGTGCTACGCTTGCTAATATTTGAATAATGCGATTGATATTAGTCGTTTTGCTGACGAGCAATTTAACGCTCTGCAATTTGCAACCAAAATAATATTATTATGTAGATATTATTTCGGTTAATATTCAACTTTGTATCTAAGGCCGGGTTAAATTCCCGCCCTGGAATTTAACCGGGAGCGAGTCAGGCAGTTCTAAATATTAACACAAAAATCAACTGAATGTATCTTGTTGAATATTCAGTTGCTGGGAGAAATGTATTAACAGTTAGTTAAAGTTCTGAGTAACAGAGATGGTTTTATCGCAGCCCTCTCCAAATCTAGGCACTAGCGCTATCGAGCAACGTTGCGATGTCGCCGTCATTCAAACTGAATGCCTTACAGCTGTAATCAAATATGTACGTACATTATCATTCAAATATGTAGGAAAAATGTCTCAGTCACATATGTTTTGCTTGATAAAAATATTATGACGTAAAACCAGCGGTATTAAATGGTGGATCAGCACCCTAATTGCGTAACACAGTTTGAATCACAATCAGATAGTTTTGAAGCATATTGCAAATCCATTGCTTCATAGGTTTGAAAAACTCGTCTGCTCAACAACGTAAATAACGCAATGATCGTGGATTAACTGTCAAAATGAAACCGATTACGATCAATTGTCATTTTATGTATGTTTCGCAATCAGAATTGCAGCAATCAGACCAAAAGTACCTCCAAAATTTCAAGGTGTGTGATAATGTACGCCCCTAGGGAAAACAACTGCCTGCCTCAGGAGTTTAGGAAAATATATATAACGCATTCTGCACTCAGAGGAGATGAAGAATAACAACGATTACCTAACAAAGACATAAAGAGCAGGTAGCTTCTTCGAATGTTTAGATAATTTCAGGAAGTACCTACACGCAAAGACAACACATCAGTCACCGTTAGATTCAGTTTTAATTATAAGCTTTGATTTTAGCACCAATCACCTTCAAGCCGTGCTGGTAGTAGGGCATCGGAACCGGTTTTCCCGGTTCTGAGGGTTGTAAAAAAACCGGGTCCAAAATATGAAACCTAGAATTGTGAATTTCAATTTGTAAACGCTACAGAAAGCGATGCAGGAATCCGGAATCCGCTGGATGCGAAAAGCACAGTACCGGTCGATGTGGCGGTTCTTGGGGGATGCCTATGTCCAGCAATGGACTCTTGCGACTGAAATGATAATGATGATGATGACAAAAAGCGACACATTACTCAAACAGCAATACTGCAATGCTAGAGCAACCCTGAGAATTATTTAAAGAATATTGACAACGAAGACACAACAGTGTTTTACCAACCTACAAGTGAAGGAATGCCACACAAAATTGTAACTCTTATTCAACACACAACACAAAACAAACGAATTGAGTGACAAGAATGTTTAACAGATGAAGAGGAACTTAAAAGAGAGTTGTTGTTGTTTATTAAGCTATGCAGACTTACTTTGTGTTATTATTTTAAATAAATATAGAATAGTACATGGGTAAAATGTCACTATTATTTTTCATAGTCTATGATAACAGTAAATTGTTCATTATCTATTGAAGATTAAGAATATCGGTAAAATACTCGTGTGAAAATATTTTAACATGTTAATTACGTACCATTCTTGAATTGAAATATTCATACATACATTTAATTATTGATTACGCCAAGTGTGCAATCGTACAAGTTCCTATTCCTAGTAATATTTGTTTATTTTTGTGTTTAAAATATGTTATTTAAGACAAATTATAGTAGAGAAAAAATTATAAGACATTTTATAGTTATAAAAACTACTTACTATTTAATTAAGAAAAAAACTGATTGTTATAATAAAGATTTAATTATTCTTTTAATATTAAATGATAGTTGTAAATTCGAAATCACTGTTTGGTTTATTATATTTTTCTTGTTCATATCGATAATACAATTTTATTATTGGTGCTAGTAGTATTATAGCTCAACTTTTAAAGGAACCGAAAGAACCGAAAATCCGGGTATCTGGCCCTGAATAAAAACTGGAATCGTAAAACCGGATCCTAAAATTTGGTGTCAGTTCTCGATGCCCTAGCTGGTAGGGACACTATTTGACGCATTGGTGACAAATCGGTCATCGCAAAAAGCGTCGACGGTCATTAATTTTAATTCTTGTCACGTTCGTATTGTCAATTTCAATGAAGGAACTGCTGTATCTGGTCTTATGGTACTAGTCCATCGTTCCTGTATGTATTTCTAAACCACCAATTAATATTAACAACAATTAAGGATTTATTTTTTATTGTTACTACGACAGTCTTGTTTTAATGCGTCATTATTTTTGGATATATTTTTGTGTTTCCTTCTTGATGATGCAATGGTGTTGTCATTATGTCCGTATTTTTTTGTTGTAGTTATACAATCATATCCTTTATTCATCATAGATACTGCATTTTATCGTTCGATGAGTTCAACTACGTACCTACTACTATGTTCTAATTCTGAAAAACATCCGCATCCATTGCGTACGGAATAGTACGGATACAGACCCTACTATTTTGGATTCTTATAAGGAACTTCAGTATTATGTGGGTACGGTACGGTATGTAGAGCAGTGGTGGCCCAGCGGTAACGGCCGCGACTTACGAGTTGTAGGTCGTAGGTTCGAACCCAGACAGGCGCTTTACTTTGTGTAAATTATTTCATCACCACTGCTCTCAAAACGGTGAAGGAAAACATCGAACAAAAATCACAAAAAAATTCGAAGACATGTGACATCTACCAACCCGCACTGGGCCCGCGTGGTGGATTACGGCCCACTCCCTCTCACAGAGAGGAGGCCTGTGTCCCAGCAGTGGGAACAATATAGGCTGATAATGTATGTATGTATCCGCATCCATTATTTTCTATACCTAGAAGTACTTAGATTAATAATGCCGCATGAGAAATAAAATACTTGTTACTCAGCGGCTAAAGGAAAAAGAGTAGTCAAATATGTTGGTAATGTCACAGTCACATAGAGCACGGAAACGGTCACTTGGGGCCAATCGATGCGAGGTAGTGGACGAAATTACGCGGACAACCGGAGCGAACGCAGTATGCTATTGATAAGGAAGGGCAAGAGAGGAAGCCGTTATCTGTGGTTTAATTAAACTTGTGCTTTTCCCGTCAAAATGAGTTAAACGTAAAAAAAAAAAAACAGTTTATAATAAAACCGTACGTAAAAATACCAGAAATGCTACAACATACGGAATAGCTTCTAGGAATGTTTAGTCTGAAGTAGAACTATGTAAACAAATCACTCAGTAACCTAAACAAGACAAAGTTTCCGTGAAGTTAAGAAATAATAACAAAGGAGAATAAAAAGCGTAGGAGGTCATTATGGACAACCGCACTCACGGCGACAGAGGCCTCGAGAAAGTAATTGGGAAATAAAATATGACATTCAATGGCGTCTCGTTTTATATGATGTAACAACATTATTATGGCTACAACCTACAACGGCATGTGCAATTAATCCAGTGATACGATATGATAAACAAGACACATGTTTTAGTTATCAAGTAACATGTGGTATGGATATGACTGCCGCGGCCCGCAATATATTTATTGTCTAACTAATTTTGGAGCACTTCGCTGATAGCTTGCAAGGAAATCTTCGGAAGTGGAAAGCAATTTAAGGAATTGCTTTCTACGTGGAACTTGCAAGCGCATTTCCGATTTCCACCCTAAATTGACGAGGGGAAGGGAACTAAATTAGTTCCTCGGTAATATCTGTCCAATCAGTAGCTCCCGAGGGAGATAAGATATTTGTAGTATGTATACACAATACAGCCATTTATCAAACTCGAAGAGTATCAGATAATCTCAATTTATAAGGATAAACATAATTTCGGTGAAGCAAAACAAAAGCTTTGAAACTGTCGACTTTTAACGTAATTATAATTGAAACTTTTCTGCTGAATTTGGACGCTCGCAGACTTACAACTCGGCCAGGGTGAGGACGGTAGTTTGTGCTCATAAGTACCGTGATAAGTTCTTAATCGTGTGCTGTAAACAATAATGAGAATGGCGCTTGAAGTGGTATAGATAGATAGTATAACGTGTGAGGCGAGGCGAATGGTACAAACACACTCGAAGGCACGTGTTGGTACAAGTGACAGCTGATTTATCTTTATTTATATGTTGCTCCGTTCTTATGTTCTGATGGAGGCTCGAGCGTATCGATGTCGTGCCTCGACACACGATCCCGTCGTGTAATGAATACGCTCCTATTGTTGCAAGGATAACTCGGACAGGACCGACTGCGGTGATTTTATTCGGTCCTACTGTATATGCTACTGTTTAATCCAAAGGATGATCTATTTTTTAATACCAGTGCAGTACGTTTGTGCTTTACTATCTTTTTTTTTTTTTCTCTATTAAGAGTTTCGTGTGTAGGTACATTCATATTTTTTTTAATTAATCATGGAAGACTGTTGAATGAATGAGGCTTTTAGATAAATAGATCTTCGTGACGGAACAAACCAGAAAACAGGCACAATAATTCACATTGTTCGAAATAACTATCGAGAAAATGTTAGAAGTTTTTGAAATCCATTAATCTTACGACACAGCTGTTGCCCCAGCAAAAGAAACTCGGACAGATGTCAGAAAATAAGTTAAGACTTCTTTGTTCAACTTTGATCTACTGAACTAACTTCAATAAAGTCTGAACCTATCGCAGATACACAGCGGCTGACGTAAATAGATTGTCGAAGTTAAAAGCAGTTTTACAGATGCACCGTATTCCGTAGGTACAAGGGTCTTGTTTGAAAATCAGTTTCGTATGTGAAACCTGAGATTCGCTCTGGCTAGGTAGGTTTACAACGGTCTAGTTTGGAAGCTCCTGGAACGAGTGCAGTATTACGGACGCTTTTGATCATCACAGCGCTGTATTGTGTTGAATACAGGTTCAGTGTACACATACTTTAGTCTGCAGTTACATCTTGTTGACACCGTATCCGTTCGCCTACTTTGATGGTTTCGGAAGGCATCCATATTTCTGACCGTTTTTATTGAGGGGTTAAGTAGGAATTGGCACAAAAGCTTACTTTTAGAGTTTTTCGGAAAAAAGTGCTACCAAGGCGAAATTGATGGTTTATGAAAACAGCCGTTCGCGATTGAAACGTTTTCACGAGATATTCGACCGCGTGGTTCCCGGCGAGATTAGGTCACGTTCACTTTGAGTGGATAACGAAAAGATAACTGATGTCTTATGTCTGGGCACTACTGGGCAGTAACATGCATGCAGCATGTTTAGTAATATGTGTTATTTTGACACATGTATGGTTTGATTTTTCGTTTCCTTTCGGGGACGTTTTGAAAAATACTCACGGATTCTCCAACATCCTTAGGCACACTTTCGCCATAGTACTAAGCGTTTCTGTCGTATTCTCCAAGTCTTGCTGGTTATCATTGACGAACTGGCTCGTGGCTTCTGACAGCACCTTTAGCATCGGCGTGGCTTGTGCATAGAAGAGGGACATTCTGTTGGCGACTTCTGCTGTTATGTGGGGTTCCTCTCCCGGCGGAAGTTCTGCATTTATCAGCCCCCCTCTCGACACGCTTCGTCTGTAGTAACTAAAGTCATTTTGTATCGCTGGAGTCTTCATCTGCGGGAAGAAAAGGAAAAGTATTAAAATTAATTTGGGTTTATCTTTGCGATAGGTTTTTTGATAGGTCCAGTAGGTAATAGGCTCATTCGAAAACACATCGGTATTTTAAAGTGCCGTGTCGAGTTAATTTTGGAAGGTTTATTCCCTGCGACTGAGTATTTTCCATAATGCATAATTTAGTCGCGAAACTGTGCCACGTAAACCGTGCATGTTACCTAGGACCTCCCAATTAATAAATTAACGTGACATTCCAGAGCTTTGCAACCGGCCCCAAATATTTTGGGCTTTATATAATAGTAGTCTATGGGGACACCCGTATTTAACAATAAAAACGTCTACCTGCTGATGTAATGATGATTAAACTCAGCATGTGCCTGATAAAATTACTTTTTGGACACAATTGGCACGCGAAATAATACTTTCTGTACACGAAGGGCTGAGATGAATTAGGATTGCCGCCCATTCAACATCGCGGCACTCAATCAGCCTCGCTACAACTCGAACCTAGTAATTTTACGCGTCCATAATGTGAATTATTTATAGTGGACCACACGCAAAGAAGATGCGTGCGCTTGCGATTTATTCGTCGCAAGATTATCTTTTAACGATACATTGTTCTCCTGTACTCGTATTGGAAGTTTTTATAAGCCTGACATGTAATATTAGGATTCTGATTGCTTGCGGTGAGTGTATGCTCGGATAGATGCTTGCTTCCTTCCCTCGAAGAATAAGAATGAAAGCTCCTGCATACTGGGGCGATATCGCGGGTGCGACAGGCAGTAATATGGCCGTCGCGCCCGCGATATCGCTCGAGTCTGTAAGAGCCTTAAGAGAAAATATACCTATAGAGATCGGATTTCTTCGTCAGAGTAGCATGAGTAAAAAACCATTATTTAAATAATCATATGTTTGTAATATTTTCCAGTAAATATTTTTTTTGTCAAGAGCATTTTATCCTTCTTCATAAATTGACGACAAGTGAGTTATTCCGCTTTAAGGCTCGTGCAGACTGGGGCGAAGCTTAGAAGAATTCAGTTCATAATTTTTCAAATATTATTTTCGACTATGACTATACCTCTGTATAGTCATAGTTGAAATTTCGAAAAAAAAAAAAAAACAAACTATATCCTATCTATGGTTCGCTAATCTACCCTTTCTAGGAAATGATTGACCAAACTATGCAAAGAAGTTTTCTAAGTATTTCAACTAGCAACGGTCGATATGCTTAGTAAACGATGAAGTCGGTTGAAAAGAATTAAGCATGGCTAATCAACGCTTCTATTTCCGTTAATACAAGGCTGCCTCGTAATCCAATTAGTGTACCAACTGGCAGTATTACGCCTACCAGCTTACCCAACTCTTTATTAATTTTTGCACAGTAATTATGTTAAAATAAGGCGCTGGGTACCAACACAAAATTAAATTGTTTTTTATTTTAATTAAATTGTATGAAAAACCTTTTTACATAGAGCTTACTAATGAGAACATATATTTTCTTTATTCCGTACAAGCTGGTATATAAAATAACCTAGAACTTAAATGGCCCTTTGGACTTTTTGACTCCAATAAAATATTATGACTTTGCCAAGATTACAGATTTATTAATGTTCTTAAATCGTATCGACCACTGAACAATTTCTCTCAAGTTTAAACACTGCTTCATTCCTGACATAGGAGGCCTCCACGGGCCTCTTACATATAATATGTCCTACAATTGCGGAAATTAAATAATAGTCTTAGAAACGATGTGAAAGTATTTAATAACATTTTCTCATATTTACGTAAGTCTATCCATTGAAACCTATGTTTTACATTTCCCATCCATTGGTCATCTTTGTAAAGGCTCCCTCAGACAAGCGCGACGCGACTCAGGTGGAACAATTTCTATAAACTTCACGGGCGGAAATTGTTTTACCGGTGTCGCGTCGCGTCTGTCTGCTTAATACTTATTGATTTGCTATTATATACTAAAACATTCCATGAAGATTGTTAATGGTGGTAGTATCAGGTACCGATCGATCATTGTTCTAAAGGCGACCGCTTTACCTAAAGGCGTTAATTATGCACAGGACTTACGTAAAGACGGCCGTGGGGCGATGGCCTTTGAAAGGGTTAAAGTGTTTGAACAGTACGAACACGACCCACGAGTCACTTCGACTTGACAATACAAAAAAATCTAGCTGAGATGTTGAAAATGTTAATTTAGAATTTAGCTCAAAGAAGAATGAAATATTTTTTTTTTCTATGCTAAGTAGAGAAGAAGCTTAGTCCAAATAAATTTCTAAATACACTTCCGGGCTCCTAGATCGAGCCACCGTGCATTTTTATGGGCCTAAACAGCCTGCGTAATCGTCACCTGACCTCAGTACGAGGTCCAAATCAAATCAAATCTTTTTATTGTAGTATCTTTTTATAGGTTATCCATACAGATGTTAGGTAAATTAATAAATAGTTCTACATATTCCGCCTACTAAGTTCAGCATGCACATTTTTGGACATGGCCATGATTCTAAATTAATACACAATATTAACAATTAAATTATGTCAACGAACAATCATCCCCACTTTACGTACAAGTTGCCGTAAAAATTGTTTTTCGAGATTTTATTTTACCAGTTTGTATGGCCATGTCAAATAACAGCTTTCTAGTACTAAGATTCTCTGAGCTAAGCCGGGCACAGACAGACAGACAGACGGACATGGCGAAACTATAAGGGTTCCTTGTTGACTTCGGAACCCAAAAAAACAGAACCCTTTTAGGATCACTCATGTGTCTGTCTGTCTGTCCCAGACGATTTGCTCTGAATCTACTGGACCGATTAAATTTAAATTTGGTACACATATTATGAATTTCTGTCATATTATGAAATCCAAGCACGGAGGGGTCATCATCTGCCTGCCTTTTCCCAACTACGTTGGGGTCGGCTTCCAGTCTAACCGGGTGCAGCTGAATACCAGTATTTTACATGGAGCGACTGCCTATCTGACCTCCACCACCCAGTTACTGGGTAACATGATACCCCTTGGTAAGACTGATTGTCAGACTTTTGGGCTTCTGACGACCCGTAACGACTGTCAAAGATCCACGAATGTCAGCCGGGACCAACGGCTTAGCGTGCTTTCCGAGGCACGGCGGGGTCTTGGTATGTAAAGATGGTCACCCATCCTCGGACCAACCGCGACAAGCGTAGCTTAACCTGATCGATTTACCCGTGCAGCTGTTATTACTTAGCCACAAGCCCCACGTGTAACGTAAATAAATGAATTTTTAATATATTAAACGGCTTGTTGTGAGGGTCTCAATTCTTTTTAAATATTTTTTTTAGTTATATAAGAAAATATATTAAAATTTACCCTCTTATCTCCAAAACTACTGAACTTGTTACTGAATTTTGAATAAAATACAGAAAATTGTTCTTTACTTACAGGAAAACCTACACGGTGTTACTAAAAAACAAAGATTTCTTTTGACATGGTTTAAACCATCGAACCAGTTTTCGTAATAAGAACTTTACTATAATTGAAATGCAGTTCTTTATACAAAACTGACTATTTAGTGCGGTACTAAGTTGACAGTTTTTCATTAAGAACTTTAAAGTAGTCGAAATAAAGTTCTAAATTCAAAAATGGCTCAATAATTTAAACCTGGGTCTGAAGATAATCCTTGTTTTGTAATAAGACAGACAAAGTCTAGGTATGGTGTCAAAATAACATGGTAAATCTCTCAATATTGTTCGTACAAAATTACATTTGCAGTTGGAATTTATGGGAGAACAAGTTTTTCAACTAAGTACAATGTTAAGTTTGTTCTTTGGATAAAAACATGTTAGATAACAAATTCAATGTACGGAACCCTCACCACGCGAGTTCAACTCGCACTTTAGAAATACAGAACCAATTTTATGAACGGATGGTTAAAATACTTACTTACTCGTTACTAGAAAATACGAGGCCGTTCCAGTTTGTTGGAAAGATAAACGAAATGATAGGCTTAAAAAATCATTAGCATAATAATATAAGCAAAAAATTATAACATTGTTATTCTTGTATACTATTTTACAGAAGACTATAGCCGAAGATGGTTTCAGTGTTTCATTATGTTAATAATGTATCGCATCCCAAAACTGAGCTATTTAGGTTCATAGTAGTTAATGCCCAAGCCGTGACTGGAAAGCGCGAAAACAGAACTCAAAAATCATGAACACCAACCTAATAACAAAATGCGATTCGGAAATATCATTACATTTTCACGAAGCATAACACCATTTTTTCGGAGTCCTCGTTTTCAAATAAATTAGCAATCGTAACGCGAGAAGACCAACAAGCCTAAACCAATATAAAAAAAAAACCGTCCAATTGCGTGTCAGACGAAGGGTTCTGTAGTTGTGATGAATTTATCCCAAAAACAAACTTAATATTGTAGTTGAAAAACACATAACTGAAAAGGGAAAAGCAAGCATTATAATCTTTATAATTTTGGTATCGCAGGCGGGGACAATCAAAAGTTACACCATATTTCAGGTTATTCGACTGTCCCCGCCTGCAAGACCAAAATTATATAGATTATAATGCTTGCCATTCCCTTTTCAGTTATGTGTTATTGCAGTCGGGTTTTTTGTTTTTTAAATAATTTATTTTATTTCAAGCTTTTTAGTTTTATTAACATATATATTTGAAAATTACTCATTACTAGCTTTTATTTGATACCAATATTGTTGAAATTAATTTAAAAAAAAAACCCTTCCACTCCTTTTTTTTGTATTTGCAGATGCAATTTATAAATATTATATAGCCTGTCACTCCCACAATTAAGACGAATCTAAGGACACCTCATAATATGTTAAAATCCGCCGTTTAGGCTACAGAGCGTGCCAAAGAAATAGACATACATACATACATACTCTCGAAAACATTACCCTCCTGAGGCAGTCGGGTAAAAACATGTTCTTCCATACATCGTTATATTATGCCACTGTCAATTCTCCAACTGCAAACTTAAGTTTGTCGACTATTACTCGTTAACTTGTAAAGCCCACTTAGCTGTGATAGTTTTCCTTTTAATTTCATTATAATATGTACTACTGCCATGATTTTTTTTACATCTCCATAAACAACCATTTAGCTGGCGGGGACGACGACGACGGCGACAACACTTGACTAACAAAACTAGCACTTTAATACTTAATATTACGAAAATGGATTTGTCGGCGTGATTAATATGTATACCCAAATTACAGCTTTCTAGTACTAAGCGTCTCTGAGCTACAGCGGGGACAGACATACAGACGGACGGACATGGCGAAGCTATAGGGGTTCCTTGTTTACTACGGAACCCTAATAAACGATTTGATTTAATAGTTACTTGGAACGCTATTACCAAATCCTCATCTGTTTCAAATGACAAATAAATAAACGTAAATAAATCCCGTGAGTCACCGACGAGGTCGCGACTCGAGCCAAGCCTCACCTCACTTTCTATACAATGCCTTCGCAAATTGTTCCCTTTTAGACTCGATGACTAACATTTAGATAGCTTCGCTTTAGATTAATTATGGCGACAGTTAAACAACCAATACTAGTTATTATATATAAACTACTTGTAGATAAGGATATTGGCACTTGGCAGGCTAACGTAAGCACGCACCTAAATATTTGTTGGAACAGGCACAATTTTCAAGCTTGAAGTGACTGTGTCTCTTTTTCTAGGGGTGCTGAAAAAGACGATTAGCGTATTATGTCAGAAAGAGGGGCACTTGATTCCTCTTTTGAAAGAGTCAACATAAAGACCGGAATCACTAATGAGTTTGCTAACCGTCGTTACATTATTCCCTCTTGATTGTTAAGTCGGCTTATGTGAAGGCTCATTTAGCAACATTCGGATGATGGTGGTGGCATTTTGGATAACAGGATAACAGGTAAATTCTAATCAAACATTTTCAATGTTTTGTAAGTTTTTAGGGTTCTGTACCCAAAGGGTAAAACGGGACCCTATTACTAAGATTCCGCTGTCCGTCTGTCACCAGGCTGTATCTCATTAACCTTGATAGTTAGACAGTTGAAATTTTCACAGATGATGAATTTCTGTCGCCGCTATAATAAAAAAATACTAAAAAACAGAACAAAATAAATATTGAAGGGGCTCCCATACAACAGACATGATTTTTTGCCGTCCGACTCGAACTTGGCCGGGGTTTAAATTTCCCTAATCCCTACAGCTAAAATTCCCCAGAGTAAATACATATTTAAAGTTGTGAAGGCACACAATGGTTTGGTGAAAAGCTAAAATCAAGCTACAGGGAAATATTCTATAGTCCATTCACAATGGTGACATCTATGGCTTTCACAGTCCTTTGTTTCGGGCTCTTCAATTATTCGAAATCTACACAAAAGCATTCGACCAAATATGAAAAACGTTGATGTACATTATCTATAACTAATAATAAATACCACTTAATTATTAATTCCGAGAGAGCTATCAATTTTAATTTATACACAAACGCTGCGGCACTTATTATTTTCGAAATTAACAAAAAAGCTAATAAATGAACTCTGATTCTAGTCAAGTAGACACAGAACAATTGTTTCGCAGATAGCAGCCAGTGAACTAGGAGCAACGACACTGCAAGGTTGGGGTCAAAGGGGCCCAGCAATTGAATTACTTATGCTGCATCACATACGCTGGGAACGATTGGTCGCTTTGTTTATATCATTGTGACTTATTGTTTGTTATTGGCTGCTTACAATGCTGTGAGCAAACATTAGATCATTTTTGATTGTTCACATTGTGCTGCAACTTTGTCTCAAACATGTAACGACATTTATGTCATAATTATGTGTCATGTGACCGTCCCAAACGAACATATGGATCCGCATGTGTAAGAAGGCTCCCAGATAAACAAAACAATAAGTTTAGGAACACAACAAAACAATGGAGTTATTAAAGAATCTGAAACTGGATTACTGTGTGCATATGTAGTGCAAGTTTTATTTTTCAGTTAGCCGCTGTAACTGAAGACTTTTCCTGGTTGACTGCCCACTAGGCAACAAAACAAACTAAAATGTTATTGACTGTATGAACTTGTTTCATATTAATCAATCACACAATTCAATCCTACATCACTGCTTAGCTTATTGAATGCGACAGAAACAATGGTTCTAATCATCTGCATAATGAAAGGAATCAGTATTTATTATTATTAACTTCCTGTTTTGAAACATAATACAGTGTAACAATAAGACTTTGTGGCTACATAGAATTATCCAACACAGGTTTGAGCTAATATCGTTCTAAAAGTGAGGAGATTATTTGAAATTGTGAATGCTCTAAACTTGTAAAGCCAAAACTCTAATTGCGCTTTTATCGAAACTTTTTATTTAGAACGATTTAAACAAAACAAAGCATTATCAACAAAGCTATCTAGCCAACCCAAAGAGCCGAGCTGCCAGTCAAAACTTAAACTAGAACCATAAGCATTCTGAAGAAATACTTGAAAAAGTTTCAGACGATCAAAGCTTTGCTTTTAGATACGTACAACTTTAATCCGACACAGAAAGAATTGAGTTTACAGAAGCAAAACATGGATTCCAGTGAAGCTGTATTAAACAAACTTGAACAAAAGTTAGTGAATACAAAGCTGGGTTCTATCCCAGTGAAGCGTTTCGAAATTCGAGATTACCGACCTATTTTGCAGTTCTGCATAACATTAGTAGGGTAACCAATCATACATAAGCTATTTGGTACAGTTAAAGATCGTTTGGCATTAGATAATCTATAATGCATTTACCATCTTAACGGACAAGAAGGCGGATTGCGTTACCTAATAACTGCAATAAGGCAACAGCAAACCAAATTACGTTATGTTCATGTAACGGATTAGAATACAAAATTATGACTTAACCCAGAAACTGGGGTTTATCATATAATAGCAGCGGGCGCAGCGTGGGTTACAGCTAACATGCATAATTAATGCGACATACTAAAGGCTGGTGTGAATATTAGCCAGGTGTTACGAAACAAAGTAGGGACATCCCATCGTCTTGTGCATGTTGTAAATGGCAAAAAAGGAAGTATGAATAATCATACGTAGGAACTTGATCAAATACGCTGAGATTGTTGTTAATACTCGTAATATACTGAGATCATCAACTTTTTTTTTTTTTTGAGGGTTGGAAATCTTCAAATAACTTCTTCCGCTCTGGGCGGAGCGGGAGGGTGTGTCAGACTCTTACTGACTAAAACCCACCCGTATTCCTTCCTGTTGCCTGTGTTGCGGGGGCCTCGGTGACACATAAGTACCTTCCCGCGGCCCCGGCAGGCATCGGCCCTAGTGGACCCCTACATTTGTGCTGACATCTCTTTGAGGCGCGCGTGGAATACGACGCGCCGTCGAGATCATCCACCGGGTTAACAAACGTAATTGCTAAAACAATATCCTGGATCCTTCCTCTAAGATTGTTCGTTGTTCTATACAAAATGTGGGGGTTGGAAGCCCATGGGCATTTTCGACAGGCGTAGTTTTAAGGAGTAGGTACTTACTTTGTATTCATCGAATTTGAGAACGAATTCTAATATTTCTGCGAACTGCTTTACGAGAGCTTGCTGTTGTTCAAGGTGCTGCGTGGGACTCATCGCGCCGCCCACTAGTGAACCCAGCAACCGTGGGACTACCTGTCAACAAAAGAAAATTCGTTTATTCTGGAGAAATACACAATTTTTTGTTGATACTGGTAAGCGAAAGATGATAAGAAATTACACTGGGGAACAAAATTTGAACTTTGTCGTGCCACACGAACTTCTCTCATATTTTTTACTTTGATCGATGACTGTTAGTACCTAAAAATAAGTAACAAAAAAAAATATTGGCCAAGATTTTTGTTGATTAATGTAATTGAAACATTTCAACAAATAATGACCGTCCAAAACAAAAAAAGTAAAAAAGTTTTATTATGAATTTACGATTTAGGATTTTCTAGCAAATTTAGCTCCTGGATGGTCCTTTTTTAACGTCTGACAGTAATCGGCCAACATCCTTGGGTTCCATTTGCCCTGATAGCGCTTTTCCATCTGTGAAATGGCCTGATGGAACTTCTCCCTATGCTCATCGCTCACAGCTCCCAAATTCTCAGGAAAAAATCCAGATGTGAGTCTGAGAAATGAATCTTGAGTGACATGTTGCAACCCAATGCTTGATAAACGAACAACAAAAATGTTAATTAGGCCTAATTTAATGTGCAATGGTAGAAGAAGGACGGCTCTAATAGAGGTAAATATTTCACATTTTTCTGTCAAAAATAGCAGTCCGAAACGTGATCTATTGGTTTGGTCCAAACCGTGGGTACAGCAAACGGCATAGAACGGGAACCTTTCTTCCAATCACTCAAATTCTTAACACAGGTTATGCAATAAATATGGGGAGCCCAAGATTTGTCTTGATAAGCCACAGGGAAACCAAAATACTGACGATAACTCTCCATCACAACTTTAGTGAAATTTCGTCTTTGTTTTATGAAAGTTATTTCTCCACAAATATAACAAAAACAGTCAGGATCGTTATTACACTTTCTCGGCATATTCACACAATCACAGCAATTACTTATAAATCACAAAATTTAAACTAATACGATAACAAATAATTTAACGACTGTTCCTTCGCGACTGTTTGTTTGCGTTTATCACCGTAGTACAGGACCTCAAGTCTGCTATTACAATAGTGTCAGAATGGTCTGTTCCGATCCTCATTAATGACGCCATTATATTAGTAGATTACCAAACTTGTCAAAATCAACAATTATGAAATCAATAATAGACCATTCTGACACTATTGTAATAGCAGACTTGAGGCCCTGGTTATACGAATCAACACATCACAAGAAATCTAAGGCCAATCGAAATAAAACTATTGCTGTTTATTAATGAGTGTAGGTGGCAAAAATAATATAAGCCACCAGAGTTCGTGAGGCATGATTAGTGTTGACCAGTGTTATATACTAATAACTGCACTAAACACATTGGAATAGCAAGAATATCAACTAAACAATTCTTAATTAGAACTCTGCGCTGAACTAAGGCGTTGACGTTTAAATCATAAGAAAATGTTTTTCATTTTTCCCGTAAACACAGCCACAGAAAAGCAAAGTTGAACGGCGGGCTGTTTTCACTGAAATAAGCATAAAAGTGAAAAACGTACAAAGACTGTTTTTATTGACTGGGACCATTGTTGTGCTAGCTACTAGCTAGAAAATAAGCAAAATGAAGAAAACATCCGTGCTTTACTTCGTAGACTAAACACGGAAGGCAAGAAGCTTATGATATATTCATCTCCTATAGGATGTTCGTGCCAAGTTGTATCCTTTGGGAGCCCACGAACGTGCTGTTTCTTTATTCTTGCAAAGAACTAAAGATCCCCTTGTAACTTCTTTAGATTAATATAATATTCAGCGCAATCTATAACTTGCACAGATGGTTTCATCCGATTTCAGGAATGATAGCAGATAGGTACCAGAAATCCGTATTGAGATATTGCTGTTGTGTTACACACCCAAATCCAACTGTTTCCGGAGGCAAGCCCGCTCCACTGAATCGATTTCTCAGGTCACGTTATGCTATCATTCGGTTAGATTATCGGCAACCAACAACTATAAACGTTGGTATCTTAAGTCCTATCAATATATTTGTGTTATATTGCAGAGCTAGGCGTTTTGGCCTCGTGTGACATGCATAATACATTTTGACATTTCAACAACATTTATTGCGTTATTTACTATGTTGAGCTGACACATTTTCCGAATCATGATGAAGCTATGGATTAGCAATACACTTCAAAATCATTCAGATTGTGATTGGTGTATTAATCAATTGGGGGGCTGGTAAGCGAGACCGGAGCCTTTGTGAACCGTTTTTAAACAATGTGAGGAAGCGATCGTAATTCAGTCGATTAGTCTGCATCAGTCGCTTATTGGATGTAACCGATTATTGTATCGTTTGCCCTCTGTTCCTGTTTCCTAAGCGACCTACTCTAGTAGCGTATCTGCATTTCACATTTCATACGTTACATGTTTCAGGTAGTTTATGACTATGAATAATGCTTTCTTTAGATGTTAGATTTTTCTCTCGACGTCTTTATTGTTTTTATAATCAAGAATAATTAAAATTATCTGCATCCGCGAAATGATTTATTGTTTCCCGTCTGTTCTTAATACTTCTTAGTGTACGTACATTTAGTTCAATATGCTGCATAATGTGTCGGGAATAATCAACTCGCCGACCGATACTTTGATGTGTAATTAAATTTTATTCTTGTACATCACGCTATGAATGACAAGCGGACATTTGATTAATTAAAAGGCTGGTGTCCTACCCTGTTATATTACGTCTGAAATATATAAATCGCCGTTGTTAATAAAGCAGAGAAAACGTGTATTATGAAAATAAGAGTAGAGGTAGGACCGCGAACTTTACTTTTAGCCTTCGGTCACGCGAATAAAGCATAACTTGACGATTTATTTCAGAGATAAAGTCATACGTTTTTAGATTAACACTGAAAATAGACTGACCTCAACCTTATTATAATGCCTACATTGTTGTGCTCTTAATAATTTCCACATTAAAGAGCTTACTGAAACTTTTACGGCTTTGTGCTACAAAAGAGTGATGAATATTTAAGCGCCCACTTCGATAATGGTAAAGGGAAGCGTTAGGTACACCAACAGGCTTAGCATGACACTCTATTTCTTCGAAGAATAGACACAGCTTTTTCTATACAAAGTGACATTTCGTTTCTCAGTTTTTGATATCTCACCGTAGAAATCCTTCTACAATCTGTCATCTTGTCTTTCGTTTAAACGATCTTTGTCTAGGTCCTTTTTTATGTAGAAAGATTTAGATGGGTGTTGTTCACAGAGATTCAAGATACTGAGGCGTATTATGACGTATCAATAACTACAAAAGCCTACTCTACATAACATACCTAACATTTTATTCAGTTAAAAACATATTTATTGCTAAAGGGCGTGTCTCCACAAAAATAACTTGTAAATAAAATGACTTCCCGAACGAACTTCACAAGTAGGTGCTACGCATACATTAATCACGCATGTATTAATTGGTGATTCATACAAATTAAAACGTGGTGAATCACGTGTGGAGAGGATGGCAAGTTTTTTTTTTATCATCCCACCAGACGGGATAATTCTGGGATTCTTCGAAGATGATGTAATACTGTAAATGGATATTTTAAAGTTGCGCACGCGTCCCAAGGAGATCGACACGGTCGCGGGAAGCATAAATGATCCTTTATATCTGCCAAGGTTAGACCCACTGCAAAATTATTGTAACTGACAAGCAAATTGGTCATTGGCATATATTATAGATAAGATTACTTCACCGTTGTATGAATTTAGGGCATACCAATGTCATCTACATATACCTATAGATCAGGCACGGTAATATTATCTATAATATTACCGTGCCTTGATTGAATTCAACGTCTGTTATCTATCTTTAAGGAAATAACTGGAGTAAGTGGAGACTTATGAATCCATAAGTCTCCAAAACGAATCCGTTTTGAATGGTTTTTACATGTTGTACAAATGAATATCGAGCCAGAATTTATTGCATAACTTTTTGAAGTTCTCGCATATTATTACTTTATGCAAACAATAGTGAGATTGAGAAAAACCGCGAGCGATACCTACTTTTCAAATCTAGAAAATGCTCCTAATAAAATGATAAGATAATCACATTTGAGAAATGTGATGAAAATGGACAGGCGCGACGCGACACTAGTAGAACAATTTCTTTGAAAACTTCATGGAATGTGTCGGGCTATGCGTCGCGCTGCCTGTCGCGCCAGTCTGCACGAGCCTTAATGGCAGCTGGCACCCAAAATTGATCGCCGTAAAAGCCCCGGAAAATGGGGCGATATCGCGGGCGCGACAGCCATATTGCTGCCTGTCGCGCCCGCGTTATCGCGCAAGTCTGCACGAGCCTTTATAATATTAAGAGACCCGAGAAGTGTTTTTTATAAAAAAAAATATCGCACAGAAAAACCCCATATCTACTTAAGTTATTCTGAGAATAAATCAAGATAAGTACATAATTACAAGGTTTCTTTTCAATAATTCTACCCGTTTCACCTTAATTGCACTTGTTTTACTGTATACAAGGTTTTTCTAAAGTGATTGATGAGTTTTTCTTGATCTTTGTTTTCTAACTTAAAATTTCATAACCCTTGAAGTGCTTGTTATATGGGAAACATTCTATTTATAGAATAAAGACTTTGATGTAACAGCTTTGTGCTTTCTAGGGTTATTTTACCAGGAGTCTACTTAGGCACTGAATAACAAATGACCCGCGCGCACAGTGGAACGAATGTATGGGAGCGGTTGGACGTAGACATGTCCGAAAAATAAGAGTAAAATTATGACAAACTAATGATGCCATCTTATTCGATTACTTAATGCCTTCATAAATTGTGGTGATGAATTTCTTCATAACTCCCATATTTCGGGAGTAATTTGAGAAAATGTGAAATTTTACTATGAAAATGAGTGTATCGAGCTCTCTCCCTCCTGATTCCGGGCTTGTTTCAAGTAGCGGTCTCTAATATCGTAATGCTATTACTAAGAGCTATATTTAATACTAAGACACATAGTGCGCCAAATGTGCACTTTCTGGGATAAAAGGAAATGAAAATTTAAAAAAAAAAACGTTTTTTCCCCATTTGTATTTACTTTAAACCGCAGACAGACTTATTAAGAGGTCTATAAATATATTATATATATACAGAAATATATATTAACAAAAATATTCACAAGAACTGATGAGAGTATGACTTTTAAGTAAGTTGATAATAAATTACCTAGTTTCATTAAAAGTACAATAAATAATTAAGATGTAAGCTCTAATTTACTAAGTTACACATTTTAAAACAATAACATCATTTAATTATCTTCGTCATCATCATCATCATCAATTAATTCAAATTCAGAATCGATGTCCGCTAAATCATTTATGTTAACAAATTCGATATCACTTTTCTCAGAATCCGTAAGCTCATAAAATTCCTTAAAAGAAGATTTTTTTACAAACTTATTTCCTTTTGGACGGATACTTGTAACAAGTGGATCAGAAGACAGTAAAAGATTGTGCATAATATCTTCATTGCATGAGATACTGCTATGCTTTCGAGAATGCCCCTCTCTATATTTTCTAAAATCTTTATTTCTAGCCTCAGATGCCTCTTCGGATAGAAAACCAATGGGCACAATTGACATGTTCTGAACTATGTCTGGCCCATGCATTAAAATTTTATGAAGTGAAGAAGGCATATAATACCATGGGTATAACTCCACGTAAAGCTTAGCAGTATCAAAGCAGAACTCTCGGAATTTAGTTACGTTGATCTTCTCTCCTGATGAAATACACTGCAAGATCACACAGATTTTTCTTAAAAGCATAGCATCTATTCCGGTCAGTTCAGCAGATTTAGTGTAGTTTTCAAAAAATCTCCTTGCCGAGTTGCCATTGTTGGTGGATCCACTGCCTTGTTTCACAACATCGAGAAGTAAGCCCGTTTCTCTTCTTACAGCCTCTTGAACTCTTTTCTTCCTGTCATCAACTTGCCTTTTTGCTATATCACCCCTTACTTGCCATGATTTTATGTCTAATTTGTAGGAAATGTGTAATAAGCATTCCATTGAGCGAATCCAAGCGTGAAGGGTGCTTAAGCTATATTTATACATGTCCTCGTTTGCGTGTTTATCTTTGATTAACTCTAAATTATTCATTTCTTTAGGACAAGCCTTGCATATGTCACACACTGAAGCTGCTGTATTGGATATAATGGAATGAATTTTACCATCAATCATTGTCAACAGCAGTTGGTGTTTGACACTAATTCCATCAGTGATGGTGGATGGAGTTAAGGCTTCAATCTCTGCTTCGATTTCAGCCATCTCTCTCTGCACATTTTCTTTGGTTTCCTTTATAAACTTAAACAATATTGGCCGGCAAAATGAAGTGGAAGATGGTCGCTCGTTTTCCCAAATTGTTACACCTTTTGAGACGAGCCGCAGTGGTACAAGACTAATCATAAAATTACTAGCAAGATCGATTTGCTCATCTTCACTCGTCCTTTGATGATAAATGCTTTGGCTAGATGATCCGTCAAAACCCCATTTGCTGGTCAATACGAGCTGTTGATTGGGATCAACAGGGGTTTCTAACGACCTAATAAGTCTTCTTGAGGTTAAATCCATCAAGGCTTGTAATTTGATTTTTGCAGAGCTCTCTGTAACTGTGAGATCTTCTTTGGCCGGATAGCACTTAATTTTTTCTTTAACCAACATGTAGTAACTCGGGTATTGAAGAGCTCCTTCTTGAGTGTTGAAATCCCGAAGAGTGTTATAGCGCCATTTCGATAAGTTCATCGATACATAAAGAGCCAATGCCTTCAAAGGGGATATTTCCCGTACCTGAATTGATTTACCTTCAATGAAGGCTTTGATTTTTGAGGCCTCTTCTGGATTCTCCGTCAAGTATTTCATAACATAAGCTGTATCGCTTTGTCCTGCCTTTTGAAGCGCCCTTTCGGCCGAAAACATAATTTCAGCGCTGCTACTGCTGCATGAAAGACTATCTTCAGTGCGTCTTCTTTTTTGCCGGTTACTAAGGTCCTCAAAAGATTTACGAGGACTAGGATGTGTACAAGTTGAAGCATCAGATTTAGCAGGAGAAATTATGGGCTCGATGACGTCACTTATATTTTCTGTAGAAGGTTCCATATTTTCATTCTGTAATTCCGGCCATTGAATTGCAGCCTGTAGCCAAATCTCATGTTTCTTCCGAAACTTATCTGTGCTTCTTCCAGACTGTGTCCATTTTGCATAAATGCGGTAGCAAAATCGACGACACCAGTCTTTTAAACTTGTTTCAGCACTTTCACATAACTGAACACAACTGTTATCTTTTAAAACACTGAACAAATAGTTAAAGTCGCGTAAATCTTTATGTGCGCGTGCGCATAAAGCAACGTGAATATCAAGATTTGTATTAAAATTTGGAAAATACATTGCGAGATTAGCTTGGATACAACGAGGTGTAAATCAACACTGATTTTAAAGTTACTAATAGTGACCTATTTATATAAAATCCAGGTATCCCAGGTATCCTTTGTTAAATATTGCAAGGTAATTAGTTATTGTGATAATTAGTAAATGATGCATGCTAAATTAGTGTATTAAGAGCCATTTAGTAATTAAATAATAGCAATGTTCTTATCAGTAATCATTAGTGCATCAGTTTTATATGTAAACCTTAAGTCCCTAATTATATGTCCTAATTAGCTTATATCTTCTCTAATTGGCTGCTCAGAAATGTTATTGTAATAAGGTAAACCTTTAGAAAAACGGTTTTAATCAACAAAATAAACAAAAAATAAAAAAATTGTGTTATAAAATAAACATCACTCTTTATCCCAGAAAGTGCACATTTGGCGCACTATGTGTCTTAGTATTAAATATAGCTCTTAGTATTAGCATTATGATATTAGAGACCGCTACTTGAAACAAGCCCGGAATCAGGAGGGAGAGAGCTCGATACACTCATTTTCATAGTAAAATTTCACATTTTCTCAAATTACTCCCGAAATATGGGAGTTATGAAGAAATTCATCACCACAAGTTATGATGGCATTAAGTAATCGAATAAGATGGCATCATTAGTTTGGCATAATTTTACTCTTTTTTTTCGGACATGTCTACGTCCAACCGCTCCCATACATTCGTTCCACTGTGGCGCGCAGCTAATATACCGTTAAGGCGCAGATATTTGGCCCGGGTCGACGGCGCGTCGTATTCCACGCGCGCCTCAAAGAGATGTCGCACAGTGGAACGAATGTATGGGAGCGGTTGGACGTAGACATGTCCGAAAAAAAAGAGTAAAATTATGCCAAACTAATGATGCCATCTTATTCGATTACTTAATGCCTTCATAACTTGTGGTGATGAATTTCTTCATAACTCCCATATTTCGGGAGTAATTTGAGAAAATGTGAAATTTTACTATGAAAATGAGTGTATCGAGCTCTCTCCCTCCTGATTCCGGGCTTGTTTCAAGTAGCGGTCTCTAATATCATAATGCTAATACTAAGAGCTATATTTAATACTAAGACACATAGTGCGCCAAATGTGCACTTTCTGGGATAAAGAGTGATGTTTATTTTATAACACAATTTTTTTATTTTTTGTTTATTTTGTTGATTAAAACCGTTTTTCTAAAGGTTTACCTTATTACAATAACATTTCTGAGCAGCCAATTAGAGAAGATATAAGCTAATTAGGATATATAATTAGGGACTTAAGGTTTACATATAAAACTGATGCACTAATGATTACTGATAAGAACATTGCTATTATTTAATTACTAAATGGCTCTTAATACACTAATTTAGCATGCATCATTTACTAATTATCACAATAACTAATTACCTTGCAATATTTAACAAAGGATACCTGGGATACCTGGATTTTATATAAATAGGTCACTATTAGTAACTTTAAAATCAGTGTTGATTTACACCTCGTTGTATCCAAGCTAATCTCGCAATGTATTTTCCAAATTTTAATACAAATCTTGATATTCACGTTGCTTTATGCGCACGCGCACATAAAGATTTACGCGACTTTAACTATTTGTTCAGTGTTTTAAAAGATAACAGTTGTGTTCAGTTATGTGAAAGTGCTGAAACAAGTTTAAAAGACTGGTGTCGTCGATTTTGCTACCGCATTTATGCAAAATGGACACAGTCTGGAAGAAGCACAGATAAGTTTCGGAAGAAACATGAGATTTGGCCACAGGCTGCAATTCAATGGCCGGAATTACAGAATGAAAATATGGAACCTTCTACAGAAAATATAAGTGACGTCATCGAGCCCATAATTTCTCCTGCTAAATCTGATGCTTCAACTTGTACACATCCTAGTCCTCGTAAATCTTTTGAGGACCTTAGTAACCGGCAAAAAAGAAGACGCACTGAAGATAGTCTTTCATGCAGCAGTAGCAGCGCTGAAATTATGTTTTCGGCCGAAAGGGCGCTTCAAAAGGCAGGACAAAGCGATACAGCTTATGTTATGAAATACTTGACGGAGAATCCAGAAGAGGCCTCAAAAATCAAAGCCTTCATTGAAGGTAAATCAATTCAGGTACGGGAAATATCCCCTTTGAAGGCATTGGCTCTTTATGTATCGATGAACTTATCGAAATGGCGCTATAACACTCTTCGGGATTTCAACACTCAAGAAGGAGCTCTTCAATACCCGAGTTACTACATGTTGGTTAAAGAAAAAATTAAGTGCTATCCGGCCAAAGAAGATCTCACAGTTACAGAGAGCTCTGCAAAAATCAAATTACAAGCCTTGATGGATTTAACCTCAAGAAGACTTATTAGGTCGTTAGAAACCCCTGTTGATCCCAATCAACAGCTCGTATTGACCAGCAAATGGGGTTTTGACGGATCATCTAGCCAAAGCATTTATCATCAAAGGACGAGTGAAGATGAGCAAATCGATCTTGCTAGTAATTTTATGATTAGTCTTGTACCACTGCGGCTCGTCTCAAAAGGTGTAACAATTTGGGAAAACGAGCGACCATCTTCCACTTCATTTTGCCGGCCAATATTGTTTAAGTTTATAAAGGAAACCAAAGAAAATGTGCAGAGAGAGATGGCTGAAATCGAAGCAGAGATTGAAGCCTTAACTCCATCCACCATCACTGATGGAATTAGTGTCAAACACCAACTGCTGTTGACAATGATTGATGGTAAAATTCATTCCATTATATCCAATACAGCAGCTTCAGTGTGTGACATATGCAAGGCTTGTCCTAAAGAAATGAATAATTTAGAGTTAATCAAAGATAAACACGCAAACGAGGACATGTATAAATATAGCTTAAGCACCCTTCACGCTTGGATTCGCTCAATGGAATGCTTATTACACATTTCCTACAAATTAGACATAAAATCATGGCAAGTAAGGGGTGATATAGCAAAAAGGCAAGTTGATGACAGGAAGAAAAGAGTTCAAGAGGCTGTAAGAAGAGAAACGGGCTTACTTCTCGATGTTGTGAAACAAGGCAGTGGATCCACCAACAATGGCAACTCGGCAAGGAGATTTTTTGAAAACTACACTAAATCTGCTGAACTGACCGGAATAGATGCTATGCTTTTAAGAAAAATCTGTGTGATCTTGCAGTGTATTTCATCAGGAGAGAAGATCAACGTAACTAAATTCCGAGAGTTCTGCTTTGATACTGCTAAGCTTTACGTGGAGTTATACCCATGGTATTATATGCCTTCTTCACTTCATAAAATTTTAATGCATGGGCCAGACATAGTTCAGAACATGTCAATTGTGCCCATTGGTTTTCTATCCGAAGAGGCATCTGAGGCTAGAAATAAAGATTTTAGAAAATATAGAGAGGGGCATTCTCGAAAGCATAGCAGTATCTCATGCAATGAAGATATTATGCACAATCTTTTACTGTCTTCTGATCCACTTGTTACAAGTATCCGTCCAAAAGGAAATAAGTTTGTAAAAAAATCTTCTTTTAAGGAATTTTATGAGCTTACGGATTCTGAGAAAAGTGATATCGAATTTGTTAACATAAATGATTTAGCGGACATCGATTCTGAATTTGAATTAATTGATGATGATGATGATGACGAAGATAATTAAATGATGTTATTGTTTTAAAATGTGTAACTTAGTAAATTAGAGCTTATATCTTAATTATTTATTGTACTTTTAATGAAACTAGGTAATTTATTATCAACTTACTTAAAAGTCATACTCTCATCAGTTCTTGTGAATATTTTTGTTAATATATATTTCTGTATATATATAATATATTTATAGACCTCTTAATAAGTCTGTCTGCGGTTTAAAGTAAATACAAATGGGGAAAAAACGTTTTTTTTTTTAAATTTTCACTTCCTTTTATCCCAGAAAGTGCACATTTGGCGCACTATGTGTCTTAGTATTAAATATAGCTCTTAGTAATAGCATTACGATATTAGAGACCGCTACTTGAAACAAGCCCGGAATCAGGAGGGAGAGAGCTCGATACACTCATTTTCATAGTAAAATTTCACATTTTCTCAAATTACTCCCGAAATATGGGAGTTATGAAGAAATTCATCACCACAATTTATGAAGGCATTAAGTAATCGAATAAGATGGCATCATTAGTTTGTCATAATTTTACTCTTATTTTTCGGACATGTCTACGTCCAACCGCTCCCATACATTCGTTCCACTGTGTGTCGTCAGCAAAAAGTAGGGGTCCACTAGGGCCGATGCCTGCCGGGGTCGCGGGAAGGTACTTATGGGTCACCGAGGCCCCCGCAACACAGGCAACAGGAAGGAATACGGGTGGGTTTTAGTCAGTAAGAGTCTGACACACCCTCCCGCTCCGCCCAGAGCGGGAGAAGTTATTTGATGATTTCGCACCCTCAAAAAAAAAAAAAAGGCGCAGATATTTGCTTTTAGTGACTTTTAAATCTGTTATTACACCTTCATAAAGTGCAAGTAATGCAAAAAAAATATAGGTATGTGAAACTAGAACGCATACACATCAATTCTTTATGGATAAGTGAATATTTAAGTATTATAGTAAAATAGTTTATGTAATGAATTCAGGAAGTAATTGAAACTACCCTAAGCATAAAAATCGATATTACTTTCAAACTACTTAAGTTCATGTTCATGTTTTTTTTTGTACGAATAGACTATTTTATCATCCATAATTTTATCTGTGATCTTTTTCAATTATTCATATTTTCGTTACTAAAAATAAATATTCCCTATGAAACTGAAAGGCGGAGCGGCGCGTGAGTCTGACGCGCATTTGTATGGCCTAGGTCAATGGCGATTACCCGACACTTAAGATGCAGCGCCTACAATTCTATACAGTAATAGTGTTAAGTAAGATGGTCTGCTGTTTATATTAACTGTTCACATCGCGGTACAAACGCGATGTACAATTAAGTGCTCACACGAGATCAGGGGCAGTAATTAAATTAACACCATTTACCGACCAATTGCGAGATTTGAGCAATAAATTCAGCCAGATGGTCAGAAATAAAAGCGAGAGTGCGTGCGGGTGTCATTTCTCTTATTTATGGAATATAACTGTTTCCTTAAGGCTCCTACATACTGGCGCGACTTGTCGCGCGACGCGACGCGACACAAAGACACCGCGTGTAGCGCTACACGCGGTGTCTTTGTGTCGCGTCGCGTCGCGCGACAAGTCGCGCCAGTATGTAGGAGCCTTTATTCTTTACTACTATCCACCTACTAAAGTTTAAACCACGGAGTTCATGTCTCGAGCTTAGAAACGTAAGTGCTTGTTTACATTAGGATTATTTTTTATTAGCGCATCCAATTTAATTGTTATTGTTTTGATTATTTGTACGAACTCACCGATAGCACTAACGTTCCCCTATTTCATGCTTTCTGCATATCAATGTAATTTTCTCAGCTTTTTATGTGTTTATTAAAAGAAAAATCATAGTTAAATTACACACTGTAAACAGAAAGTGTGCATTCTTTATATCCGAGTGCAACGTACTCCATGCACCATTAACTTTGGTTCCACATCACGATCATCTGTCTCGTAGTCGTAGACAGCTGCTGCTAGACCTGATGAATGTATGCCTAGTGTGTCATGCTACTGTCCAATTAGCATTTATAACGTTTATTAGGACACCTTGGTATTCATAAAACACGCCTGCAAGTTTTTCCTCTGATAGAATTCATAATGTAACGTGTGCTACTTCAACAGTTGACTAAGTAACGTAGCCATTTCCTTCTTTACAACTTTTTAATTGACTTGTGTATGCGTAATTAAAATTATAATTGCTCAATCCTTATTAAGTATTAACGTAAAAGCCATTAAGGTGGGCACCGACCTACAGTACATCGAATACATCATCATCATCTGCCTAGCCTTTTCCTAAATATGTTGGGGTCAGCTTCCAGTCTTATCGGATACAGCTGAATACCAGTATTTTATATGGAGCGACTGCCTATCTGACCTCCAAAATCCAGTTACTGGGTAACACGATACCTCTTGGTACGTCTGGTTGTCAGACTTTCGAGCTTCTGACGATCCGTAACGACTGTCAAAGATCTACAAATGACAGCCGGGACCAACGGCTTAACGTGCGGAGGGGAGGAGGGACGTTATTTACCGGTAAACTATTTTTTGCGCATATTGCTAAAGCAAGAACAGTACGAGACGTGGGCAGTGGGTCGTCTTACGTACGTCTTACGTGGGCGTACGAGTACGACTAGTGCTGAAAAAGTTTTACCTGCGATAGGTACGATACTCATTGAAGCTTGCTGCATTCAGCTACCCAGAGCAGTAACTGCGTCATACGAAGTCCAAATACAACCTTCAGTTTAATAGGTACTACTCAGACTCTTAATAATGCCGATAGCCACGTATGTGTTCCTAGATCTACAGTCAAGCGGTCTACCAGGCAGAGCCCATGGCGAAGTACAAATCACCGAAATGTGTATGTTGGCAGTGAAACGATCGCACCTACTGGAAACGGAACCAGGTCAACCGCCTCGAGTGCAGTACAAGCTCCGGATGTGTTTCCAGCCTGACAAGAGATTGAACCAAAAAAGTGGTTCAATGACTGGACTATCCAAAACTCTTCTGCAACATGAAGCTGAATTCAATCGGGATGTCTTTGATGCCATCAACTGTTTCATCAGCTGTCTAGAGAAGCCTGTGTGCTTGATTGGCCAAAATGCTTTTGAATTTCACTTCCAGCTACTTAAATATCATTTTGATAAATTAGATGTTCAATTATCAGATGATGTCATGTGTACAGATAGTGCTTATGCGTTTTTTGATATACTGGAAGCAGAAAACTCAATAAACAGTGGAAATAATATATTTGATAAGCAGAACAAGCAAGTAGGTAAAAAGTATCATCTGTTGTTACGGAGAAAGTTTTATTTGAAAATCCAATCATATCAATCATACAAATTAATAGATATTTACTGGAGAGTAACTCACTCCACTCTGGCGTCCTACAGGGCAGAGAATCAATGTATCATGATTATGCATATAGCTATAACAAGAGCTCAAAAGTTTGTTGATTGGGTTGACAAATATCATTGTCGCTTTTCTGAGGTGCCCATTATGGTGATGCAACAATGAATCCTTTTGTTTAAATATTCATTACATATTGTTATTTTTAATCAACACAAATGCAGATAGGTACCTTATTCTGTTTATTTTATTGTCTGTCCATTATTAAATATCCATCCTGTAGACAAGAAAATGCTATTCATGATATGTTATCTTATTGTGTCCTTTAAGATACTTGGTTTTGTATGTGGTCGTTCCACCATTGTTTGCCATGTGTGCCAAGCAGGAGTTGGGCAGTACTTAAAGTACTTGTAATTGAAATACAAACACAGTACCTGTACATTAAAATAGCATAATATTGTAAGCCCCGCGTGACACCAATTTGGTGTAAAACAATAGAAAATTAATTATGTCTCATTAGCTGCACGGAGGGGTCTTGGTATGTAAAGATGGTCACCCATCCACGGAACAACCGCGGCAAGCGTAGCTTAACCTGATCGATCGACCCGTGCGGCTGTTATTACTTAGCTACAAGCCCTTCGTACATTGAATACATAACATAATAAAATTCCATTCTGTAACACTCACTCACATAAGTACCGATAAGTAAGGCGTTGCACCCAAAGTCAGCATTATACTCAAACAATACGACATTAATGACATGGTTGCACTTTACGTGCCAATACTGGCACCAAACTTTGTTCAGTGCGGTGCTTTGCGTGCAAAACACTAGTTTTGTGCAAAGTTGGACGTGCTTTCAGGGTGCTGCATAAATTATGGTTGAAACTGAGACTTTGAAGTTGTTTTCATAACACGACGCTGAAATGCGAGCAATTTTTATATGGAATAAAGTTGGTTCGTCGTCTCCGAAACTTCACGTATTGTAATTTATGCGCTATCATGACTACCCACCCGTTTATTCCACCACTGATGTTAAAATCGCTCGCTTACTAACTCACAGAATAATTAAAATAAAGTTTATCAGTACAAAATCTTGTTGGTATTCCTTTGGAGCAGTATAAGGTCAAAACAAGACAAGCTCAAAAGAATATGAAGAATGGCTCTCCAAATTTTTGAAGTTGGAAAATGTTATCTATTTGCAGCCTTCCCGAGCAGACATTTCTGGAAACGATTTGTATGAAATGTAATGGCTGATATAGTTTTGCTGTAAAACATACTATTAAAGAGCGCAGGTGCAATCTTTAACAGGTATTATAGATTGACGTCAAATACCGGCCGTCTTATTTACTTATGAATGACTAAGGATAATTGTAGCGCTTGCATAAATGTTAGTGCACACAGGAACTTTTTTATATGCCTTCATAAAGGTTGGTAGCTGCTGAACGTACAATTATTTGCGCCTATTTGTAGACGTGTTGCACCTGCCCATTTCGATGTAGTTTGTACGTAAAATAAATATAACTTATGTACAGGAGACGTGAAGCAGCTGACAACCGACGAAACAGAAACATGTACAGCCCGATTCAAACTTTATGGCGGGTCGGAACATGAGGCGAGTCGCTGCGCAGTAATAAATACATGGGTCAGCGGGGGTGAGGGGTGCGGTACTGCGCAGCTAGTAGCGCACTTCAGAGCTGCCATAAAGTTTGACGCATACTTATACCAGTAACTATGTATTTAAAAAGTAAACCCACCGGTAATTATTTACAAAAAATGCTCATTTACACAAACAACCAGCAAAAATTTTATAATGATCGTTCTGTGGTTCCTTTTTAAAGAATTTCTTCGAGGAAACACCAAATTGCCATTGTTACAGTAAATTCTTGCTAAAGCTCGTAAAATCTCCTTACTTAACCAAGTTGAACGTATGCTACTAAATGGATTTCGTAAGACCCATTACTTTGCATACTTGAGATCCTTTTAAACGTAAAGGACTTATCACTGTACTGTCACTAATGTAGTCTCTTCGGGTCTGAAGAAGCTATTGCTAGACTTTAACTGCATTGAGGTGGCGATTTCTAGGTGAGGTACTTCTAAACACAGAAGTACCTGACACAGAGCCTTTTTTTTTTTTGGGTGGGAAATCATCAAATAACTTCTCCCGCTCTGGGCGGAGCGGAAGGGTGTGTCAGACTCTTACTGACTAAAACCCACCCGTATTCCTTCCGTTGCCTGTGTTGCGGGGGCCTCGGTAACCCTTTGGTGCCTTCCCGCGACCCCGGCAGGCATCGGCCCTCGTGTCATTATAAGATCTCCTCAGATGGTTTCCAGTTTATTCGTACCTGCGCCTGGCGTACCTTTCTGAATCTGACTAGTACATCAAAGTAGTATTCTGTAGAAAGAACAAAGAATAGAGAAGTGTGGCAAAATGAGACGCGCTGCACCAACTTCAAATGAATAATTGGGATAAGGGCAGGCAGGAAGATGATTTAAAAAGAACAGAAAGTGGATTCTGTTGAGTTTTGAATCAAAGGTCTTTTTTATTACAATCCTATTACGTAAAGTAAATGATGCAAAACCGAATCGATTTCTGAAGAGGCCATAAAAAGTTAAAAACACATTTCGTTTAGAAATTCTCAGAGATGATAATAATATAGGGGACGGAAACAATCTCAAAAACTATTAACTGGAAACAACGCGTATTAAAACGCCATCGTGAGAGATAATCAATTCGCATCGGTCCTTTCGCCTTACGGCCTTGCTTTGGCTATAAATAGTCACTTCCACAACATGGCCTCGGAAAGAAAGGGTTTTAAAGGAAGGTTGTAACTGTAAGCAGAGTCCTTGGATGTACATAATATATTGTGATCTCGAACCCACCTGCTCCACGTAATTATGGCAGTATTCCGCCAGATGGTTCACTGTTGCGAAACTAAGTTTGCGGTCTAGCGTCGTAGTTGCAATCCTGATTCTAAATGAAGTTAAAACTGTTAATTGTACCATCTATACTAACCCTTACTTATTATAAATGCGATAGTGAGTTTGTTTGTTACGCTTCCACGCTAAAACGGCTGAACGGATTTGGATGAAATTGGCACATGGCCTGACCATGACCTGGATTAGAACATAGGATACTTTTTATCCCGATATTCACAAGGGTTCGAGACTCACGCGGGTGAAACCGCGGGGCACAGTTAGTATTATTATAAAGAGGAAAGGTTTTTTTTTTGTTTGTTTGTACCGAATAAGCTCCGAAACTACTGGACGGATTGTAATCATTTCTTCACCAATCGAAAGCTAAATTATCAGGAAGTAACACAGGCCATATTTTATTTTAAAAAATTTAGAGATTCCTACGAAAATTACTATAACATAACCCAAAGTATCAACAAATTTCCTATAAAGTCACTAGCGTGCGTTGCGAAAACTATTATAATGATACATAAAAATAATGTACTACATGTTTATTCAATCAAAACACGGGTGAAATCGAAAGATGATGCGCTATGGTCTCTGGAACTGCCAGTCGGATTTGAAAGATTCTTTTTGCATTTTATTGCCCAATTCTTGAGAAAGGTAAAAGGCTATTTAACATCACGCTACGACCCCTGGGAGCCAAGCAAAAAAAAAAAACAGTCAGAAAGAACGCTAAACGAGAACGAAGTTATAGCGCGGGCGGGCGATGCGATGCGACGCGGTGGGTCGGGAGCCGAAATTTCACGCGGACGAAATCGCAGGCTGAACCTAGGTCTTAATAGTTCGCGAGCACATTCGTAAGAAGCTGGCAGTATCACCACAACGGTGATGTTTTCCCATTGTTTGTCTTATCTGTTTAGTATATTCGTGTATTTATTCGGTCTTATATTCAGGGGCGTGCCGTCCATAGAGGCAATTAGGCCTAGCCTACCCTACCAACAACGCCAAATGCATTTATTTTAACTATGTAATACAAGAATACAAAATATAAAAAAAAAGTTATCTTGTTAAAACTCTTATAGCAACTTGTCGCAGACGCCACGTGACTCACAGTTCGACGGAGCTTACGTACGCAAGGCAAGGAATCGTTTCGCCTACATTTCGTTCATAAATTTACGCACACTCGTGTATATTTTCGTGTGTATGAACGGCACACAATAGTGAAATGGTTTAAATTAGGGGCGTAACTCCGGCGGCAGGAGCTTGGTCCTCATTGGTTGTGTGTAAAGTGAAGATTTAATGAATGAAAAATATTGAAGACCAGGGTTCCCAATTTTTGGACAATTCCCCGAATTGCGGGGAAGTTTCCTTCATGACTACCAGACTACTAGAGACAATTAAAAAAAAAGGGTGGTATTGTTGAATTTATACCTTCCAAAAAATTATAAATGGTAAGGAATAGCAAAAGCCCTATAAAAATAATTAAAAACTTCATATTTTTTTATTTTTCTTCTCACATTTGGTAAATTTCGCTTGGTTTGTGGGGAGTTAGGAAAATAAGTTTCGGCAACACAGTCCAGTGTGTCAGTGTTATCCGGCAAAATATGATAGTCCCTTTTGTGGAGGAACACGGTATGACAGTGATACAATTTTAATTGGTAGTGTTTGTTTCATGTGACAGTGACACGTAATTTATATGTGATCTTGAATGTTTTGCTGTTTTAGATCTTATTAAGTTATAAGTAATTGGTTTTGAAACGTAAAGTAGTGTAAAGAAGTGTAGATTATGTGTTGTGTTATTATTTGTTTATTTACCTAAGAATGGTGTTATGTTGTGAAGTTTGCGCCGATAATGTGTTGGTTAGGTTAGGTTAGTCGCACTTGTCGTATAATGATAAGATTCAAGTTGTGTCTAAAGGTAGATGTGTGCCCGAATTACGAGAATTAATCCAAAAATATGATAATTCATGACTTCGGATATCTTGCAAGTGACGTGTTCTGTAATTATCACCCACCCACTTGGTTATGATATTTGAGGTGGCCGAATCTTTATACTGTTTTTTAAACCTTGAATAATGTGGTGAGTTCTTGTATGTAGAGCCGCGCTGTGATGTTGCGCGAATTAGTTTTATTTTTGGTGTCAGTATGCATGGCCTACCCTCTGTGGAGAACCACTGCATGCCACTGCTTATATTTATGTATAATTAGGTATGTATATTTATTATATTTAATGTTTTTAATAGGTATATGTATGTATATACTTATATTTTAATAATTATTTATTCCACAGTTTTCGTTATTGCACCACACAGACAATGGTACTGTCTGTCTCTGCATCACCCAAAGGTTGACTGGTAGAAAATGCCTATGGCATTAAGTCCGCCTCTGTACATTTGTGTGCGTAAAGTATTAAATAAATAACAAATAAATAATAAAGAAAGCCTTCCAAGTATTTAAAATACGTATGTATATCAAAAATAGGCTTGGTCCTAGAACATTTACCTACGTCCAGGGGGGCAACCATCACCTCATAAAGCAGTATTATTTCAATATTAATTCAGCGTGAGAAAGAGATGGAGCTATAAGTCCTGTACAGCTCCATCACTTTCCCACTGTGAAGTAATATTATAATAGTACTGCTATAAGAGGTCATGGTTACCCCCCTGGGCCTCAAGTCTGCTATTACAATAGTGTCAGAATGGTCTATCATTGATTTTATAATATTGTTGATTTTGACAAGTTTGGTAATCTACTAATATAATGGCATCATTAATGAGGATCGGAACAGACCATTCTGACACTATTGTAATAGCAGACTTGAGGCCCAGGTTGCGAAATGCCGCAGCACGCTCGTTGCCGCACCGCACCTAATAAGGATCCCTATTCAACAATATACCACGTCATGCAAGCTACAAAACGTTGTTTTGTCTCCTTCCAACTGTACGGTAAACGGGGAGAAGGAATATGGCTGTCCAAAACTTGATAGTACCTCTGTTATTACTTATTACTCACGTATCCTTGACGTTTGTTGTCATTGTTCAGTCTAAAATGGACCGAGCAGTAAGGTTTGAAATGGCAATCTGGAGAATTACATTTTGCTTTGTACGAGTCTGACGTTGAACGAAGTAATCGGTCTGGAAAACATTGGTGCCGATTCTCTTGTTCACAAACTAAATTAAATTTATGTTCAGTGCATCTTTGTCTTTCTATTTCATTAAGAAAAGGACAGAAGAAAAATTTTAGTTTAGTCCTGTCAAATTAATCAGCGCTTGACGTAAACTGACGTAATTTTAGTAGGCAAGTTTTTAATCACGTCTAAACTTGTATGGAGTAGTGACATGCGCTGATTAATTTCTTCTTATTGAAACAGAAAGAAAAAGATGCACTGAACTTAAATTTAGTTTAGCTTGTGAACAAGGGAATCGGCACCATTATCTGCTTTTCTCAGCGCATATAATCCTCATAGAATTGTGGTAGTCTTTACAAAAGTTGTATAAACTTTGCATTCAAATGATAATAAATTAATTGAGTTACAGCCATATCAATATCTAAAGAGGCTAGGTTATCATCACTTGACTCAAGTTAATTAATTTAACACTTAAGTACTCGATTGATTCAATTCAGTATGTAACAATACGTAAATATGAAACTTTTGCCAGGAGGAAGGAAAAACATTGTTTACAAAAGTATATGTTTCATATAAATAATCATGTAGTTAACTGGGGTAATTATAGAGGTGTGAAAAATTTATATACTTACTTATAATTTTTATTGTAGGTATACCAGCCAGTTTTTATCAATGCTTACTTCGTTTCTTTTATAATTACCAACACAGTCCAGCCTAGCCGAAATGTATATTTTCGTTTGTACAGTCAACAGCACATCAGTTTATACAAACTATCAAATTTCTCTAAATGATTTTAAACCTTAAAATGTCGACGGTTAAGTTCAAAATTGAATGAGAAAATTGTAGTTTGTGGCAATTGGATGTGCTGGTGACTGTACCCAGCAAGAAATAATGCAGTCCTCTTTCAGTGGGCGTACAAGGGCACAACGTGATTTCAGGAACATGAATAACGAAAATTCAGAGATTATGCAACCGTAGAGAAACTCAGTCATCCTACTATCCTACTTGTATAATATTATAAATGCGAAAGTTTGTAAGGATGGCTGGATGTTTGTTACTCTTTCACGCAAAAAGTTCTGAACGGATTTGGATGAAATTTGGCACACAGATAGTTTATAACCAGGAATAACTCATAGGATACTTTTTATCCCGATATACCCACGGGGTCAAGACCTATGTGGGTGAAACCGCGGGCGTATCTAGTTTAAAATAAAGGCGAAAACCCCTCACATACGTTTAAGTGTTGCTGTAAGCCACTAGGTAGAGAGACCAACACTGAACTGATAAGGATAACACATGTAAACGGTAATTACACGACCCATTGTTTTATTCGGGTAACATTAGGTATAATCAAATACATTATACATCCACACTTCTACGATATTTTCATAATACTAAAACATGGTTTACACAACTGAACGTAGAGAACCAATTTAAACACTAACATAAATTGGAATCAGTTGCTCCAAACTTCGAGACACAACGTTGGTTCTTATTAATTTATGTATTATAAATCAGGAGATCTAATAAGGCAAATAAATTGATGGTTCCATTGCCCTCAGAGGATGCAGCATGCGTTATCGTGTGCTGCGCATTCTCACGGGACTCGTGCGAGTTGTGACCGTTCTGATTGGATGATTGACACACGTAATGGACGTGTGGATTGGCTGAGGTATGCCGCATTCTATTTTTAAAATTTTCAAATGTTATTTTTTTTGGAATTGACGTTAGAAAATATTTATTCAGTTGATTTTTTCGTCAATCTACCCACCATTAAGGTCGGTTTCGACCAAACGAGCCAATGCACGTCGTTGGTCTCTCTCCACTAATATCAACAAAAGAATGGTATATTTCTGGTTCTATGTTCGTTTGGTCTAAACCCACCTTTACAGGCTGACAGACATTCTAATACAATGAAATGCTCTCAAAAAGTTCTACGCCTTGCAACACCAATGGTAAATGCTGGTCTCCATTTCTTCACTATAGTGTCCGACACCATTACAAAGCGAAAAACCTGTCACTTGTTATTATACATTTGTTTTACACTATTACAAATTAATTAAACTAAACTAAACGATCACCATTACAATAAATATGACCATTTTATTACACGAAGTGACAGCTAGCACATGTCATATTAAGTACTCCAGTAAATAAATAATTCAACTTTAGACAAAGACTTCTCTAGAAAGTGGAGTAAAGACGTCATTATCATTACGTAAATTGGTTAATGAACAGCGAGCACTTGCTCCAATTACTACGGGAATCTATTGTTATCTCTGATTATGTGTACCTACTTGCAAAAATATCGTTTATTTTAAGTTTGACCTAGATTTTAGAAGCAGATTTCATAATTATAATTAGGTTTAAAAATATGCAGACCGCGTAATTAATTTTAAAAGGAGGTTATTTTGCAATTTTCCTTTATTAATGTCTTAGTTGCTTTACGTAACATTTTAGAGGAAATGCATCAATATCCTCGAGTCTCCTGATGCTGATCACCTATCTTGTAAGCATGGTATCTGCTGGAGTCTATTAAAAGACTTCTTATTCAGCAATGAACTTGCGAAGATACGTTAAAAATTAATCATTAAAAACAGTGTCACACATCGTTCATTAAAGCAATGTTTGCTCTGTTTTAAACAGATGATGTTTTTTAGAAAGCTGTCATGTCAATCAAGACTATCATAAGAAGATACTGGGAACTTGCTTGTTAGATTTTGGCAGTAGCTAATTAATTAAAGCAGTAATGTAATTAATTAAAGTTACTTAAATTTTTGACTAATATAATTTATTGTAACGTAAATTGATTGTTGCATGAGTATGACGTGGTGCATAAGCTAGATCTTACCGCACTTCCCATCCGCTGAATCTATAGTTACTTATCGTGAGCTACAAAACAATAACTTGATTGTCCATTATATTATTATTGGCTAATATCATTACTATACTATTTTAGGTCTGGTTCGGCTCAGGAAAAGGATGCCTGGAATAATTTAAGGGAGATCTTTGCCCAGAAGTGGGATAGTGTCGGCTAACTAAGAAAAGTAATTGTTTTGGTTTAAGTAATAGGTAGTAGCGGGACAGTTGTCCCATTGCAGAGCAAAATAAACGTTACAAGCCGATATTATTACTTGAACTATTTTTTTTTCGTCAAATTAGCTCGTCTCGAAAGACCATACAGAGCTGAAAGCCGAACTTCATTCGTCGGGGAGGCATAGGTACAAGAAGAATGGCAACGTTCAAACCATGGGTGCAGACCGTGTAGAAGTGCAAATTCAAATTGGCCGCTCTGAACCAGATTTTGTCTATCGCCCCTTACTTCCTGATTTCAAGTCTAATTCGGTAGTTTAATGCTGCATTGTAGAAGCTAGTGCGTACATAGAGGCCAGTAAGGGTGCGTTTCCATTGACGCGGAAAAGGGCAGAGTGGAGAGGAGGGGACCGTGAATTGGCCAATCACAGTGCTCGATATCTGCGGAGTGGAGATTTCGAGCACAGTGATTGGCCAATTCCAGGCCCGCTCCTCTCCACTCCGCGTCAGTGGAAACGCACTCTCTAGGTACTGGTTTTATACCAGACCCGGGCCGTTGATATATTTATTACCGAGCTGTTATTTATCTGTATCTGGCGAGCTGCAGAACAAACAATATTATAGTATTAATTTGGTTTGTGATCTAGCTACACCATGTTTAAACATATAAAACAGTGAGTATTTCAGGTCTCATTTTAGGAAATACTGTCGCACTGCTTCTTATACAAGGTGTCGTTTTGCATCCTCGTCAAATTTCAGGAGGCTGCTATGAAAGACATTGTATAATCAAATAAAATTACGATACCTGCTCAATAATTAATACATACTTGTTTTTTTAGTTATTTAAGTTTGACAGTATTTGAGAATTTCACTTTTTTCAGTATTTCACTTTCACAGAACAGAATCACCCCGTTGCATATGCGTGTCCTACACATGCCGATTTCCGAAAATTAGAAAAAAAAAAGACCTACTTATTTTATTATTGATTCGTGTCGAGAATCATTAGCACACTATGATTATCATTGTACACTATGATCCTAAGTTGGTTGAAATAAATAATTAAATAATAAATAAATAAATTAGCAATTCATTATCAAATTCAAGGAGGTAACTATACCTCCTTGAATTTGACGAGGATGCAAAACGACACCTTATACAGGTTGAAATTGAAAACTTGCGACAAACTGAAATGGGACATTGTATACATCATTATTAACAACTTTTACTAAGGGACCAAAGCTGTAATTCCAAAAAAAAAATCTGCTTTTCCTACATTTTGATGAGGTATTGCGAACATAAATGTAGAGGACAGCAGTTTTTTTTTTTTGGGATTGTAGCTTTGGTCCCTTAGTAAAAGTTGTTCATAATGATGAGTACAATCTCCCATTTCGATTTGTCGCATGTTTTCAATGTCACCCTGTATAAGAAGCAGTGCGACAGTATTTCCTGAAATGAGACCATTTGCTTAGAGACTACGACATGCTTTAGAAAACTGAAATATCTGGAGGGTAACCATCACCTCTTATAGCAGTGTTATTATAATATTACTTCACAGTGGGAAAGTGATGGAGCTATACAGGACTTATAGCTCCATCTCTTTCTCACGCTGAAGTAATATTGAAATAACACTGCTATAAGAGGTGATGGTTACCCCCCAGATCTTCTGATTTTTACTAACACCGGTATTTTTTTTCAATATTACTTTTTTTTCAAAGGCATCGTATTATTTCGTTGGTGATTCAATACGAGTGTGCTCATTCATGCTTGCTGTAAAGCATCATTATTTTCAGCACAGCCTCTGTGACATATTTGTGTCATCTCAATGACCGATTGTGAAACTGTCTTTTGTTTTTAAATCTTTCACATTTTCTCGTGTGAACGCGAAACAAATTCGGTCGGAAATTATTTGTTATTTTTGAGTCTGTATAGTTCTGTCGTATGAAATAGTAGAGCTCGAAAATGTCTCGTTATATACCATTTAGGTTAAGTTACAAGCCATTGATTCCTATACAACAGTATGAGTAACATGCCTTATAAGGAACGAATGTTATTGTATGTTTCGCTACGTACCGGAAACACGTACTATCGGAGCCGAAAAGATACTAACCGATCGGTTAGGCCTGTTGGGAGCCGTTTGCTACCGATTGTGTAGATTCCCAAGTCCCAACTAAACGGACGTGTGTGTCCGGCCGGTAATAAAACCATCTGAATATTTCCTCGCTATTTATTTATTGATTGTCAAGGCTAAATGCTCTTTACATGCAGTTTTTGTGGGTCGATTAAAAAATTTGGGGCCAAAAGTATTATATTTGATTTAATTCTCGTAAAGTAGATGTTAATGTAACTTAAATTAGTTCTAATGGCTTATTTTTTCTAGATTGCTATATAAAACAAAACATGTGCAGGAAACTGGAATTTTGTTTGTACAATCCTACTAATATTATAAATGAAAAAGTTTGTAAGAATGGATGGATGTTTGTTACTCTTTCATGCAAAAAGTACTGAACGGATTTGGATGAAATTTGGCACACAGATAGTTTGGTTATAAACTATCTACAATAACATCTATGATACTTTTTATCCCAATATACCCACGGGGTCAAAACTTATGCTGGTGAAACCGCGGGGCCAGGGCCGGATTTAGAGCAGGGCAACAGGGGCACTGGCCCCGGGCCTCCACAAAAAAGGGGCCTCCACAATTGGTTTTTTTAAGATAGGATAAAAATATATCCTTTGTGTAGGTACTTCAAAGAAAAAAAGTTCACAATCATCAAAGAAAAAGAAGTTCACAGTCGCAAGATCTTTTTTTAAATTGTTTTTTTTTTCATCTGTTCCACAAATTTTTCGGAGCCTCCACTTCATGGTTGCCCCAGGGCCTCCACACCTGTAAATCCGACAATGCGCGGGGCGCATCTAGTGTTTAATATAATTCTAAAGGAAGCATACCTAATAGTTAACTGTTGAGACAATCTTGAGTAACAATAAAATAACATTTAATAGCTTTTTAAAAGAGTTTGTCTATGTAATCTCATTTCTGTACTGTAATTAAACGCATCAATAGACTACTTTTTTTTTTTGGATGGGAAATCATCATATAACTTCTCCCGCTCTGGGCGGAGCGGGAGGGTGTGTCAGACTCTTACTGACTAAAACCCACCCATATTCCTCTGTGTTGCGGGGGCCTCGGTGACCCATAAGTACCTTCCCGCGACCCCGGGCGGCAGGATCAATAGACTACTTGGGATTAATACTCTGCTATACTCTACCTCTGACTCTGCGTGATCATTGATTGTCATGTGGTTTTTTAATTACCTACTGAACGCACCTAAATACAAAAATATATGAAAATATCATACATTTTACTTCATTAAATTCCTACTTTTTGGCCCTAAATTAGAAAACGACCCTTGTATTGAGTATTTCTTCGGTAAATCGCAAGCAATTCGTTCCATTGTGCTTCCCCTAATACGAGTATGTGAATCAATCGATTGGATCTGTACTTGCGGTAGGCACGTACCTACCTAGTATGACTAATTTTATGTCCGCTCGTAAGACTTTCAGAACGTCAGCATGTTGTACAACTTACAATAAATTACTGCTTGTTACGTCAGTTCTATAATACATATTATTTGTACTAAGTGAAGGCTCCGCAGACAGACGGGACGCGACACTAGTAGAACAATTTCTATGAAACTAAAGGCTTCTACATACTGGCGCGACTTGTCGCGCGACGCGACGCGACACAAAGACACCGCGTGTAGCGGTACAAGCGGTGCCTTTGTGTCGCGACGCGTCGCGCGACAAGTCGCGCCAGTATGTAGGAGCCTTTAATTAAAATAATTGTTCTACCAGAATCGCGTCACACCGTCGCGTCGCGCCTGTCTGCGGGGGCCTTTACAAGTTAAATAATAACTTCTTATTACTTATCGATGTATGAACGTAAACGAAGCAAAAGGAGTATGTAAGGAGCGTAGCAGGTTCTATAGTTTCTGCCTACCCCCATGGCTTTATGCTCATGAAGAATTAAAAGAAATAAGTAGGTAAGTATAGTGTAATGATGTAAATAATCAGACGATTGCAGGTATTATACCAATCAGAGACAAACAACAATATATTATGTAGAATTTACAGAAGATTTTTATAATTGAACAAATGAAGAATTTACAGAAGGCTCATTCATTTCATGCATAATAACTCCTTTTGATAAGTCAAAATGTGGAAATGCTTTTGGTTTTGCAGAACGTGGAGGTTTTAGGGACCGACCCAGTTCTCCTGCACTATAGTCTGTCTTGACTATCTCCAGCGTGAAGTTTTAGCTGGCAAGTTGAGTTATAATTGAACCATTGTACTTTCGTCAGAATATCCTCAGTCTGTAAATGATAGAATGCGATGCGGGTAGGTGGAATTGTCATTTGGGGAAGTAAAAAACCATTCGAATGATCGCCTCGCGAGACCGCAGGATTTTGGCTTTTCGTTATTCGTCGTATTGAGGTGTGCCTTATGCCGACTGACAATTTCATAAAAGGGTCACAGTTTCGGTGGATTGTTGACCGTTACTAACTATCGAACTTTTTTAGGAGTGCCGAAATGCCGAATTTTACTTTCACAGTATTTCCTCGATTTTTATCAATTGACAGTAATCTCGCAACGACGCAAGACCTTGAGTTTATGATAGGTAGGCACTTTCTGTATATAATCTAACTAATGCACAATGCATGCAAATATGGCGGTGGGCGGTAACCTTTCAGCACGCGTATTCAAGTTGAAACGTTTACGGGGGAATGGACACCCTCGTCTTATTATTTATAGCTATTTATACTTTCATAAATATCACGTGTTGTCGGCCACATGAAACTCATTAGGGAGACATTTTAATTCATTATCATATCGTAAGGGTAGCCTTTTTATTTTTTTACTAACTAGGGGTCGGATTCCAGTTAATCACCTGATGAATTGTCGTAGTAATTAAATCAGGTCTACCGCGACTGGAACAGTATGGAAGGTTAAGTCGTAGGTTTCGAAGTAAAGAACGGCCACCCATCCGTGGGCTGAGCTCGGCAAGCGCTGCTCAACTTCGAGCCATTATTAAATTAGTTGTAATTATTTATAATTACGTGCCAAACATATATTTATGTAGGTATAATTGAGAGCAGTGGTGGCCCAGTGGTAACGGCCGCGACTTACCAATTGTACTGTCGTGTGTTTTAGCCGAAGCAGGCACTTTGCTTTGTGTAAATTATTTCATCACCACTGCTCTCAAAACGGTGAAGGAAAAAATCGTGAGGAAACCGGCATGTCTTAGAACCAAAAAAAAAAAACGAAGACGTGACATCCGCGAACCCCGCGCGGTGGATTATGGCCCACTCCCTCTCAGTGAGAGGAGGCCTGTGTCCCAACAGTGGGAACATTATAGGCTCATTATGCTAGGTGTTTTATAGTTTTCCATATAGTGGCCCAGCAAGGTTAGGTTTTATAAAATGGACATTGTCATTCTGACTATTAAGACCTTTCCTTTCTGGTGATAGTCTTATAAAAACAATTACAAATAATTATTTTATTACTTTTAAATGAAATGAATATGGTGAATATTTCCATAAATACTTGACAAACATTGTATTGTGTATGCTCAGTGTTATCAGTGTGAGAACTTATCAATATGACATCATGTAATCTTATCAAACTTATCAGAGTACTATGTAGGATGCTAAACGACAATACACCACTCTCTTGGTAAAATATTGAATGTTTACTTTAGATAGTGAGGAATACTGCTGGGTTGAAGTAATGGTAGTCAGACAGACTAGCAAGTTTATTGTGATTGTAACTTTTGATTGCTTACTAGCACCTTAGAAAGTTTTGAAGGATATCGCTAATCCATTGCCACGTAGGTTTGTAAAATTCGTTTGCTAAAAACGTAAAGAATGCAATGGACATGGGAGAACTGTAAAAATGAAACCCATTGCAATCAATTGTCATTTTATGTGTTTACGCAATCACCCCGCAAGTCATGCATTGTGATGGAAATTTTTTCTCATAACATTTTTAATGTCCCATGGCAACTTCATGACTTCTTTGAAAATAAGCCTAAAAGGTACCAAAAATTGAGGAGTAAATGGAACATTGCCCCATTTTTCAAAATCAGCACATTGTAACATACATAGGATTTATTGTCAATTTATTACTATATATATTAGAACACTTGAAACATACCATCCAGACAATTGACTAATGTCTGATAGTCAATTAGAACTTTTATAAATTCTTTCAGTTTTCCTAACATGAAGATAGGAATAACCGGCTGGCGATTTAAGCCAAGGAAATAGCTAAAAGGCATTCTTCATAAAATATGCAACTGTTAAATCATATAATTAATGAATAGTAAACACATAAAACTCAGTAAATAAATACAACTATACTATGATTTATATTTATAAATCACTAAAAATAACTATGAATAAGTTTATAAGGTAATAATTACTGTACATGACATGTCAATGTGTTGTTGAGCATGGCTGTATTTAACTGCTATAACTATATACAGGGTGGCGATTTAATCACCTGCATCCATCAAGGGACATTAGGGCATTTTATTCTACCTGTCATAATAAATAATGTATCGCTAAAAATATCTGACTCAGGGAAAAAGTTTTGCATCTATGAAAATATTTTTTTCTATCATCTGAAACCATGCCAAAGTTAACACTTTAACAGTATAACTGTAGCTTTGCATAGTTTTAAGTTTGCACTTCTGTCGGCAGTCCCCATGACTGCCTATGTTTTTTTTTTATTAATCAAATATGAGTTTCATAGCAAACGTTGTTCAGTATGGCAGGATCCTCCTTGACGGATGCAGGTGACTAAATTGCCACACTGTATACTACATTATCCATATAGCTTGGCTCCGCTTGGAGATCATTTATTTATCTAATTAATATTCAAAAAGATGTAGTTTAGTATTCAGGGTTTCCTCTTTACTGATCTAAAGAGTAAACCCTGAATACTAAACTACATTATTATACGGTAAATAAATAAGGCTATAAGGGGAAAAGATACCTATTTATTGATAAATTTCAGTTAGTTTAATACTGATAATTTCAAATACTTACCAATTTATATACTTGAAAATTTTAATAATAGTATTTACCAGATGCATTTATTACATAATATAAGTGATACCCCCAAAAGATTGAAATAAAAAACATTTAGACAGTTCTGATAGAATAAATATATCTGAATGATCAGATAAAGACAAAATCATAGTGAGTGGTTTTTCTTAACGATATTGGAGTGTAGTGATTCATGGACTCACCCGCTGCAGCTGGAGGGAGTGGTTGTAGCAGCGCAGGAGTTTGTCGACGAGCGGGCGCACCGCGCGCCACGCTCTCTCCTGCGATATCCTCGACGGGTCCGCTATCGCCTCTCGTATCTCCTTCCCCGCACCCTTATAACACTGTATCTCTTCAAGTATCTTCTCCGAATCTAACAACACCCTCTGAACCTCTTCGTAAACGGCGCGCTCAGTGTCCGTGGGCGCGGCGTTCTCGAAATCCAAAAAGATATCGTAACGTGGCGACGAACAACAATTAGAATCGTCCCGAGACAAAAGACTTAACAATTTCCCCATCGTAAAATAAATAAATCACAATTTATTAAAAAATTCTATTCGATAGCGAACACTGCATTGCCTATTTCATTAACCGTTTCAAAAATGTCACTTAAATGTTCCTAAATCACTAACTTTGTAGTCTTATAAAGAATTTTTCGGTTAAATTAAAGTGCTTTTTTCACTTTTATTAATAAAATACGCCCAAATAGTTATAAATATTAGTAAAATTAACCAACGGAGCCACAAACAAGACCGACGACCGCGGCGGAACAACTGTCATTAAAATAAGTGTTGCCACAGCCACAGACCATGCCATGAATAATGCCAATGACTTCATAGTGCTTGACAGGGATAGACATGTTTGTTTTAGTCGATTAATGAGTTGATTGAACATTGTTACTGCCCAAAGTATAATTACTGTTTCTTTTTAACTATACTTAAGTCTGGGGTATCCAATGGGGACTTATTTATACTACGGTCTTTTTGGCCCGTCAGTTTATCATCACAAGGCTGCTTTACTGTGAGCTTTTAGCCGGGCTTGTCAGAGTTTTGTTTTTTTTTGTTTAATGACTTTTTTGCAGGGATCCCTCGGGGATCTTATCTGCTTCACCGGGCTTCGGTGTGGCCAGAAGGGCCTCTCACCTATTTAATTAAGTTAGATAGGTAGCACAGCTAAGGGCGTCCCATAGTGGGACTCGAACCTAGGCTTAGGGCGCTACCGGTTACTGAACAAGTGGGAACTTGACGAATCTGTAAGTTATTATTAGGGACGTTGATTATATTATCTTGCATTGCGCGGATGGGCGGGTTTAAGGGACGGGGGGAGTATTTTGTTACTCTACTTCGCGGAGGTACACGCCGTCGAGTACGGGATGTCGGTGTGTAGTGTTTTTAGCGAGTTAACTTTACACTCTCTTGGAAGAGAGTGATGACGTCGTCTTTTTCTGTTAGTGCGCGTTTGGGGCGTCGAGTGCATGATATGAGTGAGGGTGTATAGTTGGTAGGTAGCTGCTACCACTAGTGGGTTGGTGTGTGTGGTACAGGGATGTTGCGGATGCGGATTTTTGAAGGCTTGATGCATCCGCATCAAGCCAAGATCATAAACATGCGTTTATGATCTTAAATAAATATAAGTATATGAATGAAGAATTAAAACACTGATAAAGTAATTATTAACATTTTTATTAATGAAAATTAGTATTAAGTATAATGCTCCAATTTTTATTTAAGTACTTCACTTACTAATCTTCATATTATCGAGTGAAGCTAATGATAAGTAATTATCAACATTTTTATTAATGAAAATTAGTACTATGTATAATGCTCCTATATTTCGCTGGCCCCGTCCATTTCTTTCTTGTCGCAACTTGTATTAAATTCGCAACCGCATTAAAATCCGCATTGATTATTGCGGATGCGGATGCGAATATCCGCAATATCCCTGGTGTGGTAGCAGAGTCGAAGAAGCGTTTACTTGCTTTTCTAAGAAATAGCCTGATGATTGGCAGATTTAAATAGACATGTATGTTAGAGAGTAAAATATGTTTATTATTTTTATACGTTATTTGAAATTTGGTTTGGCGCGCCACACAAACTACGAAGAGTTCATCGTAGTTTGGCTCGCTCGTGTATCAGAAAAGATGGGTCAAAGCCGCAATCCTAAACCGCGGTGGTTATTAGTGGCTTAATAATTCAGTGTTGTCGTCTGCGATTTAAAACAACCATAATTGGACTAATCTTGGGACGTAACTAAACAAACCAGTAATGCAGCGATCTCAAATTTCACGTCCACACAGATTTTGAAATCGTTAGCAACAAATCTGTCGTCAAATCAAAAATTAAAACTCGCGGCCCAGTTGCTCTATAAATCATAAAAATGTGATATAAATAATATCACATTTTTGCGCCTCGCGGTTTCACACGCTTAACTGCTTGTGTCTCGGTCCCGTGGGAATATCGGGATAAAAAGTATCCTGTACCCAGGACATGGTCGTCTACCCATGTCCAAATCCGTTCAGCCGTTTTAGCGTAACAAACCTATAAAAAACAAATATTTTCTCTTTACAATATTAGTTTTAACAGAACATATTAAATACCTTAAAGAGATTAGAGGTCTCTTTCCCTAACAATTTTTACCTTTTGTTACGTATGTAGCCCGCCATATTCAAAGTGTGACCAGTAAAATACCGTATTCTCTGAGGGTAGGTAAGCAGTTTGATGGACTAGTAATAAATAAAAAGCAGGAATGTTACATACTTTATGAGTTATTTAATCACTTAATCAAGTAGACAAAATCAATCTGTGGACTATATTGAGTCCCCAGACTATGGATTAAGAATAGTCTTCTAATTAATAAAGGTTATGGTAGGTATAACTACTCGATTGTATACTAATACTAATATACTAGGTACAATAGGTTTAATCAAATTGTACCTACACATAATTTGTATGCCATTTTTTTTATAGTTTAAATTTTACACTTAGTGTATTTAAAACAAAATCTTAAATGCTAATTAAAGAATATACCTAACACAGACAGCCATAGCAATTGTACAGTGATATTATAAATTATGGAATGTTGAGGTAGCAAGAAATTCTTTGTAATAACTTAAAATTACATAAAAAAGAGTATTGTGGCAGTACTTGTGCAGCAGTCAACCCCAACATATTATACCCATCAACAGAAGTCTATACGGTGTTGCTTGGTTTATCAAAATGAATGACACAATGCTTTTCATGGAATAGAGAGCTTGTATTAATTTAACGCCTTGTTTTTTTTAAATATTGTGTTCAATAATTATGAGATAAAAACTTGAATGCTTATGCATTCAAGTTTTTACGACATTAGTTGCTGACTGTAAAAAAGCACAAGGCACATAAAGCAGTTGCTTTTTTATAGTCTTGTTTTTGATAATCACACTTAAAATGCTAATATCAAAATTGGCACCTTCCTCTTATAATATAAAGTAGGTGTCCTGTATTAACTGACACCAATATCTAACTTAGTAACAATATCACAAAAATCACATTCTCATTATGACCAGTTACAACTGAGAGATAATTAAGACTAAGTTACAACTAAGTAACATAGATTAATTCAATGCTTGGCAAACATGGCACATAATGTAATGGCAGAATCACCACACTAAAAACTAAGTTCTCAAGAAATAAATACAAGAATCAAACTTTTTCTGGATATTAGAGATTTTATAATCACTATTAATTATAAAAATAAATGTGCTTTTTAGCTTGTGTGAAGACAAAATAAACATAATAAATCAGTGACGTTTAGTTACCTCGACAAGGTAATAAAAGATGAACTGGAACTGTTGTGGACGCAAACACAGAAAAACACATTACATAACCATAATGGGCACCTCAGAGAAGGGACAGTGATGTTATTCAACCCACTTAGTAAAGGCTTTAGCTTGCGCTTTAGCTATTTTCATAATCATAAAACAATTATACTCTGCCCCCTCAATCATTATATTTTCATCATAGTCATGGACTACTCTAAGTCTCTGGTAATGATCCATCAATGTATCTGATTCTATAGGATATGAGGTAAATGGTCCTTGCAATTCACTAAACATTTTAGTTTTGTAATTTTTATTTTTACCATATTTTACTAAAAGCGAGTCATTACTACTTCTGTTTTCCAGTATATCATAAAAAGCATAGGCGCTATCTGAACATATGATATCATCTGATAATGTAACCTGCATTTTATAGAAATGATATTTAAGTAATAGAAAGTGAAATTTAAAAGAATTTTGGCCAACCAAACACACAGGCTTCTCAAGACATCTTATGAAAGAATTTATAGCATTAAAAACGTCCTTATTGAAGACAGCTTCATTTTTCAAGAGAGTCAAATTTAATCCACTCTTTGTAGCACTTGTTTGGTTTACTTTCTTCTGAGGGTTGAAGCACATCCGGAGCTTGTACTGCACTCGGGGCGCTATTTTATCCGAGTAGAGAAGGTGCACTCGTTTTACTGCTAACATACACAGTTCGGTAATGTGTACGTCGCCATGGTCATCCCCTGGAAGACCGCTTGACTGTAGATCTAAGAACACGTACGTTGCTATCGGCATGATAATGATAGGTTTTAAACTGAATGCAGTAAGAAAGCTGACTACTATCGCAACTTAAAGATTTTCAGCTCTTGTGGCTGTTCTTGGAGTGCCTCTTGCAACTTGCCGCCAAATCACAATCAAAACAAGTTTGAATTGAATTATCCACAAGACTTGAAAATAATATTATCACTGATTGCACCCGCCTGGTTGGTAAGTGGTAAATTCAGACTGAGTACTGGTGGTAAATTGGATTTTGTCTTCATCAACAAACAATGAAACAAACAAAACGGTAGAAAGAAATGATAATGTTGCCAAACCAATAAAAAAAACAAATCAGTAGACATTTTACTAAGACGGTCGACCGTCGATCTGGCAATACTGTAATTTGGCGCTAGCGGGAATTTTGACGGGGAGTAGCAGTTTGTTTTTTGTTTTATAGCCTTGATTCTTTAAATTGGCTTTTTTATTATAAAGTTAACTTGATATCACACTTTTATTTATCAGACGCCTTTTATTCATTAGGAAAGTAGATCTATCAAAACAGTAGTTGGCTATGATCTCTATTTTGTATGAACATACAGATGTATTTTAAAAAAAAATATTTTATCTAAGAACCAGATACAAAATACTTTTTTGATACTAATAATTAAAATAGATAGGTACCTATAAACAATGATGTCTTACCTAAAAAAAATATGTCTTTAGTTGATGTCTGTTTATACAAAATAATACATTACACATGCATTAAAATGTCACATTGGGTTTTAGAAAGATTGTCCCATGAGCATTTGTGAGACGACGCTCTACAAAACTTTTGTTAATTGGTCAAGGACAGCTAATGAGACATAATTAATTTTCTATTGTTTTACACCAAATTGGTGTCACGCGGGGCTTACAATATTATGCTATTTTAATGTACAGGTACTGTGTTTGTATTTCAATTACAAGTACTTTAAGTACTGCCCAACTCCTGCTTGGCACACATGGCAAACAATGGTGGAACGACCACATACAAAACCAAGTATCTTAAAGGACACAATAAGATAACATATCATGAATAGCATTTTCTTGTCTACAGGATGGATATTTAATAATGGACAGACAATAAAATAAACAGAATAAGGTACCTATCTGCATTTGTGTTGATTAAAAATAACAATATGTAATGAATATTTAAACAAAAGGATTCATTGTTGCATCACCATAATGGGCACCTCAGAAAAGCGACAATGATATTTGTCAACCCAATCAACAAACTTTTGAGCTCTTGTTATAGCTATATGCATAATCATGATACATTGATTCTCTGCCCTGTAGGACGCCAGAGTGGAGTGAGTTACTCTCCAGTAAATATCTATTAATTTGTATGATTGATATGATTGGATTTTCAAATAAAACTTTCTCCGTAACAACAGATGATACTTTTTACCTACTTGCTTGTTCTGCTTATCAAATATATTATTTCCACTGTTTATTGAGTTTTCTGCTTCCAGTATATCAAAAAACGCATAAGCACTATCTGTACACATGACATCATCTGATAATTGAACATCTAATTTATCAAAATGATATTTAAGTAGCTGGAAGTGAAATTCAAAAGCATTTTGGCCAATCAAGCACACAGGCTTCTCTAGACAGCTGATGAAACAGTTGATGGCATCAAAGACATCCCGATTGAATTCAGCTTCATGTTGCAGAAGAGTTTTGGATAGTCCAGTCATTGAACCACTTTTTTGGTTCAATCTCTTGTCAGGCTGGAAACACATCCGGAGCTTGTACTGCACTCGAGGCGGTTGACCTGGTTCCGTTTCCAGTAGGTGCGATCGTTTCACTGCCAACATACACATTTCGGTGATTTGTACTTCGCCATGGGCTCTGCCTGGTAGACCGCTTGACTGTAGATCTAGGAACACATACGTGGCTATCGGCATTATTAAGAGTCTGAGTAGTACCTATTAAACTGAAGGTTGTATTTGGACTTCGTATGACGCAGTTACTGCTCTGGGTAGCTGAATGCAGCAAGCTTCAATGAGTATCGTACCTATCGCAGGTAAAACTTTTTCAGCACTAGTCGTACTCGTACGCCCACGTAAGACGTACGTAAGACGACTCACTGCCCACGTCTCGTACTGTTCTTGCTTTAGCAATATGCGCAAAAAATAGTTTACCGGTAAATAAAAGATAAAAATTCAATTTGGCCACACTAATAGCATAGCCCCCATTCCATAGATTTCATAGAGCCAGAGGATCTATCCCCGTTAGGGTATATATTAGGTTGGGGAAAAAGTCTTTTCGCATTATAGTATTTGTATGAACTTGTAATAAAATCTCTTTGGGCATACTGCCCATCAGTCTGCTCAATGTCTTCGGCAAAGTCTATGAGAGGCTTATTTTAAAGCGCCTCAGAGATTTTTCAGAAACAAAGGGCCACATCCCCGACCAGCAGTTCGGTTTTAGATCCCAACATTCTTGCGTCCAACAGGTCCACCGCATCGTTGAACACATAAGCTACGGCTTTCAACGTGGTCTTACGACCGGTGCTGTATTCTTTATGACATAGCGAAAGCGTTCGACAAGGTCTGGCACAACGGCTTATTATATAAGCTCTACAAACTCGGTGTGCCCGATCGTCTCGTGCTCATCTTACGAGACTTCTTGTCAAACCGCACCTTCCGCTATCGCATCGAAGGAGCGCTATCCTCCCCTCACCCTATCCGTGCAGGCGTCCCTCAGGGCTCTGTACTATCCCCTCTCATTTTCACTCTCTTCACCAGCGACATCCCGAAAAGTAGAAAGGCGTAGTTGACTCTGTTCGCAGACGACACGGCCATCTACTACACCGGGTTAGTCCTTGACCATATATCTCGCACTCTCCAGACCGAAGTCAACAAGCTTGGCGCTTGGTTTAGAAAGTGGAGAATCGAAGTCAATCCCGACAAAAGTCAGGCTGTTCTTTTCACCAAACAGCGTAGAAACCTCACCCCCCCCGACCGCTCACCATGTTCGGCAAGCCTATCCCTTGGGAGAAGCGAGTCAAATATAATTTTTTTTTTTTTTTTTTTTTGTTTTTTTTTTTTGAGGGTGGGAAATCATCAAATAACTTCTCCCGCTCTGGGCGGAGCGGGAGGGTGTGTCAGACTCTTACTGACTAAAACCCACCCGTATTTCTTCCTGTTGCCTGTGTTGCGGGGGCCTCGGTGACCCATAAGTACCTTCCCGCGACCCCGGCAGGGAGGCGTGACCCTTGACCACCATCCCTCGTTCTCAGAGCACATTAAGCAGGTGCGTTCGCGTGCCGCTTTCGCTCTCGGTAGACTACACTCCATCCTAAATGCGCGCAGCAAATTGTCCCTTAAGGGCAAATTGCATATTTACACAGCGTGCATCCGTCCCATCATGACATATGCCTGTGCACTCTTCGCACATGCTAGGCCCCACCGAATCCACAGGATGCAGTCCCTCCAAAACCGTTTCCTCCGAAAGGCAACGGGAGCCCCCTGGTCCGTCCGAAACGAGATCCTCCATCTCGATCTTAAAATTCCCACCATCAAGCAGTTCATGAAGCGCATCATGAAGCGCTTCATCGACTCCGCCGCCACCCACCGCAACCCTTTGGTTGTGCAGGCCGCCAGTTATAGGCCCTCCACCATTAGCTCTATTCGCCGTCCAAGGCATACTCTCACCAACCCCGATGACCCCATTACCCTCCTCCAGGAAAGCAGTAGGGCAACGAGTACAGTGCACAAAACACACCAACCTACGTTCCGACCTCGCCGCCGAGGTCCCTCGCGTAAACGCCGACGTAATTGTCCCCCCCGACCCTTGCTCGACGAAGTGCCAGCCCGCGCCGCAGCTGAGCCTGTAGTATTAAATTCTCCGATTAATAATAATAATACTAACCAGATCCAGCCTGTCCCACCTTGCTGTCCTCCCCCCAGCGACGCCCTAAGCCGAGGTCCGTACCCCACAGGGGGTGCCCTTAGCGTGCAGTCGCTTAGTATTATAAGAAATTCGCCCCTGGCTGGAGGCTTTGAGTTCGCTTAAGGCAGCCACAGGAAAGTCCGGTTAAGTAGACCTCTCAATGTCAACTACCAGATGCCATTCATAAAAATAAAAAAATAAAATAAAATTTGGGCATACTATTTGTATCTGGCTGGTTTTGGTATAATTGAAAGTTTAAATTTTAAAGAACATAATTCCAATTACAAATTAGAAAAATGTGTGATTTTCATTTGGTTTTCGTACCGTCAAGATGAGTGAATATAATGAAGAAATTCCATACATTTTAAAATTTTACTACAAAAAAGGTAAAAATGCAACGCAAGCCGCGAAAAAAGCCCGCTGCCACGAGAAATCGCGGCACAGCGGACGGAGCTCCGGCGGGATCTCATGGCGTCATGGAAAGTACGGTTGTTGCAACCCAGTGCTGGGCACGCCACGATTGCGGCGATAAGTCCCCTCTTTGAGGAGTGGCTGGAGAGGCGCCACGGCGTCCTCACCTTCCGCGTGACGCAGGTCCTCACCGGACACGGCAGCTTCGGGAGGTTCCTGTGTCGGATAAGGCGGGAGGAAACGTCCGGGTGTCACCACTGTGTGGATCGCCTGGAGGACACGGTGGAGCATACGGTGGAGGTCTGCCCGACTTGGGCAGAGCACCGCCGTGTCCTCGTGGAGGCGATCGGTGGCAGAGACCTCTCGCGTCCGGCCCTGGTTCAGGCCATGGTACGGAGCGAGAGGGCATGGGCAGCCGTCACCTCTTTCTGCGAAGCAGTAATGCTCGCAAAGGAGGAGGCGGGACGGTTGAGGGAAAGTCAAGTTTCGCGCCCTCTCGCCCCTAGCCGCCGCAGGAGACGCCCAGGGCGTCGGGAATCGGCGGATTTCCGGCCACCGTAGGCGCGGGCTTGCGGACGGTGAGCAATGGGTAGCTCACCGTCCGGTAAGGACCAGGCCCGGGGCGACGGCGCGTCGTATTCCACGCGCGCCTCAAAGAGATGTCGTCAGCACAAAAGTAGGGGTCCACTAGGGCCGATGCCTGCCGGGGTCGCGGGAAAGTACTTATGGGTCACCGAGACCCCCGCAACACAGGCAACAGGAAGGAATACGGGTGGGTTTTAGTCAGTAAGAGTCTGACACACCCTCCCGCTCCGCCCAGAGCGGGAGAAGTTATTTGATGACCCTAAAAAAAAAAAAAAGCCGCGAAAAAAATTGCGATGTTTATGGACCTAGTGCAGTGTCTGTGAGAGTAGCACGGTTTAAGCGTTTTCAATCTGGAAATTTTGATGTCAAAGATGCACGTCGCTCTGGTCGCCCTATTACGGATAAAATGGATGCCATTTTTGAAAAAGTGGAGCAAGATCGGCATATCAGTAGTTACGACGTAGCTGAAGAACTGGGAAATGACCACAAAACATTTGACAACATTTGTTTTGGCGCATTTGAAAAAAAACTGGGTACACAAAAAAGCTCGATATTTGGGTACCTCACGAGCTTACTGAAAGAAACCTAATGAACCGTGTACTCATTTGTGATTCTTTATTACGACGTAATGAAACCGAACCATTTTTGAAGAAGCTGATAACTGGTGATGAAAAAGAGGATCACGTACGACAAGAACGATCGAAAAAGGTAGTGGTCAAAGGCCGGTCAGGCTACACAGACTGTGGCGAAACCCGGGTTAACTCGCAACAAGGTGATGCTGTGTGTGTGGTGGGATTGGAAGGGCATTATTCTTTATGAGCTGTTACCACCAGGCAGGACCATCGATTCTGAACTCTACTGCGAACAACTGATGAGATTAAAGCAAGAAGTTGAGAGAAAGCGGCAGAAGGGGTGTGGTTTTTCATTATAATAACGCTAGACCTCACACATCTTTAGCCACTCAGCAAAAATTAAGAGAGTTTGGCTGGGAGGTGTTAATGCATCCGCCGTGTAGTCCTGACCTTGCACCTTCAGATTTCGACCTGTTTCGGTCTCTTCAGAATTCTTTAGGCAGTGTCAGGTTAACATCACGAGAGGACTGCCAGAACCACTTGTCGCGGTATTTTGATCAGAAGTCCCAAAATTTCTATAGCAATGGGATCATGGCCCTACCTACAAGATAGCAAAAAGTTATCGAACAAAATGGTACCTACATACTTTAGTTAAATGTAAATAAACTATATTAAAAAATGTTTTGAATTTTCTTAAAAAATGCGAAGAAACTTTTTCCCCAATCAAATATTATTATGTTCTGTGATCTATCCATGGTCTAGTGCTCCGCAATAGTCTATAGTGGTCTAGTGCTCTGTGGTGTAGTGTAATAATATACTTTATTTTTTCTTTTTATTCGTTATTAATATAGCCCTTTTTTATGTATGGCATCTCGTAGTTGACCTTGAGAAGTCATGACCTCCGCTAGGAGTAATAGTGTTCTGTGGTCATGAATACTTAACCGGACTATCCTGTGGCTGCTTTAAGCGGACTCAAAGCCTCCAGCCAGGGGCGAATTTCTTAGGTTATGTTATAAACGCCTTACTTCCTCCGTCTAGACGCCAACATTTTCTTTTTATTCATTGTCAATTTATCGTCAATGACAAGTTGTGTCAATTCCTATGTCGAATTTAAAGCATAATAAAACCTAGTATATTCAGTGAACGCAAAAAAACATGGAAGCATTACTTCAAGACGCTGACAACACCTTAACCGCGGTCACTGTCAAATTCCATAGAAAAGAAAGAGAAGCGCGATGACAAAATGCTTGTAATTTATTGCAAAATATGAAGTAATTATCTATATACTCAAAATTGAGTTGAGTTATCGAAAATAAAAAACAACCAAGTTCTGCATTCAAATAAGACGTTCTTGTTATTAATTAAATACGTAACGTATGTTGATATTTAATACAGATATTTTGGATTAGAACTCAAAGTAAGAGGTTAGTTTAACGTTAGTTTGTATCGAGATTTTGTTTTTGAAACGTGTTTTGGTAACAACCAAGTTCTGGGAAATACCTATGTTCAAAATTGACATATATTTTTTCCGCTACCACAAACTATACAGATTTGCCAATATTTTTTCTTAAGCGAAGCCTATTTTGGTCAATTGGGTCTTGTCAGCGCCTTAAGGGAACTAAGCGCGCATCTTGACACAAAATCCCACACAAACTCACACATCGAGAACCCGTCGCTGATTCGCGAAAATACACAAATAATATTATTACTACTCTGGATGCACAGTTAAAAATGAACCTTATTTCGTGATTGTTTGGGTTTAAATTAACATGTAAAGTATAGTCCGCTAACGACATTTCTACGACGCCGCTTCACCCACCATTCGTCGCCCGGAATGTTTTATGTAATAAGGTGCAACGCAAATAATTAATCGTGATATTGATGGTATTACAATATAGAATTATGATAAAACATATGATTTATAATAATAACGAAAAGTCTAGCGAGCCTGCGATCCAATACCAGAAATGGGGGCTATTACCATCTGCCCCCAAGATGTAGCTCGTGCAGTCCGTCCGTTACCTAACTGGAAGTCCCCAGGGCCGGACGGACTGCACAACTTCTGGCTCAAATGGTTTTTAAGGTCGCACGTTCGCTTGGCAGCTCAGTACCAGACTGCTTTGGAGTCTGGATCGCTAACCCAATTCCTAACGACATGAGTTACCCACCTGCTCCATAAATCAGATAGCACCGCGGAACCCAAAAATTATAGACCGATCACGTGTTTACCGACGGTCTATAAAGTTCTTACATCTATTTTGAGAGCTAAAATTAACAAACATATAGACACCAACTCCATCATGTCTGCCTCTCAAAATGGATGTAGGAACGGGTCCCGCGGTACTAAGGAGTTACTCCTCATTGATATGACCATTAGCCAACAGGTTCGTCGTTCCCGTAAGGATCTGTCGACATGTTGGATAGATTATAAGAAGGCTTATGATTCGGTGCCACATACATGGCTCATGAGGGTGCTGGAGTTGTATAAAGAAGATGCAACTCTGCGCACCTTCCTGATGTCGTGTATGGGGCAATGGAGGACGGTTCTTCGCTATCCAAGATGTCGAAATATCCAGAGGAATAGCGAACCGATAAGGATCGAGCGAGGCATATTTCAGGGCGATAGTTTGAGTCCGCTTTGGTTCTGCTTAGCCTTGAATCCTCTAAGCACACTGCTGGAGGATTCAGGTCTAGGCTATCGGTTGAGGAGAGGTGGTCAGGTTATATCTCACCTCCTCTACATGGATGACCTAAAACTCTTTGCCTCCAATAATTTGCAACTGATGAAGCTACTGAAAATAACTGAAACTTTCAGTAGCGCCATCAGGATGGAATTTGGAGTGGATAAGTGTGCGGTCATGCATGTAAAGCGAGGGGAGATTGTGGAATCCGTGGGAACCCAACTCTCGGATTCCATAAACCTTAGAGCCCTCTCCGCATCCGAAACCTACAAGTATTTGGGTATGTCGGAAGCGTTGGGCATCAATGTTACTGACATGAAGCAATCGTTGAAGGAGCGCTTTTTTGGCCGCCTGAAGAAAGTATTTAATAGTCTTCTATCAGGCGGAAACAAGGTGCGCGCCTTCAACAGTTGGGTCGTGCCCGTTTTGATGTACTCTTTCGGCATACTAAAATGGACTTAGACCGAACTCGACGCCCTGGATAGGCGGGTCCATACGCTGCTGACTGCATATCGAATGCATCACCCACGGTCATCGGTAATGAGACTGTATATCCCGCGAAAGTGTGGAGGTCGAGGCTTTTTAAACGCTAAAACCCTCCACAATCGCGAGGTATGCAGTCTCAGGGAATATTTCCTAGAAACCGACGTGGGGATGCATCGAGATGTGGTCGCGGTGGACAAAGGCCTCACCCCACTCTCCTTGGCTAAAGAGAACTGGCGCAAGCTTGTAGTGCTTGACACTAACGGTCGCAGGGAGGTATGGCAGAGTAAGGAGCTTCACGGAAGCTTTTTCCGGGCCCTACATGAGCCCGAAGTAGATTTCCAAGCGTCCGTAGCCTGGCTACGTTTCGGTGATCTCTTTGGGGAAACCGAAGGTTTTGTCTGTACAATTATGGACGAAGTCATCATGACGAAGAATTACCGGAGATTTATTGTGAAGGACGGCACGGTTGACGTGTGTCGGGCATGCCACCGTCCGGGAGAATCAATCTGACACATTATCTCCGGGTGTTCTCGTCTAGCCAATGAAGAGTATTTGCATAGACACAACCTTGTAGCCAGGATTATCCATCAGCAACTTGCTCTTAAATACAGCCTTGTAGAATCTGAAGTGCCGTACTACAGGTATCTGCCCGACCCAGTTCTCGACAGTGGAAATATCACTTTGTACTGGGATCGATCCATCATCACTGACAGGACTATTGTTGCCAATAAGCCTGACATAGTGGTGATGGCTCGAACAGAGCGGCGCGCAATGATTGTTCACATAACAGTCCCTCATGACGGGAATCTCGTGAAAGCCGAGAAAGATAAACAGATCAAGTATCTTGACTTGGCTCGCGAGGTTGCCGACATGTGGGATGTGGATTCAGCAATCATTGTGCCGATCGTCGTATCAGCCATTGGCTTAATTGCCAAGAGCCTCGACCAACACCTAAGGAGGCTCACGTTGGACGGCTGGATTAAGGGCTTGATTCAGAAAGCGGTACTTCTGGACACGGCTCGCATTGTTAGGAAGTTCCTCTCTCTGGAGCCCTGACCGCCGGTAGCTTGGACCCTGTTCCCGATACCGGTGGGCTACCATTTTTTTATATTTTTGAATGTTTTTATATATTTTTGTATATTCTAATATTTAAAAATATAATTATATTGTGTAAATAATGGAATAAAAGAAAATGATAATAATAATTCATTTATTTCAGACATAGTCCATACATTATATAAAAATAAAATCATAAAAAACACATTACCTACATTAAAATAACCAACACAAAACGGAAACATGACGGAACGGATTTACGAACTGGTTATGAGGTCTGTAAATAGCACGGAACAGAAAAAAACAGTGGAAGTGCAAAGTAGGCGTGGCACGCGTGCCACAAATAAGCGCTGTTACGCTTACTTGATCCCAGTCGTGTTCTAACATCGCGTCGAGTCGCTAGTCTCACGATAAATTTATTTTTCCGTAGCTATGTCGTATTGTTCCATTTTGGAGTGCAAAAATGATAGTAGGAGAAAAAATCTTAAAAATGGAGGTGTTTCGTACCATTGGTAGGTACGATTTTATTTGTTTTCTAATAAAATCTAAGTTAATTTCAATACACTAATAATTTAATAGAACGTCTAGTTAAAATCAACCTGATTTTCATTAAAATAAAGTTTATCTTGGTTTGAATGTATTCACTATTTCGTTCTCGAAAGTTCTTCGCTACTCAATTCGTGATGTAGTCTGGTCGGATGTTGATTTTATCGATTGATATCGATAAACGAAAATAAGTAATTTTATATTTATTATAAACATCACAATAAAAATACAATATGTAACAAAAACCATGTTGTTCCTTCTACCTACGTTTTAAGGATCGGTTTACTAAGCGATAAAGCAACTCATTTATAAAAAGCAGTTCAATCAAAAAAAAAAAAATAAATATTTAATTATTAATATTTGTAATGTTTAATCGATTTGTTACCTCTGCAATTCTGCATGAAGCGATGACGCGAAACCAGAAGTAGATAGAACGTTCCCGCTCTCTCTTTGATCGGCGCCGCCGCGCCGCCGATTATCTACCTATTTTTCTACACAAGTTCGTGACCTTGTCAGCTGTTGTTTATCAGTATCACTTTAACGAATTAATCTTTGAAAATCTTGGTTTACACAGCATTTTTAAGCACAATTGATATTTGTTAAAACTACATTTAACACTTCACTACGTTAAAAAACAAATTCGCCACGTCTGTCACATAAAACCTGATGTACCTATTTACATTTTAATGCAGTAATTTATTATGATATCTACTTGACGGCCACGGAGTTGCTGTTCGATATGACCACCTTGTACCTCTACACTTCTTGGCTCATAGTCGGAGGGAAGTAGTGATTGGACACGACAATAGTGAAATGGGTGCTGCCCATCTTTTTTGAGTACTCTCTTAACGCGCATATGATTGACTCCGAGTTCGTGTCCCACTGAGCGTGTACTTCGCGTTGGATCGTGCTCAAACAAGTCCAAGACTTCTGTCTCGAGTCCTCGGTCTGCCTGCGTCAGCTCGATGTCAGGTCTCGCCCGTGCACATTGACGGTATTGTACGTACGTATGTGCAAACGTTGGAATGCCATCGCCGACGGTAATGATCGTAAAACGTTCTTGGTAGAGTCTGCGTGCTTCTGCATAATTGCAGTCACATTTCCGAAGACACATCAACATATTAAAATATTCTACGTTAGAATAAGACAATGGCGCCGATTCCTTTGTTCACAAACTAAACTAAAATTAAGTTCAGTGCATCTTTTTCTTTCTATTTCATTAAGAAAAGGGCAGAAGATACATTTTAGTTTAGTCCTGTCAAATTAATCAGCGCTTGACGTAAATTGACGTAATTTTAGTAGGCAAGTTTTTAATCACGTCTAAACTTGTACAGAGTAGTGACAGGCGCTGCTTAATTTGACAGGACTAAACTAAAATTTATCTTCTGTCCTTTTCTTAATGAAATAGAAAGAAAAAGACGCACTGAACTTAAATTTAGTTTAGTTTGTGAACAAGGGAATCGGCACCATTGTCAACGTTTACGTAAACAAAACACAATTCACTCACTACGTAGGTCAACAATAACATCCACCCTGAAGTAAAGTGCGCGGGAGACTAAAGAAAGGAAGTTATTCGCAGGGAGACGGGTCTCGGGGCGGCGGTGTAGGTAGGCACGTGGTACCGACTCGCCGACATACGCGGCGGAACTTTTTGGCGGCACCTTTTGTCGCCTTCAAAGAAAGCCGAGCGAAATAAAGATGTACTTGTAAAATCAGATACTGTAAACATTTTTTTGAATGTGTCGATTTTAATAGTTATTTGGTTTTGACCTCTCGACTAGCCAATGCTTAATTTTTTTTAATTATAATTTCATCAATGTTCTGCTTATAGGTAAATGTATACGTTCCAAAAAGGAACAACAGGGTTTTTGTTACATATTGTATTTATGGTCGAATAACATTTATACACGAAATTTGTTTTAAGAGGTGTGTAAATGGATTGATGCAACGGGCAGAGTTAATTGGATGCCATCCAAAAAAATGCACTATATGCTCAAATAAAGTATATAGATACACGAAACCTACAGCGCCTACCATCTATGAAAATCATTAAGTTTTTTAATGAAAAAGTTACCATATTTTATTTTTATCACTTAAAAATAATGATTGAAAATACTTAATACGATACGATACCAATCAACGCACCTACATGCTGTATACTATATATTACTATATACTCTGACGTTAAGTCACAGCCAAAAAAGAAGACTCGAGTCGTGGACACTCACAAAGTTGAACAAAATTTTATAAAGAAAGGCGATGACGTGATTCCTGTGCAATTTCAATCCGCACACAGTTCAGTTCAGTTTGAATTAAAAAGTAAAAATAACGTGTTTTTTTATTTTAACCCAAGTATCAGTAAAAAACTAATATATATTAAGCAAGTAATTTATATTTGTACTTAAATATTTTATTTTTGAATAATACGTACTACGTTATTTGTCCTACAGTTTTACTGAACTCCCAACGAGTCTTATTTTTTTTTTCGAATTAAACAAGAAATCGATATCGATAAAGTAATTCAAAATTCAATATGTTCTGCACTGATCGAGTACAAGTTTACACTAAGGCAAAATAAATCCTATTTGTAGAGACTGAAGTTTTATTCCCAGATGAAGGATCTGTGACTTATGCTAGTTTTGACTAAAATTAAAACGACAAATCAAACGAATTGTTTATTTGTAGTGCATTGTATGATTATCAGTTTATTTGTATGAGTTTGGCGACAACGGTTCCTATAGTGAGTTAGTTGCATTGCACTTCCACTGTTTTTTCTGTTCCGTGGTAAATAGAGCAGTGTTTAGGAAGTAATGATAAATTTTAGCATACACCTACCATGTATGCTAAAATTTATTATAAGGTAAATAAAAAAATGTGTGGTCTATTTTTTATTTATTTACAATTTAGGTATCTATACATTAACATTATATCACTGCTTATTATTTGCTCAGTGTTACATACATACATAAACGCATGCCAGCGTTCGGCACTCGATTGTCGTTCGTATAGTTGGAATGATCTGGCATTTTGTTCTGCAAGGCGAAGTGACCGTTCTGCGCTAGATTCGTTTGCCCGTGCTTGTGAGTTTCTAGCTCTATTTTCTGCAAGTCGCTGCGAGCGTTCAGCACTCGATTGTCGTTCGTGTAGTTGTGATGATCGGGCATTTTGTGCTGAAAGACGAAGCGAACATTCGTCGCAGATTCCGTACCGCGTGCTTGTGGCATTCTGTCACTATTTTGTGCAAGGCGTTGCAAACGTTCAGCGCTAGATTGCCTTGTACGTGCGCGTGACATTCTGTTTCTATTTTGAGCAAGGCGTTGCGAACGTTCGGCGCTAGATTCTGTGGCCCGCGATTGCGACGCATACGCTCTGAGTTGCGAGACGTCGCTAATCTCGCTTGGGAGCAGCTTTTAAATAGTTGAGACCTTATTTCCTAGGCACATTGTTGACTTTTTTTTTTAAATCTGATAAAATAAGAATAGAACTTTTGATAAAAACTTACTATTGAAAAAGTGCGAAAAGACTATAAAAAATAAACTGTAAAGCGTGAATAAATAATGTATAATTAGTTCTGAGAAGAACTTTTTAACCTGGACAAAAAAATCTGTTTCATAGATGTACCCGCCCCTCTCCCGCACCGCTGCAATACCTGGCTAGCCACGACACACAGTGGGCTGAAATCGCCAAGTGTTTAAGGATTGGTATAAACATTTTTGAAATCTATATACTAATAAATTATTTTTATGATCCGACGACTTTTTTCGTCAAGCCGTTACTTACAGAGTTATACTGGTTTCAATATTGTATGAAAAAAAAAATATTCAAATAATAGATGTTTTTGTATGTACGTGCAAAAATATTCCACACCACTCCAGTGACGTCATTTGTTTGTGTCCAAAACACGGCCAAACCGGTTTTCTTATCAGTAGACGCGTAGTAATTAGTGACGTCATGACGTGCACCAATCAGAAGGTAGTAATTATGCAAGTAGTTAGTCACCGAGAGGGTAGGAAACGTCAAACGACAACCTTAGTTCGTTGTTATCTACGATTACATACGGACTACCCTGCTAAATTGACTTTTGTGAAGTTACGGTTGACGAGTTTTTGTGAAAATGTTTAGTGATTTAGTGACTTAACCTTGATATGTTCGTGAAATTAAAAGCAGCTGGGAGTATTAAAGATAATAACTTTTTGTACAATGAAATTAGGTCAAAAACATCTGGTTTAAGCAGTGATAATGATAAAAAACTGAAGGACTTTTGTGCAAAGTATTGTTTTAATATTTATAAGAAATGGGAAAGTTCTCATCGTAAGGAACAAGTATTCAAAAGCAATTATAGTGAGTGGTTAGAGTCAGAAATATTGTGGCCAGATTTTGTGCGAGTTTTGGTGGAAAACGACGACGAATTAGTTCCCAGTTCATCTACACAAATTGTAGATCCATCTCTAGAGAAAGCATCTATTGGCACATCGACCGAAGTAATTCCTAGAAAACCTTTCACTGAATTAGGTCCTAAGCAAAAAAAGAGACGTGTAGAACATACTGTGACAAGTATGGATTCAGACGAATGATCACATGCATATGTTTCAAAGTTAAAAGCAGATGGAAATGACAGTATTGCAGAAATATTAGAGTACTTGCTTAAGAATCCACAAGAAGTGCAGAAAGTGAAAGAGTGTCTCTTTGTTAAAAAAAAAAAAAACTGAGTTTGCACCGGATGAAGCTTTAGATTTAAATGTACTATTCTGCGGGAGAAAAATGCAATCGAGGCAGAGAGAGATAATTTAGTGAAGACAGAAATTGGAGAAATGAAAATCTCACACGACTTAATATTAACGATGATAGATGGTAAAGCGACAGCTATTCTTTGCGATACATCATCTCAAAGATGTGACATATGTAAAGCTACTCCAAAGGAGATGAATGACTTGCCTTTGATATTGACAAAGAAAGTTGATGTCAACCTATATAAATATGGTCTATCGTCGTTACACATTTGGATCGTTTCATGGAATGCATTCTTCATATATAATATAGATTACATTTGAAGACGTGGATTGTTAAGGGTGACAGCAAGGATATTATGCAGAGCAGAAAGAAAGATATTCAGGAAGCGTTTAAATCTCAAACAGGACTTTTAATTGATGTCGTAAAACAGGGCCACGGTACAACCAATGACGGAAATACCGCTAGAAGATTTTTTGAAAACTCCGAAATTGCGGCTTCGATCACAGGAGTCGATGAGAATTTGATAAAACGTTTTAAAACCATACTAGAGGCAATTTCTTCTGGTCACCCAATAGATGTAATTAAGTTCAAAGACTATACCGAAGCTACCATGAAATTGTATGTTAATTTGTATAATTGGTATTGCACGCCTGCAACTGCTGTACATAAAGTTCTTGCTCACGGAGCAGATATAATTGAGAATTTGGGTATAGTGCCAATTGAAAAATTATCTGAAGAGGCTGCTTAAGCTCGAAATAAGGATTTCAGGAGATATCGTACACATCATTCGAGAAAATTCTGTAGAAAGGCTACCAATGAAGATATAATGAATAATTTATTAATTAGTTCTGACCCACTTATTTCAAAAATACGTCACAAACTGTTGCGAAAACACAAAGCCCTCTCAGAAAAGGCAAAAGCATTGTTGATTATTATGGATCCTGACGATAATGATCAGGAAAACATATTACAATTAAGTTCAGACCTATCACTGTACAATGAACCTGAATCTGACTTTTCTGAATAATCAATTAATGGTGCCTGTGTCTAAACACAAACAACGTTTTATGTAGTGGATTAGCCTACTGGGGACACCACTGTTAAAAAAAAAACGCACCTAGTTCTCTACCTCTGGGTGGTGTGGAAAAGAGAAGTAAAAAAAAAAAATCTCTAAAATCGCAGCATATCGCAGTACCAGATTAAATGCTAAAATAGGAAAATAATTTGTACTATTTTAATCTGTAAACCGTTTGTTGAGAGCTTTTCACGAAGTTATGTTTCGAGATTTTCACGAAGTTATGTTTTTCTTTAAATATTCATAACATTGAAAATAATGGTCAAAACGTAAAAGTCGTATAACATTATTTAATTGTATTTGATAGTAGATTTCAATTCCGTTTTTTTTTAAATAACCCAATCACTTTTTTTTTAGTCCTAGTCATATCAGTTTAGTTTCTTAGGTCTTCTACGAGTTCATATCGGCCCACCGTGCGACACGGCGCAGCGCAACGGCGCCTTTTCTAATATTGTGTAAAAAAAAACAGATAAGATTTCAGGCATTATTTGTTTATTATCATAAGTGTATAACATCGACACGTTGCCATTAAACATACGATTTACAAATAAAATTCTTTTCTATAATATTTACAAAATTCTCCCATCTTTGATACACACCTATGTAGGTAGATTTAATGAAAGGCTTTTAACAAAGACGGCAGTTTCAATGGAACATTGTGTTTAAAATATAGGTGGATGATAAATTAATCAAACAAATAGCTACATAAAGTACCTACCTAGGCATAGTGCTAGGCATAGTACCTACTTCGTATTACTTTGCACCCTAAGGTTGAATGGCACTTGCACGTCATAAAACGCCTAGGCCCATCTAACTATTTGACGGACCTTATGTACTGAAGTGTCAATTTACTTTATTTTTGTCAGAAGTGGCAACGTAATTACGAGGTGAACTATACCTAGGTACTTATCTGTTACCTCCTACAGTGCGTTCTCTAGATAACTTGATGCGTAACGCGATTGGTAGCATTGAATTTTGCAGTCACGTGATTGGTAGGTCTGTTCGGCAGTTGCCATTTTGAATTCTATTAAAACGAACAAAATTTAGTGCTAAAAATCGAGTCACCCGTCAATTTATAGTGAACGCAGTATTTACATACGTAAAGCTGTGTCAGTCTGAGACATTGGCTGAAACTATGTAGTTCTAAGCCAAAATTACATTAAGAAATTGTGTTATAAAATTATAGGGCAACTTTTCGTACAAGTATGCGGGCGGGAGCTTCAGTCGCTCGCCCGCGTGAACCATGGGACTGTCATCAACGAAAACTGCTCTATAATTTTATGTCATTTCATGTCACTAAATTCGTAATGTAATTTTGGCTTTAAGCGTTACTTAAAACTAGTTTCAATCAATCAATGCTCTAAACTAGGTAGCTCTGCATGCTTGAGTCTGGAGTTAGGTTTTGTGATAGGTACCGGCCTGAGGCAAACTTCAAGGGAAGTAGGTAGGAGAGGAAGGTAACCAGGAAACAATCCAGGGTCCCTAATAAGAGGGATCTGATAATAAGTGCTTATTTGAACGGTTTCATTATAAGTATTAATGTGTTAAAAGTAAATTAACGTTGCATCCTTCCTAAAAGATTGTTTAGCTAGACAAAAGTAGGTAATTAGAATCGCCAGTTCCATAGAAACTGATACTTTGTCCTGATCTTCAAGCGTGAGCAATGAGGTATTACTATATTCCAGTAGTGTACATAACATATCGAATAATTTTAATAAAACAATAAATCCAAGCCCTGTATAAAACATGCCCTACCGATTAATTCAGAGAAGTGGACAGAGCGAGATATTAAATTAATGTTTTTTTTAATCAAATAATGTTCACTACCAATAAGAAAAGATAATCTATGAAACTTATTAAATACAATTATGCATGAGTCCGTATATTTTTAGAGATCAGTCTAACATTCGTTAAAAATTTACAACTTTCATCTAACGTTTAGTTTATATCTTTTTTTTAATGTTTACGATAAGGCTACAGGCTGGCTGATTCGTCCTGCACCTCAAACATAAACACGACAATGATGACCGATATAACTCTGTATTTATCTTAATTATAATAAATTTATCATTATATCCTTTTGTGCAGCAATAATTGATTTCATGTATGTCATTAAAGGTTAATAAAGTAGGTACATATTTTGTAACATACACACGATCAAACCCATATTTACAATACCAGATAAATAGTAATAAAAAAGTGCGTCGGATTGTTACAACAGGTCTTCAAGAAATGGAGGAAACACAAGGATTTTTTGAACTAACAGTTGTGTACTATGGATGTACTCTACGATCACGTTTTCATATTCCATTACCCTCAGATGTCATAGAACACTAGTGCAATTGATATGCCAAGCGAACTCGTCACAAATGCAATGAAAAAGATCCTACGAGTACTTACATAGCAAAGAATCTGGTGTTCGAGAATGATACCGTTCATAGACAACAATAATACATATAACATCTACCTATATTATCTACAGTCGCTAAAATTATAGTCTTAATTAATTGGTGTAAAGATCCGTCTTAAAACCTACTTATGTAATTAAAATTGTTGATTGCAGTTACCCTCAACATAGTTCATAAATCACTCTACAATTAGGATTCTAGTCGAATTATCACGCTGTCACCAAGTCTATTTATAATTTTGATAATCCTGTAGTGCCTACTGCAGATGATACTAGGGAAATATACAATAATTGAGTAGCAGAGTCACAGCAGAGTTGATTCAAATTTTGGCTTGGCTAGCATTGGATTTAAACGTTTTCAGTAAAGAAACCGCCACCTCAAAATTGTTTGCAACTCGCATAGTACATTTCAGATTCATGTCAATTGGAATAAAAATCAATGGTAAAACCAGGTTGGAGCTAGAGCCCCACTTGAGAGGACTCTACACAGCGTGCCTTGAGCAGGGCCAGTTTCCTACTTTGTGGAAATCTGGTCGTCTGGTCCTGCTCAGGAAGGCGGGGCGCCCTGCGGACTCACCGTCCGGGTACAGGCCCATAGTGTTGCTAGACGAGGTGGGTAAGATGTTTGAGCGGATAATCGCTGCCCGCCTCGTCGGCCACTTGTGCGGAGAGGGGCCTGACCTGGCCGAGAGCCAGTTCGGCTTTCGGCACGGGCGCTCCACCATCCACGCGATTTCGCGGGTGAGAGTCCTGGCGGAGGAAGCGGTGTCCCGGGGCGGGGTGATGTTGGCGGTGTCCTTGGACATCTCCAACGCCTTCAACACCCTGCCCTGGAGCTGTATTCGGGAGGCACTGCGTTACCATCGGGTGCCTTCCTACCTCCGCCGCATCGTCGGGGCTTATTTGGCGGAGAGGTGTGTCACCTACACGGGACGTGATGGCGGAAACCAGCGCTGCATGTCGTGCGGTGTTCCACAGGGCTCGGTCGTAGGACCGCTCCTGTGGAACATCGGGTACGACTGGGTGCTGCGGGGCGAGCTCCAGCCGGGCGTGGACCTGACGTGTTATGCGGACGACACACTGGTCACGGCCCGGGGGAGCTCGTACCGGGAGGCAGCGTTGCTAGCGACGGCTGCGGTCTCACAGGTGGTGAGTCGCATACGTCGCCTAGGGCTGGAGGTTGCCCTCAACAAGTCGGAGGCCTTGATCTTTCATGGCCCCCGGCGGGCGCCGCCGCCGGGATCACACATCGTGGTCGGGGGGGCTCAAATCGCTGTCGAGTCCACCATGAAGTACCTAGGATTGGTGCTCGACAGCCGGTGGGATTTTGGCCCCCATTTCCGGCGGCTGGCGCCCAAGTTGTTGGGCGCGGCTGGGGCGTTGTCAACGCTGCTTCCCAATCTGGGGGGCCCGAGCGCCGCCTGTAGGCGGCTCTACGTGGGGATCGTGCGATCGATGGCCCTTTACGGGGCCCCGATCTGGGCGGCTGACCTGACGGCCGGAAGCATCGCAGTCCTGCGGAAGCCGCAGAGAGCGATGGCCGTCAGAGTCATCAGGGGATATCGCACGATCTCCTACGAGGCGGCTTGCGTACTGGCCGGATCCCCGCCCTGGGACCTCGAGGCGAAAGTACTCGCGTCACTGTATCGGTGGCGCGAGGAAGTGAGGGCGCGGGGCGAGTGGCTGATGCAGCGACATGTGGAGCTGCGTCGGTCACAGCTTCGCGCAGCCCTGGTGGCGGAATGGCGGGACAGGCTTTCACGCCCTACCGCTGGCCTCGCCACCATCGAGGCGGTCCGGCCGGTACTCGAGCCCTGGCTCGGGAGGAGGCACGGCTCCCTGTCGTTTCGGGTGACGCAGGTGCTCTCGGGGCATGGTTGCTTCGGGAAGTACCTGTGTCGCATAAACAGGGAGCCGGACGCCCGGTGTCACCACTGCGTCGACTGCCGGGAGGACACGGCGCGGCATACGCTGGCAGAGTGTGCCGCTTGGGAGGAGCCACGCCGTGCCCTCATCTCAGAAGTAGGCAGTGACCTGTCGCTGCCGGCCGTGGTCGAGTCGATGGCCGGCAGCGAGGAGTCCTGGGACGCGGTAGTATCCTTCTGCGAAACAGTCGTGTCGCAGAAGGAGGCTGCGGAAAGGGAGCGGGAGATCTCGTCCGCTCACCCGGCCCGCAGCAGGCGCACCGGGCGTCGGCAGAGGGCAGATAATGCCCTCTTCCGGCCCCCCTAAATGGGTCCAGGGGCGGCGGACTCGGGGACGTCCGCCGCCCCCTATCACACTGGACCCGAGGTGGCGGCGCGTAGTGTTCCACGCGCGCACCTTTGAGACGTCGCGGGGGGGTCTAACACCTCACCCCCCCGCAGACTTGAGGTGGCCCGCAGAGGCGGGCCGGCACTAGCCGGGGATCGTGGAAGTCGCATTAGATCCCATGATCCCCGGTGCAAGTGTGGGAAGGGAACACCGGGGTGGTTTTTAGTCAGTAAGAGTCTGACAGACCCCTCCGCCCACCCCAGGGCGGAGGACATCCATGAGGATTTTCCACCCCGGCAACAAAAAAAAAAAAAAAAAAAAAAAAAGGTTGTCAACTTATCATTTAGAGTACATAGCAGCTAGATGGATTTAAATGCCAACCAAATGCGAAAAAATTGAAAATGCAATGACAATTTTTTTTAGGCCCTAGGGTAGAAAATGTAATACCTTCGTTTCGTTGGTTACGGTTGTACTTGCAATCAAATGAAGGTAGGTGCATTAAAATATTGTAAGTATCTCATATGCATCAAAGTTTTCATTCTTCACCGGGCATTTACGCTCATCCAGACATTACAGTTATTTAAACGATGAAAGTGCCTCAATTATACAAATATACGTCTTAATCTTGGGTCAATAAATTTCTTGTCCATACATTTTGATAATTTTTGGAGACATTTCCAAAAGTGCTAATGAGGGAATAAGAAGTGGTAATGGTAACTACCGACATCAATGCACTGTCTTCAGGAAAATTCTAACAGCAGTTGTTAGTCATGTAGAGTTAGTAGTCTCTTTGTTCTTTGTAGATCTTTTGTTTCTTTAAAGCACTTGTCCATGAATATACGCTCATTTATCTTTAGCGGCCACATTGCTGCCGAATAGGTTGATAGCATATTGTGTTCGCCCATTGTCAACGTGCATAGATGTCGTGGTTACGTGAAGTACTCGAGTTGTAACTTGTAATAGATAGAGCTGTTAAAATTATCAGGAAGAATCATTGGGTTGGAAACTTGGAAGTCATAACTGAACATGGCGAGGCATGCAGCCATAATGTCTCTTACTATGCTTCCATTTGGTTTGAATAGATTCAAGGTAGGTTTGTACGGCGACTGTTAATAGCGCCGGTTTAGTCACGCATGCGCCGGCGTGGTTGCTGTCTGGTGTAAACCCTTTTTCGTTGTTACTGTTGCCACAGTCACAGGCGCCAGATACAGTCGCCGATCAAACCTGCCTTTTGGATTGTAAGTTTTATCGGAAATATTTGAGCGCGGAGACGAGCAGGAACTTCTCGATGAAGAGGTCGGAGTCGAGGGCTGCGATGTGCGCGGCGCGGCCCACCAGCGCGCTGGCCGTGTGCGGCAGCGCGTGCTGCACGTCGTAGCGCACCACCGACACCGTGGACGCGCGCGCCGCCAGTGGGGACACCATGTTGTGGACCTGAAGAAGGAAACCGATCATTTTTAAAACAACTTCCTTAACGCGGCGTGTGTCCTACTGCAATCCGCGTTGACTGGTAGAAATCGTCCCGTAAGGAAAAAGCGTCATAGGCCTACCCCTATGCGACTTTTTCTCTCTCTCTCTCTCTCTCTGTCTCTTTCTATTATATACGAGTGTGTGTGCGTGCGAATTTCGAGCGTAAGGAACTCGTTCCTGACGGGGGTCCCTCGACCGCACACGATTTTCCGTTTTCATGTCGGATGGTACGATAAATTTGAAACTTATTATGGGCCCAAAACATTCCTACTTCTACGGCGTTGTCAGTGGCCACACAGGCGTCGCTTAGATTGCAGGATTTGGGGTACAAAATACATGATTGGGGGAGTTTGTTGTTGTGACTTCATTCTGCATCAATAACGTTAAACCCAAGTCATACACATAATGTGAAAGAAAATTATTTATACCTTTTTGTAAGAGCCTGTCTGGTCCTCGACAATAAGTTATTAGTCTTTGATCTAATTGTCCGTCATTGCGTATTATAGACGTTAACTTAGGTCAGCGCCTTCAACCTTAACGATATTTATTACACCTATGACTGCCACCGGGGACTAGATGATTACTTACCAATTAATATTGTATGCTATTCAATTACATTTCTATAGAAGTACCAAATTACCATTTCTCTGTAAGCCTGCCCCAAGAGCGACGTATCTTTGGCAGCTGCTTTGCACAGCTCCAGCCTAGCCGAATGGAGTGGGACATAGCGGTCCTGTCCCGAGCCACAGAGCAGGATGTGTTTGAACTGGTGCAGCTGACTCCGTTCACTCAGGCGGTAGAGGAAGGAGCGCCGAGGGTCGGACGCGTCACGGAGGGAAAGCTGCAGCAGTGAACCCGACTTCTTCCATTTTTGCATGAACCACATGCCTGGAAATGAGATGAAGTTCTTGTCAGTGAGTAAAACGTAATTTCTATAGTGATATTTCGATAAAAGTTTTTGCAGTGGTAGGTAAGAAGCTCCAAAGGTAAATGCAATTCTTTGCTGCATAATTTAAGTAATCAAAATCGTAATAATTCGATAGGTTTGTACATAGAACAAGGTTTCTTTACTTTGTATAGACGTATTGGTACATGGGTTATTCAAATGGTGTCACTAGTTAACCGTGGCAGTTCTGAAAGTAAAATGTGTACAAAATATGACAGACAGCTTACCAGCATTAACTAATCCGCTAGAGTTATACAGAGTCCCAAGATGAGGTCCACTTAGCGATAGGAACGTGTGGAGTTTCGCCAGGTATGGCTTCATCTGAGGTCTTGCTAACGCTGACCGGATGATGATCGTACCCAGGGAATGTCCCACGAAACTGATCCGAGCTGGGTCACTCGAGCCCTGAATGTGGGTCAGGATCTCTTGTACAAGTCTGGAAACATTGTAACATAGGATTTAATTATGTAATTCCTAAAGAAGCAAAAATGGAAAATAAAAAGTTTATGAACATTTAGAATTTAAAACTTTAGTTTTGCATAATATGGTCAATATAACGGCAGGCAGTTTGACAACATAAAAAAACAAATATAATAAAAATTGATTTACGAATATTAAGTAACTAATTGAGATTTGCCATCTGTAATAAATTAAGTCGTAAAGCGGTATTTTTAACTATACGTGTAATTTAATTTAGGTTAAAAACTGGTTAGCAGATTGAGAAAAAAATCAATAACATGATACTGATGAGGATGTTTTAACAAAATCATATTTTTGGAGCTATAATTACCGCTCACCTATCTGTCATCGTGTCAAAGTCAGAGAAAGTGTCGCCTTGGTTTCTCTCAGACATGAGGAAGTCTAGCCTCGCCCCAGGTAGACCTAGTTCCAAGTATGTCTTAACGAGGCGGAGGTCAGCCGCGTTACCGTCCAAGCCGTGTACGCAGATGATGAGGTGGAGCCCTGGAACATTAAGACAGCTCTGGTAAAAACTTGGTGGATTTACTGTTAGATGGACGAAGATAGGTTGTTTCGAAGCTGTACTATAATATATGGAAAGTAAAAGTCGTTGTAAGTTTATATTGTGACTAGCTAGACTACGGAAAAGTAACAACACATTAGACCAACATTTTTTTTTGTCTTAATATCGATTTTTTTAATCTAACCTGTGAAATGAACCAGAGTGTGCGTGAAAGTATGATATTTGGGCCCATAGCTTACGGGACTTTTTTTTATTCAAGCAACTAGCGCATTGCATTTTGTAGTTAGCCTTAAAGTTTCAGTCAGTGACTCACCTTCTGGATTAAACATTCTATACTCATCGCTGATATGGAAGTAGGGCAGTGAGTGTTCAACAGGCGGGAAATCAGAATATATAGCACCCGGGTACTTCACACTTTGCCTGAACTCTTCTCTGCACTTCACGAATAACCTCTCAGACTCAGCCAGGCCGAATATGCTGATGAGATTGCTTTCTCGTTGTTCTGAAAATATAGAAAATTACCTATGAAATTAGAGGAACAGTTCTTACACCTGTCACCTATGGATTTGCAGACTTGATTGCTCTAAAGCTTGTTATGCGAATAAGAGTGTTAAAAATGTTAATAGTAAAAGCATGAGACATGGAATAGAATGAAAGAAAGAAAAAGAAAACGAAAAATTGTTTATTTTGCACAAACAAAATGCACATTATAAAAATGAATGCAATGTAATATGGATTTTTGTTGAGTATACGTTGCAAGATAGGTTCTAGTAAAAAGTAAAATAACTTTATTACCAGTATCGTTTCTGCTGGCCAGTTCCCCAGTGCTCTGACTTTTATTAAGCGTACCACCGGTAGGCGCACCGCTAGAATTTACTGACTGATGTGGCCTCAGCTTCCGCCTCTCCATTATACCTGTTGTAAGCCAAGCGATGGTGTTAGTAGCAGAAGCATTATTGAATTACACAGAGGTTTACAGCGTTACCCACCTTCACACACATGATACAAAGGGTTGTCTAACTGAAGTGAGGAAGGCTGCGGTGGCTGTTTCCTCGGCGTTTTCGACGGAGTAGACGATTTGCTGCTCTGTCTACTCAACTTTGGAGATTTAGTTGGAGGATCCTATAACACACAAGTCCATTAATATGATATTTTACCAACTACTTAATATTTCTTTTCATCTATGGATGTTACGTGTTTACCTTAAATTCATCTGGTGGAGGTGGAACGTCTCTAAACTGTTGCGGCGGAGGTAAATGCTCATAGTCATTGTCACCTATAAAGTGCGCTAAATCTATTTCAGATTTAGCTTTATTCGAGTATTTTTGCGTAGCACTGGATGAACGATCTTTCTTCTGGCTGCTTGGTTTTACGCAGGAGCGATCCACCGTCAAACTTCTTATCTCAGCCGCGATTAACTTTTCCGTATATTGTATTCTATCCTTTAATTTCGTTTTGTTTAGCGGTTGAGATTTGGCAGGTGCCGGCTGCGACTTCTGAGGAATTTCTTTCCTTATGTAAGGATGCAGATTGTCACTAATTGTTTGTGATTTTTTCACCGTTCCCTCATTCAGACTTCTGGAAGAAGTGCTATAAGTCTTTCCTTGCCCAGCACTAAATGAGTTATGTCTTTGATTACCTTTCACTGCTTTAGCTTCAGCAATTTGTTGAAAACAACTTGCTGTACAGGTATCTGAATTGCATTCCGCGTCTATACCGTTACTGTGCACCAGTTTATTATATTCGCACTGGCTATCTGTGCAAATAGAGTCGCTACATATGGTGCATTCCTCACACACTTCCTTATCACAGCATTCTATTTTCTCGTTTGATGTATTTTGAGCTACTTTGACGGCTAATTTTAAGAGCCGTTCTCGTAACTGATCTCCGTTCAGGACTGTTCTTTTAAAGTCACTAATAGTTTCACCTTCGGGTTTTCGAGGATCTGTAGTATCTTCGTAGTTTTTACTACTTGGTTTAGGCATGGCTGATTTTCCGGCAACGAAATTCTGGTTTAATTGACAACTTGCATTATCTGGGGAAGACGGGCCTGAACTACGTCCGCTTGACACCCATCCACTTTGTTCACTTAAACTAGAAGTAGAAGTGCTTCGACGACGTTTCTCTTCCTTGTTCGAAAAGTTCTTAGGAGGTAAAATTTTGAAATCTTTATCTGCTATATCAAGAGGTGGCGATTCAAATGCAGGTGGTGGAGCTAAATTAGGTAGAGATTCTGAGCCAAAAGTATTATTTAAGTTAGGTTCATCTAACACTGACGCCGCACTTCTACAGTGTCGTAACAACTCTGGCCCGTGGTCGAGACTGTAAGGAACACTTGCAGAAGACTCTAATCTTCTCAACTCAAAAGGTATACTTTCGTTGCTGGATGATGATGCGGCTTCTGACATTAACTGAGTCATCTTTTCCGATGGTTTGTGTTTCGAACGCTTTTCTGGTTTTCCGCTCGACCTGCCGCTTTTCGGTGTCGTAGCACCAGATTTTGGTGTAGTTTTGCCTGATTTAGGTGTCGCTAGACCTGATTTTGGAGTAAAACCACCAGACTTAGGCGTAGATTTACCAGACCGTGGTGTGCCCCGGTCAGATTTAGGAGTGCTGCGTTCAGATTTTGACGTATGACGATCTGATTTACTATCTCGGGATTTAATAGAATGATGACTGCTTAACGAGTCCCTACTCGAATTCATTTTTGTATTTTCTTTTGCTCCATTATTTAGTTTCGACTCTTTGGATCGGCTTTTCTTGTGCCTTACTGATGGCATCGTCGAATGTGGAGTAGATGGTGGTGTTTTTGAATAAGTTGATTTGGATGTTCCATCACTGCTTCTGTCTAAAGTCATCACAAACCCGCTGTCATCACTGCTTTTACTAGATTTCTTTTGATAGTTTTGTATTAAACTTCCTGTATTAAAATCGTAACTCCAATCACCTTTCTGCAGGTAATAATTGAGCTCATGTCTGAGTTGATTTCGAGCAGCTTCAATATCAATTTGTTGATTTTCCACTTTTTGGTGAAACACGTGCGTAGAATTAGATCTATGTACGTGTTTATTAGAAACTAAGTTATTTTGATCAGTCACTTGAGTTTTACCACTAACCGGTGGGTAAGAATTACGCGGAGGCAACATAGGACGGGGTAAATTTACACTGTAGCCTCTTTGAAACTCTAACGGATTACGAATAACATTGTTTACTTGCAGATTACCCTGATTACCGAAAGTATAGCCGTACACTTGGTTAGGATTAGGTTGCATCACTCCATCGTACTTATATCCTACATTATGGAACACTTCATTGTTCAATCCGTGTCCAACTTTCTTAATACAAGGATTTTTGTATTTTTCTCTAAACTCGCTTATATTCCTCCGGTAGTCGTCAGACCCTTTGGAACTGCATCGAGTCGTTGTATTCGTTGGGTATGCACTAGTTGTGACGCTTCTAGGCAATGTTGTAGGCTTAATTTGTTGTGGCGGTAGATATGGTTTTGGATAATTAACCGAAGAGTTGGAACCATTTCTCACATTCTTTGTTAATGTTTGCGCAGTATTCAGCGGTGTCAATTGAGACACTCTCAACTGATCCAAAGATTTGCTGTGCCTCGCCGGCAGGGTACTCACACCACTTGTTATTTCATGTTTTTGTCGAAAAACTTCAAGTCCTGGTTCAGATTTCTCCTTGCCTAGACGCGAAACGTTAGAAGCACTTTTTGCTGTACTGATATCAAGTAAAGTGGATGCGGAGTATCGAGACAATGGTTGTCCCTGTTGTATCGGGCAAGAAGCGAACGCGTTGTTTGGTGGGAGTTGAATCTCGCTAATTAGATTATTTTGCACGATATATCTATTTCTTCCTGTAAGTTCGAGTTGTTTGTTGTGTGCCTTGGGTAGTTCTACAACATTTTGTTTTACTAAGGCTCGTTTGGGGGATCCGCGGGCAGATTTTTGGGGTGCTAAAGTCAGAGTTGCTTGAACGACACTGGAACTGGATTTAGGTGCATTAAATTGTGGTTCAAGAACATCCATTATTGTTCTGGGCAGTGTGAGGGTAACTCTGGAAGCTTCGGATGACGGTCTTCTGGAGTCCATGAGTGAACTAATACTACAAGCACAGTCATCTCCAAGGGGCTCCGAACATAGGAAGGGATCTGCATCAAGACACACATAGATTAGTAAAAGATTTTTGTACCTACACAAAATGACAGTCTTTGTAAATAGTGATCAAACTTACCGCTTCCAGATTTGCTTGCACTGGAATTCAGAAATGAACGACGACGTGCAAATTCTGCTGTGTCTTGATACCTGAACGAATTAAAGATTTTTTATAAAGATTTTGTGCATTATAAGTTCACACTACATGAGTCTTCGTTTACTACCATCTCATAAAGGTATGGGAGGCTACAATAATTATCGCACTTTTAGTGCTGTAACTATAGTGTTAACATAAAGTTTGGTTTAGCAACAAAACTTGCAGAAGTTGGCTTCCGCAAGCAACTGCTACTTAGAAAACTTGCGGAAGCGAGCTTGCCGCAATTGTTTACACGGTAAGAATTGCTTGGAAAAGTCATCTTCTGCATGCAAGTTTTGTTCCTAATCTAAACTTCGCTAAAGGATTCATGGAGAATTTTGTTCTGATAAGTTTTCACGAAGAATTCGATGATGACATTTTGAATTGAGAAATGTTTCAATCACCTGTCTTCAAATATGATAGGCATGATATGCGGGTCTCCATCCAGGGCTATGCAGTGCACCGGCAGCGGCGGCAGCAGCGCGAGGTACCGCGAGCGCCGCGCCACTTCGCCCACACTCTGGTAAGACTGGTAGTTGCTGTCATAGCAACCCGCCAGCGAGTGCCGCGGGTTGTCCAGCACGAAAAAGCATTCGGCAAAGCGCTTTACGCTGGAAGGGAAATTAGTGAATAAGTTAGTAGGGATAGTGATAAGTGCTGAACTGAACATGTGCTTGAAATAATAGAATTAGTTAATGAATGAAGTATCGGATTTTTTTGAGAATAGCACTTCCTCCACCACCATTTACCTAACTAATAGATATATTGGCCAGATCGTGGTAATCGCTAGAAAATACTTTCTTTTTGGGGAAGATCTGGATAGTTAATCGTGTAATTGTCGCGAGTGCGAAAGGAGATTGCAGCGCGGTATTTAAATACATATACAAGCTATCACTAAAATATATTATTAACGAAACGCACATGAGGTCAGATTTGCGATGCAGGAAGGCCCACAAACGCAAAAATTATCACAGTGGCCTATGGCCACGGATTAAATGACAATGACATTAAAGCATTGATTACCGCAGCGCGTGATGCCTGGCCGCAAGCGCATGATGCACGTGAGGCCGGTCTGATGTGTGATGTAGAAACGCTCGCCACCGCAGCGTCACTTCAGCGCACAGTCGCGCGATGTCGTGAGCTGCACTCATCGCCCATTCTTCCTCCTCGCCGCAATCGGACTTCTGAAAGTTCTGTGAAAGTTACACCAAACAGTTTTAACGTTTTTTTGGGCTAATGTTTGTGACGAGATTTTTTTTATTATTTGTACCTTATATATTAATGTAAAACTGCATTAAAATCCGTTGCTTAGTTTTGAAGAGCAATGTTGTCCTTGTCACACAGATAAACACGAAGAGCGACTTTATTTTATAATATTTAGAAGCGTGTTTTTATAGATACGTATATAAGCCCAAAGGTGGGTAGATCGTAAGCAAGTTAAACATAAATCTGATGAATCTAAACCTATTTACCTCGCAGTAGTGACAGGTAAATGTAGATTCATCAGATATTTTCTGTCCGTTAACCGTGGATAAAAAAAACTTTTTCAGAGTTATGAGTGAGCTACTATATTTTCGCCTATTCAATGCAATTTTATGACTCACCTTGCCGAAGTCGCTTAGATCCTTTATTCTTTGCGCGACTTCTCCAACTACAGAATTCGACGAGGACTCCTCGGGAGTAAGCAGCACACCGGGAGAGCCACACATTGCTAGCGCACTCTGTAGCCCCTCCAGTGACCCCAGCAAGATTCCGCATACTTCAGCGTGGACTTGCCTGGAAAACATTGTCATCATTTGTTTATCTTATTTACCTAAAAGCTTTAATTTCAATTTCAGTGAGAGGCAAAAAATTTTACAAACATGAGGTCCCGTTCAAAACTACTTTTTTTTTTAACGGGCCCTTTACCTATTATCTGTTTTACTGCACTATCTACCAAGTTAACTAAAACTGGAACTGAATTGGAATTGGCGGAAATGGAAATTTCGGATAATTCTGCCAGATTTGTCCGCAATATAGGTAAAACAGGCATTCAACGATTCAACACAAAAAATCGCTTTTATTAGTGTCCTTATCGTAGGTTCATATCATTGTTACTTACCTAGCATGCGCAATCTTGCTAGAGTTGCCACCAGAGCATTTACCGGTGGATCCGAAGAGTACATTCTCGAAGCTTCCCGAAGTATTGAATGAACCAGCACTCTTCATCAATTTGCCCCATTGTTTACTTGAGCGTGGAGTACTGAAATATAAGTAATGAACACCATGATACAAAATGAATGATTTCAGGGTCAATTATATTAATATACTCGTCTATGTTTATTACTGCTGTTTTACAACTTGCTCTTTTGTTAAAAACGTTGGTTTAGAAATAATTCGCTTGTATATAAGTATACAGTCTGTAAGCCTAGTGTTTTTTGACACGAAGATGTGCCAAAGTAGGTACCTACCAAGTGTGTTCGAGGTCCTTATTAATTATGAACAATTCAAGGAAGTTACTCACCAGCTTTGTACATAATGCATGATACTTTTCCTTGAGTGGCGGACAGACATGTAAGAATTCAATTGTGTTAGTATCTATGTATTTAGCAAAGGAGTATACAAATGCGTAAAATATTGTAAAGTTTGTAGAATAATAATTACTAAAGTGTGGTCATTAGTGCTGTGCACTCCCTGAGGTATGCGCGCGGCGAGACGGGGGGGAGAATCGGCTGCTGCGCTCTGTCAGTGCGCCGTCAACGCTCGTGGCGGCAGGTAGTGTTATTTGTATCGGACTGTCTATGTCAGACGCACATGAGATAAATATTCAAAGATGGGTCGTGCGTTATCTCGTGATATGAAGACTGTGGCTGAATATTTTAAGAAAAAAAAAGCAGACAAAGAAAGCTTTGAATTTAAAAATTATGTGAATATTGCCAAAATCGTTGCAGAGGCTACGGGGTACAGCAAAAGAACCGTGCATAATGTGATTTCTACGGGTTATTTATCAATTGAAAATTCAAGCCAATTAAAATTTCAATCGCCAAAAAAACCAAAATTTCTAAAGAAAAAATACGTTGTGGATGATTTTGACCTTGGAGTTATCAGAAGAAAAATTCATCAGTTTTACGAAGTTGAAAAAATAATACCAAGTGTCCGTAAGTTACTATCAAGTTTGAGACAGGATGGCATATTGAATTGTGGACGGGAATATTTAAGACAACTTTTACACAAAATGGGCTATCGTTTCAAAAAATGCAAATCAAAGAGACATCTCCTTATAGAGCAGCCTAATATTACAGTGTGGCGGAAAAAATATCTATAATACACAAATCAGAAATTACAGAACGCAAAACCGCAACATATATTTTCTTGATGAAACATACATCAACGCCAGTCACCATGCCAGCAGATGTTGGCAATGATCGTCAGAACCCGGAATTCATGCTGATATTGGGAAAGGACGGTGATTGGTAATTCTCCACTCTGGGTGTCGAAATGGCTTAGTGGATGATGCATTGACTATATTCAAATCAGATGCTAGAACCGGTGACTATCATGGAGATATGAGCGGTCCTACTTTTTATAAGTAGGTCGATGAAAAGTTAAAAGATAAGTTGCTGCCGAATTCTGTGGTTGTAATGGACAACGCGTCTTACCACAGCGTTCAGGTTGAGAAGAAACCAACTATATCAAGCCTCAAAAGTGAAATGCAGAACTGGTTGCTACGCCGTAATGTAGAATTTTCAGGAACCATGAAAAGGCTCAACTGCTCCTGCTTATCAAAAATACACAAAAAGAACCCGTGTATAGAATTGACGAACTCCTGAAAGCCAGTGGACACACTGTTCTGCGTTTACCTCCGTACCATCCAGATTTAAATCCAATTGGGTTGGTCTGGGCTGATATTAAAAACAACATAGCCCAAAACTATATTAATTCTTCTCTAGACGAAAAGATACGAATCTTATTGGATAAATTGTTTTCGGAATTCACGGCGGAAAAATGGCAGAGATACGACGATCATGTTCAGAAAAATGAAAATGATTTACTGGAGTCGCGATAGTAGGTGCGATAATATTATCGATTCATTCATAATAAATTTGCAAGACTCTGATTCAAGTTCCGGTGGCGAAGTGGAAGATGAAGATGATGACGAAATGGAAGATGAAGTTGAAACAGTATCTATGTTAGAATAACTTTCCTTAGAATATATAATTGTTTGAAAATATAAAAAATGTTCAATAAAACAAGTCCTGCTTTGAATTATAAGTTTAGTTCTTATTTATCACCTGCATATTTTTAATAAAATATTAGTATATTTGGGTTACATTTTAATCAACTAAGTAAGTATAATATATTACAGATAGATAGCCTCCAACCATCGTCCCGCCACAAGTCTTGCCTTAGAAATGCAAAATGATATCGTAAGATCTGTCCGACATGTATCGATCTCATGTGAACTCATGTACTTTTTCTTCGCCTCCCACCTCGCCGCGCATACCTCAGGGAGTGCACAGCACTAATGGCCACACTTATAAGTCAGTAAGTCCTACTCTTAGAGTTAATGTTTAAAGACTAAAGAAATGTGGGCAAATTGACCATATCAGTGTATTAATTTTATATTATCTTTTACATGTGACTAATATGACTAAATATGACGACTAATAGAGAAGTATGGAAGAATAAGACATGTTCCACCGACGAATGATGAGGATGATTATAATAATAAATAATAATTATAATTTATTTCAGACTAGGTGGTCCATACATAGTAATACACTGAAACTTAAACACTATGTTAATAATACACACATACAAAAACAAAATGTAATAATTATCCTATTATCCTGATTATGAGTTGCAAAGTTACCACCAGCTTGATAAATGATACCTCCATAGTTACGGGAAAGATATTACCGTGGTTTTAAACAATAAAGTCGAATAATGTTAAACCTTTTAAAGGTGTAATTTCGATAAATTAGTGCCAGTACAATATTTTACTGTCGAAGAAGTTCAATGTTGTTCACATTGATGTTATCAAGACAATCGTAATTAATAGCCCTTGGTTAAGTTTCAATAAAACACTAGTTATTGATGATTTAAGATGTAGTTCGTGACATTAAATAATATGAGATAGTGATCGGAAAACACGAGAATCCAGATTTAAGGCACGCGTGGGTTTGTTAATTTGTTGCTTTTACATGAAAAGTAAAAAAAAACATACTTTACAAAATGCTATTTAAAAGCTGACTGAATACGGCCACAGTGGTTTTAATATAGTTTTGTATAATCTTGACATAACGCCAATAAAACAATTAGGTATACGAATAACACTCTTCATGCAATCTAAACACGTAACGATTAGTCGTACCCAACGACCATCCAACAATTAAAAAAGGGGTTGTCAGAGGTGTACAAAAACCTTATCTCGCCAGCTATGATCTGTAGCGACCAACTTTAAAAAAACTCCTCATACTTACTTGATGTAAGGCTGATGTAAAGCAACTAGGCTTGCATGTATTGTGATGGAGACTGAAGACAGGTGGAAGTAGTCGAAGAGAACTGGCAGGTGGTAGTGGAGGCCTTGCGAGGGCTGGAAGTGCAGCTTGAGGACCCGACAGGACATCGGGGCCAGGGTACTAGACTGTGCACCCTCGCTGCACCACAGCTCCACGCCAAGACTCCATTCTGCTCGTTCCAAGGACTCCTTGAGATTCCGGCTGTCCACTAAACAAACAGAAACTGGTTAGGCACCTGAAACGTACAGTGGAGAGTGTGCTCGCCGGTGCCGCGGTGGTGTTAACAGTCAGCGATCAAGTATGAATGGATGAATATAATGATACGCGACCTACATATCAAACGCTTCTTGAGCAAGTAAATAGTCGATACAATGACATGAATATAAAATTTACTTTGTAAAGTAATATATTATTCTAAATATTGTGAATGACTATGTGGGTCGTTGTTTTTTTTTCTCAGTTGATTTTAATCATGGTCTGGCAGTTTGAGTAATTTATGCGGCCTACCCAAATGTCCTTTCATTGGTATTGTTCGTTGAATCGTTGAGCTCCTTAAGTTCTGAGTTGAGCTACACGATTACTGACAAATGCGTGCACTGACTGGACAGGTACACTCAATCTGTGTGGTTCTTTCCTCAAATGACCATTCACCACTCAAGACACCAATCTATATGGTCTTTACATGATCTGACCAAGATTATGTCCGGATATACACATTAACATTGATGAATTTTATTTATGCAATGACATGAATATTTACTCTGTGAAGTATTAGTAGTCTTATGGCGTTCTGCTGTGGGGATCGGCAGCTGATGTAGATTCAATTTTTATCTTACAAAAGAGGGCAATCCGCGCAGTCTATAGAATGGGTCCTCGTGAGTCCCTTAGAAACAAATTCAAAGAAATGAATGTACTAACTCTGCCTTCTCTTTATATCTTAGAAAGTATTTTGTATGTTCGCAAAAACTTATGTCTTTTCAAAACAAGAAGTGATTTCCATAATATAAATCACGTAGTAAACATAAAATTGTGATACCCAAATTTAGATTAACAAAAACAAGCAAATCATTTGTTATCAACAGTATCCGCTTTTATAACAAGTTGCCAAAGTCAGTTCAGAACTTAGCGATGGAAAGTTCAAAACCCACACCAAACGTGTCCTTATCAAAAAAGCATATTACAAGATTAAAGACTACGTTGAAGACAAGGAAGTTTGGCAATAATTCCTTCTGGACATGTGAAAGAAGAAAGAAACGGCATAACTATGGAAATGTCTATTAACTGCTCCCAAATTACGATGTTTATTATTATTATTTTTGAGACATACTTTTTTGACATTATATTTTCATTATTTGACATTATATACCTACAATTTATATTTCAGACTTAATATTATTAATATTATTTTACATGGATTCTTGTGTACGTTGTGAATGTGAGAACGTTGTAGGCTTAATAGACTAGATCTTTTGTAGACCGTTTTCTTTCCTCTTTTTTTTTGATAAGTACTTCTCGACAGGTATGTGAGGTCTGTAAAACAAATTCAGGAGCACATCCTTGCTGCAAATGAGTTAGTGGACAAGTGCAACTGTAATGCAGACAAAGTGGACCCGCTGACTCTCAGCAGTCCTCAATCTTCAATGCAAAGGGAATCTAATCTTGGCACTCCCCAACCTGAGGCAACGGAGGACCCGTACAGTCAGTCAGGAAGTGCTCAGGTCTCTATTGCCAATCAAGATACAGCAGAAATTGAACAAGGTCCATTGCAAGTAGTTCAGACAGAAGCTAGTTCTCTCACTTGTAGTAGTAAGGTTTGTAACTGCTCCATTATGTTTTCTGATAGTTTTGGAAAAGGGTTAGGAAAATTACTTAGTAACCACCTGAGTCATTCTTCTCAAAACTATTGTATGCCTCAGACATCCTACAAACAAATAATGTATTCAATAACTAGGAATGAATATGATTCTAATGCCATTATTACTGTGTTTATAGGTAATAGTTTTAATGTTAAAAAAGATGATATCACTGATAGTGTCACCAATCTAATGAAGATAAATTGTAAGAAAATAATTTTGTGTGCTTTCCCATACTTTGAGCACATGTCAAACAGGCAAAACAACTACATTCACATGTTAAATAATTACATGCATTTCTTAGTTAGTCACCATAGTGACAAGTTTATATTTTTTGACACCAACATTTTTGTTGATAAGCTAAGGTCGACTAGGGATACTGTGTATCTGCCCATTAGTTTTAGACGTCAAATAGCTAGGCTATTAGCTTTTAATATTAAGGCGCTGACAAGACCCAATTGACCAAAATTGGCTTTTCTTAAGAAAAAAAATCGCCAAATCTGTACAGTTTGTGGTAGCAGAAAATATATATGTTAATTTTGAACATATTTCCCAGAACTTGGTTGTTACCAAAACACCTTTTGAAAAAAAATCTCTATACAAACTTACGGTAAACTAACCTCTTACCTTGAGTTCTAATCCAAAATATCTGTATTAAATATCAACATACGTTACGTATTTAATTAATAACAAAAAACGCCTTATTTGAATGCAAAACTTGGTTGTTTTTTTATGTTCGATTACTCAACTCATTTTTGAATAAATAGATAATTGCTTCATATTTTGCAATAAATTACAAGCGTTGTGTCATCGCACTTCTCTTTCTTTTCTATGCAATCTGACAGTGACCGCGGTTTAGGTGTTGTCAGCGTCTTAACCCAGACATAAACAGTATGTCGAAGTCATATTTAATTAGCACCACAATTAGTAATAGTACTAATGTCAAGGTGGTTAGCTCAAATAGTTTAAACTAGTTTGTAAGACAACAGAAGGTACCACTAACAGTATACTTACACTTAATAACAAAAAGGTATTTTCTGGCACTAACATAGTTACCTGTAGAAAAGGGGCTAAGCAGAAATCCTTGAAGTTATTTCATCAAAATATTCAAGGTTTCTCTTCCAAACAATTGGAAATCGAATTATTTTTAGAAAAAACAATGTTTGACATTGTCTGTTTAACTGAGCATTGGTTAAAAGATTATGAAATGTTAATTAACTATGAGAATTATAGTGTGGCCAGTTGTTTTAACCGAAAATCGATGCTGCGTGGTGGCTCACTAACCCTAATTAAAAGTTGTATCAAATCAAAAACTCGTAAAGACATAGTGGAACTTTCGGTTGAACATAGCATTGAACTGTCTTGTGTTGAGCTAGATAAGCATGTCATAGTGTGCGTTTACAGACCCCCTAATTATCAGAACTACTCGATATTTGAGTCAGTTATGGAAGATGTTTTGGCTAAACTAGCAAATGGAAATAAATCAGTGATTATCTGTGATGACTTTAATATTAATATTTTAGAAAATAATTCAAACACCAGTAGATTATTAAATTTGTTTAAATCATTTAATCTGTCAAATGTGTTTGTGGAACCAACACGAATAACTACGACTTCTGCTACGTGTATTGATAACGTTTTTTGTTGTTGCGACTATTTAGATAATGCCATCGTTAATTATCTCCCGTCTGACCACAGTGGTCAAACCGTAACTTTCGAGTCCAACCTAACAACAGAAAAAATGCAAATACAATTCAGACCAATAACATCTGTTAATTTAAATAAATTTAATAGCACTTTAATTTGTAAGTTAAGCGACCAGGATCTTACAATGAACAATGTAAATATCTTGTACAAAGATTTTTTTTCGGTAGTCCAGACCGAGTTCAATAATTATTTTAAGAAGAACACTAAAGCTATCAGCCCTAGGTTTTTATTTAGTGACTGGGCCACTAGAGGACTCAGGAAAAGTAGGGAAAGACTTTTCGAGCTGTATGGCCTTAAGCCTTACATAAACACTGAAACTTTTAATAGGTATGTTGCTACTTACTCTAGAATTTTTAAGAACACTTGTAAGGCAGCTAAAGCCTTGTACATTAGCAACAAAGTTAAATCAGCAGACAATAAAATAAAGACAGTTTGGAAAATTATCAATAATGAAACGAATAGGCACAAAAAGCATGATTCTGATTACACACTGGAGACGTCATGTGGTCTCATTTGCGATAGCAAAGAAGTTGCTCAAGAATTTGTAAAAAATTTTATCAGTGTCCCGCTTAAAACTACTGAAACCTTAAATTCCTCGCCCTCGCTCGCTTTTGATTTAGTAAAGGAAAACGTTTCAGCTTGCACGATTGAATTTAACTTTAAGCATATTAATCCCATAATAGTAATAAAAGCTTTTAAGCAAATCAAGATCAAATTGTCTGAAGATCTTTGGGGAATGTCCATTAAAGTCTGTACCTCTATAATTGGGACTATAGCGCCCTACTTAGCCTTAATATTTAATTTGTGTGTGGATCAAGGAGTCTTCCCGGATTTAATGAAATACAGTAAGGTAATACCACTTTTCAAATCCGGGGACAGTAAAGACACCAATAATTATAGACCCGTATCCGTTGCCGGTTTTCAGCAAGGTGTTTGAAAAGGTAATGCTTAATCAAATGCTCAATCATTTTAACTCGAATAAAATCCTTCACGATCAACAGTAAGGTTTCACTAAAGGACGGTGTACGACCGACGCCGGTGTTACCTTGCTAAGACACATTTTTAACACGTGGGAAGAAGCGCAAGACGCCATAGGAATCTTTTGTGACCTCTCCAAGGCATTTGATTGCGTTGACCACGAAACCTTACTCTTGAAACTTGAGCATTACGGACTTGGAAAACATGCGCTCAGCTTAGTAAAATCTTATTTAAATGATAGACAGCAGCAAGTACAAATTAATGGTATCAATTCACTCGGTTTCAAAGTAAAAATGGGTGTTCCACAAGGCTCGATATTGGGACCTTTCCTCTTTTTAGTGTATATTAACGATCTACTCCATTTATTAAATAATCAACTACAAATGGTGTTATTTGCTGATGATACTTCTTTAATTTTTAAGGTAGATAGACGTGCTACGAATGTTGACGACGTAAATAACGCCCTATTGCAGGTACAGAACTGGTTCACTGCCAATAATTTAGTATTAAATGGGAAAAAAACTAAGTGCATTCGATTTTCTTTACCAAATGTCAAAAGTGGTGATTATGAGATAGTATTGAATCAAGAGAAACTAGAATTCGTCGATAAAACTGTTTTCCTGGGGATCACGCTCGACTCAAGGCTACAATGGGGTCCTCATTTAACATCTCTTGCAGGACGGCTAAGTTCAGCGGCATATGCTGTCAGAAAAATCCGTCAATTTACTGATGTAGATACCGCGAAGCTAGTCTATTTTAGTTACTTTCATAGTATCATGTCTTACGGTATTTTACTTTGGGGACGGGCTGCAGACATCGAGTCAATTTTTATTCTGCAGAAAAGAGCTATCAGAGCCATTTATAATCTCCGCAGGCGCGATTCTCTAAGGGACCGGTTTAAGGACATTAACATCATAACGGTACCTTGTCAATATATCTACGATAACATCATGTACGTAAGAAAAAAATTTAGTAAAAGAGGTGAAAGACATAATTTTAGTACTAGAAATAGGGACCTATTATCTCAGCCAGGTTTCAGACTGGCTAAAGTAGACTCATCTTTCATGGGGTACTGTTTAAAATGTTACAATAAAATTCCACCCCACATACTTCAACTGAATGAAATGAAATTCAAATCTTGTATCAAACGCACACTATGCAGGCAGGCATATTATAAGTTGGGTGATTACATCGCTGATAAAAATGCTTGGCTCAATGCTGGTCCCGCTCCACAACCACAACCAATTGAATAATTAACATTTGAAAATACTGTTGGAGCAGCTGAACATTGTAAGACTATCTTTGCATTGTATAAATTCAACCTACGTTGTATTGTATAATTGCATTGCACAGGTGTGAGTACTATGTATAATAGAGCTACCATTTGCCGGTTATGTAATTGACTTGAATGGGTCCTGGCGGCTGAGAGTATGTCATGCTCACTCAGATGTCTCGCTGATGGTGGCGCGTGTGTTGGATCATTTAGCTCCCTTCAAAATGGTTAAGCTGAATGGTGCTAATCCATGCGTCATGCTCGTGAACGGGCGCCGTTAGTTGGGACTGGTCACCTCTTAGCGTCCTCGGCTTATTTGTAATTATTTTATTTAGAAATTGTTTTTGTTTCTCTTTTTACTATGGGCGGGTTTTTTTATTTTACATCGTCCTCACATTTAGTTATAATTTCAACATTATTTTTGTACTAATCTTTATGTATCAATTTAATTTAAAAGAGTGTCCATGGAGTTTCTTGCCCGTTCTTCTCCATAGGTACCTACTACGCTTGACAATTCAAAAGTGCCTGTAAATGGTTTCATTTACAGGCACTTTTGAATTGTCAAGGAGTCGGTCAGTTAGAAATATGAAGCTAGTTGCCCATTCCAAAGCGTAGTAGGTTTATTGAAATAAATGCTTTGAGTTTGAGTTTGAGTTTGACAGGCCTCCCATACCTAATTTGTGTAATTTGAAAACATTGTAAAAGCCAATTATTTTTAAAAGAGTAACCGTGGAGTTTCTTGCCGGCTCTTCTCCATAGGAAACGACCAATTGGAACCGTGCACCTAGCTTCTGACGTTTCATAAGTGCCATGTAGGTTTATGTAAAATAAAAATATTTTGATTTATTATATTATTGTAATTATAGTAAATGTGAAGACTATGTGGGTCATTGTTTAATTTTGTTTTATTCTCAGTTAGTTTTTAACATGGTCTGTCAGTTTGTATATTTTTTGCGCCCTAGCCAAATGACCTTTCTTTGGTTTTGTTCATTGAATCGTTGAGCTCCTTTAGTTTTGAGTTGAGCTGCACAAATACTGAGAAATGCGTGCACTGACTGGACAGGTCCACTCAATCAGTGTGGTTCTTTCATCAAAAGACCATTTCAGACACCAATCGACATAGTCTTCACATGATCTGACCAAGATTATGTCTGGACTTTAAAAGAGACTGTGACCTCTGAGTTTGTTTCGGCCTTACTTCTCAGAGTAGTCAGATAGGAAACGCCGACCTCATCTAGATTTAAAAAAATATGTTTGACGTGTAAAAGTGTTTGTAAAAACCTACTTACAGAAATAAAACAATTTATCATTTATCATTATTTGACATTATATACCCACAATTTTGATTTCAAACTATTTATTAGTGGCATTGTGGACAGGGTATTAATTCAGACTTGTTACAGTTGTAATGGCAAACATGCCATTTGGTTTTAATAGGTTTTTATTATTTTAATAATATTTTATACCTATTTGATTATTTTATATTTTGTGAATGTGAGAACGTTGTAGGCTTAATAAATAGACTTTATATTTGTAGACCATTATTTTTTGTTAAGCACCTGGTACTTGTTGACAGGCCTACATTATCCTCCCATACCTATAAACTAGGGGTCGCAATACCGAATCATTTAAGCAAAACCGGTATTTTCGGTATTGGCTCCAGACCAATACCGATAATCCGGTATTTTCGATATTTCCGGGATTAAGCTAAAGTTAGCAAATTCAGTATAATAAAGTTAGTTTGCGGAGGAATAGTAAGTAGGTACCTAACCTAAATGAATTTATCAAAGGGCAAAGCTATAAAAAATATGTTGAAAACAATTGCGGTAAAAACCATTAATTAAACGTTCATTTATATCGTAATTTCTATCTTAGCTATTTGCAGTACAAAAATACATACAATACAAATGTAGAAAAATATTTGCACTTCTTTCTCTCTCCACAAACAGCTCTTTTCAAAAATAATTAAAAACCCCATATTTTTACGATTACGACATGCAATATAATAATTTAAAATCATTTACTTACCAATTTGTCTATTTTATTTCTAAATTCAGAGTGTGGATAGCAAAAACAAACCTCAACATCAACAAAACACGCAATGACAAATGACGATTACGAAATGTAAACAGTTGTGACACTTGTCGGTCGCATCGCAACTTCGCCATTGGCTATTTGGCTCGTTCGCTGATCATTGCATTCATTGCGCGGGCGGGACAGAGAGCGGGAAGTTCGGCTACTCGGCTGTCGCCGGATTCATCGGTCTTGTCGTAAGGTGAACGAACTCGCGCGCGTGTAATTTGAATGAAATGGCGCGTAACTTCTTCTATTTGTATTTGTTTTTTAATTGTTTTACTAAAACCGAAAATACCGAATATCCCGGTTTTTGTGAAATGAATACCGGTATTAATTAGACCTACATTTGGCCCGGTATTCCGGTATTTTCGAAATTCGGTATCCCGGTTTGCGACCCCTACTATAAACACTGTAATTCGAAAACATTGTAAAAGCCAATTATTTTTAAAAGCCGTTAAACCGTGGAATTTCGTCACAATTCTTCTGTTGAACCGTGGAATTTCTTCTCAATTGGAACCGTGAACCTAGCTCGTTTCATAAGTGCCCATGTAGATTTATGAGAAATAAAATATTTTGATTTGATTTGCCTCTTTTTTGAAACGACTCGCACGCCACCTATTGTAAATTCCGGTAACTGAGGGTTTTTTTTTTGCTATTCATTACTTACTTACATTGTTATTCACAGGGGGTTACGACTATTTACCCTATGTAATGTCTTAAGGCACAGATATATGATTTTAGTGACTGTTAAATCTGTTATTTAATGCAAATAAGTTATGCAAAAAATGTAAGCTAAACTAGAACGCATACACGTCAATTCTATGTGTGGATATTTAAGTATTGTAGCAAAAAACTTTATAAAATAAATTCTAGAAGTAATGTCTACCCAAAGCATAAAAAACTATATTGCTTTCAAACTGCTTAAGATATTTTCATGATTATTTTTGTATGAACAGACTATTTTATTGTCCATAATTATATCTGTATTTTTATTCAAACATGCATATTTTCGTTACTACAAATAAATATTCCCTATGAAACAAACCGGCGCGGCGCAGCGTGAGTGCGACGCACATTTGTATGGCCAAGGTCCCTAAAGCTGGTTATTCACAATGTTTGTGCACCTATTGTGCACGGCGTGTCTGCTTGGTATTTTCATTGAAACAGCCACCACGATGAAACTTTCGCAGAGCTCAGTTGATTTGCGAATATAGTGGATACCTAGCCTTATAAACAGTCTTGGCAAACAAACGGTTCAGAGTTTCAGAACGAGTTTCTATTAAAAGAAAGTAACGAGTTCCAAATGCCTGTCGATGTGAATTGTGGAACACTTTAATTTCCTCTCCCAAAACTATCTAATGTGTTTTTAATTAGGTAGAAACTTTCAAATCTTAGTAAGATTATTGTTGCCTAATTGAGACAGTGTCTGCATGGTGACGAAGGCATCCTCCTTCTAAATATAATCCGTTGATGCGGAAGAGAAAAGATTCACAAGGGATATTCACTATTTATCGTGACCTGGGAGGGTCTTGACCCCCTGACCTTTGCGTCTTGACGAGGCAAAGATATTAATGATGCTAGAATTTGGCGACCACAAACAAAACAAATCTCATAGGCCTAAGAGATGACGTGTAAAATACATAATGTGGCATAAAGTGACCTCCGAATGATTTGGAAAATTGGGGTCATGTAGTCATATAGCTATTCTGTCGCTGAAGAGAGACTAAAAACAAAAAACGAATTTAAAAAACGCATATGATGTGTAACATCTGACATCTCACCTTGGTAATAAACAACTGAGCAGCGATAGAAATGAACCTCAAAATTTAAAAAGCTTATTTTGAAGTATTTATTTGAATAATTATTCATTACTAGAGGTCGCCCACTGGTCGAAATTCAACCATACTTACAATCTATATAGTACTTACTTATTCCATGCTCAAGCTGTCACTTCCGTCCCTTGTCACCAAATTACTCCCACAGAAGGCGAGCGGGAAGATGTTACACATCAATAACATTCTTACCTAAGAGATGAGCTCTGAAATGCACGATATCCCGTAACGTGACCTCCTCGTTACGGTACATGATCTGGAAGGCCCGGGACGCGGCCAGGCCTCCGATGAGCGACGCGTTGGCGGCCGGGCGGCCTGTGCGCGCGGCCCCGTTGCCGCTCGACACGGAGGCCTCGATGTGCACCGGGACCTTCGGCGACACACGGAGGCCCACGCGCACTTGGTAAAGTCTGAGGAGAAAATAAGAGATACTGATCAATTAGAGGATGTTTACAGCAGACTCGCAGTTGCCCCAGAATTTAAGTTTCCAAAAGTTGTAACTAAGTGCAAACACACTAAATATCCTTATTTAGTGTGTTTGCACTTCATACTCGTACTTTGGATTTTTAGACTTGGTACAGATTATAGCCTATAGTGGCTACGGTCTCCCAAGAATATCAATATTAAATATTAAGTATTAGCAGTAAGCAATGAAAATTCTCGTCACGTATCCTCATATGCAGTATCACCATCATACCGTATTAACATAATAACTTGTGTTCCAGTTTAAAGGTTATAAAATAATACCATTCTGTAATTGTCCCGTTGAAGGGCAAAGACCTGTAATCTCACAGAGAAGTAGTTCGCATTCCAACATTTGCTCACTGCGTTAAAAATTACTAGCATGAGTATCTGTGTCTTTTTCATAGATTTGGAACTCCTGGGTCTAGGAATGGCAGCTATGTAGTTATAATTTTCCATCAAAGGGCCTGGCTATCTCTGTATTTCATAAAACATTATGCCGTCCTTATTTTTTCCAGAGGTTTTCCTCCTCGGGCCTCCGAAGGTAGCCAAGCTTATTTTGTTAAGTTCAGTGAGGTCATCTCGCTTCATTACGGTCATTTCACAGAAAGGTAGCAGTTAACTTTACGGCGGTTTTTAGTAGCTTGACTTATGGCATAACCTTTAATATGCATTAGTTTAACCTCATTCTGAAGTGGACTTTTTGCCTAAGAATTTGTATAAAGTATTCAGCTTTTAGAAAACAATAGAATAGAATATTCTTTATTATGTACACCATAAAAAATACAGATACAAATGTTGAAATTTTACAAGGAATGACACAATGGGCGGTCTTATCGCTAAAACAGCAACCGTTTATGGATTTTTGAAGTTTTCATAAGGAAAATGCGTAATTTAGGTATGCTACCTCTGCCTAACTCTTCGGGGATTACAGGTGATGTGTATGTTAGGTATGCCAAATTCTGGGCCAGTTCCACTCTACCGGATAAAATAAAAATTTAAAGGAATTTCCCCCTAGGAATTTCTCGCCCCCTATTACATGGAACTTAAACATAACTGGCGAAATGTGGGTGGAAAAAAAAAGGCGTGATGTTATGTATGAAGAAATTTGTATAAATGGATCTGCCAGAATAGTTTACACGTCAGTAGGAGGGAAATTTAAAGCAGTCTAGAGGCTTGTGAGGACTAGATTAGACTAGACTAGACTAGACTATAGACTCTAGACTACAAATGCTATTGCATAATGAGCTTATTCCTTACCCCAATAGCTTAACTTTACAGCTTTGCATTTGACTTTAATAAGGGTTGCATAGCGACAATGAAGTGACAAGAACTGTTACCGGACATATTGGCGATTTTTTTTTTTACGTAGATAGACTTGAAATAATCACGCGTTTGCGTGAGCTGGCAAAAGCAGCTAACTTTAAATCTTATTATTAACGAGTTACTGATCTGACAATAACTATTAAGCAACTGTATACTGTAAAATAAAACGTTTTTTTTTTCGTTTCCTGTTTCCTGTTTTGGTAGATAAAGGTTCTTGTTACTTCATCGTCGTTGTGTAAATTCGCTACTAACTACAGTTGCACCGAAGTATTTTGCTCATACACAATACGGGTATCATGTCAGAAAATGTGAATAGGAAAACAAAGAGAAGAGTGTTTACTGGCTCTGTGAGGCTGCAATCTGCCTAAGTAGTCCTGACTACACAGTAAACTTCACCGTATTTTGTACCGAACGTTTTATGTACTGAAAACTTACTTGTAATAAAGTGCAGTTGGTGGTGTAGCGTAGTTAAAACTTACTTGTAATAAAATGTAGTTGGTGGTGTAGCGTAGTTAAATCTTTTATCTATTTCACACACATCAAATCACGCCTGTAATCCCCGAAGGGTAAGGCAGTGGTGTCTTTCATCTATTACTATCTATGACCCGGTGAACTTCGTACCACGTAGGCAATTCCCATACAAAATTTCGATTTTTCGGATTTATCGGCTGTTCCGAAAAAACACCGTGGTCCGTGGTATATTTTCTTTTTACCTCGACCACCCCAGTACTGAGGCGAACAGAATAAAAAAAAAAAAAAAATCACATCGTTCGAACCATTTTCGAGTTTTTGTGGGACTGTCTTGATAATATATTTAATATTTAGTGATTGTTATGCCAAAAATAAATTAGTGTTAAGTGACTTAACGTCTGGCCACTGTGGTTTATTAGCTAGCTTCCCTGTGCCATTACATAAAAAGCCGCATAAAATAGAATGTAGGCCTTATATAACTAGTCGTTGCAACAAGTTTAAAATTAATATATTATAGCTCATAGAATTACACCATCTATAGTAGAACACGAGAATCCTAATGAAATCTATGGAGCCCTTTTTGATGTTGTCCAAAAAGAGTTCCAATCTACTTTCAAGACCAAAACCATTAACATTATGAAGCACCCCCGCTGGCTTTAACCAATGGGCTACTCCAGGTATTTATAAAAGTAGAGCGAGACTATACGAGTTATATGGTTTACAAAAAAATCAGGTTTGATACTCCTTTTCTAGAGTATGTCAAAAATTATACAAAATTATTTAAAAAGATTTGTGCTAAAAACACTGGTGATTACTGGGGTATCTCCATTAAACTATTAAGTAATATAATAAACATCGTAGCCCCCTATCTAGCTGTTACTTTTAATAAATGTGTTGATTTAGGAACTTTTCCTGACCTCATGAAGAGTAGTAAAGTCATACCATTATATAAATCAGGTAATAAAAAAGACGTTGGCAATATCAGGCCTATTTCTATATTATTTTACCTGCATTTAGAGAAATATTTGAAAAGTTAATACTCAAGCAGTTGCTAAGACATTTTAATTTAAACATAATGAACAATATGGTTTTACAAAAGGTCGTTCGACTACAGATGCAGGTGTTGCACTGCTGAAACACATATTTAACGCATGGGAGAACTCGCTAAATGCTATTGGAGTTTTCTGTGATCTCTCCAAAGCTTTTGATTGCATGCAACATGACACGCTTGTGCGTAAACTACATCATTACGGTGTCCAAAATGAAGCTCTTAAAGTAATAAGTTCATATTTACATAATAGGTTGCAATGTGTAGATGTTTAGGGTGTGTAATCTTCCGGGCTTCTAGTTCAGTTAGGTGTACCACAAGGCTCAATACTGGGTCCATTCTTATTCTTAGTGTATGTTAATGACTTACCATTCTATTTAAAGGGTATCTGTGACGTTGTACTGTTTGCAGATGATACCTCTCTTATTTTTAAAGTAGACAGGAATAGACAAGATTTTGACGACGTAAACAGTGCACTCTCAATTGTTAAGGATTGGTTTACGACAATTAACTTAGTCTTCAATGCTATGAAAACGAAATGTATAAAGTCAAAGTCAAAGTCAAATTATTTATTTCAAATAGGCACATAAAAGGCACTTTTGACCGTCAAAATTAAAAAAAAAAAAAAAAAAACTATTGATTCTAGTTGCCCCTTCCAAAAGGTAGTTTCGTATGGAGAAGAATGGGCATGAAACTCCACCGTTAGTCTTTTAAAATGTTTTATAAAATGTTGTATAGGTACATTTTAAAATTATATGTGAAGACGATGCACCTAGAATAAAATTACAATACCAAAATAGGTAAAAAAAGAATGAAAAATAATAAAAAATAAAGTTCGCTTTACCGAATGTTAGAAATCTAGGACCCCAACATCGTCTTTGATAAAGAGGTTCTTGAAACTGTAGACTCGGCAGTTTTTCTGGGCATAACAGTAGATGCCAAACTTCAGTGGGGCTCTCATATATCAAGCCTACCGGAAGGCTCAGTTCGGCTGCTTACGCCGTCAGGAAAGATCCCTAACATATGAAGAAACAGAAAATATTTTGATAAGAATAACCTAAAAAAGAAGGAAAAGAGGTACACACAAACATACACACACTTACATAAATACATACATACACACACATACATGTGCGCACCTCATATACCAATAGCTGCTAAATGAATGTTTTATTTTATTTTATTTTTATATTTTCTTTATACTCTCTATTTACTTAGTAGCCTCATCATTGTAAAGCAACAACTAAAGGGAAGAGTGAGACAGCTCCGACACAAGTACTGTTGTAACTTACTGGGGCTGTCTCGATTTATGTATGATACAATGTTTAAGTTGAAATAAACATTTTTGTATTTTTTTTTGTAGTACAACAGTGTATTACAAAAAAAAAAAAAATGTTGTCGTTGATACAGCTCGGTTAGTATATTTTAGTTATTTTCATAGCGTTATGTCCTACGGTATTCTGCTGTGGGGCAAAGCCGCTGACATTCAAAATATATTTGTTCTTCAAAAACGAGCTGTTCAAGCAATTTACCAGCTAAGTGCCAGAGTTTTTCTGAGAGATTTTTTTAAAGATATTGATATTATAATTCATCTTCGTCAACATCTTATATATTAGGCAAAATATATACTTATACATTAAAAACAGCGATATTAACAATATTAACACCAAAAATAAGGACAAATTACGTGCTCTATTTCACCGACTTCACAAGGTTCATAACTCGTTTGTTGGGCTTGGTATTAATTTTTATAACAAGCTACCCTCTTCTTTGCTAGATTTGCCTTTTAATGCGTTTAAAACTAAAGTAAAATCCAAACTTGATTTAAGGGCATACTATTCTATCAACGACTACTTAAACGATAAGAAGTGGTTGGTCGCTGTGATTAACTCAAGACAATATTTATGTTCTTTCTCCAGAATTAGCTTACCTAGTAACAGGTTATATGAGTTCATATAATTGTTTATTTTATTTGACTGTATAAGTCCATTTATTTTTAATTTTATTTTTGGTTATTATTGACATAAACTTCTCATTATAATGTTTTTTGTTGAGTTGTATTGCAATATTGGTTAGTTAGCGACCTCGATAACTGATTAAATTATTCTTACAACCGGCAGCATGTTCGTCATGCTCCCTTAGATGTCACTGCTTGCGGTAGCGTCGGGGGTCGGGTTGCCTCTTTCTCTCAAATATGGCGAGGGGGTAATGGCTGATTTTTGCGTTATGCTCGTGAACGGGTGCTTGTGGTGACTGGTCGTCTTGCTGACCATTGTTTTGTTGTGTTATTAGTAAATAATTGTTTATTTATTTATTTTACTTTGATGGTCCTAGTTCATCATTTGTGACTGTTACAGCTATAGCTATATGTAAGCGGGCACGCCCTTTAAGCTTGGAGGCTTTTATTTGGGTATTAAGTTCTGTTTACGTTTTTATCTCTGCTTGAGAATTTATAGTTTTCGGTGTTTTTTTTTTCTTTTTTTTATGGTGTAGTGGTGTGCTAGCTGACATATGGCTAGTAATTTAACGTTTTGTGTGGCACGTTATGTAAATTGTTTTGCATACTGTTGTATAGAATCTATTTATTTTTCTCTAACTGAACAGACAGCTGTGCTGCTGGAGAGTTTGTTGACCACTTCTTCTTCCCAGCTAAAGCACGAGGAAGTGGTGAAGGGTGGGCGTTTTGGGGGACTGTCTTTTGTAATTTTGACGTTCGGAAAGTGCTGATTCTCAGCCTAGTTTGAATAAATGACTTTTGATTTGATTTGATTTGACTAACACACGGCAAATGATTTTGTACCCTTAATTTGACCCTGTATATACAGGGTCAAATTAAATTAGCTAGCGAAACTCCGCATTTGTGATGGGTTTCGACATCTACACATGATAAAATAAAAAAAATATTAATTTAATATCAGTTTTTAAAAATCAGTTTTATTTATGTTAACTTCACAGGCGTGATTGGCATCGATTCCTAAACAGATTTTTCAAGTCATACTTCAAGTAACAACACTACTAGGTGTCGTTGACCTAAAAAAATCTTCAAATCATTTTTATTTTGTTTTATCGTGTTTTATCGAGACCCATCTCGTCTGCAAAGTTTCGCATTTAATTTTTCGAATTTAATTTGACTCTGATGCATCTGCTAGTTAAGTTGGCTTCTTTATAGGAGCAGTTTGGTGTTACTCTTTATCATTATCAAGGAAAGAAAGAATTGATACTTCCATTTGTAAGTGTAACGATTCGTTACTTGATATAGGAACCGAGCATAAGTAAACCTTTCACCTTAAGGTAACTTCCATGACTAATTTGTTACCAAATTGTTGATCTCGACATACATTTTTGACATTATATACCTACAATTTATATTTCAGACTTAATATTATTAATATTATTTTACATGGATTCTTGTGTACGTTGTGAATGTGAGAACGTTGTAGTCTTAATAGACTAGATCTTTTTTTCTTTAGACCGTTTCCTTTTCTCTTTTTTTTTTTTTTGTTAAGTACTTTTCGACAGGCCTACACTGTTCTCCCATACCTAATTTGTGTAATTTGAAAACATTGTAAAAGCCAATTATTTTTAAAAGAGTAACCGTGGAGTTTCTTGCCGGCTCTTCTCCATAGGAAACGACCAATTGGAACCGTGCACCTAGCTTCTGACGTTTCATAAGTGCCCATGTAGGTTTATGTGAAATAAAAATATTTTGATTTTGATTTTTTGATTTCGTTTCCTCACTCGACCAAATGAATTCGTCATGTCGCCTCTAACTTTTCCTACACATGCTGTTCCACCAAGTCGGATACTTTTTACACCCCAATTCATTTAGGTACACCTGTCGCGTTGGTCTCGACCCGAATCAATTTACGCCGCAGTGTGGTAGCTATGTCGTCACTTCTCCTCCCCCTACGACGACAGTTAAAAGGGAGAACAAAATCGTTGCATGTATTTGTGAACTTTTAGCATACCTATCTAAATAAAATGGATCGTATGACTAATGGAACGCCGATTATTCAAAATTTTCCAAATGATCACAATGAACATATTCAAGATAAAGATGGCAAAAATTAACGTGAAGATATGAAAATTGGTGGAAAAGGGAAGGAAATACATTCTTGTCTTATTCCAACCCAATCTACCTGTAGTTGCCCTGTAATTCATATATTAGGTATTGTAGTAGATCAAAGGTTAAGCTGGTACCCACACCTCGAACTAACTATAGCGAGGGTAAGAAAACTCATATGGGTTTTCAAATCTTTGAGACATGTAATGAATGCAGAACTACAGAATAAAATTTATATCGCACTGGCCCAATCTGTAATCATACGAGTATATTGTATCTCGGTATGGGGTGGAGCAGCTAAGTCGTATTTTATAGATCTAGAGAGGACACAGAGATCCTTGATTAAGGTCATGTACTGTAAGCCCTACAGGTTCCCTACTGAAACTCTATACGCAAGCTCTAGGCTGCTCTCCGTTAGAAAACTCCAAATACTACACATGGTACTAAGATATCACAAAATTTTACCCTTTAGCCATGCCAAACTTAAAAAAAGACGGTGTGATATAGTAGCACGTTACTCAGCACGTTCAATTTTGCTAGTCGTCAAAATGTAAATCAAACCCCACGCGTCGGAATGCCGTGGAAGACATTTTGGCGACTCTGGGTTGAACGTCATGCATACTGACACACACACACATACACACACTCCAACACACACACACACACACTCCAACACACCTTCACACTCATTCACACATACACACGCCCACTCACACACGCACCCACTCTTACACGCACACATACACACAAAATATACATTCACACACTCATAAACACACGTATAAACACACATTTATTCAAAACACACTCTTCATACACTGCCATAATCACGATTTTCATTTTTCTTTTTATTAATTTTTCGTTTTATTGGTTTTATAAAAAAATGTGTAACTTATACCTAATTAGCACAACGAAACAATTGTTAATTAATCGAGGAAGAGCGAGGTTTATCTCATCACAAGTATCTTCGGATTACTTTCTGGGAAGCCCCGGCAACTTAATTGTATAGATTTATGATAATAAACACATTTTTTTTTTATGAAAACGTTAATACAACACAAACAAACAATTACTTTTCTATAATAGCCTAAATTTGTCCTAATAGATGGCAAAAGCAAAGACCTCATTATAGAGCTAAGATTTTAATCTCTTCTCTTGTTAACCTATTGACCGCCACGTCAAAGAAGCAAAAACGTGCTCTCGACGCCAAGCTACAATTTATTTCTTAAAATCTGTCATGTAGTCGTGACCGTGGCGTGCTGGGCACATTTTGGTCTGTCATCTATACATAACTGTGGCGGTCAAAAGGTTAAATGCGTGTTGACAATTTCAGACCATTATAGCCTAGGTTACCTCACGATGTTATTCGTTTACCGTCAATAACCAATACGAAGGCAAACAATTAAACAATAGGTACAAAGAAAACGAATACAATATTCATCGATAATACCAATACTTAATGCAGGTGACCAACTTCTGAGCGAATGATTGATGAACCTAACGACTTAGCTAGTTAGTAGTTACGTAAATTGAATGTTTTCTGAAACTCGAGGTTCGCTTATAATTGTAAATCCTAATATTTACAAAGAGGCAAAGAAAATGTAAAGGTAACTCTTGAATTTCATTTTAACATAACAATCCTCTAAACTGACATTAATTTGCTGTGGAAATGTAAATTACTTGTCGGGTGCAAAAGATTTTCCCCCGTTCAACAATACAAATAAATGATTCATCTGAAAGTAAAAAAAAAGAAAAGCATAAGTTTTGACGAGCATTTGTACTCTTTAATTAATTACCTTCAAAATATCTTACGTTTATTAAAATAATGGTGATGTTAATGCACATTCAAAGCACGTTGATCAGTTATTAGGCGTAGAAGATAAATTGAGTATATTAGGTTATGCAATTTGTATCATGAAATATGAGTTTAAGCGCACTTTAGCCAGCCGATTCTGACATTTATTACATAGTGTAGACACTTTCACTTTTCAGTAGTTTCCTAAATGTTTAGGCGTTAATGGAAGCATTTAAATACTAATTTTGCAAAACAAAAGTTTGTCTGTTTGGTAGTTTGGTAGACTCGTTTTGTTCGTTGTTAGTTCTGAAAGGTAAAGTGAAAATGATTCAACTAAAATTTGATTAATGCAAGTTGTAGAGTTTGGAGGAAATTTAACTGACTATTGGTTCTCTAACAAAGGTAGCTGGGAGCTACAAATTGTAGGAGCAAAAACCTCGGCTTATTGATGAAAAAGCGTTATCGGACAATTCGCTGCGGTCTACTCACAAATTTCCCGTAATTTCAGGAATTCGGGATACTGCACTCCGGTTAGATAATGGTGCCGATTCCCTTGTTCACAAACTAATCTAAATTTAAGTTCAGTGCATCTTTTTCTTTTTATTTCATTAAGAAAAGGACAGAAGATAAATTTTAGTTTATTCCTGTCAAATTAATCAGCGCCTGTCACTACTCCATACAGGTTTAGACGAGATTAAAAACTTGCCTACTAAAATTACGTCAACTTACGTATAGCGCTGATTAATTTGACAGGACTAAACTAAAATTTATCTTCTGTCCTTTTCGTAATGAAATAGAATGAAAAAGATGCACTAAACTTAAATTCAATTTAGTTTGTGCACAAGGGAATCGGCACCAGTGTGTCGTAAATTAAACTAAAAATAAGAAAAGCGAAGAATGAAACCGAAGAATAGATAGAAGAAAAAAGATACACACATACACAAGTCATAAATAAAAGTAAAAAATCATTAGTCCAGTTACAGTTACAGCACTAGTTCTAAACAGCTAAATAGATTGGAAGACGACATAAAAGAATCAGACGACAGCAAGATTAAGAATACTACGAAGCTAATAATTGATAATTAATAACATTATGTCGATGGTGAGAGTTGTGCACATTAGCATAAGGCGCACGCTGTTTTCAAGTCCAGAGTAACCTTTGAAGTCCTGTAAAATGTGTAAACTTGATAATAGTCGAAATATTATTTATTCTGTGGCAGACATACTTGGAAAGACACGCGCCACAAATATAGAACTGGGTCACAAACCGTCCGCGATGCGTAGGAGTCTTGTCGTTTGCAATTTAAAAGATAAAATAGTGTTGTTTTATGTGCTTGTCGTAAAGTGTTTGCATGTTATTAAATACATATTTTATTGTTTTCTCTAATATCGTAATCTTGGTCCTTAATTTGTTTAAGTGCAATGTTTGTTTCATTGATGGGATAACAACATAATTGAACTGTTCTACAGTTCTGTAAGCCAAGTCTTTAGCAAATGTTTAAGGCTCCTTCAAACAAGCGCGACACGCGACGCGACACAAAGGCACCGCTTGTAGCGCTACACGCGGTGTCTTTGTGTCGCGTCGCGTGTCGCGCCTGTTTGAAGGAGCCTTTAACATAAAGTGCTTCCTTCATCTCAAAGACTTCTCTTTTGTCAATGTATTTAGTTATTCATCAATGCAAAGTAATTTGTGTCGTGCGTTGATTTGTTGACGCTGGTCATTAAGCCGCTTATATTTGAAGTTCGTTGTGGTGAAATAATGTTCCTACATAGTTTAAGAGTTTGGCACATGGTATTTGCACTACACCCAAAACAACTAAAAGTTCAACGATCTGATCTGATTCATTAGGTAGGTACTCTTGTTAGGGTTCCGTACCTAAAAAGGAAAAACGAGAGTTATAGGATCATTCGTGTAAGTCGAAATGGTTGAAATTTGGTACACATTTGAATTTCTATGACCCAAACACGAACGTGTAACGTAAATAAATGAATTTTGAATATGGAGTTCACTTAAGGGCGCAAAATTAGAATATGAAAAAAAAAGTTTTGGAAACTGTACCGTGTCGACACAGTGACATATCAAATGAAAAGACGTTTTAATAATTTCAAAATAATTAGTTCGAAAAGTTATTAAAGAAAATATGTATACTTATGAAAATTGACCATCCCCCCTCCCCTTAAACTGTTGATATATTTTGAAAAAAAAAATACAGAGAATAGTTCTATACTTAAAGATTACAGGAAAACCTATAAGAAGTCTATGGTCTTTAAATAACATGGTAAATCACTCAATATTGTGCGTACAAATTTACATTTGCAGGTGGAATGTATGGGGGATAGCGTTTTTCAACTACAATGTTAAGTTAGTTCTTGGGATAAATTCATCCCAACTACGGAACCCACACAGTGCGAGGTCAGACACGCACGTTTATTTGTCTATTGATTCACTATACAATACAAAGTATATTAGACTGCGTGTTGCAACTGTTTATGTATGTGCAACGTGTTCTGTAGTAAAACATTGGTCTTTGGGAGTAAACATTGGCGCCGATTCCCTTGTTCACAAACTAAATTAAATTTAAGTTCAGTGCATCTTTTTCTTTCTATTTCATTAAGAAAAGGACAGAAGATAAATTTTAGTTCAGTCCTGTCAAATTAATCAGCGTTTGACGTAAATTGACGTAATTTTAGTTGGCAAGTTTTTAATCACGTCTAAACTTGTATGGAGTATTGACAGGCCATTTTTGATACCATTTGTTTTACTTTTGTTTCTGTTTATAAATATGGCATTTCTTGTGCAGAAATTCATTAGGCTCCTTCAAACAGGCGCGACACGCGACGCGACACAAAGACACCGCGTGTAGCGCTACAAGAGGTGCCTTTGTGTCGCGTCGCGTGTCGCGCTAGTTTGTCAGAGTCTTTATTCTGATCAAATTCAATATACAAACATGCTCACCCCTGAAGAGTGTACCAGAATTCTGACAATGTTTGAAGACGGGCGAAGGCAGCGTTATACAGCGTTGGTGTGTCTCACTATCAACCGTTCAAGAGTGCTCCAGCGATTTGAAGAGACTGGATCCAATATTCACAGACGTATACCCCACCGACAAATTGCTAAAACAAAATCTTGAAAAATATTTTTTTTTAGGGTTTTTTTAGGGAGGAGGGGAGGGGGGGAGTTGGGGATGATATTTTTCAAGAATCCACTTAATTTTTGTTAGAGTCAACTGTCCCCCCCTGCCAGCTAAATGTTTGTATAAGGAGATGTGAAAAAAATCATGGCAGCAGTACATATAATGAAATTGAAAGGAAAACTATCACAGCTAAGTAGGCTTTAGAAGTTAACGAGTTATAGTCGACCAACTTAAATTTGCAGTTGGAGAATTGATTGTGGCATACATCGATGTATGGGAGAACATGTTTTTCAACTATAATGTAAGGTTGTTTTGGAATAAATTCATCCCAACTTCGCAACTACGGCACCCTTCATTGTGCGTGGTCCGACACGCACTTGGCCGGTTTATTACTTAACTTACTTTTATTCAAAATAAACTTCATAATCTTGATTTTTTCTGACATTGATTTAAGCACTATAAAAGAGTTTTTATTTCATAAAGCTAGCTCCAATATTTTAGAAGATATTGAGGTGTTTGTTACCGACCCGCTTTCTTTGCGGCCCAGTGTATTTAATTCATAAATTTAACATTTCTACTAGTCCCTGTCTTAAGTTAGGATTGTTTCCACACTTTTCACAGTATGTCTCGAGTTCTGGTTGATTTATTTTACGGCATTTTTAGCCAAATCTTAGCGCCCTTTATTTAACCTTCAGCTAAATATAAAAAGTCCAACCACCTTACAATCCGAATTGTCAAGCTTTCTTACGTTTTAGCTAGATAGATAGTTTGTTTGAGATAGATCGTTTAAGGCTCGTGCAGACAGGTGCGACCTGCCGCGCGAGGCGACACCAGTAGAACAATTTCTATGAAAACTTCATAGAAATTGTTCTACAGGTGTCACGTCAGTCTGCACGAGCCTTTACCCGTATTCAGAGGTCCCAATAAAATGTAGTAGCCGGTTAAATAAGAAAAAACTTTAAATTATATTAAAAAAGAACTTTTTAAATAAAACGAACACCAATATCCAGAAATAAAATGTAATCCCGATAGATAAAACAAGGGCGGTATAAATTCATAAAATGCACTCAGTTTTTATAGCAGGCGTTATTTTTTCAGTTAAATTTGAGTTTGTTTGGTTTTAGGAATGCAGAGTTTCATTCGGATCGACTTCACGGATGATTTTCATACCATACTCGTTGCCAAACGGATTCTGACAGGGTTTAACAAACTCTACTTTCGCATATTTCCTCCTACGTGTGCAACCCATTGTGTAGTATTAAAATTGTTTTGATTATTGGCAAAGATCATTGCCAGCACATTTATGATCTGTGATTGGCATTCTAGTTGTATTCCAAGTATTGTGAAACCGTGTCTAACTAGGTGCTATTATAATTATCAATATTTTAGCCGTAACGCTTAATTTAGACTTAATCTGAAATCCACAAACCACGATAGAGACAAGACAGCCAGACTTAGATCAGTAGATAAAACTTTTGGCTTTCAGTTTGAATTGAAGACATTTCTGAAGTATGAGTCAATATATTTAATGTTCAAGACTTATAAAAATATTTCGAGCTTCGCAACTCAAACACGCAATGATACAATTTAGAAATGGCTGCTGTTAGCACGCGAATAAGCTTTCATGAAGCTACCGTATTAAAAAAAAACCGGCCAAGTACGGACCACGCACAATGAAAATGAATGATGTAAACAATATTTTGTAACCATAATACGTTGATTTAAAAGAGTGTCCTTGGAGTTTCTTGCCCGTTCTTCTCCATAGGTACCTACTACGCTTTGGAATAAGCAACTAGCTTCATCTTTCTGACTGACTGACCGAACCCTTGAGAATTCAAAAGTGCCTGTAATTGGTTTATTTGAAATAAATGCTTTGAGTTTGAGTTTGAAATGAAGGGTTCCGTATTTGGGATGAATTTATCCCAAAAACTAACTTAACACTGTAGTTGAAAAACATGTTCTCCCATACGTCGATATACGTCACGGTCAATTCTCCAACTGCAAATGTAGGTTGGTCGACTGTTACTCGTTAACTTGTACCGATACCCCACACCATGGGATAGACGAGAAAAAAAATTGCATCCCCACTTTACGCGCAAAATGTATTTTTCAAGATTATATTTTACCACTTTGTCGGCCTAATTAATATGTGTACCCATGCCAAATTACAGCTTTCTAGTACTTTTTGAGCCAAGACGGGGACAGACAGACAGACGGCCATGGGGAAACTATAAGGGTTTCTTGTGATTACGGAACCCAAAAAAGTAGTGGTTGCTCGGCCAGCGCAGAGAGCAAAGGGCGCTGACCACCTTGTTTTCATTTCTTGACTCGCCCTCTTCCCCTAGTTATCTCGCCCCCCACTTTCAGTACATCTGCGCGAACCACAGTAGAAACCTACGTTCATCACACAATCGTCTTCTTCAATGTCCCACTCACTCTTCCTTCTTCGTTCAGTCTATCTCTGTGGAAATCAGGATGGCAACCAACCGATTATCATTTAAAGTCAAAGTTCGCGTGCATATTCGTAAGAAGCTGGTAGTATCATCACAACGGTAATGTTTTCCCATTGTTTGTCTTATCTGTTTAAGTATATTCGAGTATTTATGTGTATTGATTAGGTCTTATATTTATGTATAATTAGGTATATATATTATATTTAAAGTTTTTAATAGGTATATGTATGTATATCCTTATATTTAAATTAATATATTTCACAGTTTTCGCTAGTGCACCTACTCGTACCACTGTTTATCTCTGCATCACCCAAAGGTTGACTGGTAGAAAATGCCTACGGCATTAAGTCCGCCTCTGTACATTTGTGTGCTTAAAGTATTATTAAATAAAGAAGAAGCATTTGGTTTTACTTGAAGCTGATTCAAACATACTCGGGAAATACTCATTATTATTAAACGACTACTGAAAATCAATAACGATCTAGTAAGTTACACACTGGTAAAAGCCAGGCGTGTGATAAAAAAAAACTATTTGATTATTCCTTTAAAGTTAAAGTTCGCGAGCACATTCGTAAGAAGCTGGCAGCTTCATCACAATGTTTTCCCATTTTTTGTCTTATCTGAATTAGTATATTCGTGTTTTTATGTGTATTCATTTGGTGTTATATTTATATATAGTTAGGTATATATATTATATTTAAAGTTTATAATAGGTTGTATGTATATCCTTATATTTAAATAAATATTTATTCCACAATTTTCGTTATTGCACCTACCACTGTTTGTCTCTGCATCACCCAAAGGTTGACTGGTAGAAAATGCTTATGGCATTAATTCCGCCTCTGTACATTTGTGTACTTAAAGTATTATTAAATAAATAATATCAAAGCATGGCATGCAGTTATCGATCAGGAATTCTGCTCGTATCCACTAATGAAAAAAAGCACACTAAAAGCAGTGATTACTAATTAAAAGGCATTAGTTAGTTCTCCCCTTTAGTCTGCGAAATTAATTGAAGGGTTTTCAACGTAGCCGTGCAGTTAGCATTCGTCAATCATAATAATTGCGCGCGACAGCCCCGAGGTACGTCTGCGAATACATAAAAAAAAAACCCTTTCATATTTCGTACTAAAATTTATGTCGACCGTCACTGACTTTTAATAAAAGTAAGATTGATTTCATACGATTCGATTTCGGACGCTATGGTAATGGTATCATTTTAATTTAATGGCTTAATATATCAACTTTATTATCCAGTATTTGGTCAATGAGAGTTTACATGCTGTTTATATTTCATTTACGGCTGCTGTATATCATCCTTTTTGCTATAATTAATTCAGCATCTGTATCTCCATTAATGAATAGGCTTGAACTGTTCTGATTTTACTTTTGTGTTCAATTTTAATTAAGTGGGTTTGTCTGAAGTTACCTATAGATAGATACATATTAAACTTGTATTAAACATTGACGTTGATGGGTTTTCGAGCAATGTCAACATAAATCGATGACACTGCTAGCACCATTTCAATATTCATATTATATTCTTCTTCTTCAATTTCAAATAGCTACCTACAGAGCCTGATTTTATGTTTTGACTCTCTATGATTATACAATTTTAATGCTACATTCAGAAAAACGTCAGAGAAACCGAGTCTAGAGTAGACCGGCTATATACTCGCCATATATATATTCCCATATGGTCTGTAGGTTCTGTTGAGAGAGTAACATGACAGTTTGATGTTACAGTAGCGTTACATGTCGGAACGTAACGAGATCTGACACTAGAGAGCTCTTCTATTGTTACCAGTTAATAGAATTCCTCATTAAGCCAGAAAATTGGGTTAACATATATGTATATATAGCTACTTTTGCATAGTTCCTTGCTCCCTTTGATTACTTTCGAGGGGGAGATTAGGTTACCGACCGCTTTCCGATATACCGACCAACAGTGCTTCACTATTGTTAGGAAAATGTATGGTAATTTAAAAGTTCTCTTCACAAATCCCGCAACAAGCAACGAATTTCTTAGATTAGTCGAAGCTACGCCGACCGTCTTCATAATTCTGAGTTTCGTCAATATATCTCTATAGCACTATCCCGCTCTAAAGTTGGGGTAATGCGGTGAAAGAAATTGTACCAATAATCTCTGTCTGCGTACATATGTCTCAATCAGAGGGCATCTCTCTCGCTAATGTCAAGGAGATAGTGATCGCTAACAGATTGATGGTCTGATCTGAAGGCGATGATTGATGATAAGTGTAAATGCGAGAACATGAAATTCGTGAATGACATTACGAATTCATAATCCTTGCGCATCAAAAGGCCCGACTCTAGCCGGCTCATTTTGATGTTATCTATTGCTATGAGCATATTCCGTTCTAATTTGACATGCACTTCACATCTTATCAGTTGTCATCGGCGTTATCACGAAGATTCATGTACCACTACGTAATTATTAATATCGAGTACGCTCACCCTCTCTGAAAGAGGTCGACATTGTAGAACTTGTAGAGTTCCACGGAGAACTCGAAGGTGGCCTGCAGGTCGCTCATGGTTTGTGTGAGGAGCAGGCGCGGGCGCGGACGGCGCGGCGCGCCATGCCGCGGCCGCTACCAGCCCGCACGGCGCATGGCCGGCCTCACCGCATGGGACCGCTGCACGCACTGCACTGCACTCGCGACCACACCCGCACACCACGCGCGGCGCTGCGCGATGCGGGCTCGGCGACCGTCGGGCGGGTCCGTCTGGCGCGCGCCGACCTAACGCAGCCGCTGACACCGACGTACGGCTCACAGTGCGGGAACCAGGAATTCATTTTTTAATAGCGGCCAGCGCGCATGCGCCGCGGCCGTCCCGAACATAACCACTAAGGTAGGGACCATGTCGCCGCGGCGGATAACGGAAAACGTGTGGATATCTGCAATTCTCTCATTATTTTCAGACTTGAATCATATAATATTTCAGTAAAAAAGGCGTTTGGACATTCACTTTAAGCGTCACCTCGAAGTAGATATCCAAATGCGTCAGTATGTAGTCTCATAGTGGTAAATGAGTGTTTCCCCGAATTCAATAGTGTTGTGTTAGTGTAATTGTGTAATTATTTTCAGACATGCTTTTCTCTTTTCGGTTTCTTCTACTGAGTCAGCGGTATTCCAGTAGATATTTCTGACATCATATGATAAGACAACATTTTCAACGCAAAATGTAAAATCTTTAACCTACTCGCCATTAAACTGCTGATCATGACACTGAAAAATATGTCTGAAAATAGTTAGGTATGACTGTAATAGTTTGATTCAAATTCATTGTTAGGGATATTTTCGGATATCGACGCAGCACGTGCCTAGAGGTGCGTGTCTGCCATGTTGAGCGCGAGACGCGCCGTCGCGCCGCGTCGCCGGCTCCCGGCCTGCAGTGGCCGCGGCGGCCGGAGCCCACCTACACAGGTGCGTCCGGCCCGGTCCGGCTCACCGCCGGCAGCCGGCTGACACCGGGCTCGCCCGCACTGGCCCGTGCATGTTATGAGCCGTTTCAGATATGTCACCGCGTGGTCCGCGGTAATGCGGCGCGATCACTCTCCCGCGGGACTGGGCGACTCTGTAAAGGTCAGGGGGAGGCGAGTGCCGACCCCCGCGCCGTCGCCGTCCTAACCTTTCTCGTACCTGCCGATCAGAAGACTATAATTCTATACCGATGACGCCATTTTATAATACCTGCAGGGGTGCGATTTGGGGCAACCTTTATTTGAGTGAGATTCGGTATTTTACGACGCCGGCTAAGCCGATGTTATAGACAGTTGTGATAGCGGGTATCGCTCGCTACGACGGCGACGTCGGGTCACAATTATTTTAAGCTTAGCTCCACGTGTCGTAGTATTTTTGTCGAACATTGGACACGTTTATTAAAAGCCCGAAACTTATTTACAAAAGTTTCGCTAGGTAACTGTTTGACAAAATAAAAACTATTTGAAAAGAATGTGTTTTATTTAACACTCCTAGACTATCGATCTTGATAAAACTCACGTTAACATTCATTGCGTGCCTGTATAAATTACACGTCCAGCATAGTAATTAGCGTTCCTGAATAGAAGTCCAAAAATAAGCCGCCTACACATTAATTTATGCCAACATGAGTTTCTGTATATTTCGAAATAACAGCAAATTACATTCGGAGAACGAATGGAAATTTAATTGGAGGATTGTTGCGAAAGGTCACAGTTGAAGATTGGGGAGGTCGATAATGATTGGTTGGTGATTTTGCGAAAGGATTGCAGAATAGTGCCGCCTCCAGCGGATCAGGCTGCCGAGGGTCCTTCCAATAACATTGATTGCGCGTCTTTATTCGGGAAATCGGGACCTTTTTCAGGATTCCCGTGAAGTGATATTGAATTGACGAATTCCTTACTTTATTATTGCGCGTACCTATATATATATATATAACGTTAACCTTTACAGCTGTACGTACCTACAGTTATGTATCGGTTGATATCTGAAACGTCGGCCAGGTGGCCAGTGGGGTATTAAATGCCAATGAGATTACGACGCCCAGCCGTGCTTGAATGTCAATAAGATTACCCACAGGAATCCTTAGATCTTACAGATTTCTGTTGTTTACTAAATGATAATAACTAAGTACTTAAGTATTTATTATTGTGTCCTACATATTTCCCTTTAGGTACTTATAAAAGTTGCTTATAGTAAATTAATGATAAGCGACTGTTTCTCAGACATTTTTAATGTTTTAATTTTCAGCATCGTTTTTAAATATACAGGGTGACATTGAAAACATGCGACAAATCGAAATGGGAGATTGTACTCATCATTATGAACAACTTTTATTAAGGGACCAAAGCTACAATCCCAAAAAAAAAACTGCTGTCCCCTACATTTATGTTCGCAATACCTCATCAAAATGTAGGAAAAGCAGATTTTTTTTTTTGGGATTACAGCTTTGGTCCCTTAGTAAAAGTTGTTAATAATGATGTATACAATGTCCCATTTCAGTTTGTCGCAAGTTTTCAATTTCAACCTGTATAACATAACGCCTTCTTTTTCCCACATTTCGCCAGTTATGTTTAAGTCCCATGTAATAGTGGGCGAGCCTATTGCCATCAACCGGGCACAAATCCAGACTCTGGGCTGCTACTGAGAAAAACCTAATACTTAATACTTTTGCCCAAACCGGGAATCGAACCCAGGGCCTCATGCTCAGCAGTAGCGCTTGCGACCACTAAACCAACGAAGCAGTCCATAGGAGTTTTTAAATAAACCCCATTATTCTAATTAGGTATATATAACTTATTATAATGTAGGGACTACGGTAAGTATTAGTAGGTGTCCACGTCTTGCAATTTGCAATTCGTGTTTAATTTAACATAAATCTGCGACAGAAAAGAAAACTAAATAAATCTTTCCATACGATGCAGTCAAGCAGCCTGACTTCTTTTTACCCGACTGCCTCAGAAGGAGGGTAATGTTTTTCGAGAGTATGTATGTCTTTGGCACGCTCTGTAGCCTAAACGGCTTGATGGATTTTAACCTAAGAGGTGTCGTTAGATTCGTCTTAATTGTAGGAGTGACATAGGCTATATAATATTTATATATTGCATCTGCAAATACAAAAAGGATTTTTTTTTTATTTTATATGTATGTGTGTATTGATATCAAATAATAGCTAGTCTTTTTCATAAATATATATTATTAAAACTAAAAAGCTTGAAGTAAAACAAATTATTTAAAACATAAAAACCCAACTAGGCGTAGAAAATAAAATTATATCCCTTTTTTTTTTTTTTTTTTTTTTTGAGGGTGGGAAATCATCAAATAACTTCTCCCGCTCTGGGCGGAGCGGGAGGGTGTGTCAGACTCTTACTGACTAAAACCCACCCGTATTCCTTCCTGTTGCCTGTGTTGCGGGGGCCTCGGTGACCCATAAGTACCTTCCCGCGACCCCGGCAGGCATCGGCCCTAGTGGACCCCTACTTTGTGCTGATGACATCTCTTTGAGGCGCGCGTGGAATACGACGCGCCGTCGACCCGGGCCTGGTCCTTACCGGACGGTGAGCTACCCATTGCTCACCGTCCGCAAGCCCGCGCCTACGGTGGCCGGAAATCCGCCCGGGATTCCCGACGCCCTGGGCGTCTCCTGCGGCGGCTAGGGGCGAGAGGGCGCGAAACTTGCCTTTCCCTCAACCGTCCCGCCTCCTCCTTAGCGAGCATTACTGCTTCGCAGAAGGAGGTGACGGCTGCCCATGCCCTCTCGCTCCGTACCATGGCCTGAACCAGGGCCGGACGCGAGAGGTCTCTGCCGCCGATCGCCTCCACGAGGACACGGCGGTGCTCTGCCCAAGCCGGGCAGACCTCCACCGTATGCTCCACCGTGTCCTCCGGGCGATCCACACAGTGGTCACACCCGGACGTTTCCTCCCGCCTTATCCAACACAGGAACCTCCCGAAGCTGCCGTGTCCGGTGAGGACCTGCGTCAGGCGGAAGGTGAGGACGCCGTGGCGCCTCTCCAGCCACTCCTCAAAGAGGGGACTTATCGCCGAAATCGTGGCGTGCCCAGCACTGGGTTGCGACAACCGTACTTTCCATGACGCCATGAGATCCCGCCGGAGCTCCGTCCGCTGAGCCGCGATTTCTCGCGGCAACGGACTTACGCCCCGGCGTTTCGCCTCCTCGCGCCACTCCCATACGTGCGCGAGGACTTTTGCCTCCAGATCCCATGGCGGCAAAATTATATCCCTTGAGATGCTGGTCTTAAGTTGCCAATTATTACCTACTTTAATATCTACGTCGATCACAAGTCGAGGATATCCCAAGGGTAATGTCTGTGCATCGCTTCCGTGCTGCACTGCAGTAATTTGATAGCGAACAGGATCAACGGGTGATGTTGTTAAGATATTGCAATCTGTTGTTAAAAATGCCTATACCATTCCAGAAGTCGTAGAAAACATGCAATTTTGATTTCATAATTTACTATTTAGATTCTTATGCTCGAATTCTACTGCCCGCTTAGAGTAGTGCTCCGTTTGAGCTCGAAACTACTCGGGCAAACCCGAATTGATCACGGGGATAAAAGCCGTCAAACATTTGTTCGGCAGATGATGATTGGCCATGCTTAGGAAAGGGACGCCTACGCCTTAGGAGACTTTAGACCAGGGATTCCCTAACTATTTTGGGCAAGAGACCCCTTTTCCTAAATGAACTGATTTCCAATTTTTTTCTTCTTATACGAACTTGTGTATGCTTGTCGAGTTGTTGAGTTTTTTAAAAGTACAACAATGAAACTTCCTACTAAAATATTAGTCATTCTTATAACAAGTTCTTATACAGTATCTTGAAAGTTTCAAATAAGAACTTGTGTTAATTAATAGGGGTCGATTTTTAGACCTCATCGACCCCCAAAATCAGTTGTCGTTTACCTCGACCCCTGGGAAACCGATTTCGACCCCAAGGGGTATCGACCACTTTGGGAATCCCTGCTTTAGACTAACTTACACTAGAGACTTTATGAAGATGAAAATACTGGTACCAATTCAACCATCCGGTTAGACTAGAAGCCAACCCTAACATAGTTAGGAAAAGGCTAGGCAGATTTATCTTATGAAGATGAGTACCTCTAATAAACGAGTCACAAAAAAGTAAGATACTTATCAAAATCGAAACCACCAAGTACATTCACATTGTGACCTAATAACGTTCCACATAGAACACAAAGCAAGAAAGCTCGTCGGTGACAATACACGAAACGTCTACCCTCACAAACTCACAATACGCGACGCCACTACCCACTCAGCATATTGCAAGTCGCGCCGCAGCGTCGCAAAAGAACAAACACATACGCCGCAACTCTCTTTACACTTCTACTGTATGAATATTTATGTCTGTATCAAGGCTGTTTTGTGGATCGATAGGCTTAGCCATTTAGCCAGGGCTTGTGGCTAAATGGCTAGGTTGGCGGTCAATTTCCGCGGAGTGAGGTCTAGACATGAATGGATGACTGCCGTTCATCAATGGGGAATTTGATGATCGTTAAGAGGATTAATCCTTCTGATAAACTGGTATCCAAATCCAGTAAATCTTTGATAATAGTGCCTTCTAACAGCTAGGAGCTTCTTATACTCGTACATATGGTAGTCATTCTAATGAAAATACTAATGAACACTGATTGGACTGAATGCCAATACAAACATCGTTGTAAAAGGACTAAGAAATATAATAGGCCTCCAGACGGAATTTCGGCCATGGCGAATAATCTGAGCGGAGACCAGCTTTCGGCGTGGGAGATATTATAGTGCACAAGTGTATGCGCAGACACAGGTGCACTTTCTCTTCCCTCACTCTCATAGTCCGATGGGACGGTAGTCACACGACCGAACAGAGACCAGGCGCAGGGCCAACGGCTTGACGCTACTTTTCGAGGCACGGGGGTAGCAGTACGCCGCCAACTTCCAAACTCCGGGCAAGAAATTCCTAATGGAAAACCCAATAACACTATGCCCGACGTGGGAAAAACTTGACTGCTGAGCGTGGGGTACTGGGGTCGATCCCAGTACCCCACGCTCAGCAGTCATGTTTTTTTTTTTTTTTTGTGTGGGAAATCATCAAATAACTTCTCCCGCTCTGGGTGGAGCGGGAGGGTGTGTCAGACTCTTACTGACTAAAACCCACCCGTATTCCTTCCGTTGCCTGTGTTGCGGGGGCCTCGGTGACCCATTAGTAAGGTACTAATGGGTCACCCGCGACCCCAGCAGTCAAGCTTGCGATCACAAAACCAACGGGGCAGTCAAAGTAGAATGATAATGGCAGACCACTGAACGCAGTTATATTTCAAATTATTTAAGTTCACCTTCGTACTCATCGTCTGAATAGCTACGTATTCTTAGTATACCTGCAGTGCTTATGAAATCGCACAACAACTCAATCTCAATACGATTCTGAACTTATTTACGTATTTAGCCTTCCCTCACAAATTCCTGCTGCATACGGCATCACACAGTATTTCCAAAACGTGCAATCTAAATGCAAATCACGTGCTCCATATAGCTATCAGCGAACTTAACGTAACATTTTACTGGTTTTACGAGTTTTCCCACTATTTCCGTATTTCAGTTGCAACCGGCGGAAAAGGGATACTCCAATTTCGACTCCTAAGGGACCTATCTCACTAGGACACCAGTGCCAGTGGCGGCGCAAGCATCGTCGCACTGCCAAAAAATGTATGGTTGATTACGTAACCGATTGGACGCCTGCAGGCTTAGCATGACACTCTACTTCTTTGAAGAATAGACAGGGCTCTTTCTATACAAAGTGACATTTCGTTTCTCAGTTTTTGACATCTCACCGTAGAAATCCTTCTACAATCTGTCATTTTGTCTTTCGTTTCTAACGATCTTTGTCTAGGTCCTTTTTTATGTAGAAGGATTTCTACGGTGGGATGTCAAAAAAGGAGAAACGAAATGTCACTTTGTATGGAAAGAGCCGTGTCTATTCTTCGAAGAAATAGAGTGTGTCATGCTAAGCCTGCTGGTGAGATAAAAGTTTATTCATCAAAAAGTAACAATACAATATGACATATTCGGTGAGCCACAAGCTTAGGGTCGCTTGTATCTTGTGGCTCTAAAAGATATATAGAGATACCCAATATAAAGTTGTGTATATTTTGCTGGCAGGGCGACCATGGTTGCGCCATCATGGTGCTCTAGTGCCCTATATGCCTTAGTTATTTATTTATGTTCAATACGAAAAGTTCCGTGTTCCGCTCGGTTTTTAGGAACTATCTAAACAAAGGTCTTCAACCCACGTCCCGCGGGCCGCCTGCGGGCCACGGTGGATTCCTTAGCGGCCCGGAAATAGCTTGGCAAAGTTTAATTTATTTGGAACTATTCATGTCTAGAAAATAAAACAAAATAGACAGGTACTTACGCGCGAAAATAGTTTGAGAATTGCAACAACCACTATCAAATCTTTTTATTATACAGACAGATGTTAGGTCAATTACAGATCAATTATGTCCTGCCTAGTAGGCATAAAATAATAAATTATGTCAACATGCAGTATAAAAAGAATCATAGGTATCACATAAAAAGCAAATCTTACAAAATATGAATTAGGTGTATGACAGATTGTACGAGTAGTAGGTAGCATTGCGCTTTGAAATATGTAGGTACTATTGGGGCAGATATTGATACCTATATTAGTTAAGAGTAAACAATGTAAAACATCTCATTGATTGAATTTTATTACCTAGTATAATTTGTTGTTTGTAAAATTTTATAATAAATAACTGCAATTATTGTTGTTTTGCAATTACTTACCTACTTATAAGTTTAAAATGGAATATAATCAATTTCCCCTGTGTTGCGGCCCACCCAACCAAAATTAAAGTATTCTCGGCCCTTGACTTCAAAAAGGTTGAAGACCTGATCTAACAGGCAAGTAGTTTTGGGAATGATAAGCAGTTTCATTTTTGGACTATTAACACGCTACGTTGGACTTTGAATACATTCTTTAATTTTATGTAGTCACGTACATATTTAGCTTTTTGGATATGGGTCGTTGCTACAAAAACTAGAAAATATTGTTTATGACATCCAGGGCAGTATCTGACGGGTAGCTCACCGTCCGGTATGGACCAGGCCCGGGTCGACGGCGCGTTGTATTCCACGCGCGCCTCAAAGAGATCTCGTCAGCACAAGTTTAGGGGTCCACTAGGGCTGACTGATGCCTGCCGGGATCGCGGGAATGTACTAAAGGGTTACCGAGGCCCCTGGCAACACAGGCAACGGAAGGAATACGGGGTTTTAGTCAGTAAGAGTCTGACACACCCTCCCGCTCCGTCCAGAGCGGGAGAAGTTATTTGATGATTTCCCAACCAAAAAAAAAGGGCAGTATCTGACATTGAAAGAGTTTCGTTAATAACTCTTCTATTTCTACGCGCCTCTATGTTCTATGTTCTATGTTAGAGGGTTTGGTTTCCGCACTTAGTCCTTCAGGTGGACCATTGTGCGTGGGCCACGGCGACCGTTTGGTGGTTATTCCAACCAGCCCACCCCTCCAGAAGTTGATCACATCTCCTGGTCTGTTTAAAACATCTGCACTGAAAAAAATGAACCATACTTTTTACCGTTGTTGTACAGTAAAAAAAAAACGATTCAGGAAACTTATTTTTATGTTAAAATAATTGATTACTGTAAAGAGCTATAAAGAGTTATTTCAATTGGATGAATATTAAAGTTTACTGAAACAAACAGTTTCTTTTAAGTGTTGCCGTTTTAAGAGCAAGAGATGCACAGTAAAATCTACTGTTATAACACAACTGTTTTTTTTCAGTTAGTTTTACTTCTTTGGACAATAGGCTCTATGTTTACTGACCAAAGCGGTAGGTAATATTCACATATTACCTACCGAAAAATCGATTGGGTTTACCGATTTTTTTTTCAGTGTGTGTAGGATCTGGGTGCCCCGAGGGTTTCTGTTCTAATCTGGGTGACGCCTGTTCATTCAAAGTGCACATGCGCAACGGTTTCCTGTACGTCCTTCTAAGCGCCTCATAACGGTATCATCTAAGTATCCTCACTCTTGGAGACTATTCAAAACGTTAATTTATTGATACCTACTAAGAAACAAAGTAAATTACACCACTGACGTCAAAACAGTTACCAAAAGTGGAAAATAAAATATTAAAGGCGTCCCACGCAACAATTTCTAAAGGCCGAAAGTGTAGGCACCTTATTGTTTATACATTTAAAGGTCGCCTTAACCCTTGGACTTGCCTTAACCCACGGAGGAAGTCTTACGAAATTAAGAAAGTAATCCCTTGTCTTTGGTTTTGGAAACGTTACGTGAGGTACTCAAGTATCTGGGACACGGATTTACCTGGGTCTTATTGTAACACGATATCCGTTGATGAAATCCTTTGTAATTGTATTTTGCTAATCTGGAGGATCCGGTTGTGATTTTGTGTTATAACGTCAGCAAAAACGGCAAATAAATGAATAAAATTTATTGAAAATTCTACATAAAATAATGATTAACTAATCTACTTACCAGTTAACCGTATCGTAAGTTTGCATCCACTGCATGCATATGTCACCGTAAGATTGTGATTGTGCCGTTAGTATAGAATTTATTGGTATTATTTCCGCTAATTCATAAACTGTCGCAAAATTGTGAACTGGGTGAAATGGGTTAGGTTAGGTTAGAATTGTAATCAACCACACACGAGCCGAGCAAGCGGAGCGAGCGGTGCCGGGGCAGCGAGCGGTGCCGCGGCAGCGAGCGGCCGGCGATTGCTACTTCCAAGTTGCTCGCAGCTAGGCAGGCTATTTAGTATTAGCGTAAGGTGCGTTACGACTCATGCAAGTATGATAGGTACCAGTTGACAATTTGTCGGCTTCCCATGGATAGATTATACACTATCGAAAAATAATGCCTTACACAAAATGGTTTGCTGCATTTCCTCCTTTTTTAGACAGTTTATAATCTAACGGAAATAATACCGATACATTATAAACTAATGAAGCTTTACGGGGTGAAAAATTCCAATCAATCTGCTTTTAGTTTTAGTTTCGAAGATACATCTAAAAATTTCATACCCAATCAATGCCATAGTACTTAATAAAACCTAAATAAAGGAAGTAAGTTGTACTGTAAATACACGTACAAATAATTGTAAGATCAGTTTAATTAAAGCCGTGTACACACGATCTCGATGCTCCACAAACCATGACAACCGGCTACCCAGACCTTCACGACATGCTCTAATTCTCGTCTGAATTCACCTCCACCTTCAGTACCACGGCCAATCTGAAGGAGTACTAAGTATTTAGGAAAGTTACCATATACCATGTATACCATGCAGCCAGCCAGATACATTACAGTCGAGGGTAGAGAGTAGTACACATGAAATATAAACCCACACGCGGGAATACTTAAATATTTGAGAAGCTACTTGTGTTTGCGAAAAAACAACATTTATATCCAAGCCCCTGGGGCCCAATGGAGCTCGAGGAATGGGCGTGCCAAGTTTCCCTACCACTCCGACGGATGGCTGTGGATATAAATCAAAAATGTGTGAAGGAAAGAAATGAATTGCAAGATAAATGTTGTAATCGGGATTTTTTTGTTTCCTTTTCCTGTGTTTTCAAGTGCATTAAGAAAAATGTTTTACTTTATGGGAATTTAGACAAAATAAAGTTTTGGTAAGAAAATTTAGATCATTTTAGCAAAACATGGTTGAAAAACTGTTTACTTAGGTATTCTAATTTTCAAAAACAAAATCAAATGTCATTTATTCAAACTAGACAGGGAATCTGTAACTTAGAACGTAAAAATTGCATAAGACAGTCCCTGCGAAACGCCCGCCTTTCGCCACTTCCGAGTGGTTTAGCACTTCACCTCAGAAACAATAGACCGCTACGGAGCCTATGCGCTGCAACCACACTTAACTTTTCGCCACTTCCAAATTCTTGCATCTCTACATTTAAGTACATACTTACTTAACGATATCTCGATCTTTTCTTTTTACTTACTTAACGATTATCGATATCTCCAGTAAATCGATCACGCGTCTTGATTGCGAGTATTCACTACGCACCTACTTACTTCAGCTACAAAAGTAGGTACAAATTATATCGGACAATTTTATGGCATAGGTACTGCATTCCATACTTCGCAACTTGAATCCAACTGGTTGAAAACATACATAACTAATACCTACCTAAATATAAATGCTCGCAGTGATCGCAACAAAGTTTTTCCGACTTGATTTATTATTAAAGGTAATTGTCACTACTTACTTTTTAAATTGCGTCGTAAGGTACGCTAAAACCTTAGCCACAGAAAATACAAATAAATATAAAAAAAAAACGAGCGAGCCTTACAGTGTCGCATATTATGATGTGTAAAGGCTCGTGCAGACTAGCGCGATATCGCGGGCGCGACATGCAGCAATATGCCTGTCGCGCCCGCGATATCGCCCCAGTCTGCGGGTGACTTAATATCTGACATTAACCTTGGTAATAAGCAATTGAGCAACTGAGCAGCGACAGAAATTAACCTAGAATTTTAAAGCTAAATACAGAAATATTTATTCGAATAATTATTCATTACTAGTGGTTGCCCATTGGTCGAAATTCGACCCCCTCTACTTACAATGTATAGTGTTTTACTTGCTAATTCCATGAGTTCACTAATTCCACGCTATTATAAAGTACTTACTTATTCCATGCTTAAGCTGTCACTTCCTGTCATATCTGCTGTGTCTTCCTGTGTTGGGACCAAATATGAAGTCGCGAAAAAAATCAGCTGTTCTCTACGTTTATGTTCGCTTAACTCGTCAAAATGTAGGGAACAGCAGATTTTTTTTCGCGATTTCAGGTTTAGTCCCATAGTAAAAGTTGTTCATAATGACGAGTACAATGACCCTTTAAGAGGATGCCCATGAATTCAATTTCACCCTGTATTAGTTAAGCGCTGTAGTTGAAAGAGAGAGAGAGAGAGAGATATAGCGTTTTATAATATGCGATGAAGACCAATAGCATTATTAACCCGAAAAACGTTCAGCCATTAAAGTAAAGGTCAATAAATATCAGCACCCTTATTGCGTAACACTGTAACACACTATCAATCACAATCAGAATGATTTTGAAGGATATTGGTAATCCATTGCTTCATATGTTTAAAATATTTGCCTGTTCAACAACGTAAATTTATTTATTTATTTACTAAAACTTTATGCACAAGTAAAAAAAAAATAATACCGTACAAAGGCGGACTTAATGCCTGAGGCATTTTCTACCAGTCAACCTTAGGGTGATGCAGAGAAGACACATAGCAGGTGCAACTTAAGGGATAGATAACACGAAAATAACTTTACAATACAAGAATACATACGTAGATACATACATATAAACAGAATAAACTTTGTCAGGAGAAATAACGATCGGTAGTGGGGAAATATCGATCAGTAGAGGAGAAAACGAATCCAGCAAAATAGTAAAAAACGCAATGAATGTTGTTGAACTGTCAAAATGAAACACGTTGCTACTGAATGTGTTTTACGCAATTATTCCGCTGGTCTAGGTAGTTAAATAAGGGTTTTTCAATTTATTTAAGAAAAATACACCAGAATGATCCCAATTTCCCACCAAAAAGTACTAAGAGGAGCTGCACTTTACGCCGCCGAGCTGTACGTTTCACATCAGTCATTACATCAGCTCTCGGCTCTCGTCATCGGCAGTCGGCCTCGGCTTCGACCGCTGAGGGGCAGAAAGCGTGCGAGTGCCAAATGTGGCACACGCCGAACAAATGGAACGGGAGCAGTGCCTGCCGTATTCTTTAACTAACAAGTGCCTCCTAATACTGATGGAAATCTTAAATTCATTCACTGACAGCCTAAGACAGCTGCATCTAGAAGCAACATATTTTGCGCGAGAGTTACTATTAAAACGAAGGACATCATAGGGAAGGATTTTAGAATAGGGTCTTACACCCATTTTTGAAAAGTGTCTTAAGTGTCTAAGTGTCTTAATTAAATTCTATAGTGCTAATATGCCCCAAAAAAAATCACAATATTTTTATTCAATCGATAAGTGCCATAAAATTGCATTTAAAATTTAACGTTTTCAAATTTCGCACGTAGGTTGACGAAAACGCTGGACGCAGTGGACGCCATGTTGCTCTGTGGTCATGACGTCACTGGGCTATGAAAACAAATGCGCCGATCTTTGTATGATAATTGACACGTTTTTGTTAACATAGCCGTATGACGTAATAACATGGCGGCTACTATTTCATGGTGTTTTTTAAGAGATTAGAAAAATTTAAAACGTTGAATTGAATTTTAAAATTGGCATAGGTCTTCGCTTTGTGCCAGACCTAGAAATTGAAGTAGAGAGGTTCATACGATTCATCCAATACCGAGAACAAAACTGATATGACTGATATAGGTACTAAGGAGAATCGAACCACAGAAGTAAATTCGTGGACATCCCACTACTTAGCTACGAGTATAAGTGGCACTGCGTGCCTCTAAAATTGTCAAGTAATTAAAACGAAATGATGTATTTATGTGCACCCTAAGTTAAATGTTGCAAGAGTTACCTTCCTACAAAGGCTCTGTATATTTCTTAAAGAAATCTCTTCCAGCAGAACTGCAAAAGAAATTGAATGACACAATAAAATCGCTTGAAGCGTACCAGAATACGGCTGCAGGTATCGCTCTGTGTTGCGGTAACGACACCTCGCAACCACAACCACCCCCTTTAGCTCTCTGTGGCAAAGGCAACTGAAAGGATTACGAATTTACCATACTGCTATGCAATTTACCTTTTAAAGCTTTTCAAGAAAGGTAGGCTAACACTGATCTCTTTTTTTTCAGGATATTGTGTAATGGCCTGTTTAATTAATTTTGTCGTAAGTCCTGGAGATATGGTTTAATTATTTTAAAGTAGATTATTGTGCTTTCATGTTTATTTAGTATGAATATTAGGGTATGATGATACATTTTTAGGGTTCCGTAGCAAACAACCCCTATAGTTTCGCCATGTCCGTCTGTCTGTCTGGACCCGCTGTAGCTCAGAGAAGCTTAGTACTAGAAAGCTGTAATTTGGCAAAAGTATACATATTAATCATACCGACAAAATTCTGTAACAAAATTTAGAAAAAAAAAATTTAGGGTACCTCCCTTGCACGTAATGTGGGGATGATATTTTTTTTCTCGTCTACCCCATGGTGGTATCATTGGATAGGCCGTCCAAAAATATTGCGGGTCTGGCAACACCACTTTTCGATTCAAGGACCCGCTTGCGTAACATTAAGCATTAAAGTGCTAATTTTTGTTAGAGTCAAGTGTCTCCCGCTCCTGCCAGCTAAATGGTTATTTATAGGGATGTGAAAAATTCATAGCAGTAGTACATATAATGAAATTAAAAGGAAAACTATCACGGCTAAGTAGGCTTTGCAAGTTAACGAGTTATAGTCGACCAACTTAAATTTGCAGTTGGAGAATTGACCGTGGCATATGTCGTATGGGAGAACAGGTTTTTCAACTACAATGTTAAGTTTGTTTTTGGAATAAGTTCGTCCCAAATAATCCCAACTACGGAACCCTTCATCGTGCGTGGTCCGACACGCACTTGGCCGGTTTTTTCTAATTAGAATTGGATAATTGTAAAAGGAAAACTATCACGGCTAAGTAGGCTTTACAAGTTAACGAGTAATAGTCGACCAACTTACATTTGCAGTTGGAGAATTGATTGCGGCATATATCAATGTATGGGAGAACATGTTTTTCAACTTCAATGTTGAGTTTATTTTTGGGATAAATTCATACCAACTTCCCAACTACGGAACCCTTCGTTGTGCTTGGTGCGACACGCACTTGGCCGGTTTTTATAACTAATGTAAGTAATATGTGTAGTAATGTGTGTATATGTGTGTCTGTTCACAAAAGGCTCATGTGAGTGGAAACGCCGGGTGGGGACTTATAGGTACTGACCTAATTGGTGATGTTCATCAGAAAGGACAGATGCGTAGTACTCGCAACCGGCGTGCGTGTATGACCAGGGGGGTAACCATCACCTCTTATAGCAGTATTATTATAATATTACTTCACAGTGGGAAAGTGATGGAGCTATACAGGACTTATAGCTCCATCTCTTTCTCACGCTAAAGTAATATTGAAATAATACTGCTATAAGAGGTGATGGTTACCCCACAGATGTATGAACGTAAACGAAGCAAAAGGAGTATGTAAGGAGCGTAGCAGTTGGCATTCTATAGTTTCTGCCTACCCCCATGGGAAGAAGGTGTGGGTTTATATATTTATGTGTATGTGAGTAATACATATTCTTTAAGTAATGTAAGTATGAACAATCATTAATAACACGATGGTTATCGACTATCAAAAGATTTCTTGAAAAAACATTTTGAAAGAAAGAAATGTTTTTAGGTCGCGATTGGACGTTTTGTAAAGTCGAATATTTTGTCTTATATATTTATACAACAAATAGGTAAATAAGTTGAATATGCCCTGTATATTATTTTAAAGTAGGGTCATTAGTCAACATAACTCGCAGTCAGTCTTCACAAGGCAGGCGTTACTTCCTGTCTGAAAGCGGTTATAAGTGATTGAGCTTTATTTTGCCTTGCATTGTTTTTTTTATTCAGTTTTATTTATGTGTATTCTGCGGCGATGTTGAATGTTGTTTCTTTCATATTTTCTTGGGTCACTATCTCAAAATAAATTAAGACTGCCACATTTTGTCTAACAAAAATTCTTCAAATAAGATATTTAGAATGGACTTTTTTCAAAGAAAATTTTGATGCCTTTGCTCAAAAGTAGATAGCATGAGCGTAAATTACGAAAAAGTTGAAAAGCTCAGGTCAAAGAAACAGCGTTTCTTAATTCCTAGGTCGGTTTTCGGTCGAGGAGATTTATGAAATCCTGAACCGCAGTCACGTTTTTATAATAGACTGTAAAATGTCAAAGTTGCACGGTTCCTTTTAATGTTGGCAGCTCTAGCGAATTGCACCTACCAGACATTGTTCAGATCCAGATATAAATGAAGGAAAACTAAAAAAAAGCCGGTAAATGCGGGGCTCCTAATTATAGCCTTTCATAGAGCAGGCTCATTTCTCTGTCGTTAGCCACTTTTGTACTTGACAGTGGCTCTTTTGTGAATGCATAGATTATAAATGATTTCATACGTGGAACGCGGGGGTTAATTCACGAGCTCTAAAGGCCGTGAGCGGTGAATGGAGAACGTAATTATTCCATTCATTCTAACCGCTAACGAAGAATATTATTTAAATAGAGCGTTTACCACTGTGTTTTTAAAATCTGTGGTTTACCACATATTTCTTTAAAGATTTTTTTATTTTCTTATGAGCTTGCTTTGGATGATTTTTGAGCGAATGGTTTTAGGGGTAAATTTAGATGTTCATTAATTATCTACCTACTCATTTCTCCCGAAAATTACAGAAATAAGTAAGTTTTTTTTTCCCCAAACATGACGTTTACGTTAAAAACAAATAGTATTGGTTGAACATAAGTGTTTATGGTCGGAATGTAAGGGCCGAACCATCGGTGTGAGAGTGAAATGACTGGTCCCGCGGCTGATGAGATTTTTAACGAGCGCCGAACGTCCACGCTGGCGGAAAACGTCCAATTAATTTGTAACATCTATATAAATTGCCAATTTTATTTTCTGTTTCCATTTGCCGTAATTGTGTTTGGATGTTTGATGTATGTGTGTATATCTAGGTAGATATTTTTCGTGGTGCTTACCTCAGATAAATGTTTTTCCTTGGCAGCATAAAAAGCCACCGACAGTTTCTGCTTCGGACAGTCAAGTGTTCTAAAAAGTCTGGCAGATTTGCCGTAAGACATTAGAGGACACTTCTACATTATGGATGCTTAGATAGAGCTCGGTAGAAAAAAAATGCCACATCCAGTTAGACTAGAACCCAACCCAATCACACAGGAGGAAAGTCCACTTAGGTCCGCTTGCACCACAATTCATTCAATACGTTTAGTGCAAACAGTATTCAGTGAATTGTGGTACTTTACATAATTGCAGATAAAATCACATACAAGTAAAAAAAACAAATTCGCCTTCTCTATACATAATCTGCCACACGCTGGCAATGGCTTCACCACACAAAGGCGAACTTTATCCACATTTTGCATCCATTGATGGATTAGTGAGTCCGAACTGAATAGCCGGGTCATTCCTGTCATCGTGCCGCAGAGGTGGATGGTAAACGGATTACGATAGTCGCTGTATGAGCGATCGATCCGTCAGCACTCTGCAGGTTTTGATTTGAATTTTGTGCTGTGACTCGTGAATTTGTGGTGTTTTGGTGCGATGCATTTTATTTTGTTTGTTGGGTATTTTCTTGACAAAATAGACAGCGTGTGTCAGAAATGTGTGGTTATACTTAAGAGTGTGGTCAGGGCAATCTTTGCCATTGGCTCCTCTGGGTCAGGTTTCCAGGGCCCCGCGATCCATGGGGTTCCACATCCCCTAGTTCCTGCCAGGCTCGTAGCTAGAGGCTGTTAAAAGGAAAGCTACGTAAATCTCAGACGGGTGCTAAAATGTTCGAGCTCACTTGACTCGCATAAAGGTATACGAGTATCTTACGTTTTCTTAATTCCCAAACTTTTCTAAATAAGTCGACAAAGTAACTACTATTTCTGTATGAACGGTCAAAAGAAATCCTAACCTATCCAAAGCTATACATTTCGAGCTCGTTCTTGCATCCTGCATTCTTCATATCCTAAAGTGCCCAGGGCCAGGGCATAGATTAAAAAGATGGCCCTGAGCGTGGTACAGACCATCAAACCGAACCACTTTCTGGATGGGACCAACATCGTAATCGCTCAAAATTATTCAGGTATCCCATACATTTAGGTCGACTAGGTACCTATTGAAGTTTTGTATCGGACAGTTGATTGTTTTTTGCACACCTTTCTGATACACGCTGTATTAGTGGGCTTTTTTTTTGGATTGGAAATCATCAAATAACTTCTCCAGCTCTGGGCGGAGCGGAGGTTGTGTCAGACTCTTACTGACTAAAACCCACCCGTATTCCTTCCGTTGCCTGTGTTGCCAGGGGCCTCGGTAACCCTTAAGTACCTTCTCGCGACGTATTAGTGGGCTTTTTTTTTGGGTGGGAAATCATCAAATAACTTCTCACGCTCTGGGCGGAGCGGGAGGGTGTGTCAGACTCTTACTGACTAAAACCCACCAGTATTCCTTCCTGTTGCCTGTGTTGCCAGGGGCCTCGGTGACCCATTAGTACCTTCCCGCAACGTATTAGTGGGCTACGGTAATTATCATTAACAGAGCTATTTTAGGGAATGTCTTGCTAGGAAATTAAAAGGGGAGGAAAATGAGCAGGAATCTATCATTATTTTCCTCAAAACTGGTGGAAGCTACAAAATTTAGACATAAGTTTTCCTCGGCTGCATATAGCTTGGGGTATTTATTTATTTCCCAGAATTTGTTCGTTTTAGAATCTAAAACTATTTTGCTTCATAGTCTGATGGTATTTAACTTGAAGAACTAAAGGCACACTCTTTTTTTTTGCTGTACCCAAGATTTAGTAAAGTATCTACGAGCTCCTAATATGAATGTGCCATACCTACCACAAAATTGGGCAAATATGATTTACTCTAATATTATAAAGACTTAATCTCTGGACGTACCTACTGATCCGATTTTGAAACTTCCTTCACTGACAGAAAGCTACACTTCTGCCGAGTGCCATTGGGTATGTTTTATAGTATCGTTGACTACCACACGGGCGAAGTCGCTGGCAGAACCTAGTATGAAATAGTTTAACATTTCAAATTTAACATAATACTAGGTGCGGCCTAAAATCACTCTATCTGCCAGTGAAAGTCCTGTCAAAATCGGTTCAGCCATTTCGGAGATTAGCCGGAACAGACAGAAAGACAGATGAAAATTTAAAAAATGTTTTTTGTTATAAGTAAGTACCGTATATACTTTCATTAGCATTTAGTAAAAAGCTGTTATTTTGTCATTACAAAAAAAACATTTAAATTTTGTTTATTTGTGTAGGTCACTATCCGCGACACATTGACCCATAATGATACACAATTCGAAATCACTGTCATCAATTATGTACGATTGATGACAGATTGATTACATGGCCAATCAAGCGAGTGACCCAGATTATAACAATAAGTACCTAGTTAATAATACACACATCAATAAAGTCTAAGCAACATGTACGGTTTTGAACTTTTGAACGATTTTTAGTATTGTAATATACATATTTATATTTCTTTTATAAATAATAACTAAGAGTTTTTGATGCATTAGTAACTAGAGCAACAAAATCCTTCATTCAGTTGTTCATTTAATCACAATAATTAACAATATGTGTACCGTAACAAACTTAGTAGGTATATATTAAAGTTAAAACGAAATTAATCTTTTCATGTTTTACAAAATTAAATGACGACATTTTTTATTATTATTTGGTAATTCAATACTAAGTGTGACCGCCTCTGTTGTTTAAATCTTGTCGGCAACGATTTTTTATTTCTCACGATTTGGTGGCTAACAACAACACCGCTTGAGAATTGTAGCTTTAAACCAATCTCCCGGGCGGTTAACATCGGCTGACGTCTTGCAGTCAACTGTATGTATCGGCCCTGTGGAGCAGTTCCTTCCACGTCGTGGGTGCTATCCAGCAGGATGCCCTGTATTAACGTAACGCTGCCAAAGACGACAAATCACGCTCCTATTGACACCAAAATGCCGAGATACCTAGGTCTGATTTCTTACCACTTGTAGCATTCCTGCAGCTCTCTGCATTTCATCAGCAGTCAAAAATTTATAAAGCAACGAAAACAACAAGAAATCGTGAAAAAAATAATTAGAATTTATTTTAATGAAAACAAAACACAATCGAAAAGTTTCTATTTTTTAAATCAGCCAGTATGTTTCCGAGAAAAAAAAGATTGTATACCAATAAAGTTTGTGAAGAAAAAATAAAGTATCAATTAATAAAACATGCAGTTTCTATAAATCATGTGTGTTGCTTAGACTTTTTTGATGTGTGTACAACTTCTTAACGATTGTATCGCGTGTTTCTTTAAATATAATTTATATTTATAAATATGCTTGTAAACGTATTAGTGTACTATGGTTATCTACAGATGATCTATTGGAAGGATCTCAGTAATAACATCCGCACGGGTCGATCCATCAGGTTAAGCTACGCTTGCCGCGGTTGGCCCGTGGATGGGTGACCATCTTTACATACTGAGACTCCTCCGTACTCGGAAATCACGTTAAGCCGTTGGTCCCGGCTGTTATTTGTAGATCCTTGACAAACGTTACGGCTCGTCAGAAGCCTGAGAGTCTGGTAACCAGTCTTACCAAGGTGTACCGTATTACCCAGTAACTGGGTTGTGGAGGTCAGATAGGCAGTCGCTCCATGTAAAATACTGGTATTTAGCACAGACTAAGGGCCGTGTATTTTTACGCGACGAATAGAAATATAACTTAACTGTACGACAATAAAATTGAAATTTCAACGGCAACGATGCCGCGGTATCCTTACGCATGCCGCGACGTTCTTAGGTATCATCATTGAAATTTCAAGATTATTGTCATACATAAAAGCTATATTTCTATTCGTCGCATAAAAATACCTTGCCATGCCGGACCGCCAGTGGGCGCCGGCCCTATAAGGCACTCAATACCTACAGCAGATAAAACAAAAAAAAAAAACAAACGTGTACAGTACGATGTAAGAAATTAGCAGGAAAATGTGCCTCACGGCTGCGCCAAAACGACCCAGTTCAGCAAAAATGCCAGACAACTAGTGCCTGACGCTGGTTTTCAACTGGATCTGAAGTGTGAGGTGACCGATGTAAAGGTTAACACACTGTCACTTGGTTTTTCTTATTGTGCTTCGGCACAAACTATCTGGATATACATATCTCATGCCGTAGTGAAAATTAGTGTTGGAATAATTAGCAATCATATTCATTATTAGTATGTGAATGCTCATTTAGCATTTACCAAATGAAATGTAACTGCGAAATTCTGTGAAGTGTGAATTCATCGCTTCGTACTTCATACGAATATGGAAGTGTACTTAGCGTAAATCAAACGTTATCGGCAAGTAAACGCACGCTAGGAGAAGTCCTACGGCGAACGCGTTATTAAACGCGCTCTTTAATTGCAATATAAAAAAAAATCGCATACTTATTACTTATTATCGTCATATTAGCAAATAGGATTAGTATTAACAATTCTCATGCTCATTATATTTATGCGAAATAGTATTAATTACCATGACTGGTGCGCCGAATATACAGAATGGCCCAGGACATGACGTCCGAAAGAAAAATGTAGAATCCTCTACCCAAGAGCTTCTCGAAACACCCCGATTATTTATAGTTTAGGAGCTAGATGGTTTTTTTGGGAAATTAACTAACCTGACTTACTTTTTAGGGTTCCGTAGTAAACAAGGAACCCTTATAGTTTCGCCATGTCCGTCTGTCTGTTTGTCTGTCTGCCTGTCTGTCTATCTGTTTCCGCTGTAGCTCAAATACGCTTAGTACCAGAAAGCTGTAATTTGGCATAGGTATGTACATATTAATCACGCCGAAAAATGCCAAAATAAAATTTTGAAAATATTTTTTTTAGGGTACCTCCCTTGCACGTAATGTGGGATTGATTTTTAAAAAAATATTTAGGGTCTGTGAACAACACTTTTCGATTTAAGAATCCGCTTGCGTAATATTAAGCAATAAAGTGCTAATTTTTGTTAGAGTCAAGTGTCCCCTACCCTGCCAGCTAAATGCTTGTTTATGGAGATGTGAAACAATTGATGGCAGTAGTACATACGAGTATGTATAATGAAATTAAAAGAAAAACTATCACAGCTCAGTGGGCTTTACAAATTAACGAGTAATAGTCGATCAACTTAAATTTGCAGTTGAAGAATTGATTGTGGCATAAATCGATGTACGGGAGAACATGATTTTCAACTACAGTGTTAAGTTTGTTTTTGGGATAAATTCGTATATTATACCAACCTCCTAACTACGGAATCCTTCATTATTCGTGGTCCGCAACGCACATGGCCGGTTTAATTTTTCTCGTTTTGTGTCTCATTATTTAAAAAAAAATATATAGTAGATTTCTTAAAATATGGTCTACGATCGATACAAACACTGTCTGTCTAATCATCCTCCAAAGTGACTGAAACTTAGTTCAAACGGAACATTTTTCCTCAACAAATTCGTTTCAGGGTTTCAGTAACTCAAAAAACGGTGGCAATGACCCTAAGTAGCAGTAGTTTAAAACTTTCCCTAGCTTTAGCTGCTAAACCAGGGATCACCAGGTTTTAAATAAATAATATAAATTATTGTCGCAGTCCGTTTGGAAGACGATTACTAGCAACCAAGATTAAAAGATGTTCGTCGGTAAGTCGAGATCGATATTTATTTTTAACGAAGTTCATCTTAGAAACTGCTGCTTCACAAATTAGAAACTGTTAAATGTTTCAAAGCATTTGTTAGTTCTGGGTATTTATTGATTTACAGCGATATATTGAGTGTGCAGCACACTGTGAAATACTATACGGATCGCTGCACTACAGTTTACGCCTGTTTCCTTGATCTGACCAAGGCTTTTGACTTGGTTTCCTACGACATTTTATGGAGGAAGATGGAAGAGGTAAATTTGCCGCCAGAGGTGACAAATACTCTAAAATACTGGTATGGAAGTTAGGTCAATAGTGTGAGGTGGGCTGGTGCCCTGTCTTGGCCGTATGGGTTGGAGTGCGGGGTGAATCCCCCCTGGTTATGCTCGCCTATGCTATTCAACCTATACGTGAATGACCTGATTGGCGCGCTTAGCATCATGCTTGTCGGGTGTCATATTGATGGCGTGTGTGTTAATAACGGAAGTTACGCCGACGACATGGTGCTGCTGAGCGCGTCAATCTGCGGGCTTAGGACACTCGTGGCCACTTGCGAGCAGTATGCCAGACTACATGGTCTGGCATAAGAAGAGTGTGTTCATGGTCTTTGGGGCCAGGAGCAAGTACCCAGATGCTGTACCTTCAGTGATGTTGAGCGGTAGGCCCTTTGTGAAGGTAGACAAATATAAATATCTGGGTCACTTTTTGACCACTGGCCTCAAAGATGATGAGGATATTGACAGGAAGCGGAGGGCGCTGTGTGTGAGAGCTGAACATGATTGCCCGCAGATTCAGGCGTGCCTCTAAATAGGTTAAGCGCACTATATTTAGTGCTTACTGCACGTCTTTTTACTCTTGCAGTCTGTGGGTTCATTATACTCTGAAATCATAGAGCGCCCTTCGCGTTCAATCAATAACGCATTCAGGGTGCTGATGGGGTTGCCCCGATACTGCAGCGCATCAGGGATGCTTGCTGAAGCTCGCATTGACTGCTTCTACACTGTGATGCGGAAGCCGTGCGCATCCCTGGTTAGTGGGTTGCGGGGCAGCACCAGCAGCATCCTGTCTATGGTAGCAAGCAGGCAAGATTGTGCGTTTGTGAACCACTGCTGCAGGGTATCGGCTGGGCCTGTGAATTTGCAGCAGTGATGTCACATATTGTTTATGTTAATGTTTTGCTAACATAGTTTGTTACTAACACGTTGAGTCTTCTTACTTGAATTAAATGAATTATTATTGTTATTTATTATCACACAAAAATTGTATCCCAAATTTTTGGCCAAGGAACTTCTGTATTTTTGTTATTCTTGGAAATCGATCATTTCCATATTTAGAGTAGCTTTATAACTCCCGAAAACATTTGCAGCCTCATGCGGTTTCGTTTCGCGTCGTCCGTTGTCGCATCGACGGTGACTCCTGTGCTAAACTATAAACCACTCGCGAAATTGCTTCGACGAAGTACTGGTCGAAATCGACTGAAGTCCGAAGTACATGACTATACAATCGTGCGAAGAACTATACGACGCTTGGAGTCCTTTGACTCGGGCGCAAAAACCGACAACGATCGGAAGTCGCCCAAGGCGAGCCGAGGTGGCACGAGGCGAACCGAAGGGCACTCTCGTATTCGCTTAACTTCGATCCACCTCCCGAGTAGTGTAGCGCAGGCTTAAGTAATCTCCTGGAGAGAGGATTCAAAAAAAATATACTCGTATTTTGGACGTCATTACGGATGGACATCCGGTACATACTCACACTACATATGCTATTTAAATGCACTGAACAAATCACAATTCAAGCCATCACAGTTGTAACTGACAAATGATGAGACAGGGAATTTCCTAACTGTAAAATTTACCGCCAATAAACAAACATTTTTACAAGGCGGTGTTCAGACGTCTTCATTATTTAGCTACAACTTCCGCATACAAATGCGTACCTTAGCAAAGGGGGTGACCAATTAATTCTGGCGTCCGTGCGTCTTGGCAAAGTTTACAGAAAAGAAAAAAAGAGAAAAATCTAAAAGTGCACGCCTCGCAAACAGAAACATGTTGATGATAAATTTTACGGACTAAATACCAAATAAAATTAATCGATTTTTGGTAATATCTTTTGAACGGTTATGAGTTTGATAAAGAAAATCAATAGGACTCATCCGAAGGATGAAAGAAAACTTATTATAGAAGAAGATTTCGATTAATCAATTGTGTGTGACGACGTGTATCGTGACGACAAACAGTCACTTCCCAATGGAAAGCACTACTTGGAATTTTTTAATTACATTTTTTATTATGTATATCAAGATATCTATCTAAAATATACATTAATCTTATAATGTCAAGTTTCAATATTGAGAATAAACGATTTTATATTGGAAAATATTGACAAGGCGGACATAGCTAGAGTAGAGCACTCTTCCACATACGTCAACTAAGTTCCTTGTGCGTCCCCATCCTGTATGCGTGTGTTATTAGGTCAAAAGGCGCATGTTATATTTATTAGGGTAACATAAACGTGCCAATCACGCAGTGGTTTTTCTGATTTCCCTCGTGAACGTTAAAGTATATTGGGCAGTGTGGACTTGGCTTTACCTGTCCTCCTAAGTTATGTGTTCCTGGTCAGAACATAGGGAGACGTGAAGAAATTTATAGAATTACAAGGACAAAATACACACATATAAAATTGTGCTGGACGGAAAAAACTTCGGATTTCAAATGAATATTGTGTTATATTATATTGTATTTTTTCTAGATTTTTCCCGCGGCTTCACCCGCGTGGAAGTTTTTTTTTCTCTTACCTATGAACCTTCTCCTGACAATAACAAACAACAAAAAAAGAATTAGTGAAATCCAGCCGTGATCATCATGCATCATCACCGTTCACGCGTAATGCCGTGACCATGGGAAATAGGTATTTATTTTTATATATACACTAAATGACCCCAGCGAACTTCGTACCGCCTAACAGTCACTGAATGTAGTGATATACCTTAAAGCTAAACTTAATTTATTATTTTCACTAACGTACTTATATGAATACAAAAAAATATTTCAATAGTTCATTAGGACAATATACATATATAGATCGTCCACCTGGCTATTGATCCAACCAACGACAGGCCTCCTCCCTTTGTTTTATGCTTCCCTGGTCTGTGCAAGTTTCATACAGGTCGTCCTCGCAATCTTCTGTAGATCGTCCACCTGACTAGATCCAACCAACGACAGGCCTCCTCCTTTTGTGTCATGCTTCCCTGGTCTGTGCGAGTCTCATCCGGGTCTTACTCGTGATCTTCTGTAGATAGTCCACCTGGCTAGCTCCAACCAACGACAGGCCTCCTTCCTTTGTGTCATGCTTCCCTGGTCGGTGCGAGTCTCATCCGGGTCTTACTCGTGATCTTTTGTAAATCGTCCACCTGGCTAGATCCAGCCAATGACAGGCTTCTACCTTTGTGTCATGCTTTCCTGGTTTGTGCGAGTCTCATCCAGGTCGTCCTCGCAATCTTCTGTAGATCTTCCACCTGGCTAGATCCAACCAACGACAGGCCTCCTCCCTTTGTGTCATGCTTCCCTGGTCTGTGCGAGTCTCGTCCGGGTCTTACTCGTGATCTTCTGTAGATCATCCACCTGGCTAGATCCAACCAATGACAGGCCTCCTCCTTTTGTGTCATGCTTCCCTGGTCTGTGCAAGTCTCATCCGGGTCTTCCACGCGATCTTCTGTAGATCACTCCACTTGGCTAGATCCAGCCAACGACATGCCTCCTACCTTTGTGTCATGCTTCCCTGGTCTGTGTGAGTCTCATCCGGGTCTTACTCGTGATCTTTTGTAGATCGTCCACCTGGCTAGATACAACCAATGACAGGCCTCTTCCCTTTGTGTCATACTTCCCTGGTCTGTGCGAGTCTCATCCGGGTCTTACTCGTGATCTTCTGTAGATAGTCCACCTGTCTAGATCCAACCAACGACAGGCCTCCTCCCTTTGTGTCATGCTTCCCTGGTCTGTGCGAGTCTCATCCAGGTCTTACTCGCGATCTTCTGTAGATCGTCGATATTTTAATCGTTATTCTGCTATTCGGGGCGGAGACGAATCCAACAAATCAGAGATCATCAAAATCTGTCCAGCCTTTATTGATTTATAAATGGTGTAACTAACCCGACTTTTGTTTTATTTATATAGGATATTGTAGATATAGATTATTGGCAAGATTTCCAAATGCACAAAAACCGAGATCTGGGTGAGTGTTATTTGGTCAGAGGGGAATTCTATCTCGCACCTAATAATATATGAGAAAAACAAGTGTTTCCGCATAAAAATTGCCTTCATATTTGAGAACAGTTGTGATGTCGAAGAAGCCCCTAAAAGATAAACCAAAAAACAAACAGACATTCAAGAATGATAACAAACGGCTAAACACACAAATATCCACACTAATATCTTCAATCTAACTATATGCCCCCGAGGTATTCAGCCTTACGCTGCAATAAACTTCCCTTTACTCACCTCAAAAACACAACCTTATCACAACGCGTCAAGGTGTTCATTCGCGTGCTTGTAGAAGCAATCACTTCAGTCAGGGTCTGCAGACACGAGGAAAAAGCTACTTTATGACATCGAGTTGAGGTTTAAATTGGCGCGGCTGTCGAGACATCATGATAACAACAGCAAATCTTGGACCTACAAACACAACAAAAAACGCTACCTTGTTCAAAGGTGGTAAGGTTTAAATTAGCGTGGTATGGAGTCAGGGGCTTATGGGTCCAATTGCCGGTCGGCCTGCGGAAATGAGTAGGAACCACGATGGGCTGCAATGATAGTTCAGGGAAGGTACCTACCGTGAATTTAGAGGATTAGATGCTTTCTGGATGCTGGGCTTGTCGTAAAGTGTAAATGTCTTTATTGTATGGGGAATATAAGGATAGAAGAAAGGTTGTGTTGTTGATGTAACGTGGCTATGCATAAGAAACAGTTCGCGACACATTGAAGCAATTTCTGACTGACAACATAGGTCACATACTGTCTAAACCAGGGATTCCCAAAGTGGTCGATATCGACCCCTTGGGGTCGAAATCGCTCTCCCAGGAGTCGACATAAACGAAAACTGATTTTGGGGGTCGACGAGGTTTAAAAATCGACCCTTATTAATTAACACAAGTACTTATTTGAAACTTTCAAAATACTGTATAATTTGTGTTACGTGTACCAACTTGTTATAAGAATGACTAATATTTTAGTAGGATGTATCATTGTTGTACTTTTAAAAACTTAACAAGTCGATGAGCGTCCACAAGTTCGTACAATATGATAAAAATTGGCTATGGGGGTCTTTTTTTTTTTTTGAGGGTGGGAAATCATCAAATAACTTCTCCCGCTCTGCGCGGAGCTGGAGGGTGTGTGTGCTCTTACTGACTAAAACCCACCCGTATTCCTTCCTGTTGCCTGTGTTGCGGGGTCTCGGTGACCCATAAGTACCTTCCCGCGACCCCGGCAGGCATCGGCCCTAGTGGACCCCTATCTATGTGCTGACGACATCTCTTTGAGGCGCGCGTGGAATACAACGCGCCGTCCACCCGGGCCTGGTCCTTACCGGACGGTGAGCTACCCATTGCTCACCATCCGCAGGCCCGCGCCTACGGTGGCCGGAAATCCGCCCGGGATTCCCGACGCCATGGGCGTCTCCTGCGGCGGCTAGGGGCGAGAGGGCGCGAAACTTGCCTTTCCGTCAACCGTCCCGACTCCTCCTTCGCGAGCATTACTACTTCGCAGAAGGAGGTGACGGCTGCCCATGCCCTCTCGCTCCGTACCATGGCCTGAACCAGGGCCGGACGCGAGAGATCTCTGCCGCCGATCGCCTCCACGAGGACACAGCGTTGCTCTGCCCAAGCCGGGCAGACCTCCACCGTATGCTCCACCGTGTCCTCCGGGCGATCCACACAGTGGTGACACCCGGACGTTTCCTCCCGCCTTATCCGACACAGGAACCTCCCGAAACTGCCGTGTCCGGTGAGGACCTGCGTCAGGCGGAAGGTGAGGACGCCGTAGCGCCTCTCTAGCCACTCCTCAAAGAGGGAACTTATCGCCGCAATCGTGGCGTGCCCAGCACTCGGTTGCGATAACCATACTTTCCATGACGCCATGAGATCCCGCCGGAGCTCCGTCCGCTGTGCCGCGATTTCTCGCGGCAGCGGACTTACGCCCCGGCGTTTCGCCTCCTCGCGCCACTCCCATACGTGCGCGAGGACTTTTGCCTCCAGATCCCATGGCGGCAATCCGGCAAGGAGGCTCGCTGCCTCACAGGAGACCGTGCGGTATCCCCGGACCATCCGGATGTCCATGACCCTTTGGGCCGCGCTCAACCGGCGGGCTGGCCGCAGCGCCAGATAGCGCGCCCATACAGGAGCCCCGTAGAGGGCCATGAACCGCACGACCCCCGCATAGAGCCTCCGGCAGGAGGCGTTTGGACCCCCTAGATTGGGCAGGAGCCGCTTCAATGCAGCGCCTGCCCGCTCCAGTTTGGGAGCCAAACGTCGGAAATGCTCCACGAAGTTCCACCGGCTGTCGAGGACGAGTCCCAGGTACTTCATCGTCGACTCGACGCCGATGGAAACCCCTCCCACCGTTATTTGGGATCCCAACGGTGGCGCGTTCCGAGGACCATGAAAACACATGACCTCGGATTTGTGCAGGGCCACCTCGAGTCCCAATTGCCGGATCCTTTCGACGATTGGGCTATGGGGGTCTGAGGTATCAGTTCATTTTGGAAAAGGGGTCTCTTGCCCAAAATAGTTTAAAAATCCCTGGTCTAAACCAATGAAAATAAAAGAAAACGAATAAAAACATGAATTTGTCAGTATGGAACAATATTTTTCAAAAATTAAGGACTGCTACGGGCAAAAGCAAGTTTTACAAAAACAATAATAAACCTGAATAAACATTGTTTTTAATTTTCTCCCATCTCTTCAGTCTTCATGTTAAAACATTTTCTTTTTAAACTTTAATCTGTGTTTATTTTTCAGACAACAAGTGACGTTCATTTAGTATAAAATATATACGTAATCAGCCTATAATGTTCCCACTGCTGGGACACAGGACTCCTCTCTGAGAGAGGGAGTAGGCCGTAATCCACCACGCGGACCCGGTGCGGGTTGGTAGATGTCACATGTCTTCAAATTTTTGGCTCTAGGACATGCCGGTTTCCTCACGATGTTTTCCTTCATCGTGTTGAGAGCAGTGGTGATGAAATAATTTACACAAAGTAAAGCGCCTGTCTGGGTTCGAACCTGCGACATACTCGTAAGTAGCGGCCGTTACCACTGAGCCACCACTGCTCCCATAAAATATATATCGCCCAGTAATTTTGTATATCACTATCTTCCAGATCCAGAACTTCCTTAAGAATATGCAATTTTCAATTTGACATACATAAACTGTACCAACAAACAAAATGTAAGGAACTTTAACCTTTAAATTACCCTCTAAACGAACTGAAATACTATAAATCAACGCCATAACTATATAACAAGGTGGGTTGCATAACCGCGTGTTATTTACTTAGAAACTGCAAGTGTAGCGCGGGGGCGGTCGGATGCGGCTGGGCGGGCGGCTTCCGCTCAGACCGGCAGTGTTATAAACACTTATCTATGCGAATAGGTAGGGTATAATATTTATATTATTGATAGAGGGCTTTGTTCTATATTTGACTAGCTTTTGCCGGAGGATTCGCCGATACCGAGATAAAAAGTATCCTACGGCTCAACCCAAATTTCATCAAAATCCGTTCAGTCTTAAAGGCGTGAATGGGTAACAGACAGAATTACTTTCTTATTTATTACCAGCTGCGGCTCGCGGCTTCGTACGCGTTGGTTTTTCTAAAATAAAAGTTAAAAGTAACCTAACTTATTACATCAGCTGCAGCAGCAGCTTATAACATCAGCTATCTGCTAGTGAAAGTCCCGTCAAAATCGGTCCAGCCGTTTCGGAGATTAGCCGGAACAGACCAAAATAAAAATTAAAAAGAAATCTTTTTTGTCATAAGTACCGTATACGAGTATACTTCCATCAGCATTTAGTAAAAAGCTTTTATTTTGACATTACAAACATACACTTCAGTTTTAGTTACTTGTATAGATCATTATCATTATTCTATTGCCTTTATTCCAATTTATTTGGGGTCGGCGCAACATGTATTTTTTCTCATTGGTATTAGTTTTGATAATATAAAACGCACACTATGTAGCCAAGCATATTATAAATTGGGGGATTACATTGCTGATAAAAATGCTTGGCTCAACGCTGGTCCTGCTCCACAAGGGCGCAAAAACTAATTGATCAGGTATTGAAAACAGTGTTGGAGCTGCTGAAGATTTTAAAAACTCTCTTTGCATTGTATAAATTCAATCTCTTAGTATTGTATAGCTGCACAGCACATTGTTATGTGAGTACTATGTACTATAAAGCTGCCATTTACTGGATACGTCTTTCACTGACTTGAATGTGCCCTGGTGGCTGGGAGTATGTCGTGCTCACTCTAATGTCTCGCTGATGGTGGCGCGTGTGTTGGATCATTTAGCTCCCTTCAAAATGGTTGAGCTGAATGGTGCTGATCCACGCGTCATGTTCGTGAACGGGCGCCGTCAGTAGAGACTGGTCATCTCTTAGCTGCCACGGCTTATTTTAACTTTAATTTTTGAATTGCTTTTGTTTTTGTTGTAATCTTTTTATTACGGACGCTTTTACGTTTTGCATCGTTCTCACATGTATAATTTCAAAATGAATGATGTAAACAATATTTTGTAACCATAATACGTTGATTTAAAAGAGTGTCCGTGGAGTTTCTTGCCCGTTCTTCTCCATAGGTACCTACTATGCTTTGGAATGGGCAACTAGCTTCATCTTTCTGACTGACTGACCGAACCCTTGAGAATTCAAAAGTGCCTGTAATTGGTTTATTTGAAATAAATGCTTTGAGTTTGAGTTTGAGTTTGTTATTGAATTTGATTTTAATTTATTTTTTTTGGCTTTGGATTGTAATACTGTTTTCTTTTTTTGATTTTAATACTAGGTACTAACATATTTTTCTATGTTTTAACAATAACACAATATGTATGTTTTCCGAAATAAATAATTGAATTGAGGTGAATTAAGTATGGATTATAGATTTCTATGTTCTATGGCTTAAACCCACAGACCGTTAAAATACAATATTCCAAAAAAAAAAAATATAAACTCTTTGGACGAGACAGATCAGCACCTAATTACGTAACACACTATCAATCACATTCTGAATGATTTTGAAGTATATTGCTAATCCATTGCTTCATATGTTCGACAATTTTGTCTGCTCAACAACGTAACTATCGCAATGAATGTTGTTGAACTGTCAAAATTAAACCCCTTGCTACAAATAGTGTGTTGCGCCCCGCAGGCTTATCGATTTAGGCTTACGAGTACTTACATCAATGAGATCGCTTTATTTTTTTTTTGGATGGGAAATCATCAAATAACTTCTCCCGCTGTGGGCGGAGCGGGAGGGTGTGTCAGACTCTTACTGACTAAAACCCACCCGTATTCCTTCCGTTGCCTGTGTTGCCAGGGGCCTCGGTGACCTATAAGTACCTTCCCGCGACCCCGGCAGGCATCGGCCCTAGTGGACCCTACATCAATGAGATCGCTCGATCGTAAATTTGGTGGGGGTTGAAAGTCAGGTACAATAAAAATTGCTACTACCTATTTAGTATTGGTATAACGGTTCTGTCTGTGTCCCAGCAGTGGGAATATTATAGGCTGATTATGATGATGACGATTATGATAACGGTTTTATGTTATAAACTCCACGTCCGAAAGGGATATAGTTGCATGAATTTTTAACAAGCCATGGATGGCATCAGTAAATACAGACATTTTAATTATAATTACTGCCTCGTTGGTATATTGGTCGTAAGCGCTACTGCTGAGCACGAGGTCCTGGGTTCAATTCCCGGGTCGGGCAAAGTGTTTTTCTATCTGGAATTTCTCAGTAGCAGCCCGGAGTCTGGATTTGTGCCCGGTTGATGGCAATAGGCTCGCCCCCTATTACATGGGACTTAAAACATAACTAGCGAAATGTGGGTGTACCTACTACAGGTTCACCTCTGCCCAACCCTTCGGGGAAACAAGGCGTTATGTTATGTTATGTTATGTTATGTAATTATAATTAAAATGTCTGTATTTTACTGTTTGTATTTTTTTTTTCATTTTGTTTTACTTCTTTGGATTCATTTTGTTATGATTGTGGCTCGTATACACCTAAATCACATGCCAGAACAATAACTAAAGTGACACAATTAGCATATCTCAAGTATTTTAGGTTTTCGGATAGTGAGCAATGGGTAGCTCACCGTCCGGTAAGGACTAGGGGTCGACGGCGCGTTGTATTCCATGTGCGCCTCAAAGTCGTCAGCACAAGTGTCCTAGGTCTACTAGGGCCGGTGCCTGCCGGGGTCGCGGGAAGGTACAGGAGGGTTAACGAGGCCCCAGGTAACACAGGCAACGGATGGAATACGGGTGGGGAGTAAGAGTCAGACACACCCTCCCGCTCCGCCCAGAGCGGGAGAAGTTGTTTAATGATTTCTCACCCAAAAAAAAAAGTATTTTAGGTTTCAAATATAGAATAAAAGAAAAAAACTCCATTTTCAAAAAAAAAATCTACAAAACAGTTACATGTACATATCATATCATTAGGTATTGTATGTACATGTAACTGTTTTGTAGATTTCTTTTGTTTTATTTTATATAAGATATTTATTTTGAAGGTAATCCTTGAAAATAAATATCTTATATAAAATAAAACATTCTTTGTCTACGTGTTCAATAAAATATATAGGTACGTGATGGTTTTTTTTTTACTTTCAATTTCAAACTTAGGAACCTTCAAAGATAACGGTGCTCCTATAGCCATGTCAGTTGCGTTTTTCACTTTTTATTTGTAGAGTAATGCTATTAATTATTTATAACATTACACTCTCAGGCATTAACATTATAAAATTTACATTTTAATTTAAAACGATAACTCAAACTCGATACATAACCTTGTTACAAAAAATAATAATATCAGTGATTTCCGAAGCGCCGCCATGAATTGAAGGCACGAAGGCATCGCAAGACACGTGACTTGGTTATTAATAAGTCCGGGAGCACGTGCTTCACGCACCCCCAGCAACCCCTGGCACTTCCAACACCCCCTGGCACCTCTAACTCCCCCCGGCACCTCCAACACCCCCCAGCTTCGGCCTTTCATTTACATACGCCACCCGCAAGGCGGCGGACGCATGAAATTTTCAGGAAATAACTTGTAGGTAGCGAATGTAAGTTTGTCGCTGTTTTCAGTCGAGTGGAAAATTTGAAAAAGCGGACAAGTGTGAGTCGGACTGCCACGCAAAGGGTTCCGTACCACCGTACAATATTTAGCACTACGTTCGTTTTGTTAATCCCAGACTAATTTGACATTTCAAATGATTGTTGTTCGTTTTTCCAATTTGGAGTTTGATATTTGCATGTGTCAATTTAGTCTCCGAGATTAAAAAACAGACTTTACTTAAACCAATTTTTTTACTATTTAAGCAGAAAAAAAGTTTGAAAGTTAATCATAGGAGCGCTTCGAGGAAAAAGAAGTTAATATTTTTAATTGTTATCGGGAGCGCTACTAAAAGGTGCGCTCTGAGGAATAATAAAGGTGCGCCTCATTAGGTGCGCCTCAAAACGGTGGCGCTTCGAGGAATACCTCAAAATTTCAAGTGTGTACCTATTGAGTGTGTACCTAGAAAGCGGTGGTGGCCCAGTGCTAACGGCCGCGACTTACGAATTGTAGGGCGTGGGTTCGAACCCAGACAGGCGCTTTACTTTCTGTAAATTATTTCTTTCTTGTGTAAAAATTCGAAGACTTGTGACATCTACCAACCCGCACTGGGCCCGCGTGGTGGATTACGGCCCACTACCTCTCACAGAGAGGAGGCCTGTGTCCCAGCAGTGGGAACATTATAGGCTGATTATGATGATATGATGTACCTATTACGGTTCAAAAGATACAGCCTTGTGATAGACGGACGGGCAACGGATCCTTAGAAATAGGGTTTCTAAGGATCCGTTGCCCGTCCGTCCATCACAAGGCTGTATCTTGGAGGACGGCCCCATTAGGCTACGAAACCCTAAAAAGCTTGGTAGATACCTAACAATGTTACTGTTTTGTGTGGATTGTATGGGGATTGTTACTAAGGGAGTTAGTTACCTTACAAAACTTAAAACAGTTGTTTTGAAGTAGGAATAAAGTTGCTAACTTAAAGTTAGAAACATCTCGAAAAGTAGGTAGTTATGCAACCTGCACCCAATTGCGTGACACTGTTTGAATCACAATCCGAGAGTTTTGAAGCAAACTGCTAATCCATTGCTTCATCGGTTTAAAAAATTCGTCAGCTCAACAAAGTAAATAGCGCAATGGACGTGGGTGAACTGTCAAAACGAAACCAATTGCGATCAATTATACTTTTATGTGTGTTACGCAATTGCCCCTCTGAACTGCAACGAGTAATCACCGTGCTGAGTGCATGAAATGCACGATTGCAGTGTAGGGTGGCCCTTCCGGAGCACCGAACTGCAATGCATTTTGACAATTTAGCATTCTACGTAGCGGTAAGTCCAAAGATATAATTATCATCTAATTATAATCATCACAACGGTAATGTTTTCCCATTGTTTGTCTGTTTTAGTATATTCGTGTATTTATGTGTATTGATTAGGTCTTATATGTATGTATAATTAGGTAAATATATAAAATTTAAAGTTTTTAATAGGTATATGGATGTATTTTCTTATAATTGAATAATTTTATTTCACAGTTTTCGCTATTGCACCTACCACTGTTTGTCTCTGCATCACCCAGAGGTTGACTGGTAGAAAATGCCTCAATGCCGGCATTGAGTCCGCCTCTGTACATTTGTGTGCTTAAAGTATTAAATAAATAAATAAATTAGTTTTGAAGACATTACGTACAGTCAGCGTCAATAATATCGCGACGAACATACTGTTCAAAATGATCTAAACAACTATGAAAATTAAATATTAACTCAATGACACAAGAACTGTTTCAAAATGAAGAAAGTACACGACAACTGTCATTCTGACAAGAGTTTTATCAAATCGAGATAAAGTTTAATTTTCTTAGTTGTTTAGATCATTTTGAACAGTCGGTTCGTCCCGATATTTTTGACGCTGACTGTACATGACAACATACGTTTCTGCTCACACTTATTTCTATACATGTCTTTTTTGTCTGTCGTTTCTTACGATCTTTATCTAGGTCCTTTTTTATGAATACTATTTCAGAAGAAAGTTTTCTATCCCAAACTGTCAAAATCACACTGACTACTGACAGTTGTCTAAGGTAACGAAGACAATTTACATTTTTCTACTCGACGGTCACAAGTTATCTACAAAATCATGATTTTACAGGAGAGCGTTTGGAACGCAAAACTAATTAATGATAATTCATAGAAGAACAAGGCTATCTTCTATAATTTTACATCATATAGTTAATAGGGCATTACCAAGGAAATAGATAAGGCCAATATTACCATAATATTTTTTTGTTCCAAAATACGGTACATCGACACTTTGAGAAAAAATGTTGAAGTTGTCGTTATAGATGTGACTTAAATAAGTAAAAATTGAGAATCAAACAGAAAAAAAATCCCATGACAAAACAAAGAATTTTGTAAAAGAGCGATTTTCGTTAAAAGTATAGTTGACTTTTTCTTTCTACTTTGCTGCCGTCGTACTTTCTATACGGAACGTAATTTTTGTCTATTCTTCCATAGACAAAACGGTGCTCGTGCTAAGCCTGCTGCAGGCTTAGCATGACACTCTTTTTCTTCGAAGAATAGACACGGCTCTTTCCATACAAAGTGACATTTCGTTTCTCCTTTTTTGACTTCCCACCGTAGAAATCTTTCTACATAAAAAAGGATCTAGAAAAAGATCGTTAGAATTGAAAGACAAGATGACAGATTGTAGAAGGATTTCTACGGTGAGATGTCAAAAACTGAGAAACGAAATGTCACTTTGTATAGAAAGAGCCCTGTCTATTCTTCGAAGAAATAGAGAGTGTCATGCTAAGCCTGCTACAGGCTTAGCACGAGCACTGTTTTGTCTACGGAAGAATAGACAAAAATGACGTTCCGTGTAGAAAGTACGACGGCAGCAAAATCGAAAGAGTCAACTGCACTTTTTACGAAATTCACTCTTTTACATAATTCGACTCAGAATTCTTTGTTTTGTCATACGATTTTTTTTTTTGTTTGATTCTTACTGATATTAAGTCACGTATCTAAAGACAACTACATTTTTATTCTCAGTGTCGAACACCGTATTTTGGAACAAAAAATTATAATAGTAATATTGGCATTCACCATTTAATTGGTAATGCCCTAGCCTTGTTCTTCTATTAATTACCATAGTTTTGCGTTCAAACCGCTCTCCTGTGAAATCATGATTTTGTAGATAACCATATATACCTTGTGGTCGTGGACTAGAAAAGTGCAAATTGTCTTCACTACCTTAGACAACTATCAGTTGTCAGTGTGATTTTGACAGTTGGGTATAGAAACTTTCTTCTGAAATAGTCTACATAAAAAAGGACATATACAAGGATCGTTAGAGCCTTATCACACTAGCGGTTTGCGAGCGGCTGCGGGGCGGGGCGGGCGCGCAGCGAATGCGTCACCAACACGCCGCGGCTGCACTGCGAAGACGTCGCGGACGCGTGGCAAATTCGCAACGTTTTCGTCGCGTGTTTGTAGCAAGTTAACGACATACAATATACTCAGTAACAATATGGATTCCGATGAGGAGACACTGCTGTTGGTTTTGTAACTTCGAAGACGCCGGAGACGAAAACGAAATCGTCGACGACTCTACTATTCGCGGCGATCTCGTTGCGCGTCTGCAACGAATTCGCTGCGCATGCGCCGCGTGTTCGTTGCGCACCCGCTCCGCTTTGAGGACGCTCGCAATCAGCTAGTATGATAAGGCCCTTAGAAACGAAAGACAAAGTGACAGATTACAGAACGATTTCTACAGTGCGATGTCAAAAATGGAGAAACGAAATGTCAGTTTCCATAGAAAGAGCTATGTCTATTCTTCGAAGAAATAGACAACGTCATGCTAAGCCTGCTGGTCATACACGCACGCCGGTTGCGAGTACTACTAGGTTTCAGGCTGGCTAAAGTAGACTCATCTTTCATGGGATACTGTTTAAAATGTTACAATAAAATACCTCCCCACATACTACTTCAACTGAATGAAACAAAATTTAAATCTAGTATAAAACGCACACTATGCAGCCAAGCATATTATAAATTGGGGGATTACATTGCTGATAAAAATGCTTGGCTCAACGCTGGTCCTGCTCCACAAGGGCGCAAAAACTAATTGATCAGGTATTGAAAATAGTGTTGGAGCTGCTGAAGATTTTATAAACTCTCTTTGCATTGTATAAATTCAATCTCTTAGTATTGTATAGCTGCACATTGTTATGTGAGTACTATGTACTATAAAGCTGCCATTTACTGGATACGTCTTTCATTGACTTGAGTGTGCCCTGGCGGCTGGGAGTATGTCGTGCTCATTCTAATGTCTCGCTGATGGTGGCGCGTGTGTTGGATCATTTAGCTCCCTTCAAAATGGTTGAGCTGAATGGTGCTGATCCACGCGTCATGTTCGTGAACGGGCGCCGTCAGTAGAGACTGGTCATCTCTTAGCTGCCACGGCTTATTTTAATTTTAATTTTTGAATTGCTTTTTTTTGTTGTATTTGTTTTTATTACGGACCTTTTTGCATCGTTCTCACATGTATAATTTCAAAATGATGAAAACAATATTTTGTAACCATAATACTTTGATTTAAAAGAGTGTCCGTGGGGTTTCTTACCCGTTCTTCTCCATAGGTACCTACTACGCTTTGGAATGGGCAACTAGCTTCATCTTTCTGACTGACTGACCGAACCCTTGACAATTCAAAAGTGCCTGTAATTGGTTTGTTTGAAATAAATGCTTTGAGTTTTCAGTTTGAGTTTTACGCACCTGACCTTTCTGAAGAACATCACCAATGAGGTCACTATATGTCTTCCTGGGGCGGCGTTCCGTTTTCACTCACCTCTGCTTTGTAAATACCTTTTGTTAGTGGCCTTTCATCATTCATCCTCTTAACATGACCGAACCATCTAAGCATATTCTTACACAAGTCACAGTCACTCTCTTCTCTACAGTTGATGAAGTTCCATTCTAATGCGAGCAGCATACAGTTGACATTAAAGATTTAAAAGTTCAACGAATTGGCTGTGGAATTTGGATTCTATTTACGAAGAATAGAATATCTATGATGACGTCATGAAACACGAGGCTCTGCAAGGAACATACATAGTTACCCTGGACGATGCTTGTAAAGTTAACGTCGGGAACATACATCCTATTATAGGAGCCTTTTGGCCTCGTACATGACTTTCTGTTTGTTTAATTTCATTTTACTTTGTTTTTTTTTTTTTTATGTTTCTGTGAGTGTATTTTAGTCTAAAAAGTTTTTGTTTACGGCATACAAACAGTCCAATCATCTTTCTTTTTAATAAGACATTTCGAAAATGTTTTATACTAACTTTTTAAACCTATTTATCCTGCTTATGGGTATGAAGTTTCATTAAAATCGGTTGAGTCATTTCGAAAAATAAGGACTTGAAAATTTGTATGTAATGTCGAACGGCGTACACGCTCTTAATTTGTGATCTCCTGTGCGAGTCCCAATAAATACTTTTTCTTTCTTTACAAAATTACCAATTTTCTCTCACACATCCGAATTATCCAATAACTCCAAGCGTTACCCTACCTGGGTTGAAGCCTGAAAAACGCACCAACAGTGTCAGTGCAGTGAATATGAAAGGTATAAATCTAGACGAGCTGAAAGAAATAGCTCGAATCCCAAAATGATGTGAAAATGATAGCGAGGTTAACACGAAAAACATTAGTTTAGGTACGGTGATGTCAATTATGTAATTTTATCTTTAGGAGTCATAAGCATAACTTTTCTTGTTTTTAGATACTTATACAAGAAACTGATGGCGAAATGATCAGAATCTTAACAACTCTGATAATTTCGTTCTTGAGGGGGGAGGAGTTATGCAAGCTGAACCGCAACGAGAAATCACCGTGAGAGCATAAAAAGCACGATTGCAGTTTAGGTTGGCCTCCTCAGAAGGTACGATGTAATAATAATGGAGGAAGGAAGTATTCCAGTAAGATGCTGGTAGGGATCTTGACCGTACTTCCGGGATTATTCCGGGATTTTTTATTTAACGCTAGCATTTCGCGCGCGTTTTCGCCCGCCTTCGCCCGCGACTTCGTCCGCGTGGTTAAAGAGGAATTTACATGTACTACATAATCAACCTTGATTAACAAACTATTTAGTTGACAAAGAATTAATATCATGATACGCATGATGAATTACTACTATTATTAACTAATTACGAGTATCTACTATTATTGACTAATTTGAACAAAAAACGGTTATTGTGACATAAAACTATAATGGTTAGACATAATCTCGCGGACTTTTTTGCGGGTAATGATGTATAAACATGTAGCCAAATTACAAGATGATTATTAACATTAACTAAATCAAATTAAAACTAAGTTAAGCCTAAAAAAGGCCCTCGGGGCATTGTACCGAGGATGCTGGCGGCATTTCCTCGCTGAATTGCAATGCTGATGCGTTGCGCGAGAAAGCCGCCAGCTTTTCGGTCACCAGTTACATCAACTAGACGTTTCGCGATTTCCGCAAATAACTTATGCGCACTGGGACCCCACGGATCGAGGGTCTCGACGCCAAAGGGCACAAAGTTGTACTCTCTGCCAAGGCCTCCATATTTAATAGCTTTCAGATTTTCGGTATTTGTTGCCGCTGCACCCGTTTTAGAAGTAGTCTGTTGGAGGTGGGAAGGTGCCAGTGTACACAGGTAGCGTCCCACACAAGCAACCGTCCCAAACTCCACGGTACCAAAGACACACCATCGGGTCTCTTGCCATCATCTCTGACATTGCCAGTCGGCTCAAGAAGAGCAGGCACATTGATGCTGGCAAGTGACCTATAGTACATCTACCAACATGTAGTATATTATATTATGTAGGTATCATCAATAGTTTTCACAGCGCCCACCTTTTTTTTTTTTTGAGGGTGGGAAATCATCAAATAACTTCTCCCGCTCTGGGCGGAGCGGGAGGGTGTGTCAGACTCTTACTGACTAAAGCCCACCCGTATTCCTTCTTGTTGCCTGTGTTGCGGGGGCCTCGGTGACCCATAAGTACCTTCCCGCGACCCCGGCAGGCATCGGCCCTAGTGGACCCCTACTTTGTGCTGACGACATCTCTTTGAGGCGCGCGTGGAATACGACGCGCCGTCGACCCGGGCCTGGTCCTTACCGGACGGTGAGCTACCCATTGCTCACCGTCCGCAAGCCCGCGCCTACGGTGGCTGGAAATCCGCCCGAGATTCCCGACGCCCAGGGCGTCTCCTGCGGCGGCTAGGGGCGAGAGGGCGCGAAACGTGCCTTTCCCTCAACCGTCCCGCCTCCTCCTTCGCGAGCATTACTGCTTCGCAGAAGGAGGTGACGGCTGCCCATGCCCTCTCGCTCCGTACCATTGCCTGAACCAGGGCCGGACGCGAGAGGTCTCTGCCGCCGATCGCCTCCACGAGGACACGGCGGTGCTCTGCCCAAGCCGGGCAGACCTCCACCGTATGCTCCACCGTGTCCTCCGGGCGATCCACACAGTGGTGACACCCGGACGTTTCCTCCCGCCTTATCCGACACAGGAACCTCCCGAAGCTGCCGTGTCCGGTGAGGACCTGCGTCAGGCGGAAGGTGAGGACGCCGTGGCGCCTCTCCAGCCACTCCTCAAAGAGGGGACTTATCGCCGCAATCGTGGCGTGCCCAGCACTGGGTTGCGACAACCGTACTTTCCAAGACGCCCTGAGATCCCGCCGGAGCTCCGTCATAAACAGGGCGTCCCACGACTTTGCAACATGGAGAGAAAGTACCTTAAATACTGTAGATAGAAAACTTTACTCAATGAAGATATCATTTTTATTTTAAAAACAATACGAACTGCATTCAAAGAATTTTAAACAAACGCATGTCTGGACCGGGATTTTACTGTGGCGATCGAATGGTTCAATCGTATACATTTATTTCTTCTTAATAACATAGCATCTAAAATAAAAGAAAGACCATGTGAAATTTAACATTTATTTAAAATAACAAGGTACGTTTAACTGCACCTTCAACAATCACTTTATTTTATTAAATACTCAAAATGTCTCCCTTTCGTTGTAAGTATACAAATTGTAACTCAAAAAAATAAAAAAACCAACGAGAAGCGAAATTATTAAAAACAATTTCGCTTCCCGTTGGTTTTTTTTATTTTTTCATGGTGAATGTTTAAAATAATATTTCTATCTATAAGTTCAGTTTATAACTCCTGCACACTCTCATACTGGTTCCTAAACTAAATCTATTTCATAACTACATAAAAATACAATCTCTGAGGCCATCTGCAGGCTTAGCATGACACTATGAGCGAGAGGGCATGGGCAACCGTCACGTCCTTCTGCGAAGCAATAATGCTCACGAAGGAGGAGGCGGGACGGTTGAGGGGAAGGCAAATTTTGCGCCCTCTCGCCCCTAGCCGCCGCAGGAGACGCCCTGGGCGTCGGGAATCCCGGGCGGATTTCCGGCCACCGTAGGCGCGAGCTTGCGGACGGTGAGCAATGGGTAGCTCACCGTCCGGTAAGGACCAGGCCCGGGTCGACGGCGCGTTGTATTCCACGCGCGCCTCAAAGAGATGTCGTCAGCACAAAGGTAGGGTCCACTAGGGCCGATGCCTGCCGGGGTCTCAGGAAGGTACTTATGGGTCACCGAGGCCCCCGCAACACAGGCAACGGAACGAATACGGGTGGGTTTTAGTCAGTAAGAGTCTGACACACCCTACCTCCGCCCAGAGCGGGAGAAGTTATTTGATGATTTCCCACCCAAAAAAAAAAGCATGACGCTATCTATTTCTACTCTCTACTGTACTGTAGAATATAAATCACTTGTCTACATTTCTCGGTAGAAAACTGTCAACTGTCTACACGGAAACGTAATTTTTGTCTATTCTTCCGTCGACAAAACGCTATGGTTCTCGTGCTAAGCCTGCTGTATGCATATTTGTCTATGAGTAGTGATAATCTGAACAACATTTTAAATTAAATGTTAAATTTCATGGTCTTTCTTTTATTTTAGATGATATGTTATTTAGAAGAAATAAATGTGTATGATTGAGCCTTTCGATCGATACAGTAAAGGCTCCTACAAACAAGCGCGACACGCGACGCGACACAAAGGTACCGCTTGTAGTGCTACACGCGGTGTCTTTGTGTCGCGTCGCGTGTCGCGCCTGTTTGAAGGAGCCTTTAAATTAAAGATTTGTTTTTTTCACATTTAGCGGCTTCGATTCCCGGTTCAGACAGGCCATTATTAAAAATTCTTTGAATACAGTTCGTATTGATTTTAAAATAAAAATGAAATCTTCATTCAGTATTTTTTTCTATCTGCAGTATTTAAGGTACTTTTCCTTCATGTGTGGCAAAGTCGTGGGACGCTCTGTATAGTATAGATAACGCTCCCAAAAACTTGATTAGGTACCTACTTAAACAAATATTGTTTACTCTTACTATTATATCGGTTTTCCCGATGAGCAACGGGCAATCTACGTATAATTTTTATCGTCTTTCAACGGCGAACAGCGACCCAATCAAAGTAGGTATCCAATTACTGAACTGACTTAAAGTAAATAATTAACACTTCAAAGAATTAGGTATTATTTTCGAATCAATTGGCTAGAATTCATTAACTTCGATTATTATTAGTTTCATCATTATCTTATCACTTATCAGCCTACATCAATCCACTGCTGTACATAAGCATCTCAATCGCACGCCATTTTATTTTATTTTATTCTCGGAAACTCTAGCTGCTACCAGCCACCTTGCGTAGATGAGAACGTTCTGCCTTACGTTTGTCGATTTACGGTCTCCACTCAAGAACACGTCTACCCCAACCGTCATCGGTTCTACGGGTAATATGGCCAGCCCATCACCATAACAGCTTGCTTTTTAAGGTTCCGTAGTAAAACAAGGAACCCTGTTTCACCAGGTCCATCTGTCAGAAATAGTACACGTAGTACCTAATCACGCCGACTAAGTAGTGAAATAAAATTTTGAAAAAATGTTTTCTTTCGGTTACTTTTTTTGGGTGAGTAGTGGTGGCGCAGTGGTAATGGCCTAAACTTACGAGTTGTAGGTCGTAGGTTCGAATCCAGACAGGTGTTACATTTTGTGTAAATGATTTCATCTAACTGATCACCGCATGTTAATACTGTCGTGTGTAGGACTAGTTCCAACACGAATACAACTTGATACAAAAACAATACAAAAATTGGTAATGATAAAATGAAATCCTTACATGAAACAAAACACTTTTCGGGGACAAATTAGAAAATTAAAAATAAAAGTTTTACGAACTGTACCGTGTGACACATTTAAGTCAAAGGTACTGCGAGCGTCTCCAATGTAATTTTGATTTTTTTTTGGAAAAAATGGAATAATTCTACCCAAGTTATTAAAAATTTGCTAATAAAAGTCTGTGTTTGGCGTGCGCTGTGAAAACTATTGATTATACGTAAAATAATGTACTACATGTTTATAGTACTCATCATTACCCACAAAAAGTCCGCGAGATTGTTATATGTCTATCCAATATAATTAAGTCACAATAACCGTTTTTTGTTCAAAGTAGTCAATCAACACACGGGCATAATCGAAAGATTCCTCATTCGTATCATGATATTAATCCTTTGTCAACTAAATAGTTTCTTAATCAAGGTTGATTAATGAGCATGTAAATTTTTCTTTAAGGGCTGTCGTCGAAAGTGACGCATATGAAAGGTTCTGTCGGCGAAATGTCCATTGGTGAAACGTTCTATCGACGAATCTTTTAAAAACGAAACGTCCTGTCGGTGATCGATCAGTTCAAAGGAGAAATGACTGTCGGAGAACGCTTGCAGAATCTGAGCGAACAGTAGGGCTGTTCGCTCAGATTAACTAATCTACACATTTTATTTTTTGTAAGCTAAATACAATTGAATAGTAGTTTGTAATAAATAATAAAGTTTATATATGTAGAGCAGGGGTGGCCCAGTAGTAACGAACTTACGAGTTGTAGGTCGTAAGTTCGAACCCAGGCAGGCGCTTTACTTTGTGTAAATTATTTCCTCACCACTGCTCTCAAAACGGTGAAGGTAAACATCGTAAGGAAACCGGCATGTCCTAGAACCAAAAAATCGATGACATGTGACATCTACCAACCCGCACGGGGCCCCCGTGGTGGTTTACGGCCCACTCCCTCTCACTGAGAGGAGGCCTGTTTCCCAGCAGTGGGAACATTATAGGCTGATCATGGAATAAAGTTTGTCATAATATAATAAATAGAAACAAACTCAGAGGTCACGCCTCTGAGATTATTTCGTTCTTCTCAGAGTAGACAGTTAAAGAAAAAACCGATCTCATCTACTTACTCGTATAAAAACATAATTTAATTTTGACGTGTAAAAGTGTTTTTTGAAACAATTTACAGAAATACATATCATTATTCATAGATATGTCTGCCGGGGTCGCGGGAAGGTACTTATGGGTCACCGAGTCCCCTGGCAACACAGGCAACAGGAAGGAATACGGGTGGGTTTTAGTCAGTAAGAGTCTGACACACCCTCCCGCTCCGCCCAGAGCGGGAGAAGTTATTTGATGATTTCCCACCCTCAAAAAAAAAAAAATATATATATATGTATGTATAGATGTAGATGCAAAAGTAACTCTATCTGTGTTTCTATTCACGTCCAAACGTCTAAACGGATTTGAATGTTTGGCACACATTTGGATAGATCATGTCCTGGGATAATTTCCGACCTCCACTAGGGCGAAGCCGTGGGCAATAGCGAGTTATTAATAAAAACATCTCCTAATACAGTAGATAAAACACTTGTGTAATTACAATGCTTACTTTAGAAAATATATCGGTATTCCCGATGTGCGACGGGCTGATCTATACCTACAGCGTGTTTATCGTCTGAAAACGGCAAACAACTTAAATTAGGGGACCCAATTACCTCCTAAGGAAATAATGAACATAACATCTTTTTAAGTAATAAATGAAGAAAACAAAATTTCGAATAAATTGGTTTTAACTAATTAAACTGGCACGCTCTGTAGCCTATACGGCTAGATGGATGTTACTATATGAGGTGTCGCTAGATTCCTCTTAAATGTGGGAGTGACATGGGCTATAAAATATTTATATATTGCATCTGTAAATACAAAAAAAAGTGAGAGTTTAAAAATAAATTACAAAAGTTTTGGTGTCAAATAAAAGCTAGTATTTCAAAATATAAAAGCTTGAAATATAGCAAATTATAAAAAAAAAAAAACATAAAACCTGTCTGCAAAAACACATAACTAAAAAGAGAAAAATAGAATTTTGGTATCGCAGGCGGAGACAAAAAAAAGTTACACCATATTTCAGGTTATTGGTTTGACTCCGCCTGCAATAACAACATTCTATAGATTATAAAGGCTCCTACATACTGGCGCGACTTGTCGCGCGACGCGTCGCGACACAAAGGCACCGCTTGTAGCGCTACACGCGGTGTCTTTGTGTCGCGTCGCGTCGCGCGACAAGTCGCGCCAGTATGTAGGAGCCTTAATGCTTATTTTTCCCTTTTCAGTTTTTGTAGTCGGATTTTTTTTTTTTTTAATAATGTGCTTTTTGTTTTTGTAAAACGTGAACTTATCAAACAAAATATGGTGCCATACAGGAAAGGGTCACCGAGTTATCTGTTTGATGAGTACAATATCCACTTGGGTATATTAACGAGAACTCTTATCAACCAGTCTCTTATCACAATGCCAAAACTAACTATTTATGTTGCGAGAAACCAATGTTTGGCTTTAGAATCAATACAGCAATCACCAGCGGTGGACGCAACAACAACCCCTGTTGGAACAATTCTGTATTTCTGAAGTATAAAATGTGTAGAACAAAGTGTGTGCTGGCGTTAGTAGCGCTGTACGTGGGGTTGGTGCACTCCTGGGGTGAGTACGAGGGGCGTGAATTTTATTTCGAATGTTTTTACCCGACTGCCTCAGGAGGGTAATGTTTTTCGAGAGTATGTATGTATGTATGTATGTATGTATGTCTATTTCTTTGGCACGCTCTGTAGCCTAAACGGCTTGATGGATTTTAACGTATGAGGTGTCGTTTGATTCATCTTAATTGTGGGAGTGACATAGGCTATTATTTATAAATTGTATCTGCAAATATAAAAAAAAAGAAGGGAAGTTTTTTTTAAAAATTAATTGCAACAATATTGGTATCAAATAAAAGCTAGTAATGAGTAATTTTCAAATATATTTATATATATTAATAAAACTAAAAAGCTTGAAATAAAATAAATTATTTAAAAAACAAAAAACCCGACTGGCGGGGACAATCAAAAGTTACACCATATTTCGAGTTATTCGACTGTCCCCGCCTGCGATACCAAAATTATATAGATTATAATGCTTGTTTTTCCCTTTTCCGTTATGTGTTTTTGCAGTCGGGTTTTTTGTTTTTTAAATAATTTATTTTATGTCTATGTTCTAGTAATTGAAAGAGTAACCCTTTATAATTTCCTGGCCTTGGTTTACCCGTAAAGGAGAGAATTCTTTAAAGGTTGTATGTATTTTTGCCACGACTAATAGGAGGATAATATTAACGTTTTTCTGCCCAAAACCCCAAACCAGTAATAAACGGCTTTAGTTGATGCGATGCTTATATGTGTGTGTGAAGACCTTTAGAGCGTTTGCGTACTGCTGCAGTCGATCAGAATCCGGCCTGTAACCGAAAAAGTCGGTCCGAAATAGTCGTCATACTACTTATCTTTCAAAAACCATCGCTTGCCTGTGCAAGAACTGGTCTGCCGCATCGACCATCGTTTCCACCTTTCGTTCCCTAAACATGATATTCTCAAAATATCCCGCAGCATCTGCATATCCTCTTGTCGCATCGAATTATAATTTACTGTCGGTATATTACAATACAGGAAAGCGGTTAACGGACAAAAATACAATTATGGTATTCCTAGTGGTAATTTTGCGTAAAATAAAATACATAAATGGTTTTTATAGTATGTCGACCGACTGACTTTTCTATGCAGAGGGTCTAAGTACAGTCCTTTCACAGTTATTTTGCTTCTGATTTTTCATCACTGTCAAAATCTAAGTATTTTTTATTGGCACTGATTTAAAGAGGCAGTTGTAAATAGCGGTTTTGGTAAGTTAAAAATTATAAATGGCACGTTTAACTAGTTCAGCAGTTAAAACTGAGCAGTAAAGTAAACAAAAATGAGTAATAAAAAATAATGAAATGGATCAGTGAATATATAATTGAGCAGGAAAATAATTAAATGGGCGGTAAAAATTATTGAATGAGCGGTTACGTGTGGGCAGTAATAAATTCGACGACAGTAATAGAGAAGATCCGTTAATGGTGACTGTTCTAACCTAACCTTTTTTTTTTTTTTTGTTCCCGGGGTGGAAAATCCTCATGGATGTCCTCCGCCCTGGGGTAGGCCGAGGGGTCTGTCAGTCTCTTACTGACTAAAAACCACCCCGGTGTTCCCGTCCAACACTTGCACCGGGGATCATGGGATCTAATGCGACTTCCACGATCCCCGGCTAGTGCCGGCCCGCCTCTGCAGGCCACCTCAAGTCTGGGGGGGTGAGGTGTTTAAACCCCCCCCGCGACGTCTGAAAGGGGCGCGCGTGGAACACTACGCGCCGCCACCTCGGGTCCAGTGTGATGGGGGGCGGCGGACGTCCCCAAGTCCGCCGTCCCTGGACCCATTTAGGGGGGCCGGAAGAGGGCGTTGTCTGCCCTCTGCCGACGCCCGGTGCGCCTGCTGCGGGCCGGGTGAGCGGAAGAGATCTCCCGCTCCCGTTCCGCAGCCTCCTTCTGCGACACGACTGTTTCGCAGAAGGATACCACCGCGTCCCAGGACTCCTCGCTGCCGACCATCGCCTCGACCACGGCCGGCAGCGACAGGTCACTGCCCACTCCTGAGATGAGGACACGGCGTGGCTCCTCCCAAGCGGCACACTCTGCCAGCGTATGCCGCGCCGTGTCCTCCCGACACCGTGGTGACACCGGGCGTCCGGCTCCCTGTTTATGCGACACAGGTACTTCCCGAAGCAACCATGCCCCGAGAGCACCTGCGTCACCCGAAACGACAGGGAGCCGTGCCTCCTCCCGAGCCAGGGCTCGAGCACTGGCCGGACCGCCTCGATGGTGGCGAGGCCGGCGGTAGGGCGTAAAAGCCTGTCCCGCTATTCCGCCACCAGGGCTGCGCGGAGCTGTGACCGACGCAACTCCGTATGTCGCTGCATCAGCCACTCGCCCCGCGCCCTCGCTTCCTCGCGCCACTGGTACAGTGACGCGAGTACTTTCGCCTCGAGGTCCCAGGGCGGGGATCCGGCCAGTACGCAAGCCGCCTCGAAGGAGATCGTGCGATATCCCCTGATGACTCTGACGGCCATCGCTCGCTGCGGCTTTCGCAGGACAGCGATGCTGCCGGCCGTCAGGTCAGCCGCCCAGATCGGGGCCCCATACAGGGCCATCGATCGCACGATCCCCACGTAGAGCCGCCTACAGGCGGCGCTCGGGCCCCTCAGATTGGGAAGCAGCGTTGACGACGCCCCAGCCGCGCCCAACAACTTGGGCACTAGCCGCTGGAAGTGGGCGCCAAAATCCCACCGGCTGTCGAGCACCAATCCTAGGTACTTCATGGTGGACTCGACAGCGATTTGAGCACCCCCGACCACGATGTGTGAACCCGACGGTGGCGCCCGCCGGGGGCCATGACAGATCATGGCCTCCGACTTGTTGAGGCAACCTCCAGGCCCAGGCGCCGTATGCGGCTCACCACCTGTGAGACCGCAGCCGTCGCTAGCAACGCTGCCTCCCTGTACGAGCTCCCCCGGGCCGTGACCAGCGTGTCGTCTGCATAACACGTCAGGTCCACGCCCGGCTGGAGCTCGCCCCGCAGCACCCAGTCATACCCGATGTTCCACAGGAGCGGGCCTACGACCGAGCCTGTGGAACACCGCACGACATGCGGCGCTGACTTCCGCCATCACGTCCCGTGTAGATGACACACCTCTCCGCTAAATAAGCCCCAACTATGCGGCGGAGGTAGGAAGGCACCCGATGATAACGCAGTGCCTCCCTAATACAGCTCCAGGGCAGGGTGTTGAAGGCGTTGGAGATGTCCAAGGACACCGCCAACATCACCCCGCCCCGGGACACCGCTTCCTCCGCCAGGACTCTCACCCGCGATATAGCATGGATGGTGGAGCGCCCGTGCCGAAAGCCGAACTGGCTCTCGGCCAGGTCAGGCCCCTCTCCGCACAAGTGGCTGACGAGGCGGGCAGCGATTATACGCTCAAACATCTTACCCACCTCGTCTAGCAGCACTATGGGCCTGTACGCGGACGGTGAGTCCGCAGGGCGCCCCGCCTTCCTGAGCAGGACCAGACGACCAGATTTCCACAAAGTGGGAAACTGGCCCTGCTCAAGGCACGCTGTGTAGAGTCCTGTCAAGTGGGGCTCTAGCTCCTTCAGAGCGAGGGCTAACGCTTGGCTGTGGATCCCGTCGGGCCCCGGAGCCACGTTCTTGGCCCGGAGCCGCACCACGGCTGCCCTCATCTCTGCTTGTGTCGTTCTAACCTAACCTAACCCAACATTATCCTTCGCTTCAATTCGCACTCCCAATACACTTTGTTTTTGTATTCACGACTTTTTGCATACGCAAAACCATTCACCACATGACATGATCTGCCGAACTATTTATCGAACCGCTCATTCCATCATTATTACCGCTCATTCAGTTATTGGACTGCTCAATTATTTTTAGAATTGACATTGTATGATAAAATAACCGACTAATTGATTTTTTATTACTGCCCATGTTTTACTGTCGCAATAATTAATCAACCGCCATTAAATTAAATAACTGCTCAATATGTTTTTCAACTGATCATAATAACATCTCGAATATTTAAATAACAGCTCAAAAAAATTAGTTCTTATTCTTGTTAGTTTGCTTTTGGGTTGCAACCAACAAGTCTGTCAAAATCACAGTGATCTTTATTGTCGTTACAATAAGAGGAAAGAAGATGCTGGTGGGGTCTTGACCGTACTTCCATGATTGAAATCTGATAGTAGTGGAATACCTCTATACTCCTAAAGCACGTCAGGATATGTTGCCTGCCTGTAACAACTACTTAAAATCTATGTTAGTAAACTACAATATATGTAAATTATCTAAGATCTATTTCACGTTTAGTAGTGATACTCGTATTATTATGTTTGCATAAAATTAATAGGAAATACTTGATCAACACCGCGTAATCACCAAAATCTCCTTGCATAGAAAATTTAATTTCTTGTAAGTTTAAAAATCTATTTTTTTCTTGTTCCAGATATTGCCACAACGACAGGAAACGATCTGGATTTTTTTGCCAGTGGAAACAAAACCCACTCTGAAGGCGTTCAATTTAGAGTCCTCACAGCATTAACTTATGATGCAGTAAACAACATGCTGCTAGTCGTTGACAAACAGAACGACAACGCCTCTATATTTAGTTTTAACATATCTAGTAAGAAATACCACTCATTAGTCAATAGAAAAGGATACGAAAATATCCAGGGTCTCGCATTTGATCCAGTCAAAGGATTACTCTTCTGGACAGACACAAATGAAAGAAGCATATATTGGATTTCGTTAAGGCGTGGATCAAAGAACAATGTTTACGGAAATCTTTTGATCAAGATGAATGATGATATTCCTAAAGCTATTGCCGTGGATAGCTGTAGAGGGTACGTTCTTAATTACAGGTTTATAACTCAAAAACATCTGAATTGCGCGATAATTTATAGTGATTTGTGATGAATTACAGGTATATTTACTGGACGAACATAAACACCAAGAAGCCCACAATAGAGAAAGCTAGATTTAATGGCTCCGAGAGAGAAGTAGTTATCGACAACAACATTTACATGCCAGTTGGCTTGGCCATTGACCAACAGACGAAGCAAATGTACTGGGCGGATGATAGAGAAGGTGTACACTATTCTATTGAAAGTGCAGATCTAAATGGAAAGAACAGAACAACATTATTTGCTGGTGTACATCATCAACCAAATGCATTGACCGTGTCTAAAGATTCAATATACTGGGTGGACTGGGCCTACAAATCTGTTTGGCAATTATCGAAGAATCCATCTATTGATGCGGAACCGAAAGAGATTAGTAACTTCAAAGGTGAAACAACACCTTTCGGTATTGCTGCTAATTATAAAATTGAGGATCAGACTGCAGGAACTCACGAATGCGAAGCACTAACAAGTCTACAAAAAAACAAGTCAGTGATCAACGATTCCCTAAACATTCTTACTGCAGAAGGCCTGTTTTGTTTACATGGCATGAAAGTCAGTGGAAAATTACTATGCAAATGCAAACCTGGTTACACCGGTGAGCGATGCGATGTTTCAGTCTGTCTGAACTATTGTTTGCATGGTGACTGTAGTTGCGATATTGAAAATTACCCCAAATGCAGGTAAAATATGATTTCAGTCCATTTTTTTATTTGTGTATTAAGTTAAAAAAAAACTTTAGTGACAGTTTTTTGGTTGTTCTATTAGACAAGAAAGTGTCACTAAAGATTTTTTTAATGTCTCTGAAAACAATCATATAATATCATTGTTTTCAGAGGCATAAAAAGGAACCATAGGGGCTAGACCACGCCTTGACATAGTGACATTCTATTAGTGATAACGTAGATGGAAAAGTCAAAACTGTATGGGACTGCCTGCCATAAGCTACCGAAAAGCTTATATCAATACTGTTGAAAGTCGCTGTAGAAAATACGAAACGCTTTGAAGGCGATTGTCACTTGTCTAAGACAAGTGACAATCGCCTTCAGACGAAGCCTTCAGACGAAGCTGTAAGACGAAGTCGCACAACAACATGAGGGCCTAGAGTCAAGGCCCTCATGTTGTTGTGCGACTTCGTCTGTCTGTCACAGTTACAAGTAATATAGCAACTACAGGAATCGTTTTAAATTTTGCTTGCCTACCTATTTATATTGAAGTGAAGGAATTGCAAAAATATTTTTAATTAAATTGCAAAAGCGACCGGAATGGTTTGGAGTTGTGAAGTGGATTGAATGGATTAACTAAGTCAAATGGCGTGTCATATGAAACGGCTATATAGAAGTACACATAATTTTTAGGGTTCCTTAGTAAACCGGGAACCCTTATAGTTTCGCCATGTCCGTCTGTCTGTCTGTCTGTCCGTTCCCCTCTGTACCTCAGAGACGCTTAGTACTAGAAAGCTGTAATTTGGCATAGGTACACATATTAATCATGCCGACAGTGGTCAAATAAAATCTTGAAAACAATTTTTTTTAGGGTACCTCCCTTGCACGTAATGTGGGGATGATATTTTTTTTCTCGTCTATCCCAAGGTGTGGGGTATCGTTGGATAGGCCGTTTATAATATTGTGGGAATACCATTTTTAGATTCAAGGATCCGTTTGCGTAATATTAAGCGTTAAAGTGCTATTTTTTGTTAGAGTCAAGGTTCCCCCTCCCTGCCAGCTAAATGGTTGTTATGGAGATGCGAAAAAAATATTAATTATTATAATGAAATTAAAAGGAAAACTATCACAGCTAATTAGGCTTTACAAGTTAACGAGTTAACAGTCGACCAACTTAAATTTGCAGTTGGAAAATGGACCGTGATGTATATTGATGTATGGGAGAACATGTTTTTTAACTATAAGTTGTTAATATTAAGTTTGTTTATGGGATAAATTCATCCCAACATTCCCAACTACGGAACCCTTCATTGTGCGTGGTCCGACACGCACTTGGCTGGTTTTAATTTCTAATTATACGACATAATTTTTGACATGATGAAATATTTGGTAAAATGCCATTCCTCGCACATGAATGCGAGGAATGGCATGGCAGTTCCGTGTGGTGTCGGAGGTAAAGAATAGCACCATCTCATTTCTTCCCATGGGTGTCGTAAAAGGCGACTAAGGGACTTACTAGAGAATGGGCACCATACTGCGATCGCTAACCCGCCTGCCAAGCGTGGCGATTATGGCAAACCCCCCCAATATTGGGGGAGGCCTATGTCCAGCAGTGGACGTCTTTCGGCTGGAATGATGATGGTGATGATGAATGCGAGGAATGGCATTTTACCAAATAATTCCGAAGTTAAAAAAATCGAATAATTAGAGTTTATAGACATAAAAGAAAAACCACCGTCTTCCAAAAATACACTAAACTGACTTCACAAAAATGAAAAAAATAATTTTAATCTCAGAAGTCGCTGACTTTGGTTTTGTATTTTCGCTTTTTAGAAATCAGCAAAAACGCCTTTTCAATTGAATTACGAACTAAGTTAAGGCGCTGACAAGACCCAATTGACCAAAATAGGCTTCTCTTAAGAAAGAAAATTGCCAAATCTGTATAGTTTGTGGTAGCTGAAAAAATATATGTTAATTTTGAACATATTTCCCAGAACTTGGTTGTCACCAGAACACGTTTTGAAAAAAAAATCTCGATACAAACTAACGTTAAACTAACCTCTTACCTTGAGTTCTAATCCAAAATATCTGTATTAAATATCAACATAAATTACGTATTTAATTAATAACAAGTACGTCTTATTCCAATGCAGAACTTGGTTGTTTTTTATTTTCGATTACTCAACTCAATTCTGAGTAAATAGATAATTACTTCATATTTTGCAATAAATTACAAGCGTTTTGTCGTCGCGCTTCTCTTTCTTTTCTATGCAATCTGACAGTGACCGCGGTTTAGGTGTTGTAAGCGTCTTAAGCGGTGCCATAAAATGAAAATTTTGTTTTAAATTACTATATTGCTCATGATCATTATTTCAGATGTAATGCCGGTTATTCCGGGGAAAGGTGTGAAGTGCACGCGTGTCATCATTATTGTCTGAACAACGGTGACTGTTCCATAAACGAGGAGGATGAGCCAGTCTGTCAGTGTGTTGGTAATCACGAGGGAACAAGATGTGAAGCTGTTAAAGATGAAAATATCACCATCTCACCTACGTACAACTGAGCCATAGATAATTTAGGGACAACTTGAAAAAGTCGCACCGTAAAGATTTATGCATCTAAGTGTAATTTGATTAATTTGTTTCGGCACCACGTATAAATAATAAATTACTTAATGATTTGTTAAATATTAAATATATAGCATTTAAGAAGAAACACAATAATCTACTGATAAGTAAGACATACTTTTTTTATACTTTTTTTTAGGGTGGGAAATCATCAAATAACTTCTGCCGCTCTGGGCGGAGCGGGAGGGTGTGTCAGACTCTTACGGACTAAAACCCACCCGTATTCCTTCCTGTTGCCTGTGTTGCGGGGGCCTCGGTGACCCATAAGTACCTTCCCGCGACCCCGGCGGGGAAGTAAGACATACTACACTATAAATGAATACCTGTCTGATGGAAATTTGTGTGTATATTATTATTACATATAATTCTGGTGAATAGAGTACGATTTATTTTATGAAAATTATTTTTATTTGTATTCTTAATTATGGGTTCACTATATTATTGTTTTATAATTTATGAAATTGTATAATTTTAATGATACATTTTGCATGCCTGAATTGGTACAACACAGTGGACTGCGCATTCACTTGAACATCTGGAAATGTTATGTACTGTGTTGAGCAATAAACTTTTGAATTTGAATTTGACTTGTGCTGCGTAATACTTTTTTTGTGACTGACACAATAAATGCATCCGTTTCGACTGACTAAAATAAAAATTACATACATATTATCATAAAGGTTCCGTTTTGTAGTTTTCTGAATAAAAAATTGGTATCCCCTAAAAACTTATTATTCTTTTTCAACCAGTTGATAAATTACTCTAATTTTCAAAAATTCTAAGGTTTCCCACGTTAGATTTTTTTTTTAAATTAGAGTAATTCATCAAGTCGTCTTAATAGCCTACGGCCCATTTAGGATGACTTGCAGAAAATCAAAATAAATCAATTCGAAAAATCTAAGGTAGGTAGTCATTTTCGTACTAAAATAGTAAGTATCTACCTATCTAATAAATCTGTATTGGAATCGCTTTGATATAATATGTTCGACTGTACTTTTGTCTTCTTCTAAAGTTAAAGTCAAAGCATTTATAGATACTCGTAAACAAGCCGTGCGCATGGGAGTTCCTCATTTTTGCCAATGGGGATTCCTATCGAATTCCCATTTGGCAAAAAGGCGAACTTCCAAACTTTCATCCCCCTATTCATTACCTTTGGGAATTTGAAAAAATCCTGTCTTAGTGCTCCTTCCTTCATTCGTTTTGCAGAACTTCCCCTGAAGGATGTTTAAAGGGGTGAAGGGTGTTATAGTAGGTATGGCGGAATCCCAACGCGCGGTTCGATTAATCTGAAACTCTATATTCAAGCAATAAATCTAGCTAGCCTTATCCCAAATATGTTGGGGTCGCCTTCCAGTCTACCCGGATGCAAATGAATACAAGTATTTTACATGGAGCGACTGCCTGTCTGACCTCCACAACCCAGTTACTGGGTAACACGGTACCCCTTGGTAAGACTGGTTGTCAGACTTTCGAGCTTCTGACGACCCCTAACATCAAAAGAATCATGAATCAAAGAAAAAGTTTGCAGTTTTGAACCAGACATATGGTGTTTATTTTGGTATCATCATTGTTCCAAATTTGAATTTATGAGCATTAAAAAGTCATCGACCTTTATGCAAAAAAATGCAGCGTGGGTGATTAAGGAGTCCGGGACTGTATTTTAAGCTTTATTTTATTCATCGGTCATTTATATTTGTATTGAGGGTTTGCCCATAATCGCTACGCTGGGCATGCGGGTTGGCGCAGATAGCAGCTTCTTGCACTAGTGAGGCTGCTGCCCGTCACTAGTCTGCACCATGTAGCTGCGAAGTTTTGTTTAGAATGGTTATGGCGCCATTTATCGGTTGTCAGAGCCACGTTTGTTATTCAGCAGGGTGGACCACGAGCAGGTGAGGCGGATTTGGGGCACTGAGGTGGTAAGTGTGCCCCTTACACCCCCCAGTGAGCAAATTATAGCGTTTTTAAATTAGTATGTTTGTTTTATTGCATCTTGTAGAATAATTAATTCTACAATTTTTTTTTTTGGTATTTATCCTTTTCTAATCATCACATATTCAACCTTATTCGCAAGTTCGGTTCTTTCATTGTTTTTTCTTTTGGAATGTTCGAATTTTATCAAAATTCCTTTTGCTTGTCAAAAAATTTGTTTTGGGGCTCATTCCTCTGTCGCGCTCCATTTTAGATGGTCATATTTTTATTTTGGTCACTAACACTGAAATTTTTATTGTATAATATTATAGTGCTCAGTTTTTTTTATTAACATTTTGTTGTTGTCAGAATAACAATGTGGTATATATAATTAGAAGTACAGTCATCAGCCTGCTCTATCGAGTCAGGCGTTTATCTTTCAAGGACCAATTAGTTCAACAGGTTTCAGACTGGCTAAAGTAGACTCATCCTTCATGGGGTACCCATGAAGGATGAGTTATGTTATGTTTAAAATGTTACAATAAAATACCTCCCCACATACTCCAATTAAATGAAAATAAGTTTAAATCTTGTATTAAATGCACACTATGCAGCCAATCATATTATAAGTTGGGGGATTACATAGCTGACAACAATGCTTGGCTCAACGCTGGTCCTGCTCTACAAGGACGCATAAACTAATTAACTAATTGATTATTAGATTTAATTAACAAAGATTTAAATCATTATTGCGTGAAAATATGGTCACGTTTCTTTTTCGTTTTGACAACCAATGACACAAATGACTTGACTTAACTGTCAGGGAAACGCAATTTTTATTTGAAACTAGTTGACCCGACAAACGTTGTCCTGTCAAAATTTCTCAATAATTCAAACAAAAATCCCATAGAACAGGGGACGTTAAGTTTTCCCGAATTTTAACATTTTTCAGAAAAAAACAAACAATTTTTTCCATAAAAAACTTATTCGGACTATTACGAACAATTTAAAACCAAGAATAACCAAATCTGTCCATCCTTTCTCAAGTAATGCGCTGACCTACAAACAGCATTTCAATTTTATGTATACAGGGTTCAATTAAATTAGCTAGCGAAACTCCGCAGACGTGATGGGTATCGATATCTAAACACGAAAATATATAAAATATTATCTGTGTATGTATTTAATTAATAACAAGAACGTCTCATTTGAATGAAGAACTTGGTTGTTTTTTATTTTCGATTACTCAACTCAATTTTGAGTAAATAGATAATTGCATCATATTTTGCAATAAATTACAAGCGCTGTGTAATCGCGCTTCTCTTTCTTTTCTATGCAATCTGACAGTGACCGCGGTTTAGGTGTTGTCAGCGTCTTAATATTTAGGAGCTAGACATAAGAAGATTGTCATCAGAATTCTGCATGTGTTTATTAAGGTTGTAGGTAGTAAAAACACTATAGATTTACCTAAGAAGTTTTATTATCTGTACTTATAACTATTTTATACATTTATACCTACGGTAACTATAGTTTATTTATCCACTATGTTTGACTATGGACACCACGTGTCCCTTTGAGCGCCTGCTCGGAGGTTCATCATAAGATCATTAGGCAGTGTTCGTTTCATTTAAAATAAAAGAAGTTAAGGTATCCAGATCTATTGCAATTCCTTTAGTTTTAACCCTTACCGAATACGACCCAATTGAAGTCGTATATAAAACAATAAATAATCAAATATTAACTTATCGTTACCTATCTATACTGACCGAACGTTTTCCTTGATATTTCAGAATAATTTTCATCGCAAATTTACCAATCGCCTTGATTTTATATAAGAATTTGAAAGTAACAAACAAAGAATTTTCAAAATACGAACATACTCATGCATCGTTACTTCATTTGGTTTGTTCATTACAATATTAATTAAGTTTTCTCGTCTGTTTTTCAGTACTATGAAATAGGCAAGTTAGAAATTATAGAGATCAGTTGATTCTCAGTTAGTAGGAAAATAAAATTACCCAGTTAAAACAGTTGGTCAGGGTCCAGTTTTTAAGAAACTATCACAATAGTTTCGAATAGTATCAGCGCAGACGCAGCTGCGGGCAGTAATGTAACAAATGGCGACATCTAGCACACTACTTTACAATCACACAACAACTAACGACACCTCTTGACGGAGGTCATCAATCGGCTCTCACTTCGCAGATGAAGAAGGTTTCGAAGGAGCAGGGAGAATCGTTCCACTTAAGACCTTTGTCGTCTCTGTTCCAGAGCTCCAAGCAGTTCTCTTCTTCTCCATTCTCGTAGCGGAAGTTGTTGGGTTCTCCCGCGTTCCAGTTCACGAAGGTAAGTGGTCTGCCGTTGGCCATCCAGAAGAAGCTGCCCTCTTCAGCCAAGTCCGTGCCTGATGTCCAGAAGTGCTCGCGGCCGTAACCTGGAAAAGATAAAGAGAAATATTAGTTGGGAAATTATTTTTCAACTCAGCACCTCAAATAAGTAGGTGTTGCTGTTTAAAAACAGTGAGCAAAATTCGATTTTGCTGCGAGCGTGACACAAAGTAACTTATGATTTTTTTTAATGCCGAGAATAGTGCTGGGTCTACTGGCAACATTCGAAAGATTTGAACTTCACTTTGTTCTGTCACTTTCACTTCGATACAAAAAAAGTGAGAGACAGAAACAAGTCGATTCGAAGTTCGATTTTCAAATTAACCTAGTAGGCCCAAAACGAAACAAACAATAAAACTTCTGTTAAGGTTTTAAATGTAATTATTATATTTTAACTTTGTTTTTTTATATTGTTTGTCTTACATTCGTAAGACAAACAATATAAAAATATCAAAGTTATATTTTTAGTTAAGTTGTATGTGTTATACATGTGGTTTTACCATGTTATACAACATTTAGGTAATATGGTCTCGCTGGTGAAGTGAAAAGTTGTATGTGTTACATGAGACCAAAGTTATTTGCATCTCGTGTCTTTGAATCCCTCTCTACCCTAGATATGTAGTCCTTCGCTTACTCGGGATTCAAAATCAACACTCGCAGGAAAAACCAATTTTTCTCTCTTGTTGCACAAATAACTATTGCCTTGTATGTAAAACGGAAATGACGGTAAAGCATAGCGTGGTGGAATGCAGTACAATTAAAAACTGATATTACCTCTATGTATTTCATTGGCTGGAACAAATGGTGTAAATAAATGCCGTCTATCACAAGAGGTTATTGCTACATGAAGCATTTTGGACGTACATCACCACACAACAATCTGTGCAGTATGCTGACTGCACACTGGTTTACGGGTTTTACTGACTGTAAAACCTAACTGAAAATGCGCTGATTCGCTACATGATCGGATCACCATCCGGACCACCATCCGGCTTATTAATCTCAAAACCTCGGGGTGCCTATTTAATAAAACAACAATCCGACAATGGTGCCGATTCCCTTGTTCACAAACTAAACTAAATTTAAGTTCAGTGCATCTTTTTCTTTCTATTTCATTAAGAAAATGACAGAAGATAAATTTTAGTTTAGTCCTGTCAAATTAATCAGCGCCTGTCACTACTCTATACAAGTTTAGACGTGATTAAAAACTTGCCTACTAAAATTACGTCAATTTACGTCAACCGCTGATTAATTTGACAGGACTAAACTAAAATGTATCTTCTGTCCTTTTCTTAATGAAATAGAAAGAAAAAGATGCACTGAACTTAAATTTAGTTCAGTTTGTGAACAAGGGAATCGGCGCCAATGTTTAATATTTTTACCTAATTTAATTACTTTATTAAACAGCACTTGTCGTGAAATTGTGTGAATTTTGTGAATGTCGCATTGTCAGTTATATTAAACAGGCCTCAGGCCCCCAGGTCGTTGTCGGGAAGCAGTGGGGGAGAAAATCAACTCTATAGGTAGGACCCCAAACCACCTTCATTAAAGTTACTGCCTAACTTATCAGAAGCCTCTTTTGTTCAGCTTACTCTCAAGCTGGTGGACATTGCTATCAGCTATTTGATTGCGATTTAATATATATATATGTATTTGATAAATATTTACCTGAGTCCTTAACGTATTGCTCCAGTTTGTCGTTCTCCTGCTGTGTTGAGATGGATGCCAGGTGCATGCCGTGGAACCGGCAGTACTGCTGCGCTTTGAACCAGTTAGCCTGAAACAACAGATGAGATCTCATTAGAAACTATTACTAACCACTTTTTTTTACTATTTGGTATTACAGTCTAGGATTTTGTTATGATAATTAACCCTCATAGTCAGTGCGGGTTAATAAAACACTGTAAAACTAGATAAGAGCTTTCTCTGTGGGTTTCAGTTTGTAGTTTGGTAATCTTATGCCCGATTCATAATAATTTGGTGGTAAGATTTCGAAAAGTTTGGAATTGTATGTATCATGCGGTCACGATAACTATGTACATTTTTCCATAAGTGACAAATGTTTTCTTTGAACTGCGCTAGCGCTTATCGCTAGTTGTAAATCAAGAAGGTAATTATTAGTGATGTAAAGAAAGTTGGATTTTTCACTTTCGCGAATACGAATGCAAATGCTAATAATTATCTCCAATATTCGCGAACGTGAATGCGAATGTTGACTTTCAAATAAAGCGCGCGCAAAATGTTTGAAAAAATGAAACCGACTGCATCGAAAAGGAGCCTCTAAACTTTTATGTTTAAAATTTTACTTCAGTTTCATTATTAAGAATTTAAAGTTACAGCAAGTTCATTTATCATTTATATATAATCTATATAAGTAGAAAGTACATAGTGAAAAAATATAATTAAAACCAAAGGTTACATTATGGATATTAGAACTTTACTTTTGTTTAAAACAGAAATACATATTGTTTTGTTTTCTGTAAAAAGAAATTATAACTTTATTTACAAATAGTTAAGTATTCATTATTTTGCTTTAATTTTATATTTCATTATTTATAATTCTTAGAAAAAAATATGTAGAGGAATGGAAAAATATATAATTAAAGCCAAAGGTTTTGGATATTAGAAGTTGTAAACTTAATTAAACTATATTAGTTATAATCTGCTGAATAAGTACAAACCTTACATACCTAATTGTAACAGGACTTATTAGACTTAGATATTATTAATTTGATTATCTCTCAAGTTTACAAAAGATATTATAATTTAGAATTTGATTTTTTTAAATGTAAGGAAAGACATTATTTTGATTTTTTTTATTTAGTTCTGATTTTATTAATATTTTAATAAGACTAACAACAACAACAAAAGAGAAAGTATTTCTAATTTAGTTGCCTATCTCAAGACTATTTCATAATCATTTTTTATTCAAATATAAGTAAATAAAAAATATAAACCTTGTCAGTTGAATTATTGTTCCATATCCTTCCATAAATTATTTCCTTTTTGTTTCTTAATACATTCGTATCGTTTCTTGCGAATACGAATGCGAATATTCGTTACATCACTAGTAATTATGTGTCATTAAAAAACTTCAGTTTTTATTAATATATAGTCTTACTAAAATACTCGTGACTTTGTGCCTTTATTCCTGCATGCTTTCAGAAACCCAAGTTGGGTTCGTAATCAAGTAAATCTAATAAAGGTTTTATGCAAATATTTTAATGGAAACGTTGAACTTGTAAATTTCGAGGCAATGTTACACCGAAATCATTGAAACTAATCGCATGCGCAGTACGGAAGCCGCATACTAACTAGGTTAGCGGCACAAAAGGTAAAACCGCGGTTAACCGACCGGCGACACGCAGGTTTGTGCGGTTTTTGCCAACACGTCATGTCTGAACATAAATCAATTAGATTGGGACGAGACAAAACGAAATAACGTCCAGGGGCACTTGGGAAGTTTAGTGTGCTCTCCATTTTATGACTGTTTTAATGAGAATGAGTTGTTTGGTGTAACTGGACATCGTTTGGAATCTTATTTAACGATCGTTTTATTTAATGGTGTGAACAGGCCTTCTGGTCTTTCTTACGCTTAATAGGGTGGAAAGGTAAATTGATATTCATTAAAAAGATGATGGATAATAACTGTACTGGATTTGTACGGATGGGTTTCGTTTCTCGGTTAGTGTAGTTCGTGCCGAATCGAAAGAAGAAGCCTGGGCTTAAGTTTTCAATGCGACGAAATTATTAAGAAAACAAATACCACATACTCTTTCGAAAAACCTTTCGTTCAGTCAAAAACGTTCGCAAAGCTTTTTGCTTTTATTCACTTGACCGTTTTCAACTTGCTTTATATCGGCGCTATAAATTGCCTGTATTCGAAGCCATGGATAGAAATAGGAACCACGTTTTGGACTGGACAGGTGCCATTTACCTGCAGTGTCGATTCTTCGGCAACGCTTATTTTGTATTAAAAATGTAGCTTACATCTTCATTCGTTTATTCGCCTCCACAACAGGAGCAAATAGGCTATTTATTTAAATTATCAGTCAATATTTATTAAAAAAAAACCGACCAAGTGCGTGTCGGACCACTCACAATGAAGGGTTCCGTGGTTGGCATGAATTTATCCTTAGAGCAAACTTAATATTGTAAAAAACATAGTTGAAAAACTTGTTCCTCATACATTCCAACTGCAAATGTTAGTTTGTTCGCACAATATTGAAATATTAATCATGTTATTCTAAGATCATATACTTCTTATAGTTTTTTCTGTAATTAAATAACTATTTTCTGTATATTTTTATATAAAACTTTTGTCTCTTTAGTTTCAGAGATAAGATGGATGGTCAGTACTCATCTATTTTTCTTAAATATTTTTCAAGCTCTTTCATTTGATATGTCACACGGTAAATTTGCCCCAAAAGTGACCCCATATTCAAAATCCATTTATTTACGTTACACATCCGTGTTTGGGTCACAGAAGTTCATTAGTGTACCAAATTCCAACTTAATCGGTCCAGTAAATTTGGAGAAACTTGACTGTTACAGACGGACAGACAGACACACGATTGATCCTATAAGGGTTCCGTTTTTCCTTTTGAGGTACGGAACCCTAAAGATATATTTATTGACGCCTCAAGCGATGGCTTTTAATAACTGAGAAGTTATAACATATAACTAACATGTTCTCGATAAATTATGTTTAGATAATATGTGATTGGCGAAAGTTGTACAGTTGAAAGCAAAAGTATCTTGTAGTTACTTTGTAATGACATCATTTTGTCGTATTATTATTTTGCATTTATATTTAGAATTCCAATTAGGTGTATACAACTAAACCGGATGAGGTGTTAACAGTTTTCGATATGTTCGTGATACAATACTTAAGAACATTTTTGATTTTAGTAGGTAATTACAGTTATGTTCGACTGGTAACATTTATGAATGAACTGAGAGTAGTTGCATAAAATTTTCACAGCCGGACACAACACATGTCCAGCAATGGAGTTCTTTCGAATAAGATGGGATGATGATATAAAATATTGCGAGTAAGATGACTGCATGATGTTTTATGTTCTAGTTAATCCAATAATATTTTCTAAAATCTTGATTACACATGGAAAAAAAGAAAAGTATTTATTGGGACTCGCACGAAAGATCAAACTTAACTAAAACTCACTCATAGAAACAAAAAAAAAAAAAACAAAAACAAAGTAAAATGAAAATGAAAACAGAAAATCCTGTACGAGGCCAAAAGGCTCCTCTGTCTATCTCAGCATGAGGCTGCGACATTTAAAAATAAGTGTCGAAGCGCTGGTATTCACACACACATTCACATCATATTAGGCAACTGTTTTCGTTACCAAACTCTTCAAAGACATTATAAAATCTGGTTCACACTGGCGCCGATTCCCTTGTTCACAAACTGAACTAAATTTAAGTTCAGTGCATCTTTTTCTTTCTATTTCAATAAGAAAAAGACAGAAGATTCATTTTAGTTTAGTCCTGTCAGATTAATCAGCGCCTGTCACTACTCTATACAAGTTTAGACGCGATTAAAAACTTGCCTACTAAAATTACGTCAATTTACGTCAACCGCTGATTAATTTGACAGGACTAAACTAAAATGTATCTTCTGTCCTTTTCTTATTGAAATAGATAGAAAAAGATGCACTGAACTTAAATTTAGTTTAGTTTGTGAACAAGGGAATCGGCACCAATACCTACATATTAATATTAATTATTAAGATTAGAGCTTCTCGGATTCATATCTATCAACAGTCATGCCAACGAAATGCACCAGCAAGATGAATTAATACGAGAGCTAAAACAATGAACACAGGTGCGTATGTACAAATGTATTATAGCATATACAGTCAAACAAATAAATAAGTATACAGGCAGCCAGCTTGCAACTACTTTTAAACAATGTTGTGAGTGTATCTACTAAGCTGTTTTTTTCCGCAAAGGGTCCTTGCACACATGACCCATTGTTAGACTCATATTAAACATAATATTTGGATTTTAAAAGAGACCACTGTCTAGAAAAACCTGCGCCATCTAGTTTTAAAATATTAACCGAAAAATTTTCGCGTAGACACTTTTTTTTTAATATTTATGTATAATTTATTAAATTTAAGGTGGATCCGCAGAGGTAGCCCGCGAAATTCAATTTTTTTAATGTTATTTGCAGTTTTTTAAGAAAATTTGTATTTCGCGGGCTACCACTGCGGATCCACCTTAAGAATTGTCTACACGTATTTTTTTAATAACTTAAAGGATTTACTCAAGCTAGGGTTTCCTAGACACGCGGTTTCGTCTTAATATACGGCCGTCATGATAATATGTCATTTTCACTAGTATTTGACATTAAGGTGTCAAAAAACGCTCTGTATCTATTTGGACAATCGTTATTGTGGGACCGCTGTCCGCTTTCTTAAGAAACCAAAGCTTTACAGAAATAAACATAATTTAATTTCCAGTAGTCAATTCTTTCCCATCACACTCTTAAGTATGCCATAAGCTTTTGAAGTAATAACGCACACAATAAAATCCATATTAGCATTGGCAGTGTAGTGGGAAGATGAATATTTTTGTTTGTATACAAAATACTTTGTTCGATTGTACATATATTATGTATTTCTGTACTCAGTCATTGATCTTATGAAACAAGACCCACTTTCTCTGGCATTGGGGATTAGTGGGTACTTTAGTAGTTGTTGAGTGATGCAGCCCATCTGTTCGCATGTACTCATCATTTACATCTTGTGAAGCAATGTTTGTTTGTAGGCAGCTGCAAGTGTTTTATTAATTGTCGACCCACCCCGGTCTCTTCGATTTGAAACAAGATAATTCAACGAGTTTAATTACGAATAATCTAATATATTGTGTACTAAAACCTTCCTGAATATATATGTAGATTACGTTAGTGAAAAACATATAAAACTGATTATTTTTTTTTAGAAAATCTCGATCTGTAAACATGCAGGTCGTAAATAAACTCCTTTTTTTAAGTCGGTTAAAAAATCATGTGAAATGATCAATAAACGTACGGATAAACAAAATTAAGGTTTTGTCAACTTCACTGACAAAAAAGTCACACAGTTTTACCAAAAAAAAAATTGAGTCGTGGGAACATAAGAATCGAATCGATATTGTCAAGAATATTGCTTTTATCAAAGAATTAGGGTATGTGTTAATCTTACAGCTACCTTCACACAATATATATGTATGTATTTATGTAAGTATAATCTCTTATTATATATTTAAATTAGTAAATAGTTTTTTTGTTGTTTTTATGTATTTTGTTTTCTCTTCTACTCTTACACACGGTGTCTACTTCTCTTTGTCTACTGTCCTATCGCAGGTATGCTGGAAGAGATTTCTTTAGAAATAAGCATCACCTTTGTACGTATTTTTCTGTTCCTTTCTTCTTGTCTGTTTATATATGTGTACAAAAACTGTTAAATAAATAAATAAAATATACATTAGAATATTTTTGTAGCATTAGAACATATATTTTGAAATAGCTGTAGTAGTTAGAAATATGTATTTAGTAAAATGGCAATAAAAAGCTCTTTGTGAAGCCTTGTTAATTTACTTTGGAAATATTCATCGACTAAGGAGGATAGTTATGTTTTCTATAGTAAAGATAAATTACAGAAGTTGTGCTTGTGTGAAACGTGCGATCGTAAACTACTAATTAAGTACCTACCTATATACCTACACTTCTTATGTGGAATCGTGCAACAAGATTTTATCTAATGAAATAACAGTACGTAAGTATCTGTAATTATTGCCGTTACATTCCTTGATTTTATCACAAACTTAAATTATCACAATTGCCAGAAACATTATTAAATTAGTTCCCAGGTCTAATCTTACAAAATTGTACTTAATAATCGCGGAAAATAATGTTAACAACCAATTGTTAGGAAACCGGAATTAGCCTACATAATTTGGGCATTAGACTAAATGTGAGAATTTTAAATGTTACCGTAACACGCGTAAGTGCAATACGATAAGTTTACGGAGGATCCGCAGTGGTAGCCCGCGAAATTCAAATTTTCTTTTGAACTTTTCCATATGAGATTTGTTCTTATAATAATAATTATTATTATTTAATTCAGATCCAATGATAAAAAAAGTGTTACTAATTACAATAATGACTTACAACTATTGTTAGTAAAGTGACACGATATTGGTAATTCATTATGACAGTCGGGCTGGTCCACAAATTAAAGGTCGCTCAGCGCGCCATGAAGCGGGCTATGCTCGGAGTTTCTTTGAAGGATAAGATCAGAAATGAAGTTATCCGGAAGAGAACCGGAGTTACCGACATAGCCTGCAGAGTCAGCAAGCTGAAGTGGCAGTGGGCTGGCCATGTGTGTCGAAGCACCGATGGCCGGTGGAGCAGACGAGTCCTGGAGTGGAGACCGCGTATCGGCAAGCGTAGTGTGGGACGCCCCCCAGCTAGATGGACCGATGACCTTCAAAAGGTGGCTGGGACAGACTGGATGCGGAAGGCGGAGGACAGGGTGTTGTGGCGCAGTCTGGGAGAGGCCTATGTCCAGCAGTGGACTGCTATAGGCTGAGTTGATTGATTTGATTGATTGATTGATTATGACAATATTAATTTATCACTGTCCTCATCATCTTTTTTAAAATTGGAGAGGTAATATCCTCCCCTATTATTTTGAGGATGCTGTTGCTAGTTTCTCGTACTCTGCTTAGTAGAGATGCAGTTTTCTTGCGAATCACCCTAACGAAAGCCATCGGTTCGATTCTGCACAAACATTTCTGAAGCACTACAAAAACGAGGCCTTCGCAACAGCATCCTAAACATATTATTATACCTACTGGACGCGCAGAGTGTCTATCGATCTTTTGGCATAAGCGACCCACAGGTTTCCCGTGTAGAAACTTTGGCAATATGCCTTAACAAGGGTGATTTTGACATCTGCACTACATCGGGAGAATCTCCGTGCCAGATTACCTCCTGTCAGGTTCGCATGGAAGTTCGAAAGGGGTACCGAGTAGCAGCACAGGCCTCTAGCAGCACAGGCAACGGAAGGAACACGGGTGGGTTTTATTCAGTAAGAGTCTGACACACTCTCCCGCTCCGCCCAGAGCGGGAGAAGTTATTTGATAATTTTCCACACAAAAAAAAGCATATTACCTCGGACCGATAACGCCCTGCGCTCCCTTTCAATGTCTACATTGTCTTTAAGGTTGTCGTGAGGAAGTACCCGACGTAGAACATACCTTTTTTTTCCATACTTCTCTATTAGTTGTCATCTCGGTAGTCACCTCCTTTCTAGCCATATCATCTTTCACACAGTCCATTCATCGTTTCTTTGGTCTTCCCCTATTCGTATAGTCATTCACATTCACACATTTTCCTGGTAACATTTCCCACATTCCTCAACATCCACACAACTTTTCAGTTACCGGTGTCACTATCAGACTTCCTCTTATACCTATACTCAATTCTTATTCTATGCATTCGCGTAAATCTATCCATCCGCGCAGTTATTATCTGCTACACATTTACGCATAATGCCTGGGACAGTCATTAAGTTAGTCAGAAGCGAGTCCAGCATAAGTGTATCAGCTATCGGTATATCCCTCAGTAATCGTGTTGCGGACGTCAGAAACCTATCTGCTGTATCTATTCGTGGATAATTTTCAGCTGCATTAGTACGAGTATTACGAATATGTGGGTAAATCTATGCTACATTAATTTTGCGTGGCTTTCGACAGTTAGCCTTCGGGAGATTCGTTAGTAAATGGCCTACGTAGCTTACGAGGACAGTATTTGACAGTTAACTGCCACGTTGCTCTAGTGGCTGCAAGCGCTACTGCTGAGCATGAGGTCCTGGGTTTGATTCCCGGGTCGGGCATCTGGAATTTTTCAGTAGCAGCCCGGAGACTGGATTTGTGCTCGGTTGATAGTAACAGGCTCGCCCCCTATTACATGGGTATACCACATGAAGCAATGGCGTTACTATCAATAATCGCTAATTAGTCTACCCATAAATGACTGAGGGGCTTGTGGGTAAGTAATAACAGCCGGACGGGTCGATCGATCAGGTTAGGCTAAGCTTGCCGCGGTTGGTCCGTGGATGGATTTTTTTTTTTTTTTATCCTTTATTAAAAAGAACCAGGTTCTTAATAATTAATTACAATCTAGCCTATAAGACTAATAAGTAATTTAATTCTAACTTATTTTTTTAACGTGATAATTATTTTAAAACTTAGAATAGTGTTGTTTGTACTTTACACAAGTTCGTTCCACTTTCTTAGAGTCTGATATAATAATATAAACACGTGGATGGATGACCATCTTTGCATACCGAGACCCCTCCATGTCTCGGAAAGCACGTTAAGCCGTTGGTCCCGGCTGTTATTTGTGGATCTTTGACAGTCGTTACGGGTCGTCAAAAGCCCGAAAGTCTGACAACCAGTTTTACCAAGGGTTATCGTATTACCAAATAACTGGGTTGTGAAGATCCAGATAGGCAGTCGCGCCAAGTAAAATAATGGTATTCAGCTGCATCTGGTTAGACTGGAAGCTGACCCCAACATAGTTGGGAAAAGGAGAAAAGGCTAGCCAGTCATTTATGGGTAGACTAATCAGATGATTCTACCCATAAATGATTGGCTGGATTCACATACAATTGACTCTAAACTATGAATTTAATTTTGAGAAGGTACGTAACCTTCCTAATTATAGTGGCACGTTAGAATCGATTATCTTAAGTACCTAAAATTAAGATTTCGCAATTTATAAGTTCATAACATTACTTGCACACATTGCAACGCTTTTACGATTTTGTAATGAAGAACTTAATACTTAGTACCCTTAAAGATAATTTAGACTAATCAGATGATTAGTCTACCCATAAATGACTGGCTGGATTCACATACAATTGACTCTAAACTATGAATTTAATTTTGAGAAGGTACGTAACCTCCTTAATTATAGTGGCACGTTAGAATCGATTATCTTAAGTACCTAAAATTAAGATTTCGCAATTCATAAGTTCATAACATTACTTGCACACATTGCAACGCTTTTACGATTTTGTAATGAAGAACCTAATTCTAAGTACCTAAACCTTAAAGATAATTACCCTAATATATCTCCACTCACTTATAACCTCATTCGTACCAGCGACGCCAGATGTTTTTTCGGCCAAAGCGGGGTTTGAAACTTTTTGAGTAAAAAACGGGGATTCTTTCGTCGAAAGCGGGACATAATAAAAAAAGTAAATAATCAGTAGTATTTCATTTAGTTTAAGGATAAGTAGATCCTTATAATTGAGTTTTAAATTAAGTTTGCAATGTTATTTATTACATAGTCATAAACATGTATTTTTATGAAAACACTTTAATTTACTGTAATAATAACAATAATTGTCTGGTCTGTAAGGCAGTTAAGTCTTCAGAGGGATATAACATAAATAAGAAATACGTTACGTACGAATTACTCTCTTTTTAATCCCCGTAAAGCGGGATTGAGCCTGTTCCGCGCGGCTCATTTAATTTTGGGCTAAAAATTGGGACGTCCCTACATATTTATTTTACCATCACTAGTTTCAGAGCGGGAAAGGAAATTCAACCAATCGACCTTATACTACGTGCGAAAATTCAAAAACTCTAGGTACAACTGCAGCGTTTACATTACTTATTTAAAACAGCGACAATTTTCCTGTCATGTTAGAGACTGTGATGATGACATGTTTGTAGTTTACATGTTTGAGAGTCCTTTACGTAATAACTTTTGCCGTTAGTTTCCGATAATGTTAAAATTTGCTACTACTAATTAATTATTACTATTTTTACTGTGGAAAACAATTAACAAAGTATTCTTTCACCTTTGGAGGGCTTCAAAGAAGAAAATTATTGTGAAATAAAATGATGACAGTAAAGTATTGTGTTGCAAAGCTGATTTTAAAAGAATTTTCCGGTAACGTAAACAAAGTTATATTGTCGACGAATCATATGACTTAGAAAGTAATTTTGTAAATGCTTTCATGTAAAATGGCGAGAGTAAAGTCTTTTATTGTAAAGTTGATTTTAAAATAATTTTTCGGTAACGTAAACAAAGTTATATTGTAAAATGATCGACGAATCACATGACTTAGGAAGTCAGTTTGTTAATCCTTTCATATCAAATGTGATTATTTTGGAACGTTTATCTAACATTAAACTAGGTTATGTTTGCGTTATTTTGAAATTCTATAGCTCTGCTTTAGTCACTAAATTACTTAATCTTTTTCTTTCCGTTTATTATTCAGTCTGTTATTCGAAGAGAGTCAAGGCGAAATTATTAAATTAATACTGTCTCTTATTTCGTTACTGAATTCCGTAATGTTTACGCAATTATGAGTTGTAAACGTTTAATTGTACAATTGTCGTTGACCGGTCGTCCGGTTGTCGGAGAAAGTCGGAATACCCGGTACGGCTTGCCGAGTGGACATTAGGGGTGGCGAACTGTAGGCAAAACGTTATAATTTTCAAATTTTTTGGTTATTGTAATGGTTAGGATATGCTTTAATTCCATCAGCTTTGGAATTTAAACATTCAAAAAGCTTCAACATTCAGTCAGACTAGTGCCTATATAGTCTCAGGCACGCTGAGTTAGGTATAATAGGTATATATATTCCTACCTGTCGTGTAAAAACCATAAACAGCAATAATGCAGGTTCTCAACAAGTCAACACAATATTTAATTGAAATGTCTGGTGTTGACGATCCGCGGATGTGTGCCAACCCGGTGCAAATTACACCGTAATGGGCGTCGGCGACGTTTGCAACCGGCTAATATAAGAAATGTGGTGTGACGCGAAGAAATCTCGTCGGATTCTGTACTTTTCTCACTGTACCGCTTATGCAATCCCGTCTCATTTACAATTTAGATAGTCTACACCGGTTTTTAGTTTTCAATTTCTGATTTTTTAGCACTGACGTGTCGTAAGGATGTCACTCAATTCTTTGTTGTTTACAAGTTCGGTTTTGTCTTTACCGTAATTAAACAGTTATTTTGTACTTCATCACTAATTGTTGTTACATAAAGTTAATGTATTATTATATTACGTACGGCTTATTCACATCGTAAGGAATTTCGTAGTGTGACTAAATTAAAATCTTGCGTATGTATGCGTAATTTTTTGGTTTATCAAATTAAACCGTGGTTGAGGAAAACAGAGAAGTCAGGTTTACCAAATTGATTCCAATTTACTTTGTGGTTGTGCTGATGCAATCAAACATAATAGAAACTGTTTCATAATAGAAGAATGTTTACATTTGTTGTGTTTGTCGTAATGTTGGCAATTTCCGTTTGTAGAAATTCTCACCTGTACCCAGATACGTCATTCCCATAAAAGTATTGAATAAACACTAAGCTAAATTCCATAGGTTCCATAGGTTCACGATCAATTGCAATTTATCAATTGCCATCAATTTCTATTGTAGTAATATTGTTTCGATGATCAATTTGTGCATCAATGTGTTCAATACAAATTGATGCCCCAATCAATCGCGTAAAAATTGACAATTGCAATTGATCGTTTCGGGAACACTTAAGAATTGAAGTTGACATTATTACAGCAGTAAACTATCAATGGTTATAATAAAGTAGTTTTATAGTGATTGAAAATGCACGTTTTAGTAGTACCTACACGCATCGCCCACGAGAAAAGTTGCTTCTAACTTTCGCAGACCTATGACACCCAGACATATATTTCTATGGTAGGTATTTGTGCCTCTATATTATTACCAAAACTATCCCATTCGCGTAGCCCAATCCCATGTTGTGATTTAGTTTATTAACTTTATTGCTAGTTCAGAAAATAAATTATTAATCATCATCCAAAGGTCAAGCCAGCAAAGGCAAAATTTCATTCAGCATATGAAAGCCAGGCAAAGGTGACATGTTAATTCAGCCTAGTGCAACATCACTAAATCTCTTATAATCTGTGGTACAGCGTGCAATGTAGACTAGACGCTGTGGTCAGTCAGCGTTTCCACTACATTTTGCAGTGGCCCACGTTAGGTGCGCTCCATTGGCCAATTACCCTGGAAACCGACAAGTTGCCTGAACATTCAAAATCAGAACTCGATTTTTGGTTCACCCTAATCTTTTGGGGATATCCTTGAAATTATTAATTGCTTTAGGCATAGTCGTTAAAAAGTTTTTACTGAAAGTGACTTTTACTTTTGAAATGTTTCATTAAGAGCTCTTTAATTCATTAGTACTCAACTAATGAGTCCGTATGTAACGAGGAATAATAAATAAAAATAAATTTCGTCCATTAAATTAATTGATACGTAAAAGTTATTAGATTATCTAACCTATTTGCTAATTTAATAATTGGTTTATTCTTGACGATACGTAGATAATAAAGATAAAATATTAACGTAATTGATTACCTATATTATTATATAATAAAAACGTATTACCGTAACAATGCGATTGTGTTACAAAAACTTACAAGTTTCTAAAGATAAATGTAAGTTATTAGTTTATACGAGTAGTATGTTTCAAATAGCTGCATTTATAATTAAAGTAAAAGTCTAACACTGGCTGATTTATAGAACAGCAGAACATGAATGTAACTATTGTTGGTCTGACTGTGTGTTTACGACTGGGCCAAAGTTAATGGTCTTTGAACCGGTTTACAGTTTGTATATTTACTTATGTATGTATACGAGAAGTACGAGTAAATTCTCAGTCATATTTTGCACTTTCATTCAGAGTTTTCCAAAAGCCCTAGTGTAATTTGTTTCCCGAAAAAACGGTGTTTACCTTCTAGAAATAATTCAGTGAGTTAGTCCGAAACTAGTAATGTACAATAATAATAGAGGCAATTGAGATTTCTGTAACAATACACAAAAATAATAATAGCACACCTGTTTTCAACGACACTGAAAATAGTCTCATAACATCTGTCACTGTACAATAAAATGATCGTCTTTGCAGTAATAATCCTACTTTTATGAGCATTGCGCCGTTGATATTTTTCTTTCCCCCTTTTTTAAACAACCTCAGTCACAGAATGAGATATAGCCCGATAGTCTGTTGGGACCCTATTTTTATTCCCATTTCTGTATTGATCGGGGGAAGTAGAGAAAAGTATGTCAGGTTTTCCCTATTATGTGCAAGATGGAAATGCAAAACAAGTCATTGAGGCGACATGTTTTTATCAGCCTGTAGTTTTGTTGGGGCTCTGATTGCAATATTTTGTTCACCGATCATGAATTAACATTTATGCAGTCTGTTTTTTTTTTTAATCTGGCTGTAAAAAATATGCACTGTATACAACCTAATTATTGTACGTTTGTAAATATGCACTGTGTACAACTTAATTATTGTACGCTTGTAAATATGCACTGTGTACAACTTAATTATTGTACGCTTGTAAATTGTGGCCTACGCTTTTCTATTGTTCGTAAATCAATAATGTTCCTCAATTCATCGTTTGACGCGTCCTAAACACAAATCAACTTCTTAAGACGCTGACAACACCTAAACCGCGGTCACTGTCAAATTCCATAGAAAAGAAAGAGAAGCGCGATGACACAACGCTTGTAATTTATTGCAAAATATGAAGTAATTAGGTATCTATTTACTCAAAATTGAGTTGAATAATCGAAAATAAAAAACAACCAAATTCTGCATTCAAATAAGACGTTCTCGTTATTAATTAAATACGTAACGTATGTTGATATTTGATACAGATATTTTGGATTAGAACTCAAAGTAAGAGGTTAGTTTAATGTTAGTTTGTATCGAGAGTTTGTTTTCAAAACGTGTTTTGGTAACAACCAAGTTCTGGGAAATATGTTCAAAATTAATATATATTTTTTCCGCTACCACAAACTATACAGATTTGGCAATTTTTTTTTCTTAAGCGAAGCCTATTTTGGTCAATTAGGTATTGTCAGCGCCTTAATGGCTGGCTCCAAGTCAGACGTCTATTTTCTACAAGGAAAACTTACTTGAAGCACCTAAGTCACGTCACCTATGGTGTAAACAAAGTTTATGTGACACCCAAATAAGTAAGTATTACATGTTAAATGTTAAAGTTGTGACAAGACCACGTAACTTTCCCCTGTTCGACCAAAGTAGTAAGTACAGCCGGGAAATTAACAACTGTTACATTCTATTCCTACCACTGTTTTAAACTACTGGCTAATTTAGCGAGATAATAACATACATACAATGAATTTATTTACATAAACAAATTACAAGATGATTAATAACATTAACTAAATTAAATTAAAACTAAGTTAAGCCTAAAAAAGGACCTCGGGGCATTTTACCGAGGATGCTGGCGGCATTTCCTCGCTGAATTGCAATGCTGATGCGTTGCGCGAGAAAGCCGCCAGCTTTTCGGTCACCAGTTACATCAACCAGACGTTTCGCGATTTCCGCAAATAACTTATCCGCACTGGGATACAATTATATCATATAGAGAAAATTTTATTGAAGGGCCCAAATTCGCATCCATCTGCCTAGCCTTTTCCGAGTCGGCTTCCAGTTGAAGCGGATGTAGCTGAATACCAGAATTTTTGGAGAGACTGCCTCTTTGACGTCCACAACCCAGTTACTGCAGAGGACCACGATACCCATGTATAAAGGGCCACATTATACATTCCTTATTAGACTTAATTGACTAGATATTTTGTAGACCTTTTTCTTTTTTTGTTAAGTACCTGGTACGTCTCGACAGGCCTACACTGTCCTCCCATACCTATTAAACACTAATTTGAAAACATTGTAAAAGCCAATTATTTTTAAAAGAGTAACCGTGGAGTTTCTTGCCGGCTCTTTTCCATAGGAAACGACCCATTGGAACCGTGTACCTAGCTTCTGACGTTTCATAAGTGCTCATGTGAAATAAAAATATTTTGATTTTGATTTTTGATCTTATAAAGAAAACTACTGAAAATGTTAGTTACTGCAATGATTTATAATTTATGTGCAAAAGCTACAAACTTTCCTGTGTCTCTACTTAGGTCCATTAGTGCTTCTTTTAGAATGAAAATTAAGTAATTATGTATTTAGCGTAATTTACCACGATGTCACATTGATTTTACGACTTAATTTGGAAGGATTTGGGGTCATTTAACTCTCAAACTAGGTATTAGATTCACAGTTCCATAACTATTGCTACATCGATCCATAAATCGATATCTAACGACTTTTTCCTTAAAAACACTAAGATATTGGCACAGTAATTCTGCAGACTGACGTGTTAGTTAACTGGTTATTCAGATACAAGTGGTCAGTTATGTCACAATGACGCGAGTGACCCACTGGAATCTACAGTTATGTATAAATATGTTTTCTAAACACAAAACCAGAAATTTTCTCGTTTGCCGTCTGTGTTTGTATTAATTGGCCCAGTTTTCTCTTTAGAGGTCGTCTATCAACAATATTGTTACTGTTAGGTTTGAGATAATAATTAAAAAGGTTCTAAACGCAAATTAAACAATTTTCACACAAAGTTTTCAAATCTACTTTTAATTAAGAGACCGAATCCAATCAAAATTAAATCAACTTTTGAGTGTGGCTATTTCAATTAAATATTATTAAATAGAAAATACTTGAGTATCACCTGGCGAAAGAGAAAGCTGGGCGATCTATCAACGCGCCACGCGGTGTTGCGTCATCATCGTCATCGAAAACCTGCGTACGCGCAGGCTTGGAGTATCCGCATCAAATGACAAATCGATCCGGTTAATTTGCTTGTGAATGTGATCGTAATTATCTTTAATTAACTACATTGTATTATGGAATGGTAGTTTTAAAGCTTCAAAGCGAGAATTAGAGTAATGGTAAATTCTATGTACAGTCAGGGAAATTCATTGTTTAGCTAAATGACTACTAAAAACTCAAATAATTGCTCGTAAGTATATTTAAATCACTACTGGCATTTTGTGAAATGGCTATAACACGGCAAATTGACGTACCTATAGTATCAATTGGTTTAACAATTTATTTTATTGACTTAACAATTCTAATTGTACGACATTAACCTACTATTCGACGCCCATCTTTCCATTAATGAATCCATTCATCAAAGTACCAGAACACATCAATATTCAACATTGATATATTATGTAGGCCATTGATTATGGGACATTAGCGGTATTATATAAGCCAAATTATACTGTATACCACGGTCTAAATCTGTTTATAATGTCCAGTTTCCTTTTTCTCTAAACAAAACGGTGACATAATAGTAAACAGTACTTGTAAACAATGTACTTCCGTGCCTTAAGAAATGTCTGGCCCGACTTACAAGTTGACGAATCTGTCAGTGATTGCGAAATTAAAAAGCTGTTTTTCTCTCTGGCAAGATTCTTGTGGTTTCATTTTTTAGTGGAAACTTTTGACATATTTTATATTGAACTAGCTGAGCCCCACGGTTTCACCCGTATAAATCTCGCTCCCGTGGAATATAGTGTTTATGTTCGTTAGTGGTACGCACATGCGAACAAACTGATGTTCGTGTTTACCATGTTCTTGTTCGTTCGTGCGTACACGACTTTATAGATTTGATAGCCTTATTTAATTGACTAAACGATATCGCTTATTGTACAGTTCCGAAAAATTCAAATAAAACATGTTTAGAACTTTATGTCGTGTATTAAAATTTAATTTATGGATTATACAAGGTGTCGCAAGGCGTTGCATCCTCGTCAAATACAAGGAGGTAACTATGCTAATGATTCTCGGCACGAATCAATAATAAAATGTCGGAAATGGGTATGTTTGGGACACGCATGTTAAAACCCGGCCCCTGTGATCCGTACTGTAACTGCCCTTTTACACGCTCACTACCACATACGCAACGGGGTGATTCTGTTCTGTGAAAGTGGTGTATTCAAAAATACTGTCAAACTTAAATAACTAAAAAAACAAGTATGTATAAATTATTGAGCAGGTATTGTAACTTTATTTGAATATACATATGTATGGCTTTCATAGCAGCCTCCTGAAAATTGACGAGGATGCAAAACGACACCTTGTATAAAATTAATTTGTATTTATTAAATGGTCTGGCCATTGTAGTTTCGCTGAACAACCAAACTGATTATTACTGTTTAATTAAATCCAATGATATCCAAACAATGCGGTTATGTTAGTTACCTGCGCGGATACCAAGCATGAAGCCTTTATCCTAAGGTCGTACACTCATAGCTTAGAACCTAGTGGCATAGTTCCTCGAGTTATACATACCAGGAGCTTGGATAATGTTGTTTTATTAGTGCTTAAGTTAAGGCGAGTTATTTGTTGTTAAAGGTATATTGACATAAACTATAGTTAAGGTGTGTAAAGTCTAGACGGTGTCCGGTATTGTTATATTGATGTGAAGACAGACCGATTCATTAGGACACAGGTATTGGACACTTTTGGCAGTAAAACTTATTCAATATTCAAAGAATGTTAAGACGCTGACAACACCTAAACCGCGGTCACTGTCAGATTGCATAGAAAAGAAAGAGAAGCGCGACGACAAAACGCTTGTAATTTATTGCAAAATATGAAGTAATTATCTATTTACTCAGAATTGAGTTGAGTAATCGAAAATAAAAAACAACCAAGTTCTGCATTAGAATAAGACGTACTTGTTATTAATTAAATACGTAATTTATGTTGATATTTAATACAGATATTTTGGATTAGAACTCAAGGTAAGAGGTTAGTTTAACGTTAGTTTGTATCGAGATTTTTTTTTCAAAACGTGTTTTGGTGACAACCAAGTTCTGGGAAATATGTTCAAAATTAACATATATTTTTTCCGCTACCACAAACTATACAGATTTGGCAATTTTCTTTCTTAAGAGAAGCCTATTTTGGTCAATTGGGTCTTGTCAGCGCCTTAAGCTGTTTATTAGGAAGTTATTGGAAACCGTTAGATTCCTGTGTATTATGGTGGAGACCTTATCACTCTCGTGGTAAAGGAAAATAAATGTTCTTACCTTAAAGAATATTCCAAGATAATATTTCTTCTCTCCCGACTTGTGTAGAGGCATCGTCCATCGCGTAACTCCTAGCTCATCATCATTACAGCTCGAACATTCTGTAAACAAGATTAAAAGAAAACAGTTTAAAACATGAATCACAAAGTAATAGGATTACATAGCATAGATCAAATAAAGTGTTCATCAAAACATCCAAAAATTCAAAGGTGAAACTCAATTTAAATTGAATTGATAATGTTATTAATAATTAATTAAGTTATCCGTAATTTTTTTTGTAATTTAATTTTTGGACGTTAACTTTAATGAATAGATTATTTTTTTATTGAAAAATGCGATTTGCATCGTTGCCTGCCAAAATGAGCCAACTCCAATCAAATGGATTAAGAGATTAATTTAGAATCTAACCAATCTAATCTGTTTCCCGACAGATGTTTATCAAAATGGCCAATTATGCCAAATAGAATAGGGTCACCAAAATTTTAACTTTTTTAGAAATTAATAGTTATTTTTAAGGGTTCAACCATAAAAAAAAACGTATTTTTAATTAAAATGAATGACTAACTTTAAATTGTGTCCACTTTTGTAGTAGATCATAATGGTCCTTAATTAAAGACCGGAGCACATTTTGGCATTGATTGATTAATTTAGTTTGAAAGAATCAAAAATCAAAAAGGTCAAGAATAAATATTTTCTGATTACCGTTTCCTGACGCGTCCCTAATAACCCTGATGTACCAGATTGGCAATTAACATTAATGATTAAGACCCAAGATTTATTTGACTGCTTATTTAATAGTTCAGTAGCCAGCTGTTCCACCTGATTTTGACCACCGCACACACACATGACACAATCATGTTTAGTGTATGACTACTGACGACTTTATGTGTTTTACTTTGTACAATAAACTTATTATTTATTTATTTATAGTATAATATTTATATATATAGCAACGAAATCAAATTTCGCAATTTTGCGTTTTTCGATTTCACAAGAAGGTCGGACTTCTGGAATAGGCCGTAGGCCACGTGTCCAATTTCGGACGAGCTAAACGCATTATTTTATAATAATGCGTTTAGCTCGTCCGAAATTGCGCGAGTCCCAATGTAATGGAACTTGATATGACCGTTTATGGAAACTTGTTAAGGTGGATCCGCAGTTGTAGCCCGCGTCGCGGGAAGGTACTAAAGGGTCACTGAGGGCCCCTGGCAACACAGGCAACAGGCAGGAATACGGGTGGCTTTTAGTAAGAGTCTGACACAACCTCCCGCTCCGCCCAGAGCGGGAGAAGTTATTTGATGATATCCCATTAAAAAAAAAAAAAGTTGTAGCCCGCCAAATTCAAATTTTCTTACGTTCTTTGCAATTTGCAGGTCAGAATTAGGTTGTATCTTGATCAAAATGTGTTTCGCGACCCTTCTAAGTTAGATTTTGTTACATTAGAACTTTTCCATAAGAGATTTGTTTTTATGGAACAACTCTAACTAAGAGAGATGTATTAATGATTCTTATGAATATAATTTTGTAAATATATATTTGTTATGGTCGAATAGCCTGACACTGACCCGCAAATTGCGAAAAAACGTAAGAAAATTTGAATTTCGCGGGAATTTTGAATTTTGGGCTGCAATTCCACCTTAAACCTGCACTACACTACTCGCGAAGTTGCTTCGACGAAGTACTGGTCGAAATTGATCGAAGTCCGAAGTACGGACTATACACTAGGCTTCTAGAAAAAAACATCGACGTATCGATACATCGATATTTTTTGTCGATATATTATTTCTATACATTGATATATCTATATAAAATATCAAGTATGTATATTTCCAATAGCAATACCGATGTCGCCACTGACTAAGACCGCTGGAATCCAGAGCCGTAAAAAAGTATGATACTTGTTTTTATGAATGTTTTATCAATTTATGATTGCACATCAGAAAATATGTTCTTTGTTTGAAAATTTCAACGATATATCGATGTTTTTTTTTCGATATATTGAAATCGTGTATCAATATTAAAAAAAATATTGATACGATACAATTATATTTGGCGAGTAATGATGATACAAACATAAGACTAATAAGATACTCGTAGAAAGCCGTCTGAATTATTTGTGTTATTATTCTGTAACCATTTTGTTTGTTGAAGGCGGATCTTTCGTGTGTTGTGTAACGTAATGATTGAGTTTCCATGGAAGTATGGTTACGATGTGTGTAATCACATAGACCGGTGATGTGTAACACGCAAACTACGTGCATGGACTTTCCAGAATTGCCTCAAAAGGCACGATAATGCTTATTCTGATAGCTCCAAATAAGATGCTTATTGTTCATTGATAACTCGCAATAAATTGCCTCGCTTGCCGGTGCTCGGGAGTCACTTTTTGCTCTAGTTTTTTCGACTGTTCTGTTAGTGATACTGCGCTCGTTTTATTTTCACACAAAAGAGTCGACGATTTAGAGAAACTCGAACAAAAACTATTTTCGAACTGCGTTCAGTGTGAAGGCTCCTACATACTGGCGCGACTTGTCGCGCGACGCGTTGCGACACAAAGGCACCGCTTGTAGCGCTACACGCGGTGTCTTTGTGTCGCGTCGCGTCGCGCGACAAGTCGCGCCAGTATGTAGAAGCCTTAACGCTTTCAGGATCTAGTCATTGTATGAAGATTTATTTAATTGCTCTACCTGTCCAATACCAATGTATTCCCAATTATATTATTTCAGCAGTAGGTGAGGATAAGTGAAAAGATTTAAGGGAGGTGCAGAGCAGTGTCCTTGCAGTAGGACATAAACAGATGATGATGATATTATTTCAAAGTTATGGAAATCTAGTTCTAGAATTATGCCTGTTTATTCGTTTTTCATTCAAAATCAAATTATTTTATTTCACATAAACCTACATGGGCACTTATGAAACGTCACAAGCTAGGTGCCCGGTGCCAATTAGTCATTTGATCGTTTCCTATGCATTGGCTAGAAACTCTATGGTTACTCTTATAAAAATAATTGGATTTTACAAAATTTACAATGTTTTCAAATTACATTGTTAATACGAATGGGAGGACAGTGTAGGCCTGTCAATAAGTACCAGGTACTTAACACAAAAGAAGATGGTCTACAAATCTACACTTGATTCTAAGTTATCATTACTAGTTTTTTGTCAAATGCAACACGTCTTTTCTTTTGCGTAACTAATGAATACACTAATATCTAAACTTGGACACCAGGTTGACTAAGAACGAGTTGCTAATTTATACATTAAATTATATTTGAAAAGAATTGTGAAACTTTTATTATTGCTTACTTTATTACTACATCACCTAAGCTCAAAAGTCTGACAACCAGTCTTACCAAGGGGTATCGTGTTACCCAGTAACTGGGTTGTGGAGGTCAGATAGGCAGTCGCTCCATGTAAAATACTAGTATTCAGCAGTATCCGATAAGACCGGAAGCCGACCCTAACATAGTTGAGGAAAGGCTAAGCAGATGAACTTTACTATATCACCTATCTGTTCTGTAAGTAAAGATGCAGACACAGACACGTGTGTCAAGAATTTATCGACTAATAAGTTAAATCATTCATAAAATCCATTTAGAGTTAAAATATGTGGGAATGCAATAGCATCTTGCGTTACTATTAAGGGGACTACAGGACCTAAACGCAAATTTTGTAAGTTTTATAATGCCTAAAAGTATATGATCCACTGCATTAAACAAAATCAGAAAAATATATGATATTTTTCAGGATATATGCTAGGTAGATAGTGTGTTGAAAACATAATACAACTAATTTGATACTATAGAAAAAAATCACGAAGATACCTCTAAAAATTTCTTTTAACGTTTAAAAACCATACTAATATACATGCAATCGTTATGATTTTTTGTCAGATTATTCTACAAGCAACATATTAGCATAATAGTGTTTTATTTTTTATACAATCTATAGCTTTTCTGTAAATCGATAATTACTTCATATTTTGCAATAAATTACCAGCGTTGTGTCATCGCGCTTCTCTTTCTTTTCTATGCAGTCCGACAGTGACCGCGCTTTAGGTGTTGTCGGCCTCTTAAATACAAAATACAACTAACCTTTTCGTGAAGTTGTGAACCTTGTAAACAATCTTAGCAGTTTTCCACTTAATTACTATCGCGGGTGCGCACATCGGACCACTTTGAAAACAAAATGCCGTGCTCACGATGACCACATATGTTTACCGCCCTTTTTTGCGTCGACCAATAAAACTACCTATAGCGGCCGAGCGCTGCAAGCAGGAATAGTTCTTACGCTGATTTTGTTCCATTAGAACTTTTCTATTGGAGATTGGTTCTTATGGAACAAATCTAACTAAGAGAGATGTATTAATGATTCTAATTTTGTAAATATATATTTGTTATGGTCGAATAGCCTGACACTGACCTGCAAATTCCAAAAAAACGTAAGAAAATTTGAATTTTGCGGGCGGATCCACCTTAAACTTGCACTACATTACTCGCGAAGTTGCTTCCACGAAATTGATCGAAATTGATCGAAGTCCGAAGTACGGATAATACACAGCGCACCCGCGATAGTACCTATATACATTACTCTAATGGCCATAAAAGAAATGTACTTCTACTACCGTTTTCAACTTTTTCACATGTGCGTAGGTACACTCAACAAAAGAGTCGGGTATGCACGCAAGAAAAGGAACTTGCTCTACGTAGGCGGCATTCTTCGATCAATAATTATTGATCGAAGGCGGCATTCATTGTTTTTGCGTGCGTGATAGCTTTTTGACTTGACATTTCTTTTCAGTACACACACAACACGGTTAAAAGGTTTTTGTGAATTCTATTCTATTTTTCTCTATGGCAATGGTGCCGATGTCGACAATTCTGCCAATGTCAATGTGTTGCGAAAACGTGTAGATAAAAAAAAGGAAATATCTATTTATTTGTTGATAAAATAATTAATAATTGGATTTATGAATTATATCATTTATTTACATAACCAAATTACAAGATGATTATTAACATTAACTAAATTAAATTAAAACTAAGTTAGGCTTAAAAAAGGCCCTCGGGGCATTGTACCGAGGATGCTGGCGGCATTTCCTCGCTGAATTGCAATGCTGATGCGTTGCGCGAGAAAGCCGCCAGCTTTTCGGTCACCAGTTACATCAACTAGACGTTTCGCGATTTCCGCAAATAACTTATGCGCACTGGGACCCCACGGACCGAGGGTCTCGACGCCAAAGGGCACAAAGTTGTACTCTCTGCCAAGGCCTCCATATTTAGTTGTATAACAAGCTATGTTACAGCCGCGTCATACATCTGTCAAAGTATATGACAGTTGTGATTCGAATATACGGACCATTTAGTTTAGTATGTCAATTTGTTAACAATGGTGCCGATTCCTTTGTTCACAAACTAAACTAAATTTAAGTTCAGTGTATCTTTTTCTTTCTATTTCATTAAGAAAAGGACAGAAGATAAATTTTAGTTTAGTCCTGTCAAATTAATCAGCGCCTGTCACTACTCTATACAAGTTTAGACGCGATTAAAAACTTGCCTACTAAAATTACGTCAATTTACGTCAAGCGCTGATTAATTTGACAGGACTAAACTTATATTTATCTTCTGTCCTTTTCTTAATGAAATAGAAAGAAAAAGATGCACTGAACTTAAATTTAGTTTAGTTTGTGAACAAGGGAATCGGCGCCAATATACATATTTCCCTAACTTTATTTACCTGCGTAACTATACAATTATGTACTTTTCCCTTGACCTCTCATCTCTTGTTGTTGTTCATATGCAAAGCCTTGCATAGTAACCATCAGATCTGCTGTGTTCCTGCTTGACATTTAATACGAGTAGATCTATCATGTTTGTATGAAGAAACTGCGTGTGCGCACCACAAAAGTCAACGATGTAACCAATTCTAGTTACAATATACTTTAGAAAAACATTAGGTTAATTTATTTGTGGATGAATCGACAACTCCAGAAAGATTACTCCTATTAGGCAATTCTCACGCAAAATATTTTCTTTTATATTTACTCATAAACATTTGTTGAATAACATATAAAATTGTACTAAAATAATTGTTAAATGTAGTTTCTAGTGTATTTTTTTCTATAACTTTATTGCATAAAATTCAAAATGTGCCAATTGCCTAATAAGTGTTTCTGGAGTTGTCGATTGGCCCATTAATTAACGTCGTGCGAATCGCCTACAGGAAAATACTTATTATTTAAAAGGGTCGATTCGCCGGTATCAGACGAGTAAATTCCTGTGAAACAACCAATAACCCCATTAGGTGGCACTTGCTAACCGCAAACGTCCGTGAAGTTAGTTTCTGGCACTTTAGTATTTCTATCTTTTTTAATTTAATTAAAGTATTAAGTTGTGCGTAGCCGTTGTCAAATGAGCAAACCTGTCAGTCAATATATGTGGTCAAACTTGTACGTCTATTTCGATTTTAATTGACGTGTCATTAAATTAAAGAAACATTTACACGATGCAAGTTTCTTGACTGTTCCCTACTATCTCCAAAAAATTTAAGTAACAAATGACTTGCTCGTCTAAACTGTTTAGACATTCCAACTTGTATTGTTGCTGTAAGTTATGGTATACCACAGGCAATTAGATTGCAAATAGGCTTAACACAAGTCGAGATGCAAGTAAACAAAGCAGCTATATTTTATCAATGTCAAAATCGATGTGCGGTTTTTTATGAGTTCTGTTCCTATGAAGTCTTCACAGTATGAGGTTTGAGATTTTGAGATAAAAGTAACCAGTATAATGGTTATTATTTTGTCAATGTCAAAATCAGTGCACGGTTTCATTATACAGTTCTTATGAATGATAGTCTTCACTGGCTGCGGTTAGACTTTCATTTTGAAGTCTTCATTAAGAATTTCAAAAAGTTAACCGCAATATTGCACCACACTTAAATTTTTAACTTTCATTTGTTTTTATAAGAATGCAACTTAAAATTCTTCTTCGACTCTTTGTTTATGTTATGGCTTGTGTGAGAGAATTTGAGGTGTGCCTCAAATTCTTTATTGATCGAAAAAACAATACTGCGATGTCCCCAATGATTAATATCTTACATTGTTCTCACACGCACGTGTTGGTATTTCGATGAATACCGTAATCGAATGTAAAGACTTCACGGATATCAGAATAATCGAATATTACGATAATATTTTATTTGCATTCTTCATTTCAATCCGTTAAATTACAAATACACTTATTTGTTCAAAAAATATCATGATCAGTTTCTGCACATACTAGGACAAAGAATTGTTCTAAAAAGTGAGTTTTACAGAAAATTTAACGGTTGTGATAGGATCGACGAAATCTTTATCAATGAAAATTGCAATGGTCGTCTACGGGTTCTACAACAATCACATGTGTAAAGTTCCAATGATATAATAGTAGATTATTAACCAAGGGGATAAAGCAGTGTCTTCTGTCGCGGGTGACGATTTAAATCGCGAGCGTAACGAAGGACTCGAGGTTTACTCCCGAGCGTAGCAAGGGTGTTAAAAACTTAAATCACGAGCGAAGCGAGGGATTTAAGACGAGTCCTGAGTGTAGCGAGGGATTTAAGTTCACCCAAGACTAAGACAGCTTTATCACCGAGGAAAATACTCTACTTTTCGTACCATTTGTGAAAAAAATAACATAATAATTATATGAGATAAGTATTTATTAAAAATAATGACAATTAAAAGTAAAAGTTAACATTCGAAACGTTGGTCCAATTATTGATAGAGAGAGTTACCTTTTTGTTTGGTACATTTATTGTTGATGAGTTGATTTGAGTATTTCTCTGTTCTTGCGTCTGAGGAACTTGCGTTTCATTGTAGATAGTATACGTCGGAGATAGTGGTGGTGGTGCATCGTGAGTTACGGACGAAGATAAGATGCCGGAAGTTGATGGTTGTGGCTCTGATGGATTAAGTTTTATATTTTTGTTAATTTGACTGCTTAATATGGTTGTATTCGCCATTGAGCTTTCGATATAACCCTCAGCTACTCCATCAGAGCTCCAACCACCGTGTCTTTTTATTGACGTAATATCCGCCCCTGAATCCGCCAAGAAAGTCGCCGAAGTTCTTCTAAAGCAGTGACCGGTGTAGAGTTCAACATCTTTATGTTTTAAATATTTAGCAATTTCCTTTGGCATATTGCTAATTTTATTTTTGCCGATGGCTTGTCGAGTACATTTCCCATTCCGATAGTTTATAAAAAAATCTATTGTTTTCCATGTTGGTGGGACGTAATGCTTGGTATTTATGAATGATTTTAGTATATTGTCCTTGTACAATTAATTACCGATTTTTCTTTGTCTTAGTTTCCTTTACATTAATCAGCAGCAACTCATTGGAATGATTTTCAACGTCCTCCACCTTTAAATTTACAAGTTCACATCCGCGGCAAGCACCATTAAGTCCAAAAATTTAGGCCACCTATAACAAAGATAAAAAACAGGTAAATATATAGAATAATTACCATTACTAAGATACGAAATATTCATAGTTAAATCATGTATACTTACTTTTGTGGCCAGAGAAAAATTTGTCAGGAGCTTCATTAAGAAATTTTTCCACATTTTGAGTCGTAAAAATTTTAGATTTCTTTGCGCAATGCCCTTCTGATTTTCTTTTTAAAAAAGCCAGTAATTTCGTGAATCTATTCATTTCAATGCTGTGTTTGATGTAAGCATCAAACACAGCATTGAAATAAATACACTTTGGTGCATATACTCAAAACTGAAAGCTACAATAAGTTGTAGCTTTCAGTTTTGAGTATATGCACCAAAGTGTATTCGGATTATTTGTCTTGGATAAATAATCAAAATAGACAAGAAGTACTGATTCTGAAATTGATAGGCCTTTCGCACTTCTCCACGTTGAAAATTCTTCATAAGTTTTTAAATAATTTTCCTTGGATTTTGTTGGAAGCAAATTATTTATAATTGCGGCAGCATTTGCACTGATGGAATCCGACAATTCACTGTCACTGTCGCTTTGATTTAACATCGTAACGTATTTTTAGAACATTAACTTATTTATAAAAATAAATTAAAATAAACTTAACGTTTATGTATTTGAAGAAAACAAAAACGCGGCAAATTCCTAGACTAATATTTTTTTGTCGGAAAAGCAAAGGCATCAAGCTCATACGGCCTCGTCGGTTTTCGTAATTTTATTTAATAATCATAACTGCGTATTCCTTTTCCAAAAAGATGTATAATGCTTTATATACAAACTCAATGGTGTAAACACAGATGTAGTTCAGTATAAATTTCGGTAAGTATTCCAAATTTAAATCACATTCTCCCCCTAGAGGATGAATGTAATTTAGTAGTTTTTAACAGATTAAAAATGACTATTGTTATGTTCGCTTTTTGTGGCATAGAATGTCACTTTTTTGAGCAAGTGGTACGAAAAAGTTATTATATTGGGAGTGGAATTTAATATCAACAAAAAGATAATTCTTTTAAACTTTTTAGATGCACTTATTTTATTTTGGTATTAAAATAGAAGCCCTGTAAACAATTTTCTATAACTCAACATTACCTGGTTTGTTCAAGCCGTTCCCGATTTGGTTGAGCTGATTCGAGTAGCTGACGGTCGCCGTGTTTCCGATCCAGGTCATCACCAGGACCAGGCCGCACAGAACTTTCCTTTGCCACATCTTTGTTGATCACTTTAGTCCTTGCACTGTTCGTTAGTAACGTAACGTTTGCACACTATTGCGTGGCTTTGGTGACTACTTGATATACTAGTTCCGTCCGTCAGACTAGCTTGTCCTAATGAGGTGACGTAGACCTTTAATGGGTGCTTAAAGATTTAAAACTAGTATTTATAGTTTTAAACCCAGAATGCGTTTCGCTCGCAACTCGGCTAAACATTCTACTACGGATTACCAAGGGCTAAAATTTGTTACAAAAATATGGTCTTGGAATTCTTGTCGGTAATTCTCTTATCTAATTAATGATCAAGTATTCATTTATGTGTTTATGAAACAGCTTCCGGTAGGCCGTGGAGTTATTTGGGTCTTCCTTCATTCGTTATGGATGGCTTAATGTTTATATTATTTTATACAGTTTGAAGGATACACGCATGATGTTACATTCGATCGGATCATTTCCTATGCGGAAGATGATTTCCATATTCTTGTCTTTTCCATTGCAAGATGATCCATATTAATGACTTGGAGTGTATTTTTATTAGGATGGCACCTTGTGTATCTATGAGGCGTATAATTTGAAATGTATAGGTTTGTTTTTCCCGTAGGAGGGAAAGGTTTTAGTGAATATTATTTAGTAATACTTTAGGAGCCGTGAACATAATTATTGCAGCGTGTTTCACATTCTAAATGCTTTTCTTATCTTTGTGGCATGCTGGTAGGTCAATGAATCTTGCATCATTACTCATTAGCTTCACCGAAAAGACTAAGTTATAATTATGTATGTTATCAGCATCTGACAAGCTTTGTATACTCAATTCTTTCGTAACATTTCACACTTCTTCTGTTTCAGTATGTACATGTTGATTTATTTACTGACATCGTGCAAATTAATTTCAGGGCCTGATTTATTTGGGATTGCGTGCTACATTCCGACCCCTCAGATTGTCAGCTAAGATGATAAATGACTCAAATACGTTGGATGCAACATTCAATCAGTGTAATCTAACACATTCTCGCGTGTGCTAGTTCATGATATTTTCGTAGCATTGTGCAAGTCGAAAACATTGCAAGTCGTTTATGTAATAACACAAAGACGCGTATTATGTATTTAAAACAAAATTTGTGAAGCTATTTCGTGTAACACAAGGTGTTTAGAGTAATCATCTCAAGGTATTGTAGATCGCAGTTACTTAAGGCGCTGACAAGACCCAATTGACCAAAATAGGCTTCACTTAAGAAAAAAAAATTGCCAAATCTGTATAGTTTGTGGTAACGGAAAAAATATATGTTAAGTTTGACCATATTTCCCAGAACACGTTTTAAAAACAAAATCTCGATACAAACTAACGTTAAACTAACCTCTTACTTTGAGTTCTAATCCAAAATATCTCTATCAAATATCAACATACGTTACGTATTTAATTAATAACAAGAACGTCTTATTTGAATGCAGCACTTGGTTGTTTTTATTTTCAATTACTCAACTCAATTTTGAGTAAATAGATAATTACTTCATATTTTGCAATAAATTACAAGCGTTGTGTCATCGCGCTTCTCTTTCTTTTATATTTTCTATGGAATTTGACAGTGACTGCGGTTTAGGTGTTGTCAGCGTCTTAACGTACTTTTCAGTTGCTGATTTCTTAACTTAATCTTAACCAAGATTGTTAAAAACTTGGACTTTTCTTGAATCTTCTTTTGTTTTATGCACTTATGATTTCTGTTCTTATTTATGTATACCTATGCATCTTACTCATATATATAAGTAGGTACTTATACAGTTTATATAATCAGCCTATAATGTTCCCACTGCTGAGATACCTGCCGGCGTCGCGGGAAGGTACTAAAGGGTCACCGAGGCCCCCGCAACACAGGCAACAGGGAGGAATACGGATGGGTTTTAGTCAGTAAGAGTCTGACACACCCTCCCGCTCCGCCCAGAGCGGGAGAAGTTATTTGATGATTTTCCATCCAAAAAAAAAACTGCTGAGACACCTCCTCTCTGGGAGAGGAAGTGGGCCATAATCCACCACACGGGCCCAGTGCGGGTTGGTAGATGTCACATGTCTTCAAATTTTTGGGTCTAGGACATGCCGGTGTCCTCACGATTTTTTCCCGTTTTGAGAGCAGTGGTGATGAAATAATTTACACAAAGTAAAGCGCCTGTCCGGGTTCGAACCTACGACCTACAACTCGTAAGTCGCGACCGTTACTACTGGGCCTAGCATAAGTAATTGTAATTTTCTTTGTTAAAGCCATGAAACACGCAGCAATGAATCAACTTTTATAATGTCTGTTAATCATCTATAAATAAATTGATTTATAACTTTTGAATGCGCAGACGGTATGTTTAAATTTTAATACTAGTAATATTAGTTTTATTTCTTATTCGGGGTTTGCTTAAATGTCGTCCAACATTATCTAACTATGGACGAGCTGTATATAATTTAATTTGGTTTCCTCAAATTTTGCATAACTTGTGTTGCTACATAAGCATCTTTTCATCTGTCTGCGTCCTATAATGCTACACTTATAATATGCCTTGTAATGTTGAAAGTATCTACATCTTGTAATATTGGTAAGCGTTGGCTGATGACAGTAAGCACGTGGTACAGTCACCCTTATAGACTATAGTAAAAGGTGTGACCTTAGCAAGTCAAAAGTGCACGCGAATATCAGTTGCACAAGAGCCAACAGCTTGCAAAAAAACAATGGAGAACACGTATGTAGAAAAGTCACATGTTCAAAGGTTGATAGAGCTATAAAAACTCACATAATATTTTTGTTACCGTTCGAAACTTCGAATTCCTACAAGGATTATGATACCTACATGATCCGCAGTTACATAATCAGCATATAATGTTCCCACTGCTGGGACACAGGCCTTCTCTCTGTGAGAGGGAGTGGGCCGTAATCTACCACGCGGGCCCAGTGCGGGTTGGTAGATGTCACATATCTACGATTTTTTGGTTCTAGGACACATGCCGGTTTCCTCACGATGTTTTCCTTCACCGTTTTGAGAGCAGTGGTGATGAAATAATTTACACAAAGTAAAGCGCCTGTCCGGGTTCGAACGTACGCCCTACAATTCGTAAGTCGCGGCCGTTACCACTGGGCCACCACTGCTCAGGTAACTAGTTATAAAGAAAAACTAGTCGGCCATATAGTGTCTTATCTTGTATCGCAATTAAGCTCTTCTATCTTATTAGAGTCAAATTACATTATCGTATGTCGAAAACGCGAATAAAACTCGCTAATTTTATTTTATGAGTTGCCTCTTCTGGTTAATAACCGGTTAATATGTATATGTCACTGAAATGAAAAGTGATATTAGGAGAATACGTGTCTTTATTGAATTAAAACAACTTTTACAGATTACGGCGCGTTTCATTTTAATGGATATTCCCGTAAATGTCAAATGTACCACGGCTACATATCAAGCTATACATTTCCAGCATAAGCTGACCTCTCTTTGTACGTAAATCCTATACAAAGCGAGCCCAATTTATACTGGAAATGTGTAGCTTGATATGTAGCCACATGGATGGTTGGTAGGTATAGCATGGATTACTAAATAGTTATAGTACGTGGAAATATATCTCTTGGGTTAAAAGGCCTTGCTGACGTCCGTTCAGTTTACTTGTAAAGTAATTCATGACTGCCATAATCTTCGTTTGAAACACAACACTTAACAACGCGCAAACACAAAAGAAATGTATCTTTGTATTCGTTTACTGACATTGAAATGATCTTCCATTCAACACTTAACATTGAGAATATTACGATCAAGATAGCTAAAATAATTCTAGGACCCTCCAAACGGAACCAAAGTTTCAAGGTACCGGGTTCCTGTTCACGACAAGAACTCACTTTTCATTAATATTTTCTTTTAATTAAATGTAGCCTGTCCATCGATACCGGTGCAATATTGATTAAATTTCCGATCGAAGGTGTTTGGAATGAAATTGCGAAATGCAAGCGGTAATTTATCACGCGGAGCTGGCGCCGCGGCCGGTGTCCGGCTAGATTTCATAGGATATCAGAATTTCCCCCCAGCTCGTCCGCAAACGAGAAGCAAACTAAGCAGACACTGATTTATTTCACCATACTTATAGCAACGTAAAACATTTTCATTAAAACTACATCTCTCTAAATTGGCGTTTCAGTTTTAATTCCGCCAATTAAGATTATACGACGATTATAAAATTGCTAAATGAATAAAAACCATAAACATATGTCACGGTTTAATGTCAAGGTCGAACTTAAAAGAATTAACGTTAAATCCCGCTTATCAACTTTTAGCCTACGCAATAAATATTTTAAGAGAAAATTGATAAAATAATATGATAATTAATGAGACGTTATCCCATTAGATTTAATCTAATGCTTACACGAAGAAAATAATCACGTTTTTGCACACACTGACACCTCATTGGCAAGCGGACACTAAAAGTTACGAACGAAACGGGTGGGATAATGCGCGGGCGCTTCGACGCATGCGCTCTGCGCGGTCGTGCCGGTTCTACTAAAGCAGCCAACAATGATAAACCCAAAGCCTTTATGCAACCTTCTCGGATTGAAAGCCGCATTTTTGTGGTCAAGCGCGGTCTAACGAAGATGGCGCAAACGATCCACCTAGAGCCGTGAAGCTACATTCCAAATGACCTTTCGAAGGTTTGTGTTTTGTGCCTCGCTGAAGTGGCGGTCGGTTAAGGTTCTTTTATGTGGAAATATGTGTGACCTGTTAGAGCATTGATTTTGTAGAGATGCTAAATAGGTATAGGGTCGCACCTGTCACATCTATTTAATTAGAATTTCTATAAGATCTGATTTAAAAACAAAATACAAATAAGATTTTCAAAGCTCTTTTTCTAGAGTCGAAAAAGCTCACCACCAGCCACTTTCGTTTATTTACAGACGTAATTTGAGTTGCTTTTTGAGGTTTATTTTCAAATGCATATACATAACTCCCGAAACGAATATAGATAGCTACATTGCATTGTAATTAAGCCTTTTAAGAGTATTTATTGCCAAAGATATTATTTTCAGTATTTGTAACTGAAGTGGAGGTTTATTTTTAGAAGTGTGACTCTACTTCCTCGCTTCATTGTTCTAGATCAGTTACAGAATGCTTCTTTTGTCTTTCTACTTGAAATTCCAACTGGAAATTACTTTACAAATTCTTCAGACCAAGACACAGGATCCCAACATTCCTTCCTTCGACGGTTGTTCAATAAAAAACGACACTAAAAACTTTGGTCGCCATTAAAACTCCGTCCAAAGAAACCAGGATTACGGTGTCGTTAACCGACAAAGGGCAAGGTCTAGACTAAAGAAGTAAAGACCTAGACTCAGTGCGTCTACCTGAGAACTTTTAGGGCCATCGTCCACAACGCTACTCAAAGGTAACGTGTTACAAACTCAAATCACCGCAATCAGTAGCTAGAATGTCTCATCATGAGTATTCCAATGGTGGTTTGGAATACTGCTTTTGGCTTTAGTGTCATCTATCTATTTAAATAAAAATAAAAGTTCTGACTGACTGACTGACTTATCAACGCCCAGCCCAGGACCTGAAATTTGTGGTCAAAGCAGGCAAACGCTTTTGAAAGGTTACATAACATGCCCATGGCAGCCTGGGTGTGTCCCAGGATTCCAAAATGTGACTGATGAGTTTTACTACTGGGTCCTGGGTACTAGCCTACCTTACGTGAAACCAAACTGGTGACTATATAAATTCCATTTGAATTAAAATGTGACCGCATCTGGTCTAGCATGATTTTGTCAATTATATTTTACTCAATGCTGGTAGCACAGATGTAGGTATATAATTAGAGGGATCACTCTTACTACCCGATTTGAACATTTGTACTACTTAACTATGTTCATTAAATCAGGAAACGTACCGCTGTATAAACACTGATTAAATATGCTTGTTAGGAAAGGGAATATCTCCAAGAACCTTAACTGAAATCCCCCATAAGTCGCCCATAAGACTGAAAATATGAACGGTCTATAACCTGGATTAACACATAGGGTACTTTTAATCCCGGCGGTACGTTCCCGTGGGATACTTTCCGACATCCACGCGGGCGAAGCAGCAGTTAAAAGTTATTCGTGTATAATTTTTGTAATGTGCTTTTTATTTGTGCAGAATACTTAAACAATTTTTTCGTCTTTCTTTTCTCTTCTTTACTCTCTCTCTCTCTCTCTCTATATATCTCACTCTTTTTTTTTTTTTTTTTGATGGTGGGAAATCATCAAATATCTTCTCCCGCTCTGGGCGGAGCGGGAGGGTGTGTCAGACTCTTACTGACTAAAACCCACCCGTTTCCTTCCTGTTGCCGGTGTTGCGGGGGCCTCGGTGACCCATAAGTACTCGTACCTTCCCGCGACCCCGGCAGGCATCGGCCGTAGTGGGCCCCTACTATATGTGCTGACGACATCTCTTTGAGGCGCGCGTGGAATACAACGCGCCGTCGACCCGGGCCTGGTCCTTACCGGACGGTGAGCTACCCATTGCTCACCGTCCGCAAGCCCGCGCGTACGGTGGCCGGAAATCCGCCCGGGATTCCCGACGCCCCGGGCGTCTCCTGCGGCGGCTAGGGGCGAGAGGGCGCGAAACTTGCCTTTCCCTCAACCGTCCCGCCTCCTCCTTCGCGGAAGGAGGTGACGGCTGCCCATGCCCTCTCGCTCCGTATCATGGCCTGAACCAGGGCCGGACGCGAGAGGTCTCTGCCGCCGATCGCCTCCACGAGGACACGGCGGTGCTCTGCCCAAGCCGGGCAGACCTCCACCGTATGCTCCACCGTGTCCTCCGGGCGATCCACACAGTGGTGACACCCGGACGTTTCCTCCCGCCTTATCCGACACAGGAACCTCCCGAAGCTGCTGTGTCCGGTGAGGACCTGCGTCAGGCGCAAGGTGAGGACGCCGTGGCGCCTCTCCAGCCACTCCTCAAAGAGGGGACTTATCGCCGCAATCGTGGCGTGCCCAGCACTGGGTTGCGACAACCGTGCTTTCCATGACGCCATGAGATCCCGCCGGAGCTCCATCCGCTGTGCCGCGATTTCTCGCGGCAGCGGACTAACGCCCCGGCGTTTCGCCTCCTCGCGCCACTCCCATACGTGCGCGAGGATTTTTGCCTCCAGATCCCATGGCGGCAATCCGGCAAGGAGGCTCGCTGCCTCACAGGAGACCGTGCGGTATCCCCGGACCATCCGGATGGCCATGACCCTTTGGGCCGCGCTCAACCGGTGGGCTGGCCGCAGCGCCAGAGAGCGCGCCCATACAGGAGCCCCGTAGAGGGCCATGGACCGCACGACCCCCGCGTAGAGCCTCCGGCAGGAGGCGTTTGGACCCCCTAGATTGGGCAGGAGCCGCTTCAATACAGCGCCCGCCCGCTCCAGTTTGGGAGCCAAACGTCGGAAATTTATCTCACTCTTACGCGTTATTAACTAGTTTGTGATTAGTTGCGATGTTTACGGACCGCCATTGAAAAACATATCAGTGCTGTGACCATCTGGCTACTCATTGGTGATTTGAGTTTGTGTGTTATTTTTGAGTAGCGTGTGGACGACGCGCTTTATTCTACGGCTTTTTGTTACTTATTGTATGTATTGAGCCAATTATTCATTGTTCGGATAACGAACAGTGTGCCTTTTACAGAGGGTTGAATAAACTATTTATGTTCGAGGTGGTAAGAGGCATTAAATGTTGTATCTATCTTTTTTGAAGGTACGTAGGTACGAGGCGTGGATTTGAAATTTATTGTCGGTTTCATTTTAATATCCTGTATTTAAAGGCTTTTAACATGTTATTTTTGTGCAACTTAAGTGGAAAAGACAGAATGGACAGGCCACGTTATAGTTACGAGTTACTCAAGAGAAATGGCGTAAAGTTTTTACAAAGGAGAACATAAAGACATTAGAAGACAAAATAAAGCTTATTGGCTATCTGTCTCTCAATTTGGACATACGGTCTATGCTTTATTTTGTCTTGCCAGAGCAGGAAATTGTGGAAGTAGTTGCAGCTGGAGGCCTTTCCCAAGAGTCACCCTTTTTTTTTTTGAGGGTGGGTAATCATCAAATAACTTCTCCCGCTCTGGGCGGAGCGGGAGGGTGTGTCAGACTCTTACTGACTAAAACCCACCCGTATTCCTTCCTGTTGCCTGTGTTGCGGGGGCCTCGGTGACCCATAAGTACCTTCCCGCGACCCCGGCAGGCATCGGCCATAGTGGACCCCTACATTTGTGCTGACTACATCTCTTTGAGGCGCGCAGTCACCCTGAACAGCAGAGTGATTCTGTAAGACCTCATTCTAAACTTCGAATCTGAATCCGCTGTGAGTTTCTTGATTGGCATTCTAAAAACTCGGTTGATACACTAGCGCTACCCATGCGAGCGTGTCAGCGAGTTGAACAAAATTGACCGTGCTGAGAGACATTCTGTAATAATAATAGTCCTCCAAACCGTATTTCGGTCATGGCGGCCAACCTCAACGGAAACCATCGGCGCGGAAGATATTACAGTGCACAGGTGTGTGTGCAGACACAGGTGCACTCTTCCCTCACTCTCATAGTGTGATGGGACGGCAATCCGACACAACCGGAGAGAGATCAGGCCCAGCACCAACGGATTGACGAACGTGCGAACGACGAACGACGGAACGTGCTTTCGAGGCACGAGTGTATCACACCGCCATCTTCCAAACTCCGGGCTGTTACTAAGAAATTCCTAACGGAAAAATCCAACAGCACTTTGCCCGACGAGGGAATCGAACCCAGAATCCCACGGTCAGCAGTCGCGCTTGCAACCACGACACCAACGCGATGGGGCAGTCAGTAAGTATGTATGAAAGATACAATGCAACGTTTAGAAGACGGCTTATTGAATTGAACATATTATTTTGTCATTGACCAGGGGGGCAACCATCACCTCTTATAGCAGTATTATTTTAATATTACTTCAGCGTGAGAAAGAGATGGAGCTATAAGTCCTGTACAGCTCCATCACTTTCCCACAGTGAAGTAATATTATAATAATACTGCTATAAGAGGTGATGGTTGGCCAGGGGGCCAACCAGTTCAGTTCAGTTGCAGTTTTCGAGTTGGTACACACGGCTACACATTTCCAGTTTACGCTGACCTCGCATTGTACGGAAATCCTATACAATGCGAGATCAGCTTATACTGAAAATGTATAGCTTGATGTGTAGCCGTGTGTACATGTTAAGTACTTAGGTTCAAGTTTTCATTGAGCTAGATTCAAGACTTAGAAAAAAGCTGTTCGGGTTTAAGTGTTGTAAGAATCTGAATTCTTTGAATGCTTATACAGTTTTGAAATCAGCGCGAAGGTGACGTTTTAAACCAGTTCAAAAATATTCTAAATAGTGCAAACCGACGCGCGACGCTTCAATGAAATAAAATAGCAAACCATAACAACATGAAATCGAAAACAGCACTTTTAAACTGCGTTCATAAACGGAGTGTTTCCGTGAAAAATCACGATTGACAACACGTGGAGACGTCACGGTGATACGGTGTCACGGAAAGTGGCACGACACCGTGTTGTGTCACGCCACGCGCTAAATATTCTAATCATACTCTGAACGACACTTCCGCGTGAGGAGTGACGTGTTAAAAGTGTGCAATCATCATTAATTAATTCATTTTAATGCATAATAAGACTGGTTGTCAGACTTTCGGGCTTCTGACGACCCGTAACGACTGTCAAACATCCCCAGATGAGAGCCGGGACCAACGGCTTAACATGCTTTGCGAAGCACGAACGGGTCTTGATGTGCAAAGATGGTCACCCATCCCCGGACAACGACTAATCGATCGACCCGTGCGGCTGTCATTACTTAGCCACAAGCCCCTCTACCGGTTGTGTGCATTGTATTTAAGATAAAGAAAGTTGGAGCGTAAACTGCAAATTCTTGTGTTCAGGGAACTATCGCTTAAGAGTCTATGCAACATTTTATGTAGATCTCATTCGTCATTTTTACTATCATAAAAGTATGGTATCAAAGAGTTATTTAAAATGGCCTTCTCTGCAACTTAATATGTGATCGCAATAACATGTTTGGTTTCAAAGAGGACGCACGTGGAACCGACCTTTAGTCGTTCTTTACGACGTGCATATGAAGGGGAGAGAGGGTGACTAATCCATGCCTAATCAATAAAAAACGACACTAAAAACTTTGGTCGCCATTAAAACTCCGTCCAAAGAAACCAGGATTACGGTGTCGTTAACCGACAAAGGGCAAGGTCTAGACTAAAGAAGTAAAGACCTAGACTCAGTGCGTCTACCTGAGAACTTTTAGGCCCATCGTCCACAACGCTACTCAAAGGTAACGTGTTACAAACTCAAATCACCGCAATCAGTAGCTAGAATGTCTCATCATGAGTATTCCAATGGTGGTTTGGAATACTGCTTTTGGCTTTAGTGTCATCTATCTATTTAAATAAAAATAAAAGTTCTGACTGACTGACTGACTTATCAACGCCCAGCCCAGGACCTGAAATTTGTGGTCAAAGCAGGCAAACGCTTTTGAAAGGTTACATAACATGCCCATGGCAGCCTGGGTGTGTCCCAGGATTCCAAAATGTGACTGATGAGTTTTACTACTGGGTCCTGGGTACTAGCCTACCTTACGTGAAACCACACTGGTGACTATATAAATTCCATTTGAATTAAAATGTGACCGCATCTGGTCTAGCATGATTTTGTCAATTATATTTTACTCAATGCTGGTAGCACAGATGTAGGTATATAATTAGAGGGATCACTCTTACTACCCGATTTGAACATTTGTACTACTTAACTATGTTCATTAAATCAGGAAACGTACCGCTGTATAAACACTGATTAAATATGCTTGTTAGGAAAGGGAATATCTCCAAGAACCTTAACTGAAATCCCCCATAAGTCGCCCATAAGACTGAAAATATGAACGGTCTATAACCTGGATTAACACATAGGGTACTTTTAATCCCGGCGGTACGTTCCCGTGGGATACTTTCCGACATCCACGCGGGCGAAGCAGCAGTTAAAAGTTATTCGTGTATAATTTTTGTAATGTGCTTTTTATTTGTGCAGAATACTTAAACAATTTTTTCGTCTTTCTTTTCTCTTCTTTACTCTCTCTCTCTCTCTCTCTATATATCTCACTCTTTTTTTTTTTTTTTTTGATGGTGGGAAATCATCAAATATCTTCTCCCGCTCTGGGCGGAGCGGGAGGGTGTGTCAGACTCTTACTGACTAAAACCCACCCGTTTCCTTCCTGTTGCCGGTGTTGCGGGGGCCTCGGTGACCCATAAGTACCTTCCCGCGACCCCGGCAGGCATCGGCCGTAGTGGGCCCCTACTATATGTGCTGACGACATCTCTTTGAGGCGCGCGTGGAATACAACGCGCCGTCGACCCGGGCCTGGTCCTTACCGGACGGTGAGCTACCCATTGCTCACCGTCCGCAAGCCCGCGCGTACGGTGGCCGGAAATCCGCCCGGGATTCCCGACGCCCCGGGCGTCTCCTGCGGCGGCTAGGGGCGAGAGGGCGCGAAACTTGCCTTTCCCTCAACCGTCCCGCCTCCTCCTTCGCGGAAGGAGGTGACGGCTGCCCATGCCCTCTCGCTCCGTATCATGGCCTGAACCAGGGCCGGACGCGAGAGGTCTCTGCCGCCGATCGCCTCCACGAGGACACGGCGGTGCTCTGCCCAAGCCGGGCAGACCTCCACCGTATGCTCCACCGTGTCCTCCGGGCGATCCACACAGTGGTGACACCCGGACGTTTCCTCCCGCCTTATCCGACACAGGAACCTCCCGAAGCTGCTGTGTCCGGTGAGGACCTGCGTCAGGCGCAAGGTGAGGACGCCGTGGCGCCTCTCCAGCCACTCCTCAAAGAGGGGACTTATCGCCGCAATCGTGGCGTGCCCAGCACTGGGTTGCGACAACCGTACTTTCCATGACGCCATGAGATCCCGCCGGAGCTCCATCCGCTGTGCCGCGATTTCTCGCGGCAGCGGACTAACGCCCCGGCGTTTCGCCTCCTCGCGCCACTCCCATACGTGCGCGAGGATTTATGCCTCCAGATCCCATGGCGGCAATCCGGCAAGGAGGCTCGCTGCCTCACAGGAGACCGTGCGGTATCCCCGGACCATCCGGATGGCCATGACCCTTTGGGCCGCGCTCAACCGGTGGGCTGGCCGCAGCGCCAGAGAGCGCGCCCATACAGGAGCCCAGTAGAGGGCCATGGACCGCACGACCCCCGCGTAGAGCCTCCGGCAGGAGGCGTTTGGACCCCCTAGATTGGGCAGGAGCCGCTTCAATACAGCGCCCGCCCGCTCCAGTTTGGGAGCCAAACGTCGGAAATTTATCTCACTCTTACGCGTTATTAACTAGTTTGTGATTAGTTGCGATGTTTACGGACCGCCATTGAAAAACATATCAGTGCTGTGACCATCTGGCTACTCATTGGTGATTTGAGTTTGTGTGTTATTTTTGAGTAGCGTGTGGACGACGCGCTTTATTCTACGGCTTTTTGTTACTTATTGTATGTATTGAGCCAATTATTCATTGTTCGGATAACGAACAGTGTGCCTTTTACAGAGGGTTGAATAAACTATTTATGTTCGAGGTGGTAAGAGGCATTAAATGTTGTATCTATCTTTTTTGAAGGTACGTAGGTACGAGGCGTGGATTTGAAATTTATTGTCGGTTTCATTTTAATATCCTGTATTTAAAGGCTTTTAACATGTTATTTTTGTGCAACTTAAGTGGAAAAGACAGAATGGACAGGCCACGTTATAGTTACGAGTTACTCAAGAGAAATGGCGTAAAGTTTTTACAAAGGAGAACATAAAGACATTAGAAGACAAAATAAAGCTTATTGGCTATCTGTCTCTCAATTTGGACATACGGTCTATGCTTTATTTTGTCTTGCCAGAGCAGGAAATTGTGGAAGTAGTTGCAGCTGGAGGCCTTTCCCAAGAGTCACCCTTTTTTTTTTTTGAGGGTGGGTAATCATCAAATAACTTCTCCCGCTCTGGGCGGAGCGGGAGGGTGTGTCAGACTCTTACTGACTAAAACCCACCCGTATTCCTTCCTGTTGCCTGTGTTGCGGGGGCCTCGGTGACCCATAAGTACCTTCCCGCGACCCCGGCAGGCATCGGCCATAGTGGACCCCTACATTTGTGCTGACTACATCTCTTTGAGGCGCGCAGTCACCCTGAACAGCAGAGTGATTCTGTAAGACCTCATTCTAAACTTCGAATCTGAATCCGCTGTGAGTTTCTTGATTGGCATTCTAAAAACTCGGTTGATACACTAGCGCTACCCATGCGAGCGTGTCAGCGAGTTGAACAAAATTGACCGTGCTGAGAGACATTCTGTAATAATAATAGTCCTCCAAACCGTATTTCGGTCATGGCGGCCAACCTCAACGGAAACCATCGGCGCGGAAGATATTACAGTGCACAGGTGTGTGTGCAGACACAGGTGCACTCTTCCCTCACTCTCATAGTGTGATGGGACGGCAATCCGACACAACCGGAGAGAGATCAGGCCCAGCACCAACGGATTGACGAACGTGCGAACGACGAACGACGGAACGTGCTTTCGAGGCACGAGTGTATCACACCGCCATCTTCCAAACTCCGGGCTGTTACTAAGAAATTCCTAACGGAAAAATCCAACAGCACTTTGCCCGACGAGGGAATCGAACCCAGAATCCCACGGTCAGCAGTCGCGCTTGCAACCACGACACCAACGCGATGGGGCAGTCAGTAAGTATGTATGAAAGATACAATGCAACGTTTAGAAGACGGCTTATTGAATTGAACATATTATTTTGTCATTGACCAGGGGGGCAACCATCACCTCTTATAGCAGTATTATTTTAATATTACTTCAGCGTGAGAAAGAGATGGAGCTATAAGTCCTGTACAGCTCCATCACTTTCCCACAGTGAAGTAATATTATAATAATACTGCTATAAGAGGTGATGGTTGGCCAGGGGGCCAACCAGTTCAGTTCAGTTGCAGTTTTCGAGTTGGTACACACGGCTACACATTTCCAGTTTACGCTGACCTCGCATTGTACGGAAATCCTATACAATGCGAGATCAGCTTATACTGAAAATGTATAGCTTGATGTGTAGCCGTGTGTACATGTTAAGTACTTAGGTTCAAGTTTTCATTGAGCTAGATTCAAGACTTAGAAAAAAGCTGTTCGGGTTTAAGTGTTGTAAGAATCTGAATTCTTTGAATGCTTATACAGTTTTGAAATCAGCGCGAAGGTGACGTTTTAAACCAGTTCAAAAATATTCTAAATAGTGCAAACCGACGCGCGACGCTTCAATGAAATAAAATAGCAAACCATAACAACATGAAATCGAAAACAGCACTTTTAAACTGCGTTCATAAACGGAGTGTTTCCGTGAAAAATCACGATTGACAACACGTGGAGACGTCACGGTGATACGGTGTCACGGAAAGTGGCACGACACCGTGTTGTGTCACGCCACGCGCTAAATATTCTAATCATACTCTGAACGACACTTCCGCGTGAGGAGTGACGTGTTAAAAGTGTGCAATCATCATTAATTAATTCATTTTAATGCATAATAAGACTGGTTGTCAGACTTTCGGGCTTCTGACGACCCGTAACGACTGTCAAACATCCCCAGATGAGAGCCGGGACCAACGGCTTAACATGCTTTGCGAAGCACGAACGGGTCTTGATGTGCAAAGATGGTCACCCATCCCCGGACAACGACTAATCGATCGACCCGTGCGGCTGTCATTACTTAGCCACAAGCCCCTCTACCGGTTGTGTGCATTGTATTTAAGATAAAGAAAGTTGGAGCGTAAACTGCAAATTCTTGTGTTCAGGGAACTATCGCTTAAGAGTCTATGCAACATTTTATGTAGATCTCATTCGTCATTTTTACTATCATAAAAGTATGGTATCAAAGAGTTATTTAAAATGGCCTTCTCTGCAACTTAATATGTGATCGCAATAACATGTTTGGTTTCAAAGAGGACGCACGTGGAACCGACCTTTAGTCGTTCTTTACGACGTGCATATGAAGGGGAGAGAGGGTGACTAATCCATGCCTGATATCAGTGACTATATATCCTGGCTTCACACGTCTGTGGCTACTTTTTATTGCTAATTGCTATGGAAGATCCTTAATCCTTATGGAAGATTATAGTTCAAGAACTGTCAAGGAAAAACTTTTTATGAGGAGTAGAACACTGGGTTTTGGATTCATAATTCCGAATTGTGATACTTATATCACATACAAAGATACATAAGCAGGTATACGCGTGAAAATGACAACATTTATGAAAATAATAACGTTTTAACGACCTATTGTGGTAATGATGGTAATCTAAAGCTGAAAACAGCTGGTAAGCATATAGAGAAAATATGTCGAATGAGGGCGTTACCATGGTTTCGTGGGGTGAACGACGGCAGCGCTTTCCACACAGCCAAATACCAACAATGTACGAAACTTTAGAAACCTCTATGCAAATTGAAAATAAAAGGTAAAAAGCCAAACGAGTCGTATAGTGAGCGGTGGATTGTCAGGTATGTACGTGGATTTCAATCGAATAGTAACGTTTCGTGTGCCCGGCGATCTTCGCGCCCTTGACTTTTACAAGCAACCACATATAATTACCTCGCGAACTTTGTTGTTGTGTAAGATGTGTATGAAATTTCGGACTTGTGTGGAATGTTTTATTGTTATTTGATAGGCTGTTACAATGTTGCATAAATTCAGCCCTTGGAAATTTGTTCGAACATCAATAATTTTCATGTTTTCTAACAAGGTAATAACTAGTGACAACCCAAAAACGTAGGTACTTTCATTATAAGATCCATAACAACCCTCATTTTATACTTTCAGTCAAGAGTGATCTGCTAAAAGGCAAACATATTTTAATAAATCCGCGTCCCACTCTACAGATAATTTGCGAGCATTTGGAAAAGAGCCAGAAAATTTCGTTCATTATTCAAAATTTTTCAAAAGATCCTGCCGGTTTGCAAAGCTCTTTAATTTTGTATGCGTCAGTCGTAGCACAAAAAGTATTTGGTCTCGAGTGGTTGAATAGGCCACCTGATATTGTGTGCAGAATGCATGAAGCTGGGACCGGCCTTCGCAGGATACCGGATAGTTCAAATGTCATGCAGACTGGCCGGTCCGGATGGAGCATTGGTAAAGTTAAGTAGGTATAACTTATAGCATATTATAGAACAATGAATTTGATTATTCAGCGTTGATGTCATTTTCACAAAAAATATTTAAGCTATTCTATTTCGCTTTGGATTAGTCATTCTTGGTAAAAGCGAGGTTAAAATGTGAGTAGACAGATATATGGCCTGGTCAGCCAAATGACCTACGAAAACACTGTTACCTCTGACATCATAATCAATTCATCATTGATCATCAGACATTTATTTGTTTTATATTAAGGTATGGTTTTTAGAACGGGTTCATTCAAAATTATTAATGTCATTAAAATTTCAATATTTTTTTACACATATATTTACACAGTTTTACGTCAAACCGTCATGCAGACATGCAGACATATTCAAAACTTGTATTACCATATAATTTTGTTATATGCTTCATGAATATTTTATAAACTGAGCCTCGAGCGGAAGCATGCATAGGAATGGACGGATTCCAATATGCATCTAATTATTAGAGCATTATTGATGAAGATAAAGAAAATAACATCACGTTTTATTCCCCGAAGGGTTGGGCAGAGGTGTACCTGTAGTACACCCACATTTCGCCAGTTATGTTTAAAGTCCCACGTAATAGGGACGAGCCTTTGATGAAGATGTTCATATTAATGTCGAATTAATGGTTGAATTTCAATACTAGGTAGGCATTCTTGATAATATTGCAATGTTGAATTATTTAATCATATACAGGGTGACATTGAAAACATGCGACAAATCGAAATGGGAGATTGTACTCATCATTATGAACAACTTTTACTAAGGGACCAAAGCTACAATCCCAAAAAAAAAAACTGCTGTCCCCTACATTTATGTTCGCAATACCTCATCAAAATGTGGAAAAGCAGATTTTTTTTTTTGGGATTACAGCTTTGGTCCCTTAGTAAAAGTTGTTAATAATGATGTATACAATGTCCCATTTCAGTTTGTCGCAAGTTTTCAATTTCAACCTGTATGTATATTCATTCTGGAGTCTGAAAGAACACAGCCATGCAAGTTGAGTGGAAACAGGGCGTGTCGTTACACGTATCCATAAATAACAACATTGACAGTACAATGAAAGATTCAGAGCAGCCGCGTCATTGTTGCTCCAAGCACAATCGTATAAATAGTCAATTTCAATAAGCCAACAGGAAATGCAGATGTTTTAATATGCGAAAGTGGTATTGTTCGGCGAAAGTCTCATGCAGAGAATGTCGCTATATTATTAATGTCGAGATCTATAAATCTTACTTAGCACGGACTTTGGCTAAGCGTTATTCCTGTCGCTGTCAAAGTACAAGTGCAAGATCATCATTTCAGCCGAAAGACGTCCACTGCTGGACATAGGCCTCCCCCAAGCACCGCCACGTCAACCGGTTTTGTGCTTCCCGCATCCAGCGGATTCCTGCGGCCTTCACAAGGTCATCGGTCCACCTTGTAGGAGGCTTTCCAACGCTACGCCTTCCGGTACGCGGTCGCCACTCCTAAGTGTAAGATAGAGACGGGAATAAGTCAAAGCATAAGCTAAGTAACGTTTAAAGATCTCGTCCTCGAGAGATGCAAGGATTGTCGTATTGAAGACTAATAAGTATTGGCATAATATTACCTACTCGTAATAATATTTTGGGTACTGTCAATCAAGAATTGGAAAGGCGTTGTTTATTCACCGACAGTATCTATTAGATAGTCAATGCAAATGTATTTTCCTGCGAACGCAAAATGAATGACTGGAAGATAAATATTGATAAATATAAGTGTTAAAATCGAGTGGAACAAAAAAGCCATACAAGCACAATGATCATTGAGAAATACTAGCTGGTATGTGTAACGAAAGTGAATATCATTTGTATAGCTTACTATTGTAACCACTCGGTTCCACGTCCCCCTCAAACGGTGGGGTCGCGTACTTTTTGCTCCTACCTGTAAAAAGATAAAGCAAACGTAAACAAAACGGAAATATATGTAATAAATAACATAACATAACATAACATAACATAATGTAACATAACATAACATAACATCAAGCCTGTAATCCCCGAAGGGTTAGGCAGAGGTGTACCTACATATTTATAGTAACACTCACATTTCACCAGTTTTGTTTACTTAAACATAACTGGTGAAACGTGGGTGTTACTAATATATGGTACATACCATATAATACGGGGCGAGCCTATTGCCATCAACCGGGCACAAATCTAGACTACGGGCTGCTACTAACAAATTCCTGATGAAAGACCCAATCACACTTACCCGACCTGGGAGTCGAACCCAGGGCTGCATGCTCAGCAGAAGCGTTTGGGACCACTTGAGAGGAAGAAAGAGAAAGAGGCAGTCAAGCTATATCTTAACCCACAAAACATCGAGGCTTTTAAATTGGAAATATTTATAAAACCAATCTCTTTTCCAATCTTGTTATGAAAATGGAAAATACCCTACTAAAAGCATAGGTGTAGGTACTCGTACGTTATTCGCGTTGTGTTCCACGCGCGCCTCAAAGAGTTGTCAGCATAAGGGGTCCGCTAGGGCCGATGCCTGCCGGGGTCGCGAGAAAGTCCGAAAGGGATACCGTGGCCTCTGGCACCACACAGGCAACGAAAGGAACACGGGTGGGTTTTAGTCAGTAAGAGTCTGACACGCCCGCTACCCCCAGAGCGGGAGAAGTTATTTGATAATTTCCCTACCAAACAAAAAAAGGTATACATTATTATGCAATAGATTATAGGATGATAACAAAATATGGCTGTTTCCTGGAATAATTCGTATGATTTTTTTCATTTTTTACTCTTTAATTGTTTACCATGTTTTGTGAAATCGGCCTACGATGATTTTGATGTAAGTATTGCAAAATACGAAAAATTCGCAATTACTTTGTTTGAATTTTGGAAATATGAACACTGAATTTATTCATTTCTGTAATCGAATTAAGCCCTGACATTTACATACTAATTATTTTCATTAAAGAAAGTTTGTTATCATTATTAGGGTTCCGTAGTAAACTAGGAACCCTTATAGTTTCGCCATGTTCGTCTGTCTGTCTGTCCCCGCTGTAGCTCAGAGACGCTTAGTACCAGAAAGCTGTAATTGGGCATAGGTATACATATTATTCACGCCGACAAACTGGTAAAACTTTGAAAAAAAACAAAATCTGGGTGTTAGCTAGCCTAGCACGTAATGTGGGGATGATATTTTTTTCTCGTCTATCCCATGGTGTGGGGTATCAATGGATAGGCCGTTCGTTAAATATTACGGCTCTTTCAACACCATTTTTCGATTCAAGGATCCGTTTGCATAATATTAAGCTTTAAAGTACTAATTTTTGTTAGAGTTAAGTGGTCCCCAAGCTAAATGGTTGTTTATGGACATGTGACGTATATCGATGTATGGGAGAACATGTTTTTCAACTTCAATGTCAAGTTTGTTTTTGGGATAAATTCATCCCAACCTCCCAACTACGCAACCCTTCATTATGCGTGGTCCGACACGCACTTGGCCGGTTTTTATGATTGATTTCATTTCTGGATATTCAAGGACTATAATAATAATAATAATAATTCATTTATTTCAGACATAGCCCATACATTATATAAAAATAAAATCATAAAAAAACACATTACCTACATTAAAATAACCAACAACAATAATTAAATTAAATTTCAAAATTACACAAACAATATAATCATAAACATAGGTATGTCAAAAAATACGAAGAGAAGCGCTAACATGCAGCTGCATCCATCTCTGTATCAGGGACAGGTCCCACCGCTCGGACAACACCCTCAGGAGACTGTTCGAGCTGCTTCGTAGGCGACTTAAAAGTGAAGCGCTCCGCTTCCTTATGATCGCGAAAAAATCATCGGTCCGCGCCTCAGCAAACATAGTCGAAGCACTACAAAACCGCGGGAGCCCTAACAGTATCCTGAAAGCATTGTTGTACTGCACCCGCAGTGCGCTGGCCCACAGGCTGCACGTGTAAAACGACTGACAATATGCCTTAAATAAAGTCACCTTCACAGGTCTAGTACATCGCGCAAACCTGCGAGCCAACATATTACACCGGGCAGACAGTGCCCTGCGCTCCCTCTCAATGTCCAGGGGGGTAACCATCACCTCTTATAGCAGTATTACTTCAATATTACTTCAGCGTGAGAAAGAGATGGAGCTATAAGTCCTGTATAGCTCCATCACTTTCCCACTGGAAGTAATATTATAATAATACTGCTATAAGAGGTGATGGTTACCCCCCAGATTGTCACATAAGTCGTCAGAGACCCAGTGGCCCAAGTACTTGAAATGCTGCACCCTTTTTAAAGGAATGCCGCAAAGAGTGACAGGAGGTACAGGTACTATAGAAGCATGGTTTACCTTTTTACCACACAGATAAATCTGAATTAAAATCTCATGTCCAAAAGATTTTTTTGCGTATGCTAAAAGGTTTTTTTTGCGTATGCCAAATGATTTGCTGCGCGTAATTTATGAATTAGTAATGCAATTATGAATCATTTATTTTAAGAGTGTCAAGATTCATGTGAGTAACGTTCAAGGCTCTGTTATGAGGTCAGGCATAAACTGCAGGATTTTCAGAAGGTTGTAATAAAGAGTAGGTAAGATACCAGGGTGCTAAGAAACATCATTAGTTACTCATATCGTGGAAACAGCAACGTCCTTCTGTACGGTAATCACAACTTTCTAAAATCACCAGGCATGGTGATTATGGTAATAAAGCTGTGGGTAGTTGGTTAATGTACCGGTCGATTAGAAGGTTCATGTTTAGGACAATGGACAGCATATGTCGCCATAACCACCACAAGCGGTTTGGAAGCGTAAGCGGACTGGTGATCACAAGTTAACATAAGCAGACAGGAAGGCGCTTCTGCCCTGCTGCTATTCCTAAAAAAATATCGTTGAGTCGCCTTTCACTGTGAGAAGGGCGTATGCCTTCATTATCGATAGATCTGTTTTTTTTTAATTACAACCTTATCTTAGTTATCTTTTTATGTGCAAGTGTTTCACATATAAATATATTTTTCTTTCTTTCTTTTTCTTTCTATCGATAAGAAATACGAGAAATAGCCATATGGCATACGTTGAACACGCCACTATAAACACTATTGCAGTAACCGCCTGCGCCCGCGTCTTGTCCTGTGCCCGCACAGTCCGCCCTGTTTATGGTTTAGCTATAATAAGGTCATATATCAAACAACATAATTGTGCTTATTATCCGACCGCGCGACAGAAAAGACAGGGTTATGTTATTGTGCAAAAATACCCATAGTGCACTTTTTCGTCCACTTAGCTTGAACTTTGACTTACATAGTTTCATGTGTCGGATCTGATTGTTCATTCTCATAATGGGAGCCTCACGTTCGGTGTAACCTTCGTAGTTCGTGCTCCAATTATTATTTAAAGTTTATAAAAGGTTCTCAAGGATACTCGTTAACGTAATTATTATGCTCTTGAAGATGGGTTACTAAATAAAGTTCAAACTTACAAACTAAGAAGGGAGAAAAGTCACCCTATTTTCGGTTGTTTCCTTGTCAAGTGTAAAATAAATTGCATATACATTTTTTCTGATAAAAAATCTGTAGTAAGATACCAGCAGGCTTAGCACGAGAACCGTAGAGAAGCGTTTTGTCGACGGAAGGGTAGTAGACAAAACTGACTTTTCCGTGTAGACAGTTTTCTACCGAGAAATGTAGACAAGCGATTTTTATTCTACAGTAAAGTAGAAATGGAAAGCGTCATGCCATAGTATAAAGAGAAGGGAAGTAAGTTATCTTCATACAAACGCAGCGCGCGCGGCTTGTATGTGTGCGCCAAAGTATCTATACGTCGCCGCACGCACACTTAAACAAAATCTCGACCCGTTTCTCAGTCCGCCAGTCGGGGCTAACACCGCACGAGGTTCGCGCGTCACGGCTTTTCGGCACCTCTAAATGAATAAAAATTGTGTGATAATCGCAGGAGAACGTATTGCTGGGTGTCTTAATAATTCATCGATTCCAGAATTGTCTCTGTTCAGATTACCTATTGAACAGGAAAGGTAATCAAGTCACTTATTCTAGCATATAATTTTTACTTGATTATTAGATACCTACTTACTTGTTTTTTGTTGTATTAGTTTTCTATCAGACAGAGGAAGTAGGTAGGCCTACTTTCCCACTAGAATGTACTCGTATTAGGTACTTTTGATCTGTCAATTGATTTGCCGCTAATGCTTTTATTTCGTTTAGTCATGCCGATTTCTCAGTATTGTAGGCTTAGTAACTAAGTACCTACTTACATTTATAAAATGGTAATTAAAAATAAGTAATTGACTACAACTTCTTAACCCTTGTCAATTTATAGGCACTGAATTAAATTTAGCTAAAAGTGATAACTCTGAGACAGTAGGCAATTATATCGCGGATTGGGCCGGAGATAGCCTACTTCCCCTCTTTATACTATGGTCATTCAAAGTCTGCTGTAGTAATTAAAGTATCAGCAAATACATATATTGCAACGCGTAAATCAGCGTTGCTATGAGTTCTGGGTGCAATTATTAATTAAATTCCATTTCAGCAGACACTATAGGTTTATTTTTGTAATTTCAGGGCAAAATAGGCAATTACAAGACATACGTTTTAGCAAGGCCTAGTTTGAGAAAGCGAACATAGCACGAATGTCCCGTTTATATAACAATAGTTCCTAGTGTTCCTACGCGGCAGTTATCGGCTTTCTAAGTGCTAACTAAGTTTGTAAGTGTAACAAGGTATATAATGTTGCAATGTTATTTCTGCTCCATTTCGTTCCGGTATTGTATCTATGCATCTTAGATCGGCGACGCCGACGTGGCCATCGGTTATTGGCGTAGTCTGACAGACTGCCACAATGGACGATTATATTAAGGGGGAAGGTAGGCCTACTTGTGGTAACGTGCCAATGTTTTTATAAAAAAAATTCCTCTTATTTCGTTAGGAACCTTCCTACTATCATATAATAACTCATAATGATTTCCGTCCCCATTTAAAAGAAACACAACAACATTGCACCATTCCTCAAACCCGGAAGGTGTCACCACATTAACAAAAAGTGTTTTGTAAACTAACCGTCCTCATTACTTCGACATTTTTGAGACCGTAAAAGTCACAACCTAAGCCATTACCTTTAAAAAAAAAAAGACATACGATTGTTGATAGAAGAATAGGACGCATTAAATGGTGAGTGATAATTTCGTCAGCTGAGCTAGTAAGAGCGCTCATTTCTCGCTCCGCTCAGTAAATAGGGCAGTAGGAACTACGGGACACTACAGAAATGGGTCAGTGAGTTCTAACGATGCTCCTTTTTACACTTTTTCGCTACCGTCTTCTTTCAATGTTGCTGAATGTAGAAAACTTGGCACGTGGATTCGGTATCCATAAGAAATGTAGGATGTGAGAATTGCTGAGTCTAAATCACTAAGTTTAATCTGCATACTCTACTGAGTTATAAGCTGTCGTTAATTTAATCGCATTATTAAAAAGAGTGCGAACGTTTCGTGACTTGATTTCTGTACGAAATTAAATCGGTGCTGTAACTGCAGTAGATTTTTTTAAGGAACAAAGAGCTTAATTTCAAATTTTATGCAGGTGTCTTAGCCGATCTAATTGATATTATTCGTTATTGTTATATTAGGAACGGGTGTTAATTGCAATATTAAATTCAATGTCTTAATGAATGCGTGCTGTGACCTAGAGCGCTTCTCAACACTTTTTATAGCTTTAAAAACGTGACTGAAAAAAATAATTAATTTAAAATGGCTTCTGGAAATAAATAGCTAATGCGTGCGTTTATAATATGCAGTATCTAATGTAGCACTAAGTACTTATGTAGCTATTCTATAATATTAAGGCGCAGATATTACTTTCAAACTGGTTAAGATATTTTCGTGATTTTTTTTTGTATGAACAGACAATTTTACTATCCATAATTCTATTTGTTTTTTTTCAAATATTCGTATTTTCGTTACTAAAAATACATATTCCATATGAAACCGAACGGAGGCGCGGCGTGAGTGCGACGAACATTTGTATGGCCAAGGACAAAGGCGATTACCCGTCCCTTAATTAGACGTTCACTGTTGTTCTGTCAGCCATAGCTAGAACTTTAGCCTACGACAAAGTCAATGTAACAAAGTGTTAGAGAAGGTGTCATGGGTAAAATAAGGTATTACAAATCAGCCTGTCAGCGGAACGAAACCCTCGTTCACACAACCCATAGATACTTAATGTGCATTTGATTTCCTAATATGTTGTTGCTACAACAAAATCACTGATTCTCTTAAACAAGAACTTAGCTTAACATAAACCAATCTTTAACCTAGCAACTCGTATTCAAATAAAGGCGCCTACATACTGGCGCGACTTGTCGCGACACAAAGGCACCGCTTGTAGCGCTACACGCGGTGTCTTTGTGTCGCGTCGCGCCAGTATGTAGGAGCCTTAAAATGCATGCAATTGTTTTCGGAAGCGATTCACTAACAATTATTGTTATATTTCGTACTAAAACAGACGTGAAGGTAAAGTCAGTAATTCATAAAAAGCGTGGCATGGCACTGAAAGTCAGTGACGTGAGTTCAAGTTTATTTGTGGTTACAGGCCATTTGAGATAATTGTTGCACGTAGCTCATAAGAATTTGAGATGCTGCATAATCTTCTGTGAAAGGACTAAAAGGTGAATGGACACTTTCTATGAATCAAATACACACATGTAAATGTGTAATTAATCCTGCTTTTAGAATTTAAAAGTAATCATTAGGACCAGAGCTAAAACAGATAGTTTGGTGTTTTCTAAAGGCTTTTATTAGCCACAATCCGAAAAATGCTAAAACTATTTTACTCCTGATGGCAGGAGTCGTATAAAGAAGACAGGAACACTAATATATGCTCATACAAGTACCCACATTTAGAGCTATTTATATAAAATTTTCAGACGTTTCAGACAAACTTCAACCTTCCTAGATCAAACCATTTTGTAAGAAAAAAAAATAAAAGCAGAAAAAGCCGTCAACAGCCATTTACGTCAAACAAAATGTGATTGATGCGCGTTCACGATTCCAAATAAAAAACTTGGTATATTTTGCTGTACATGGCGATTGATGGTCAACTCGTGACCGATGCCGGATGATACGTCATATTGCTCCAAATCCCACGGACTCAATACCTAAGGAGTAGACAATTATGCCTATCTAGTACGTACATTGAACGTTTGTGTTTTACAAAATATTCTAGATAGAAAAAAAATCTTAAAATAGCTTCTCAATTTCGAAAATTAATAGGTGGGTTCATCGATATACATGACTGAGTCTCTTAACCATTCGACACGAAATATAGCGAGACAATCGGCCTCAAGTCTGCTATTACAATAGTGTCAGAATGGTCTATCATTGATTTCATAATTGTTGATTTTGACAAGTTTGGTAATCTACTAATATAATTGCGTCATTATGACTTTCCAATGGTCAACCACTGACACTCCATTGAAAGAAATGGCATAGAATGGTAATCTCGTACATAATGTTAAATGAATGATTGGCGTATGCGGTAATCTGCTAAAATTTTGACAGTTCCTTTGATCAGTGACCTACCATTAGAACGTCATTGTGCAGTCATTGCTTTTAATAGCTCGGTTGTCAAAAAGTGTTTGCCATCTATCGTGTTTGTGGAATATTGAATGGAGAAATGTATTCACTACGAACAAATATTCTCGAGCTAGCCAACCCAGTGGATGCTAGAGAAAGAACATGGGCGGATATACAATTATTATATGCTTCCCACTATAATTCTGCAAGGCTGCCAAAAGAAAAGTATTGCTTAGGTACCTGGGGCCTCAAGTCTGCTATTACAATAGTGTCAGAATGGTCTATCATTGATTTCATAATTGTTGATTTTGACAAGTTTGGTAATCTACTAATATAATTGCGTCATTATGACTTTCCAATGGTCAACCACTGACACTCCATTGAAAGAAATGGCATAGAATGGTAATCTCGTACATAATGTTAATAAGAATGATTGGCGTATGCGGTAATCTGCTAAAATTTTGACAGTTCCTTTGATCAGTGACCTACCATTAGAACGTCATTGTGCAGTCATTGCTTTTAATAGCTCGGTTGTCAAAAAGTGTTTGCCATCTATCGTGTTTGTGGAATATTGAATGGAGAAATGTATTCACTACGAACAAATATTCTCGAGCTAGCCAACCCAGTGGATGCTAGAGAAAGAAGATGGGCGGATATACAATTATTATATGCTTCCGACTATAATTCTGCAAGGCTGCCAAAAGAAAAGTATTGCTTAGGTACCTGTTGCACTGTTTTCAGTCTTCTGTGATTTAATTTTGTTTAAAATTTTACTTTTATATTCAATAAAGAACTAAAAAAGTGCAAAAATTACAATCATGATACATTTCATAATGTACCATGTAGGTACCTATTACTAAATAATACTGTATTTAAGTACTTACAGTGCGCCATTCTGCCGTGTCGTTTTATTGTGGCAGTCCACCGATATCGAATTTAAAATTTGGGCGCACTCCATCCAATATCGTTTGGATAAACTTCTTGGTGGTTTCCCAGAAAATCAATTAGAGCCGAAATTTGCTCAATTAGCACCATTTTGTATAAAATGTAATAAATAAAGGATAATTTAAATACACAAACAAAAATATAATTAAAACACTCAAATGAAAATAAATAACTAACTAAACACCGACCGCTAGAAATAAAAACCGGCCAAGTGCGAGTCGGACTCGCGCACGAAGGGTTCCGTACAGCAAAAAATCATGTCTGTTGTATGGGACCCCCTTAAATACGTATTTATTTTATTCTGTTGTTTAGTATTTGTTGTTATAGCGGCAACAGAAGTACCTACATCATCTGTGAAAGTTTCAACTGTCTAACTATCACGGTTTATGAGATACACCCTGGTGACAGACGGACAGACAGACAGACGGTCAGTGGAGTCTTAGTAATAGGGTCCCGTTTTACCCTTTGGGTACGGAACCCTAAAAACAGATTAACCTCAGTAAGCAGTAATTTTACATTTGACTTTGCCAGCTAAACTGATAAAATATTATTGAGTTGTATAGTTTCACATAAATTTAATGTTTTTGCTATTTACGAACTTCTTGCTACTTCAGATTGCTTATAACACTAATAAATAATATGTAAATATATATATAAATGAAATCTGGCATGACTAACTGTTCAAATTAAGAAGTAGTTTTTCGAAAATCATTTCTACTAACGGGTTTTATAATAATGGCAATACGACAATGTCATTCTACCACGATTCTATTACGAGACCATTGACCGACCAATGATCGACCATTATGAATTTAGCAGATTACGAACTTTTAGCAAAATGACAATGGGATCGTGCTGGAATGACGAGTTTATTAAAAATAGCAGACTTGGGCCCCTGTTGCACTGTTTTCAGTCTTCTGTGATTTAATTTTGTTTAAAATTTTACTTTTATATTCAATAAAGAACTAAAAAAGTGCAAAAATTACAATCATGATACATTTCATAATGCATAGGTACCTATTACTAAATAATACTGTATTTAAGTACTTACAGTGCGCCATTCTGCCGTGTCGTTTTATTGGGGCAGTCCACCGATATCGAATTTAAAATTTGGGCGCACTCCATCCAATATCGTTTGGATAAACTTCTTGGTGGTTTTCCTTGAAAATCAATTAGAGCCGAAATTTGCTCAATTAGCACCATTTTGTATAAAATGTAATAAATAAATAAAAGATAATTTAAATACACAAACAAAAATATAATTAAAACACTCAAATGAAAATAAATAACTAACAAAACACCGACCGCTAGAAATAAAAACCGGCCATGTGCGAGTCGGACTCGCGCACGAAGGGTTCCGTACAGCAATAAAATCATGTCTGTTGTATGGGACCCCCTTAAATATTTATTTTATTCTGTTGTTTAGTATTTGTTGTTATAGCGGCAACAGAAGTACCTACATCATCTGTGAAAGTTTCAACTGTCTAACTATCACGGTTTATGAGATACACCCTGGTGACAGACGGACAGACAGACAGACGGTCAGTGGAGTCTTAGTAATAGGGTCCCGTTTTACCCTTTGGGTACGGAACCCTAAAAACAGATTAACCTCAGTAAGCAGTAATTTTACATTTGACTTTGCCAGCTAAACTGATAAAATATTATTGAGTTGTATAGTTTCACATAAATTTAATGTTTTTGCTATTTACGAACTTCTTGCTACTTCAGATTGCTTATAACACTAATAAATAATATGTAAACATATATATAAATGAAATCTGGCATGACTAACTGTTCAAATTAAGAAGTAGTTTTTCAAAAATCATTTCTACTAACGGGTTTTATAATAATGGCAATACGACAATGTCATTCTACCACGATGCTATTACGAGACCATTGACCGACCAATGATCGAACATTATGAATTTAGCAGATTACGAACTTTTAGCAAAATGACAATGGGATCGTGTTGGAATGACGAGTTTATTAAAAATAGCAGACTTGGGCCCCTGGATGGATGGATGGATGGATGTTTGTTACTCTTTCACGAAAAAAGTACTGAACGGATTTGGATGAAATTTGGCACACAGATAGTTTATAATCAGGAATAACACATATAATACTTTTTATCCCGATATACCCACGGGGTCAAAACTTATGCGGGTGAAACCGCGGGGCGTATCTAGTATGTATATATATATGCGTATACATGTACACGGGCCGCTGCGCGTCGCCAGCCTGGCACAACACGTCACATTAGCATGTCAGGGTTACCATGTCAGTGATGCGAACCCATAGTTTTCCCCTACCAAAATTGCTCAGCGCGCTTAGAGAAGTTTTAACTTCAATAAATAATATATCGCCAAGTCAAATGTTTTCGGGTATTGTGATTGTGTCCCTTTTGTTGAAGGTACTTTATCTATCAATCAATCAATCGACTCAGCCTATAACAATCCACTGCTGGAAATAGGCCTCTCCCAGGCTGCGCCACAACACCCTGTCCTTTGCCTTCCACATCCAGTCTGTCCCAGCCACTTTTTTAAGGTCGTCGGTCCATCTAGCTGGGGGGCGTCCCACACTACGCTTGCCGATACGCGGTCTCCACTCCAGGACTCGTCTGTTCTACCGGCTATCGGTCCTTCGACAAACATGGCCAGCCCACTGCCACTTCAGCTTGCTGACTCTGCAGGCTATGTCGGTAACTCCGGTTCTCTTCCGGATAACTTCATTTCTAATCTTATCCTTCAAAGAAACTCCGAGCATAGCCCGCTCCAAGGTACTTTATAGTACATACTAATTCCATGTTTTGACGTCATTATACCTATTATCAGCATGGCAACTTTTAACTGTCACCAGTTACAGTATGTCATACCCCTGTAAATAATAAACTGAAATCTAGTAAAAGACCACATATTTCGTTGCTACATGCACCTAGGCTAGTCTGCGGTTATTAGAGCTAGCTACTTACATAATTAAAGTTTGGTTTGAAAAACATTAGTACATTAAAATAGTTTACGTGAAGGTTAACTATCTATTACTCTAAAATATAAATGGATGGAGATGCTATTAGTAGGTGTAAACGGTCATATCGTAACGATAAATTGATTTTTCGCATAAAACGATTTTAAAACTTTTCGATTACAAAGTTAAATTAAATACAGGACTATAATTAAGTTATTTCAATGTAGCTACACGCCATAATAACACTGAATAATTATTTCATATTTCCAGAGTAGTTAATTTTCAATATATGAAAATAGGGCCTTTTTTCAGTCAAATTGAAAATAAGTGGGACGGGTTCTGTTTAATCACATTTGAGCCAATCTTTGCCAGTCTATGTTTATTAATTTGATAAAAATTTTACCGTTACTTTTACCCTTTTCTGTAAATATGTAATTTACAATTTGTCTTACAAAAACTGTAACACAGAACCGAAAAGCCACAAAACACAAATGGAGATATCCAGACCTCTGTTTTATACATCTGTAACCGCTGTCATAAATAGCAAGATTGGCGCGGTCTCGCAGATTTTGACTGACAAGTTCACAGAGTCGAGCGCCGCCTGCAGGAATCTCTCCGTAATGCCTTCCACCACGGTGCACCAGCGTTCCAAAGGTTTGCTTGCTTACATTATTAATGCCACCTGGATTTATAGAACTGGAATTTCTTGTCGATTTAACACTGTGGGTTATGGTTTTAATGAGTTTGCAATTTAGTCAAGTGCCTACCTACTTATCGGTTTTTAGGGTAGTCTGTGTCACGTTAGCATGAATTTAAAGCGAGAAAATTTTCGTACAATGATTTTTTATGACTTTCGATGTCATTTAAGTCTACAAGAAAATTAGGATAGACTTCGATTGGCTTTTCACGATGAAGCCCCATCTCGTGCCACTGTTTACAACTTGTTTGATGAGTTTAAACGTGGTCGCACTAATCTCACCGATGATCTGCGTGAGGGACGGCCTTCTACAGCGACGACTGAAGATAACATCACCACATTCGGACAAGCTTAGGAATTGGTATGAGTCAAGTGCACAAAATCCTCCATGAACATTTAGCGATCAGAAAGCTTTGTGCTCGGTGGATACCTCATAATTTGACAAAGGCCTAAAAACTCCGTCGTGTTGATTGGTGTCGTGAAATGGTTCAAAGATTTAATAGAGTTGACTCAAATGCTGTGTTCGACGTACTTACGGGTGACGAAAGCTGGATTTATTGTTAGAATCCTAAAACTAAGAGACAGTCTGCTGTCTGGGTGTTTCCTTCCGAGGAGTTGCCAACTAAAATGAAGAGAGGTCGAAGCGTGGGAAAAAAGATGGTGGCCTCGTTCTTCAGAAGGACAGGTCATTACGAAACAATTGTTTTAGAGGATCGAAAAACAGTTACTGCAGAGCGGTACACTAACAATTGTTTGCCATTTGTCTTGGAAAAAGTTCGGGAGAAACGACCTCGCAATAGGATCCTCCTTCACCACGACAACGCCTCATCACATACCGCCAAGCAAACAATCGACTAATTGGCGATGTCAGACGTGGAATTACTGGGTCATCCGCCCTATAGCCCCAACCTCGCACCTTGCGATTTTTATTTATTTCAGAAAAGAAAAGAAAAACTTCGAGGAAAACGTTTTATGGACGCCGAGGAAGCAGTGGCTGCGTATCAAAATGCCGTCGAAGAGACCCCTAAGGACGAGTGGGTAAAGTGCTTTTCTCAGTGGTTCCATCGGATGCAGCGATTTATTGATGTAAATGGACACTATTTTGAAAAGATATAATAAAACTAATAACTTGCTAGTTTGTTCAGTTTTTAATTTTCTAAGAACTTTCAGTGTCACCCTCGTATGGGGGGGGGGGGGGGGTAATGAGAGGCAAATAGTAAAATAAAATAAAGTTTTGAAAACTCTACCGTGTGACATATCAAATGTGAGGGTCTGAAATAGGTTTTAAAATAAATAGTTACAAAGTTATTTAAGAAAATAGCCCCCAGGTCTCCTCTCTGTGAGAGGGAGTGGACCGTAATCCACCACGCGGGCCCGGGTTGTTAGATATCACATGTCTTCGAATTTTTGGTTCTAGGACATGCCGATTTCCTCAATTTTTTTTCCTTCACCGTTTTGAGAGCAGTGGTGATGAACATAATTTACACAAAGCAAAGCGCATGTCTGGGTTCGAACTTATGATCTACAACTCGTAATTTGCGGCCGTTCACTACGCCACCACTGCTCTCAATGAGTTTAAAACTCGATATATTTTATCAAGTGGTCCGTCAGTTATCAGCAGAAACTGCGAGCTTCTGTAAATCGAGTTGAGATTATCACATGATTGTGTTAACCACGGACTATGACCAGCCATCTTGAAAATAAAGCTTCATGTAGAGAGGGGATGGGAATTAACATTTTTTGCAATTTATTATTAACAGATGGAATCAAATTTAATTATTATTTCTTGTTTTGTGTATGGTGAATGTTATGTGGACTCTTAGAACTAAAGGGTTTAATTATAAACATAGGTTAAGATACGTTTAAATGTTAAAAAAAAATATGGTTAAGCAGATGTTAATAAGCCACTGAATGTGCCATTTTTTATCTCCTTCGAACACAACATTTTTTTTATCATTTATTTTCCTGGAGAGTGGGAACATGCAGAACCAGCAAAACGTAACTAGCTGCATATTGATGTATGTAACTGTGAGCCTGTGACTAGTCCACATTTGAAATGGTTGACGCGTGAGTACGTGTCCTATTAAAATTGCAATGCCAGGTTTCAAGATGGATGTCATGTGTGCTAACACACGTAGGTACAGAAGGGGAGTGTTTGTACGAGAATGCTGAACGATGTAAGTCATACATACATTTTAACTGGCTGTTCAGTTTGGCTTTAATACCGTATGATACAACTTGCCAAAATAATTACTTAATTTACAGTGCATAAATAAATGACTCATAAAACGTTCTCAATTAACGTAAGTTTTTCCAACACCTACATAATGCACGAAGCTGAAAATATCGAAAGTTTAAGATATACAATGTGAAAGCTCAAAGTGAAGATTAAGCTTTATATTTAAATATCTAGAGTAAAAAAGCTTCAATTTTCAAACATTGCCCAATCATAAATCGCAGAAAATGTATAATATATGTTACTATAGATTTATCTTTAATTGTAAGGTGGGAAAACTCATAAAATAAACCCTTTCTTTGTCTCGCATTTACAAAACAAATTATTCTTATAATTTTGTTATAAAATCAAATCAAATTTATTTATTAAGACAACCAGGATCCATAATGTTAGTAAAACCTTATATATAGTGTTAGTAAGTAAAGTATACCAAACTTATAAAAAGTTTAATGACTGACATAAAGTTTTAATAACTAAGTTAATAACAAGTGAAATCATACAATAAAACTAACACTATGGAATGATTTGAGTTATCCATTAAAAGTTTTTTGAAAATAAAAATGTAACTATTGAAATGTCAAGTTCATTGCTTGAAATATGAAAAAATAAAAAACCAGCCGCGTGCGTGCCGCACCCATGTCCCGGTCAATTCTCCAACTGCAAAAGTAAGTTGGTCGACTCTTACTCGTTAACTTGTAAAGCCTACTTAGCTGTGACAGTTTATCTTTGTTTTATATACTACTGCCATGATATTTTCACATACCCAAAATCAACCATTGAGGTGGCAGGGGCGGGGAGCCACTAGACTCTAGCAAAAATTTGCACTATAAAGCTTAATATTATGCAAACGAATCCTTCAATCGAAAATGGCTTTCAAAGACCTGCAATATTTTTGAACGTCCTATCCAACGGTACTCCACACCATGGGATTGACAAGAACAAATACGAGTATATGGTCCCCACATTACGTGCAAGGGAGGTTCCCTAATAACAAGATTCAAGATTTTTTCAAAATTTAATTTTACCATTGTCGGCGTAATTATTATGTCTTTTTTTACTAGTATTTGCCAAATTACAGCTTTCTAGTACGAAGCGTCTCTGAGCTAAAGTGGGAACAGACAGACAGACGGATAAACAGACGGACATGGCGAACCCTAAAAAAGGGACTTTTGTTAATGGAACTACGAATATTCTGCATCTGGGTCAGGACCAATTTTTTTTGCTTTTGTTTCTATTCTGTCATATAACAAAAACCCTGTTGTTCCTTCTACCTACGTTTTAAGAATCGGTTTACTAAGCGATAAAGCAACTCATTCATAAAAAACAGTTCTATAAAAAAACAAAACAGTTAATTATTAATATTTGTAATGTTTAATCGATTTGTTACCTCTGCAATTCTGCATGAAGCGATGACGCGAAACCATAAGTAGATAGAACGTTCCCGCTCTCTCTTTGATCGGCGCCGCCGCGCCGCCGATTATCTACCTATTTTTCTACACAAGTTCGTGACCTTGTCAGCTGTTGTTTATCAGTACCACTTTAACGAATTAATCTTTGAAAATCTTGGTTTACACAGCATTTTTAAGCACAATTGATATTTGTTAAAACTACATTTAACACTTCACTACGTTAAAAAAACAAATTCGCCACGTCTGTCACATAAAACCTGATGTACCTATTTACATTTTAATGCATTAATTTATTATGATATCTACTTGACGGCCACGGAGTTGCCGTTCGATATGACCACCTTGTACCTCTACACTTCTTGGCTCATAGTCGGAGGGAAGTAGTGATTGGACACGACAATAGTGAAATGGGTGCTGCCCATCTTCTTTGAGTACTCTCTTAACGCGCATATGATTAACTCCGAGTTCGTGTCCCACTGAGCGTGTACTTCGCGTTGGATCGTGCTCAAACAAGTCCAAGACTTCTGTCTCGAGTCCTCGGTCTGCCTGCGTCAGCTCGATGTCAGGTCTCGCCCGTGCACATTGACGGTATTGTACGTACGTATGTGCAAACGTTGGAATGCCATCGCCGACGGTAATTATCGCAAAACGTTCTTGGTAGAGTCTGCGTGCTTCTGCATAATTGCAGTCACATTTCCGAAGACACATCAACATATTAAAATATTCTACGTTAGAATAAGACATTGTCAACGTATAAGTAAACAAAACACAATTCACTCACTACGTTGGTCAACAATAACATCCATCCTGAAGTAAAGTGCGCGGGAGACTAAAGGAAGTTATTCGCAGGGAGACGGGTGGCGGGGCGGCAGTGTAGGTAGGCACGTGGTACCGACTCGCCGACATACGCGGCGGAACTTTTTGGCGGCACCTTTTGTCGCATTCAAAGAAAGCCGCCGGCAGCTAGTAGGCTATTTACCGAAATAAAGGCTCCTACATACTGGCGCGTCGCGTCGCGCGACAAGTCGCGCCAGTATGTAGGAGCCTTAAAGATGTACTTGTAAAATCAGATACTGTAAACATTTTTTTGAATGTGTCGATTTTAATAGTTATTTCGTTTTGACCTCTCGACTAGCCAATGCTTAATTTTTTTTAATTATAATTTCATCAATGTTCTGCTTATAGGTAAATGTATACGTTCCTAAAAGGAACAACAGGGTTTTTGTTACATATTGTATAAACAGCGTTTCTGATATTCAGTATTCATTATTGAAGTTGTTATAATGTCGCTCACACCTGAAGAAAGCACCAGAATTCTCACAATGGTAGAAATCGGCCGGAGTTAGCGTGATACAGCAAGGACAGTTGGTGTGTCGCTGTCAACTGCACAACGAGTTCTCCGACGTTACGAAGAAACCGGCTATAACCTACGCAGACCAGGAACAGGCGGGGCTAGATGTATCACAGCATTAGAAGATGGATACTTGGTCAACACAATGCTTCGAAACCGCTTTCTCACAGGAACTGCACTTACATATCAGTTCCGACGCCTCGGAGGAAGTAACCCAAGTGCATGGACTGTAAGACCACGACTTGCTGAAGCAAATTTAAACCCATTAGGCCTGCAAACGGCCCTAAACTGGAGCGTGGGCATCGTATTTCGAGATTAACATATGCCCGGAACCACTTAACTTGGAGTATTGAAGATTGGATAAGAGTTATGTTCTCAGATGAGTCAAGACTTATGCTCTATAAGAACAACTGAAAAACAAGAGTGTATAGATCAGAGGAGCGATACAAGCAAGCATGTATCGAAAGGAATGTGGCCTATGGTGGTAGAGCCGAACTTGTATGGGCCAGAATTTCTGCAGAGAGTCGCACAGAGTTGGTGGTTATAGAAAACGGCACTATAACTAGCGAAAAATATGTGGAAGAAGTCACGAATACGCTGGTCCATTTATGGTCAATTTGGGAGAGGATGCTATCTTTATGCATGACAATGCCCGGCCTCATACTGGTGAAATTTTGAATGAATACCTTCAAGAGGTGATTAACTGTATGGAGTGGCCAACATGCAGCCAAACCTGTCCAATCGACCATGCTTGGGACGAGCTCGGACGATGTGTGAGACACCGAAACCCTTCCCCGATCACGCTTCAAGAGTTCAAAGTTGCGCTCGTAGAGGAATGGGAGACTATTCCCGAACATCGTATAAGAAACTCGGTGTACAGTATGCCAAACCACATAACCGCAGTGATGACAGCACGTGGAGGTAATACAAAGTACTCATAATTTCAGCCGAAAGACGTCCACTGCTTTACATTTGGCCTATGTCCAGCAGTGGACGTCTTTACCAGCAGTGCACCGCATACAAAGTACTAAAACTCAAGAAAAATTTAGTGGTAGAAAAAAAAAATGTTTTTCTATTTTTGTTCTAAGGTGAGATTGGTTTATTATTGTTTATGTAATTTTTTATGAATATTATATGTCTATTAAACACAATTTATTTCAGTAAGCTAGCATTCATAGTTTCCGAGACTATCAGGTATCTTTATGTGACCCTAATTCATTGTCCTCGAGTGTATTACGCAAACAGATCCCTGAATTAAAAACTGCTTTCAAAGACCCGGAATATTTTTGAACGGCCTGTACAATGATACCCCTGCACCACGAGAAAGACGAGAAAAAAAAATATCAACCCAACTTTACGTGCAAAGGGAGGTATCCTACAAACATTTTTTTTCCATGATTATATTTACCCCTTTGTACGCGTGATTAATATTTATACCCACGCCAAATTATAGCTTTCTAGTGCTAAGAGTCTCTGAGCTATGCCGCGGACAGACAGTCGGACATGGCCAAACTATAAGAAAGAAAGAAAGAAAAAGTATTTATTGGGACTCGCACAGGAGATCCAAAATTAAACTAAAAAGCACTCATAGAAACATAAAATTAAAATAAAAACAAAAATCCTGTACGAGGCCAAAAGGCTCCTATCAGGCTCAGCACAATGCTGCAATACTTAAGAAATAAGTGTCGCCGCACTGGTATTCTGATAGGGCCCACAAGGGTTCCTTGTTGACTACGGAACTCTAAAAATCTAGCATACCTAAGATATTTTTTAGTCTAGAAGACAGGGATATGACAAAGTTACCCATTTGATATTGATTTTGGGCAATACCTACATAATTCATATGAATATTAATTTTTCAATTTACATACTAACGTATAGACAAAATGATCAAAGTATTTAGTGTTACCGTGTGTCATCTTCAGTTTTTTTTGGTTTTGCATTTTAATAAATGTCAAATTATCGTTATGTGGTATCAATGACCCTACAAGGTGACTAGTGAAATATCAAACGTATTTCCACTCTCATTTTTTCACACTAATGCCTTATTGTAAGTGTATGATATTTTATTTTACGTTATAAAGCGAGATTCCTGATTAAAGTGATACATTTTTTTTTATGGCTTTTATGCGTCGTTTACTTCCTTTTTTGTTATTTTTATTTTGAGCTCGGACACGTTTGGCCAGGCTGGACCGGTCATGTGGCCGTAACACTGAACTCTTCAAGGAGAACTTGTGGGGTGAAATACCGGCCTGGTCATGGTCAGACCATAGGCAGGGAACGTTTATAGGCATATTTAAAAGGGACGTTTGTATTTTTTTACGATATTTATGAACATTTCTCTGTTAAGGCGCTGACAAGACCCAATTGACCAAAATAGGCTACTCTTAAGAAAAAAAATTGCCAAATCTGTATAGTTTGTGGTAGCGAAAAAAATATATGTTAATTTTGAACATTTTTCCCAGAACTTGGTAGTTACCAAAACACGTTTTGAAAAAAAAATCTCGATACAAACTGACGTTAAACTAACCTCTTACCTTGAGTTCTAATCCAAAATATCTGTATTAAATATTAACATACGTTACGTATTTAATTAATAACAAGAACGTCTTATTTGAATACAGAACTTGGTTGTTTTTTATTTTCAATTACTCAACTTAATTTTGAGTAAATCAATAATTGCTTCATATTTTGCAATAAATTAAAAGCGTTGTGTCATCGCGCTTCTCTTTCTTTTCTATGCAATCTGATAGTGACCGCGGTTTAGGTGTTGTCAGCGTCTTAAGGTAGAAATAATTATTCCGGCAATCGAAATAAAAAAATCTGCCTATTGGGGCTTTACTCATACCAGAATTAAAATTGACTAAGCTGTGTTTACTTGAGCTGGACGTTTTATAAAACACACAATAGCTTCGAATAATAGTTACTTTGCTAAGCTAAAGCCATTTTATCGAAGAGGAAACTTGATGTGGGGTATGGCAACAACAAATGCATTTCTAAAAAAATAAAAACTTTTACTTACAGGAATATCTTATAAAGCTCTGAGTCTGGATTTGTGCCTATTGTTACTGGCAATAGGCTCGCCCCCTATTTATGTATTTAATACTCTAAGCACACAAATGTACAGAGGCGGAAATGTGCATAAGCATTTTCTACCAGTCAACCTTTGGGTGATGCAGAGACAAACAGTGGTAGGTGCAATAACGAAAATTGTGGACTTAGACATAACTGGCGAAATGTGTGTGTATTGTATATCTCTGCATGATTTATTCCCTTTATGTCGAGTCCCGTTATGTCGAGCCTGGAAGTCTATTGTTCTCCAAAGTATTATTATATTTATATTATTGATATTTTACGCTTTCTATTACCTTTATGTCGAGTTTGGTGAACAGGTACAGTCAGGGATGTAAATTAAAAGCCAATGGCATAAAAGCATTGTTTTATTATTTATTCTATTACTTATTTTCATATATATATCTAATCTTTCTTAATCTAAACATATACAGTATAAGCATCACTTAAATAAATATTTTTTCTAAAAAATAACTTTCTTAATCTAAATAAATCACAGTATAATCATCACTATTGTTGCAAATGTTAAACAGCATAGTTTTACAGTAAAAAATAATTCTTCTTATAAAAGTAACTTTCTTAATCTAAATAAATCACAGTATAATCATCACTATTGTTGCAAATGTTAAACAGCATAGTTTTACAGTAAAAATAATTCTTCTTATAAAAGTAACTTTCTTAATCTAAATAAATCACAGTATAATCACCACTATTAGTGAAAATGTAAAAAAAGATATAGCTTTATAATAAGTAAATAATTCTTTTAAATTAGCGTTATTGATTGACGCTATATCGTTGTATCAACCTAGGTAACATGTATATTTTAAATAATTAAAAGATAATCACTTATCAAATCTTACAGTTGATAAGCGTTTAAGACAAATCATTAAATCAATTTTGTTAGTTGTAAAATCTTCAACTATTTTATTTATACGTATATCAATAGCCAAGCATTTTTTTTTTCTTAGAGTCTGATTGTTGTCGTTGTAGACATTTGCCTGCTCTCTTAAACCTAGCTTCTTTAGCCTCATCTCTAAGTGTGCTAATGAGAGTATATAGCGGAGGTCTTTTACTAAGCTTTTTATTTAGCCTGTTATGCCATCCCTCTACTGGGTTTGTGGTCCTGTGGCGTTCGTTGTAACAACAAAAAAAATCAATATTTTTGTTAATCCACTGCGATGTTACGTATTCATTAAATGATTTAGCTTAATTGCCTTCAGGTGCACTTTCTAATAATAACACCCATGCTTCTGGGATGACATTTTTGGGAAGATGTGCTGTGGCTGCACACATGGTAATATATTTTTTTCCACCGGGAACATTTACTATTCCGGTCTGTTTTCCTTTTTTCCACAACGCCTTATGGAAGTGGAAAAAACATCCGCTTATATCAACTAATGGAAAAACTTCTTTAATAGCGTTTATTGCTGCAATCTCAAAATCGATTTTAATTTTTTTTGGTTGAAATTCTGGAATGTTATCTTTTATCATTTCAAACATATGCACATAGGTCGATTGGCATTTATCAGGTAACAGCACAACAATGATCGGCACTATTACGGTTTTGTCTGCGGTACTACCAATGTCGGCATGTATGGTATATAATTGATAGAATGGTCGGGCAATTGAAAAGAATGTTCCATCAACAAAGAACAGATTCATGGACTGCAATGCATTTTTGAAATCATTTAACATAAATATCAAAATTTTATTTACCCCCCACTTTCTACAACCAGAAAATCTTTTACGATCACTGGTGAAATTTTGACATCCTCTAATTTCTGGAATGTAGTCTTACTAAAATTTAAAAAATTATTTCTTGAACGGTAGAGTGCATTTTTCACACTTTGGAAGCTACGAACTTGGTCAACGTAATCATTATTATCTTTTAAACTCGCCATGGACATTGCATACATAGTGGGTATGGGTTTCAAGTCTGTCCGTACGTCCTTTTTACATTGATTAAACTTTTTTTTCAAATTCTTCTTTTTTGTAATCTGGCAAACAAACATGATCTGTTGCTCCAGTCTTTAGAATGTTTGCTTCCTTTTCATCTAAAGTTAAGGAAGCTTTACAATTTTTTTTTGTGCAGTACCAAATTGAGGAGCCACATTTATTTTTTCTATTAATGCGGTACCGGTAGCCATCTTTCAATAAAATTTTACCACCTTTTTGACTTTCGACGAAAATTAAATTATTATCAGTATTCCTCAATGAACTGCATCCAAGTTCTTGATTCTCTTGGCTACTGCCGTCTTGAGGTCTTTCTTCTGTGTTAAAATTACCCCATGTGCTGCAGCCGGGTTCTTGATTCGTTTGGCTGCTGCCGTGTTGAGGTCTTTCTTCTGTGTTAAAATTACCCCATGTGCTGCAGCCGGGTTCTTGATTATCTTTATTTTGAGGGGTTGATGTGCTACATTCGGGTTTTTTAATTATATCTACACTAGCGGTATTTTGTTGATCGAGGTTTAATAATTCGTAAGATTCGCTAGAATCATCTTTTTCTAAGTTTTCGTGTTGGATAGGTTCTGGTGGTGGTGCATGTATACTCCCATCGTTTAGTTCAGCATTAATGTCACCTATTTCGTTGCCTTCCAAAATATGTATTATGGTAATTAAATCCATCATTGATATTGTGATTATACTTCATACATCTTCAGTAGGTAATCCTAAAGAGAAATAAAATCCATTAGAAAAGTCAAGTACGACAATCGAAAAATCTTACCTAAAATATTTGTTATAATAAGTAAATAAGTCGGCGTATCACATGAAGACTTAAAAAATACCCAAGTAACTAAGTACTTCTAAATAGAATTAAAAATTAAGAATAATTCTTCTAAATTGATTTAGAATTGCGGGCTGGCCGTGAAAACGTATCAGACAGTTAAGATACATATCATAAATTCCAGTCGTATGATATATATTCAAAATACATATGACTGGTATTCATGAAGTAAAAATACATAAATTCAAAATACATAATGTATATCTTCAATTCAAATAAGTTCTCAATTCATAGGTTTGGAATAAGTACATAGTGTTCTAAATAAGAATTTCTAATGCTTTTAATTACTAAGCTTGAAACGCACAGGTAACGGTCATAAACAATAATTGGCTAGTTGACAAAATTTGGAAATTTGTTTAAAACTATAGCTTAGTATCTATTTTACCCAGGCCCCTTATTGCATAAATATAGGTATATTACACAAAGTAGATGTCTAGAAAGATCATTAAAATTTTAAGTTTTTATTTGTAAGTAAAAAAATATTGAAATAAAATAACGAAAATGTTTTATATTAAATACAACAGAAAAATGTAATATGAATGAAAATGTTATATAACTTTTACTAGAAACTAGCCACAACATGTTTATTTTAAGCGTTACATTCAAAAATTTCCCATTCATGTCAGAACGTGCACGCCAACTGTCACAAAATGGCCGATATTTTTGACGCTAGTTATCTGTAGAAAAAAACACTTGAACGTGGGATCTTTTCGGCTTTGGATTTCGATTAATTACTATACTTTATAACGATTATATTATTCGAAATTTATTAGGTACTACTTATATTGAACCATAAATTGAAAACATGTACATTGTATCATTACGTATTTATGTATTTTGATTGTTTATATTTTGATATGTAGTTATGTACTAACCCAATAGTTACATTTACATTTATAAAACAAATAAATATAGATTACATATAGAAAAACAATGGTACTTACGTGTTTCATGCTATCAAACGTTTTTTAACCACTACAGGACTTGCACTTACACAGTAGTTACCTACGTACGTAGTGCACTCTTTCAAGGTTAAAAGGGCACTGGTAAGTTTTGCCCTTCATAGACTTGGAACGCGCAACGCTGATAACTAGAAATGTGTAAGAGGGACAAGTATATATGTGCGAAAGAGAGGTGACATCTAAGTAAGTCTTAGATGTCACCTCTTTCGCACATTCCTGTTATTCGAACTTGAGTTGCGCTAATGTACATATCTACATTACGTATTATTTTAGGTACACCGACAACACGTCTTAATATTGCTGTACTTAATTTATGTAAAATCACCAATGCGTCATTGAATTTCGGTTAGTCAATTATAATCTAGTCCGTATAATAAATGAACTTAATATTTTAAAAGATAGGTACTTTTTCATCATGCACATAATTTCGAATATTAATTATATACTGATATTATGACATACTTTGATGGTTATTAAAAAATATAATAGTAGGATGACATACTTTGATGGTTATTAAAAAATATAATAGTAGGTACATAGCTGTAGGTACTGTATGGTTAAAGTTATTAGTTGTTTTTAAATTCTTTTTTGTGTATAATTGATTCTAAATTATGTGCATGTGCATTTCATTGGACGTGACTGTACTTCTAAAATATGATATTATTAAACTCGACATAAAGGTAATAAAAGCGTGGTAAATAAACTCGACATAAAGGGAATAGAAACGGGACAGAAAACTAAGCTCGACATAAGGGCTGATAAGGGTAATAGAAGCGAGACAAGGTTTTCGGCTCGACATAACGGGACTCGACATAAAGGGAATAAATCCTCTGCATAAACCTTCGGGGACCTTGTTATCTTATAAAATTCAACATCCTGCAAGCATTTTATTTTTGTAGATTGCTGCGTCAATATGAAACACATTTTCAAGACTAAAACTAAACTAAACTGGTTTGACTATGTTAAATTAATAGATAGTTATGCGTGTACATGTGAGTTCCTTTTATTTTACATCTAATTTGTTGCAAATGTCAGGTCGCGACCTATAACCATGAACTTTTACTGATAGTCCGTGTGTAAAAATAAATATAATAGAGGCCTTCTCAATTGATTTTGTACGTTTTTTGTCGTAAAAGACGTATAGGTACACTGGATTTTAAAATGTCAAACTTGAGGTTATTTTTAAGAGATTCAATGCCTCCTTTTTCGCCACCTAAAATAAGATGGTGCTTTTATTTTTTATACTATCAATTTCTTGTCCAGATTAATCCATAAAACGAACATAAAGTCGCCCTTGAACACACTCGGTACTTCTATTTATACTAAGGTTTCTCTCATTATGATTTCGACTGCTGGAACTTGAAACAAACTTGTATTATACTTTTAAATTCAGAAATACGAGTAAGTGCTCTAGGTACCCTTAAGGCGCAGATATATGATTTTAGTGACTTTTAAATCTGTTATTACGCCTTCATATATATGCAATTATGTTATGAAAAAATATATTTGAAACTAGAATGCATACACATCAATTCTTTAAGTGAATATTTATGTATTCTAGTCAAATTCATTATAAAATAAATAAATGGAAGTACGAGTAGTGTCTACCCAAAGCATAAACAAAACGATATTACCTTCAAATTACTTAAGATATTTTCATGTTTTTTTTTATGACCAAACTATATAGTATTGACAGACTATAGTATTATATCTGTGATTTTTGGCAAATATTCATATTTTTGTTACTAAAAATAAATATTTCCTATGAAACCGAACTGTGGAGCGGCGTGAGCGCGACGCGTATTTGTATGGCCAAGGTCAACGGTGATTACTCGACCCTTAAGCTCAACGGCAAAAGTATAATTTTCTTACGTTTTTTTTTTGCAATTTGTACGACAGAATATAGACAATTTAATTTCGTGGGCTACCTTATTTAGGGAGCTCTTATTTGAAATCAGAGAATCATCAAAACAAGTAAACACGTTGAATGATTTTGCAGCAGAGATTATTCTTTCTATAGACAGATAAATTGTTAGACAACTCCAAATGAATGAAGGCTCCTACATACTGGCGCGACTTGTCGCGCGACGCGACGCGACACGAAGACACCGCGTGTAGCGCTACAAGCGGTGCCTTTGTGTCGCGACGCGTCGCGCGACAAGTCGCGCCTGTATGTAGGAGCCTTGATACGAAATCGATTCGCGTTGTTTCCAAGCATCGTGGTTCTAAGGCCAGGTGTAGTCGGTCACGACCCGCAACCGCTTATTAAATGATTGCACCTTGAACTACAGATTTAACTGACAATAAATATGGTAATTTGTGCACTATAATCATATCATTGTCTATTAGGAGTAGTAGACTGTACACTTGTAAAATGTTGTTAAATCACGCTGTTAAAATAACGGACACGTAAAGCGTTCATGTTGGAAATTACTGTAATGTATTATAACTTTTATCTTTGAGTGAAAGGGCTAACTCAAGATTTTAATCATTTTCAACACAGATTTTGCCCTGAAGCAGTGAATATCATGAAATAATTGGTACTAACCAGCTACCATAAAATTAACGCGATGTAGCGAAAATTAGAGGGTGATTAATTGTTTTCTCTTAGGAAACTATAGTATACTACGTTGACTTTTCACAGTTAATCAACTCACGCGTAGGTTTGCAATAGTCTCACGAGCGCATAGCAAATATTTGATCAAACTTTGACATAATGTTTGTCCTAATGTGGTATATGATTTGGGTCGCGGTGTCATTGACATATTTGTGCACGCGTTGCGTATTGTGTGTTGTATTGACAAATGTTTGACTAATCTAACTGAAGTACGTATTACGTTTGTTGGCTCAGAGTTTGGAGTGTCTGTGGGGATATCAGCTTATTGTTTGGGTAGTATTGAAAGAATCGTGATGACACTTGAACGAATGTACTGTCTACATTCTCATGTCATAAGAATATGAATTCGATTGGTTTTCTAGGAATCGCAAAGAGACGGTCTCTTAACTATTGAATTCAGAGTCTTCATCTTAAAGACACTCGAGTCTGTTTTGACCATTTAAGTATCGATCTGCCATTTAAGTAACATGCACTAAAGTTGAACCGCGAATCAAATAATCAATATTGACGTGTAGTGAACGCAGAAATAACAATGTAACATCAATTTGTTTATAAAACGACCAATAGTAATAAGTTGGTGCTAAAAATTCATCGTAGCTTAAACAAAGTGTGCAACTTGCATAATGCAATTCATTCAGAAACTGTAAATCGTCGGTAACAAGAAGATAAGCCAACTTTTATCGTGAATCGTGATACCTGCCTTGTGTATTGTAAATGGAGTCAATCTGCTCGCTCTCGACGCTTTGTAGGCTATCATCTTCCTTCAATTCGTGGTCTTCTGTTAACTCTTGGCTGTCCATGTTATCCTGGTTGTCTTGTTCCATGTCTTCCATGTCTTCTTCCTCTTCCTCTTCTATGTCTTCCACTATCTCTGGCTGCCTCGTCGTCTTCACCGTTGGCATCTTTATCGGAAGGATATCCAGGATCGAAGGCGCCCTGGGCATGTTACTCTTCAACCCCAGCTTCTTCTGGATAAACGCCTCCAGGATCTGCTTGGTGATTTTGTTCTGTCTCTCCAGTTCGTGTTGCGTGTCTGCGGAGAAACGAGAATGCAGATAAAAATGACTGGTTTTACGCGAATTTTCATTGTTCTTTAGCCAATTTTTGCCTGACAACAGAATTAGTTGGGGATCAGGATTTTGGATATCGTCGTCATTTTTATCTGGTTCTCCCTTCTTGGGGACCGAAAAATGGGATAGCAATACATTTGGTACTTATAAGTAAGAAACAGGCTGGAAGAGATAAACAGGTACGTGGATAAAATATACAGCTTATAGGTAGGATATGGAAAGAGAAGTAGTTTCATATTTCTACGCAAATAGTCCGTAATGATTCTTTGCCATAATGTCATTTGATGGGTAATATTGACTTCTGCAGAAAAAAATGTTAATTAACTTAAGGCGGATTTCACCAATGAAACTGAACGCGATAAGGCATATTGACACTGACAGCTCTGGAACTCAGTTTCGATGTACTGGGGGGCAACCATCACCTCCTATTATTATAATATTACTTCACAGTGAGAAAGTGATGGAGCAGTACAGGACTTACAGCTCCATCTCTTTCTCACGCAGAAGTAATATTGAAATAATACTGCTATAAGAGGTGATGGTTAGCTCCCTGATCGCGTTCTGCTTCATTGGTGATGGTGTTGACAAGGCAACAAACATTTCTAAAGCTTCTTTCGCCTTTCTATTACAAATTAAATTAATAATTGATATGAATGCCCATTGAATACAGATACTATATCAAAGTTTATAAAAACTGTATTGTTCTCCTGATATCAATCTCTATTACGATTAATAGTGATTTCTTTTTGCTTTCTCTCAACATTTCAATACATCGGATAGCATCGAACAACAATGCAATGCAAGATCAGAAACATAGTGGCTACTAGGTAAGTACCTTAGTAAAGCTGACATCAGACGCGTCACTCGAGTGAATGTTCATTTTGTATCAATCCACGTTCACACGACGCCGACCAAATTACATCGAAATGAACGTTCGTCTACACATTTCATTTTATTTTTCGATTTTCAGAGCTCGTGTGAAAGACACCCCCAGATACCGGTGGATCACCAGGGAATGCTAGTGTGGGATCAAGGGAATTTGTAAAAATCTAGCTCCTTTGTTATCTATAAATAGTCTATTAAAAAAAATGTACCATATTTTTCTTAACTGAATAAAGTTTTTAGTTCACTGATGAATTAATTTTACCGCTTTTGATTAATTTCGTGTTCAGACGTTTAACTTTGATTGAAAGATGCCGAATGAGAGACATAAATGAACAAAAATTGTAGCGTCTGATAACAGCTTAAAAGCAAAACGAACTTCTTGTAGCGTCTGATAACAGCTTAAAAGCAAAACGAACTTCTTGCTACAGTTTCATTGTTAGAGCATCTATTCTTGGAACAATGGGTACATTGGCCTGCCAATTGTCTACAATGTACGGAAGCTCTCTTAGCACATTTGATTATAGGGCGCGGAAGTACTAAGGACATTGCTAATTGATGATGTTATTAAAAATGGTGCACCTTCTATTGTTTTTTTTTTTTTTTAAATGGGTCAAGGTACAAAGGATTATTAGTGATCTATTGTTTTGAATATGTTTTACATTTATGTAAAAGTCGGACAATGATGTCTTAATGTGTTTGTTGAAAGAAATGTGGCGGTCAATCTGATTAGAATCTTATAGCCTTGTCTTGAAATTGGTGTGGAACCGGAACATAAATAGAAAATATTTCGTTACTAACTACCTGTTTGATACAGGTTGCAGGTGCAGGTTTATGTAGGTATACTCTGATTTTTTATTTGCTAGACTAAAATGATATTTGGTGTCGACATAAAAATACCCTAGTAAATAATCTAGTTACAGAGTGACTCTCACCAAGGATCACTGTATCAGTATCTGCAGTAGGATCTTCACTGTTGTCGTGTTGCCTCTGTTATATTAATTATATATGGTATTATTTAAAAAAAAGGTCGACCACTGCTGTCATTTTGGTCTTGTAAATTAAAAATCTGAGTTTAGGTAACCTACCTACTAGTTTAAAAAAATAGAGACAGAAAGTTTGAGGTAACGAAAGATGACCTAATAATAATTATCGTAAAAAAAATATAATTATGATAAAATAATTAGCATCTAAATGTTTTTCATTTTACGTCTTTTTGATTCTAGTTTAAATACAAAAACAACATCGATAGGTAGGCACACGTTTCTTGAACAGTTGTAATGTTAAATCTTTGATGCTTGTTTTTTACCTATTGGCACAGAAGCTAATAAAAACTTACAAATAATAAAAAACGTACTGGTTGGTAAAAAACGACAGTAGGTACATACCTGTCTGCTTGTCACACTTTCGTTTTTGGTCGCAGAATCACAATAAAGTCTCCCGCAGACAGAAGCGCGACTCCGGTAGAACAATTTCTATGAGGTTTTCATGGAAAATGTTCCACCAGAGTCGCGACGCACCGTAGCGTCTCGTCTGTCTACGGGAGCCTTAAAAAGAGAAGTTGGTAGGTATGTATACCTATCAATTACTAACACAAGGTGGTTTATAGTCAACTAAATAATATGATGAATCTGTGTTCATACATATAACAATCATATGCAATAAATGGACTTAAGGGTCGGGTAACCGCCGTTGACCTTGGCCATACAAATACGCATCGCGGTCACGACGCGCCGCCGCCGCCGCCGTCGTTCGGTTTCATAGGAAATATTTATTTTTAGTAACTAAAAAATGAATATTTGAAAAAATTACAGATAAAATGATAGATAATAAAATAGTCCATTTATAAAAAAAAATCATGAAAATATCTTAAGTGGCTTGAAAGTAATATCATTTTTTTATGGTTTGGGTAGAAATTACTTCCTGAATTTATTTAGAATAGATGTGTATGCGTTCTAGTTTTACGTACATTTGCATAACTTACTTGCAATATATACAGGCGTAAAAATCATATATCTGTGCCTTAATAATTTAATGTATGCAATCCTATATTATTATTTATAATTTTGTAGACTTTTCGACGAGGACACGGTGGAGCATACGGTGGAGGTCTGCCCGGTTTGGGCAGAGCACCGCCGTGTCCTCGTGGAGGCGATCGGCGACAGTTATCTCTCGCGTCCGGCCCTGGTTCAGGCCATGGTACGGAGCGAGAGGGCATGGGCAGCCGTCACCTCCTTCTGCGAAGCAGTAATGCTCGCGAAGGAGGAGGCGGGACGGTTGAGGGAAAGGCAAATTTTGCGCCCTCTCGCCCCTAGCCGCCGCAGGAGACGCCCTGGGCGTCGGGAATCCCTGGCGGATTTCCGGCCACCGCAGGCGCGGGCTTGCGGACGGTGAGCAATGGGTAGCTCACCGTCCGGTAAGGACCAGGGCCCGGGTCGACGGCGCGTTGTATTCCACGCGCGCCTCAAAGAAATGTCGTCAGCACAGGTGTAGGGGTCCACTACGGCCGATGCCTGCCGGGGTCGCGGGAAGGTACTAAAGGGTCACCGAGGCCCCTGGCAACACAGGCAACAGGAAGGAATACGGGTGGGTTTTAGTCAGTAAGAGTCTGACACACCCTCCCGCTCCGCCTAGAGCGGGAGAAGTTATTTGATGATTTCCCATCCAAAAAAAAAAAGACATTTTCGATGAAAAACTAATAATTATGAAAAGTTGTAGAATCAAGCATGTTGCTGCAACTTATTTTATAATACACTACTTATTAGGAGTTAGTAATTTAAAAAAAAACAAACAGGAGAAGTAATATTTAAAAGTAAAAAAAATATATCAAAGAGTTCCTGATCAAATAGGTATTTTTAATCACGTAGACAGGTAGGTGATTATGACATAGGTTATATGAATATATCGCCATACTAAGCGCTTTCACTAATCAGCTACATTCTAAATAGCAAAATAATACTTAAATATTATATTTCATAAGTGATTATTAAGTACTAGCTGCTGGCCACGGCTTCCCGGGACCGCATGGATTTTACTAAAATAAAAGTAGCCTAAGTTACTCCTTATGACATCAGCAATCTGCCCGTGATAGTGCCGTCAAATTAAACAATATAAATAGTTTTTTTGTTATAAGTACCGTATAATACTTTCATATGCATTTTCTAAAAGGCTGTTATTTTGACATTATTACTAACTGACACTTCATTTTATTTATTTGCATAGATGGCACTCTTAAAGCCAGTTTAGGTACAGTCGCCAGCACATCGAGTTACCACAAACTGTCAAATTTTCCTACATGAACATTTTAAGGTTTAAAAACATTTTAAGAGATTTGACAGTTTAGACCATCTAAATAAATAATCCATGTCAAACTTAATAAAATTTTTATTATTATTTAATATCTGTTTTTTTTACTTTTTCATTGATTCATTGATGAATTAATTCTCGAATAGTAAAACATTCAATAAAACCTTTTAGGGAATATTTATTTTTTTACTTTAATCTTAAAGAATTAATACTTTTATTCGAGATGGATCTCGCATTATGTGCATTATGAATAATTTAATGGATATTTTTAAGGATAATGGAGCAAGAAATGGCCTGTAATGTACATATTATATATAACATCACGCCTGTATTCCCCGGGAGGTGTTTTATATTACTAGTTTTAAAAATAACTTGTAATGTCTCTTTATCATCGTCTCTGGGCATTCCAGTAGCACTCTCGAATTAGGCAGAGATGTAAGTGTAGCAGTCAGCCCTAAAAAGATGTATACTATACACGTCAAGGAACCATTTTATTGTCAACAAACTTTGTTGCATAACATCGTATACATCGTACAAAACATACTATACAATTTAAGTATTTTACCAAAACAAAGAAACATTTTTTGTTAATTATTGCTATAATCCTTGCCGTTCAATGGTGATGAATGTCTAAACGGCATGTAATAGAAAGGTGTGGTCAAAATTAAGGGTGTGGTACAGACCATCAACGTAAACAACTTTCTCCAGGGGACATCGGACCAACATTGTATAATCGCGAAAAAATTAATCAGTCGTCCCATACATTTGGGTCGAGTAGGTATTAAAGTTTTGTATGGAATGACTGATTATTTTTTCGCCATTACGATGTTGGACCGATGGAGATAATTTTTCAGTTCAATGGTGAAAACAGCCGCACGGGTCAATCGATCAGGTTAAGCTACGCTTGCCGCGGTTGCTCCGTGGGTGACCATCTTTACATACCAATACCCCTCCGTGCCTCGGAAAGCTCGGAGGCTGACGCGGTCACTGTCGGACTGCATAGAAAAGAAAGAGAAGCGCGATGACACAACGCTGGTAATTTATTGCAAAATATGAAGCAATTCACAAATAATCGATTGATTGGATAAAACAATTAAAAAACAATTATAATGCTAATATATTGCTTGTAGAATAATCTGACAAAAATCAGAATGATTGCACGTATATTAGTATGGTTTTTAATCGTTAAAAGACATTTTTAGAGGTTTCTTCGTGATTTTTTTCTTACATATCAAATTAGTTGTATTATATTTTCAATACACTATCTACCTAGCATATATCCTGAAGAATATCATATATTTTTTGATTTTGTTTACTGCAGTGGATCATTTACTTTTAGGCATGATAAAACTTACAAAATTTGCGTTTAGGTCCTGTAGTCCCCTTAAGCCGTTGTTACCGGCTGTTATTTGTAGATCTTTGTCAGTCATTACGGGTAGGCAGAAACCCGTAAGTCTGACAACCAGTTTTACCAAGGGGTATCGTGTTACCCAGTAACTGGGTTGTGGAGGTCAGATAGGCAGTCGCTCCATGTAAAATACTGATATTCAGCTGCGCCCGGATAGACTGGACGCCGGCCCCAACGTAGTTGGGAAAAGGCTAGGCAGATGATGATGATGGTCTGTACCACGGTACATCCATAATTTTGACCACACCTTTAAGATACAGTCTGTAGATACTTCATATTGTTTTGTAGGTTAGGTTAGTTACTTCATATTACCGTGAAAATTATTTTTATTTTCTTGTACATTTGAAAAATATCGTTTTTAATATCGTTATGCTAAAGTTTTTCCAAATCGAAAAGTCGGTATTTAATCGGTACGATACTTCCTAGCAGACGGACTTTACTGGTCAATTTTATAAAATAATATTTTAAGTAAGTATTTATAGGTATTAATATGTGATACTCTATCTAGATTGTAAATGTGAGCATTAATTAATATTAATTCTTATTAATTAACATATTTAAAAGTAGGCACTACAACATTTTTGTATCTTAATTATTATGCCGTAGCACCTGATTGAAATTTTACTTATGTCAGGAATATCTAACACGACTTTACATTTAATATTAAGCTTCTGACATCAGCAGTCCTAAATAAAACCACTACAAAGTAATTTAATGCTGAATATTTTTGTAGATGACATATGTAATTTGGCAAAATGCGCCTACGTTATATTCAAAAATATTACGCGCGGAATTCTTACAAATATATGCAGCTCACATAAAAAATATCGTAAAAAGGATACATGATAATTTTATTCATAAGATGACGATATGGAGTATCGAGACTTTAATGAAAGTACACAGACTAAATATTGTATGTTCGCGACAAGGAAATTGCATTTTCATTGCAAAAAGGATGTTAATAACGATACCGAACGGAGACATTATACTCGATTATTGAATCGAATAAAATATCATGTCGATATTTTTATTCCACAATAAGCCGACCTTATTTTTAATGCTGAACATCAGAAAATCAATGCTGGTAATTTAAATTCTGAGTGTCAATGAAAATGATTTAGGAAACGATGTTTTAATTATCAATTTGGCCATTGTAATATCTGTTATTGAGTAATTTGTAGTTTCTACATCTTTACTAATTAATGAGCACCTTTGTGTTGCAATAATTTAATATTGGTTGAAAAACATTTGCTTTTAAAGGTGTGTACACACCGCGAGCATTTGCACGTATCAAATAGGAGCATAAGATGCTAACATTTGAGTATTACCTAACTATCCTGGCGTCCTAACCAAAATGATCGATCGCGTGAATACGCGATCAACGTTGTAAAATTGCCTTCAACGTTGAAGGCAATTTTACAAAACCCGACGCATTCTTTCAAATCTACTCTTTCAAATACCTACCTATAACTAGTTCGCAAAGAACGATAAAAGGTCGCAATGAAATTCTCAAAGCCAGATCATCATTCTTCTGCCTTCATCCCAATTTAATTGAAATCGGCACGGCATGTCTGTATTCTGTTGTCTAAATTCTCAAAACTTCTCTACCAATTTTGAATAGCAAAGGTCCATAACAGAAATAGGCACCTACTTAAATGTAAATCCCATTTAGGTGAGGGGATATAACTACCTACATATGTAGAGAAGTAGAGAACCGTTATCTGTGGGCTAAAAGCATGAAAGTCCAGCTGTTCGTGCTAACTGATCGTAAACGATCGCAGTCGCACCCATTTCGTTACCTTGATACTCTTCGACATTAATCCGCAGTAATTAAGGTTGTTTTTCAGTTGCCCACAACCTGTAAACCAGGATCTACGTAACTCAAAAACCTTCACGAGATAACACTCCTTATTGATGTAATGTAAGGGTGAATTCCACGTGAATTGAAGCAGGAAGAATGACCGAGAGTAAGGTGTTACGTACGTACGTTGATGTCACTTTCTGACTAACTTTCCTTGTAGGCAGCAAACTGTATTATTTCAACGTTAATACCCATTTTAAAGTTTCGCCCCGATTCACCCCTGCATCCCTATTCACCCCGTTTTACGGCATCTAATACCTAATTATTTTGGTCATAAAATGGGTAATATAACAAGTGTATAGGCTGGTTCTGTCAATAAAGTGATATAGTTATTTATGTATCATCAATAAATATTCAAATGTTTGTACAGTTAATAAAATATTGATACATTTGAAAGGCATAGAACCATTAATCTGTTTTTTGACTCCAGTTTTACCAGGTTATCAAACTTATTTGTTGTTTGCTTACAAGTTTTTTTTAATAAATCGAGCAATGACATTAAATAAATTGAGCTTTCGTTTTTTGACCCGGATTTGACAACTTGTTTGGGAATACCGTTCGGTGATAGATGGGTCGTTAATATAACATAAGTTAGGTCAACGATCCGTATAATGACACCAATAGCATGTTAGAAACCAGAAAAAAGAATGAAAAGGTTATGAATTCCTATTGATCTGAATCTAGATAATACATATTTTATCGTTTTTTATAATCATGAATTACTAATTTAAAAGGATTAAAGACCTCGGAGTCAACTAGCTCCAATTTAAGTCGAAAAACTTTAATTATTTTCTTGTAACCGTTCAGTACTTTTTTAGACACCACAATGTCAGGCATACGACCCTCCTCGCGTACGTATGGGAGTGGCGCGAGGAGGCGAAACGCCGGGGCGTAACTCCGCTGCCGCGAGAAATCGCGGTACAGCGGACGGAGCACCGGCGGGATCTCATGCCAACATGGAGGGTACGGTTGTCGCAACCCAGTGCTGGGCACGCCACAAGGCGGCAGAGATATCTCGCGTCCGGCCCTGGTTCAGGCCATGGTACGGAGCGAGAGGGCATGGGCAGCCGTCACCTCCAACCAGTAATGTTCGCGAAGGAGGAGGCGGGACGGTTGAGGGAAAGGCAAATTTCGCGCCCTCTCGCCCCTAGCCGCCGCACAGGAGACACCCTGGGCGTCGGGAATCCCGGGCGGATTTCCGGCCACTGCACCGTAGGCGCGGGCTTGTGGACGGTGAGCAATGGGTAGCTCACCGTCCGGTATAGACCAGGCCCGGGTCGACGGCGCGTTTTATTCCATGCGCGCCTCATAGAGATGTCGTCAGCACAAATATAGGGGTCCACTAGGGCCAATGCCTGCCGGGGTAGCGGGAAGGTACTAAAGGGTCACCGAGGCCCCTGGCAACACAGGCAACGGAAAGAATACGGGTGGGTTTTAGCCAGTAAGAGTCTGACACACCCTCCCGCTCCGCCGGGAACGGGTTATTTGATGATTTCCAACCCAAAAAAAAAGGCATACGACCCTGACTTACAGCCTAATGAAAGAAATTTTAAATCTTAACGCCTTTTAAAGTTCATCGCATAATCTAATCATCCGAACAATCGAAGTTCGAATAAGCTATTGTCCCGCGCTTTTTAATTTTCTTATCTGTGCTACTGAGTTACAGCCAATGTTGCCATAGCTATTAAACGTTCGTATCAATCGCAACCGGATGTAGGTCAAGTGCAGTCAGCCTAGCTAATCGGCCTATTGTCTCGGAACTGAATGTCTTATCGAGCCCAATTGCCGGAACTTATCGATAAATGTGATTTTGCACAGGTAAGCACGTAATCAATCAATTATTACGTAAGTTTGGCACGCTTCACGGAAAATATGGATTGTCGTAGTTGGTTACTTTTACTAAGGGAAATAAAAAGATCGAGGGGCAAAAAGGTGTTAGTTAAAGTTTTGGATGATGTTGCTGTACCTAATAATAATTCTCAAGTATTTGACTAGATGAACCTTAAAATAAAACATTAAATAAAATAGAGACCATGGACCGAATTCAGATAGCTAAACCATAACCATATTAAAGTATTATAAAGTTGCGGGCTTTATCTAAAATAAAGATTCGTATAAGTGGGACGTACTTGTATATAGTAGACTTCTCAATGGGTTACGCAAAATACCGTACTTCAGCGGTCATCGTATCTGTCGAACTTGAACTGTATGAGTCGTATCGTTAGTATTGGTTATCCAATCAATACTAACGATACGACTCATACAGTTCAAGCATTCATCACAATTCACGCCGAAGCAGCAAGAATAACCGCATAGAAAGACAAAACAAACATATACAGAAGAAAAACAAAACACTGAAGAGGGTTAATATTTTGCCAGTGCTAAATATTTTCATTTGTTGAATACGTTGTTTTCGGTGAAACCAGAAGCTTTCTCATTGTATTCCTGCAGGCTTAGCATGACACTCTGTTTCTTCGAAGAATAGACACGGCTCTTTCCATACAAAGTGACATTTCGTTTCTCAGTTTTTGACATCTCACCGTAGAAATCCTTCTACAATCTGTCATTTTGTCTTTCGTTTCTAACGATCTTTGTCTAGGTCCTTTTTTATGTAGAAGAATTTCTACGGTGGGATGTCAAAAAAGGAGAAACGAAATGTCACTTTCTTCTTCGAAGAAATAGAGAGTGTCATGCTAAGCCTGCTGATGTCTTTACTAACATAGTACCTACATATTTATATTTATAATATTTATATTGTTAGGCCCGCTTGCAGTAAAAATCACTACTTACATGCGTTTAGCGTTAAACGTTTTTAAAACATCGTCCTGGCTCTTTCTTCTTCAAACCACTAACAGAAGCGGAACGACGTTTGAAATACATTTAGCACTAAACGCATTTTGTGATTTGCCGTGCAAGCAGGCCTTAGTGTCAGTAAACTACCTACCTAAGAAGTAAGGGGTAAGTATTTAATCAATTCATTTAGCTCCAAATATAAAAACATATTTTCTTAAAACCACTGACTGACAAGTTCACGCAGTTTTTTATTGAGTTCATGTACAGTACAACGACAAATATTTTTCGCCATGTCTCCCAAATTAAAAGCTCCGTAAGGTCACTGACACGATTACACGATACAGGGTGCGCCAAACTAACGAGACCAAGCTATAATTTTATTATTATTTTATTATTACATTGAAACTCTATATTTGTCTCTACGATCTATTTCTATTATAAAAAGTCTGGGAATTGGGCTATTTTGGATCGCTTTTAGAGCAAACATTTCTAGGAACTGTTCTAAATGCAGAAATAGATTTTTGCTGAAACGTTAAAGTTGGTATTGAATTTGTTCCATCTATTTTCAGTTTGCGAATTGTGTTCACTTATTCATACAAATATATTACCTATTTCTGAAATTAATAACGTATGCATTTATAGGTAATTAAGTATTCAGCGACTCGAACGTAAAGCGACTAATAACTGCAATACTTAAACCTAACTTAGTCGCTGTGATAATTTAACTTTCAAATGTGGTAAATTGGCGTCGGTGTTAAGTGTCATGAAAGATAGATGATGATTAGCAAAATGTATGCACAATGCAACACTTATGGCCATGGAAGACATCTTCATTGTTGTCGAAGTTTATCAACACTTAAATGTGCGTGCACACAGCATCTCAGAGAACGTAAAGCCGCGTCGCCATTGTCATCTAAATTGACATCAATTACATTGCGCCTTGGCCCACATTTACGGAGGTGTAAACCCATCCTAATTTGTGTCACCTTATCGATATCTTGGCTGTTTAGTTTGATAAAACGATCCGTTTGACATTCTTTTGTGGTTTAATAGTTTTGATTTTATCAGGATTTAGAGCTTGTTTTGCAATGTTGATAAGCTTAAGGCTCGTGCAGATTAGCGCGATATCGCGGGCGCGACAGGCAGCAATATGCCTGTTACGCCCGCGATATCGCCCCAGTCTACGCGAGCCTTTATTAGATAGTGGTGCCGATTCCCATGTTCACAAACTAAACTAAATTTAAGTTCAGTGCATCTTTTTCTTTCTATTTCATTTAGAAAAGGACAGAAGATAAATTTTAGTTTAGTCCTTTCAAATTAATCAGCGCCTGTCACTAATCCATACAAGTTTAGACGTGATTAAAAACTTGCCTACTAAAATTACGTCAATTTACGTCAAGCGCTGATTAATTTGACAGGACTAAACTAAAATTTATCTTCTATCCTTTCCTTAATGAAATAGAAAGAAAAAGATGCACTGAACTTAAATTTAATTTAGTTTGGTTTGTGAACAAGGGAATCGGCACCATTGTCAACGTTAACGCATGTTCCTACTTCTTACCCCTAAGAACAGTTGGTACAGGTTTGCTATGCAAAGAGTATGATGGCGTTAACACTAGCCAAGGCCAACCAAATGTAATGGCATCACACTTCAATTCAAGTTTATACAAAAGACTTTGATTGTATTATGCCTAAAACAAACATGCCAACTTCGCTAGGCTGGTGTACATGACAGCTACGTCTTACACTCGAGCCACGTCATTGTGTTGTCATTGTGTTATTCTAGTGTGTGTGCATTTTCGGTCAACAGTTGGACGCAATTTTTCGATGAGCTCATAGGTTTGACTGTCTATCTAGACATATTTATATCTTTAACAAAAGCATCTTCTGACCGGTACCTGCGTTAAAAATATTCGCCAAAATCTTTTTCAAATAAGTATGACTAATATTATCCTGTAAACCCTATCCGATACTTAAATATTCTACATTACAATATTAAATTATGATATTATGATACCTAATAAGCAATTTCAAAACAGAAGGACTGTTTATTGGTTATTAATCAAAATCGACCTAGAGATCTGCCATGGAGACTAGCTTACATGTATTCAAAGATTTCTCAACTAGGTACCTATACAGGTTGAAATTGAAAACATGCGACAAATCGAAATGGGAGATTGTACTCATCATTATGAACAACTTTTACTAAGGGACCAAAGCTAAAATCCCAAAAAAAAAAACTGCTGTCCCCTACATTTATGTTCGCAATACCTCATCAAAATGTAGGAAAAGCAGATTTTTTTTTTGGGATTACAGCTTTGGTCCCTTAGTAAAAGTTGTTCATAATGATGTATACAATGTCCCATTTCAGTTTGTCGCAAGTTTTCAATTTCAACCTGTATAATACAGCATATTTTATATTTGTTCTATTATGTTGGTAGTTGTGAAAAATCACATGTTTCTACTCGATAAACTATTTACTTTTAAATAAACAGTCGAATGCTATAAATACCCCATGTACAATATAACATAATATAATATATTTGTACGCCTCTGGGCAAAACATAGAAGATCTACCTATCTGTAACATCTCACACTCTGTTGTAACTTGACCTATGTTTACAAAAAAAGCATTCTGATTCTGAATAATTGTTATTTTATTAATATAAAGTAATATTGTAAAGATAAAATTTTTTGACGTAAAAACGTCTTATAAATCGATGAACGCCGGCTGCACGCACGAAAATGTGTCACGTTCCGCCTGATCAGAGCGTGCAAGCGAGAGCGCGGAACTAGCGATAGAGAGGTACGATCAGCTTAAGCGTTCGGCTTGTGACGCATCTCTCTCTCTCGTTATCACGTAAAATTATCGTCCGTAAACCGACTTTACAGACAACCTATTTTTTTGCGTTGTTTGTTACGCTTTCAAGTTAAAACGGCTGAACGGATTTGGATGAAATTTGACACATGTGTAGACCATGACCTGTGTTAGGACGTAAAATACTTTTATTCCAATATGCCTACGGGATCGAGACTTATACGGGTGAAACCGCAGGGTGCAGCTAGTATTGATCATAAATCAAAATTGATTTGTGTTGTGTTGTTGCTATGATATAAAACAAATTTTCTGTTTTATAACAAAATTGATTTATTATTACCAAATAAACATGCACACACTATCATTAGTTGAACTATAAGCTTGTCACGATGTTTCGGTGACTATGATTTATTATTTATAGCCGAATTTTAATGTATCAGTGTATCATGATCTTTACTGACACCGATGAAGAAAAAACATCGTGAGGAATCCCGGACTTACTTTAAGATTATAATAAAGAGGTAAAATTTATAAGTCTGGTGTTGGGGTAATTTCTGGAACCGTAATAGGATTTCAAAAAAAAATCGCGTTTGATAGCCCAATTACTGAGGAAGGTTACTTAGGAGGACATTTAACATCACGCTACGGTCCTTAGCAATAAGAAAAAAGTCAGAAAGAACGCTATGCGAAAACAAAGTCATAGCGCGGGTGGGCGATGCGATGCGACGCAGTGGGTCGGGGGAGTCGCAGGCAGAAGTTATAAAGAGTTAATACATATAAGTAAGTCTGAAATCGCCAACCCGTTATGAGCAAGCGTGGTAATCAATATCGTGCCTACTTTGTACAAGAAGAGGCCTTTGCCCGGAAAGGCCTTTCAGTTTCCATTGAAAGTCATTCATTTCATTTCACTAAATGCTTGATTTTAACAGAAAATGGACAATGGTTCACTAATATAAGAATAGTGATGTATTATTTCATATTCCATTATATATATTTCGGAAATACGTTAGTCACTCGTTTGACTAATCGGGACGCCAGCGCCACCAAGCGGCGCTCGACAGCTTCTACAATATAACGCTCGACCCGAGTTAAGGGCAGTTTGTCGGAGGCGGTCAAGGAGTGAACACGTTTAGAAACTGTCACGCGTTCCGTAATTATAATTTGATTTAAACTGCAAACGGTTTTTCATTTGTGCAATAACCAACACTTCCCATTGTACGCCCACAGTAGTTAAAATATGGCTGATGATAACGAGAGAGACGTACCTTCTCCGTCATATATATATATATTTTTTTTTTTTCAATGTAAAGATTGTAACAATAAATAACTTTTTTTAAATATATATTATGTTATTACTCAGCCTATAATGCTCCCACTGCTGGGCCATAGGCCTCCTCTCGGTGAGAGGGAGTAGGCCGTAATCCACCACTCATTGCCCATATTCGATTGAAAGTCATTAATTTCATTTCACTAAATGTTTGATTGAAAAGGATAAAATCAACAGAAAATGGACAATGGTTCACTTATATAAGAATACCGATGAATCAGTTTAACTCAGCGCATTTTTGCTATTTTTTAGGTAAAAAAAAAAAACGAACCACGTTCCACATTAATATGTTCATCTACGGTGCAAATGTCAAGGTCTTTGATTTGTATAACGTTAATAGTTTTATTGGAATTTTAGGCATCATACGCAGAACTAAAGTGCCAAAAATTGTTGAAGGCAAACTTCTCTATGAATAGTGCTATATTCAATTTAAAGTACCTAAGTAAATTGTTTTGATAGCAAAATATCGTTAATTTGCGAGAAGTTTGACATTATTCAAAAATAGTAGTTTTTGGGTAGGTATGATGAATTAAAAGTTTTCGAGCAAAAGCGGTAAGAATGCGACGAAGTATAAAGTCACACACTCTCTAGCTCCCTCATTGTTAGTACTCATCTCATATACACCAACGGTAGAGGCAACTGCAGACGTCGAATCGTCGACGGCAGACGCGACTGCAGCCAACTCAAAATTGCTGATTTTTTTGTTAAGTCACGCTTCTTGCCAATAAGCGATATAGATAAGCGTTCTTCTCTATGTCGTCAAAAACATACTTTTCTATAATAAAATCTACTACTGTAACAGAAGCACAGGAGGACTACTCTCTAAGTCGGTCAACGAAGATACGGGCCCGTCCGAAAGTAGTTGATCCGTCAAAACAAGAGGTTTACTCCCTAAGCACGAAGTCCGTAGTTTCTTTCGAAGTTATGCGCATTTCCTCCTCCGTATCACTTACGGATACATGACTCGCATTTTCGTCGACGTCTTTCGGGTGAAATAATGGTGATGATGACTGAAGTGGAAATGTTCATAAAAGAGTTGCTGACATTTAAATTATCAGAAGAAAATAAAAAACATAAAAAAACTGACCAAGTGCGAGTCGGACACGCACACGAAGGGTTCCGTACTAGGATCGAACAAAAAACACCGAAAAATAAAACAAGTTTCATGTATGGAATTAAAATTAAATAAAGTTAATAATTAAAGTGGGGTCTTTAATGATTAACTTTATTTTTATTGTTGTTATGGCGGCAATAGAAATACACACAATCTGTGAAAATTTCAACAGTCTACATATTACGGTTCATGAGATACAGCCCGCTGACAGACAGACGGACGGACAGCGGAGGCTTAGTAATAGGTTTCCATTTGGGACCCTTCGGGTACGGAACCCTAAAAAGTAAAATATCATCTAGTTTTCATTTATAAAAAAAACAATGTCATATGAAAAGTCCTTGAAAGTTCCTTATACGAAGGAATATCCAAACTTGTAACTCGTTCACCTTTAGAGTTACGCCATACTTCGGTCCTCATTCCTCAGATTATCTTTCCGGTTCTAAGTCTAAATGCCATCGATGCTATCATGGTGTCAAACCTGTCACTACTGCATTGACGAAGGAGAAAATTCTATGGACCTTATTACAAGGAAATAAAGTTCAATTTGTATCAATACTTGTATGACTCAGAAACGACAATGATACGCTACCGATGACCTTAACATCTGATCAATTAAATTCACGAAGTAGTTAACATTGCATTAACTAATATTATACGGTAGGTAGATAATAAATGTGGGGGCTTGTGGCAAAGTAACAACAGCCACACGGGTCGATCGATCAGGTTAAGCTAGGCTTGCCGCGGTTGGTCCGTGGATGGGTGGTTTTCTATACCAAGACCCCTCCGTGTCTCGGAAAGCACGTTAAGCCGTTGGTCCCGGCTGTTATTTGTAGATCTTTGACAGTCGTACGGGTAGTCAGAAGCCCGAAAGTCTGACAACCAGTCTTACCAAGAGGTATCGTGTTGCCCAGTAACTGGGTTGTGGAGGTCAGATAGGCAGTCGCTCCATGTAAAATACTGGTATTCAGCTGCATGAGGAACTGACTGGAACTATACTGGAAGCCGACCCCAACATGGGAAAAGGCTGGGCCGATGAGGAAGATAATAAATGTATCTCGTCTATTACCAATTTAAACGTTAATTTAACTATGTGTGGTATACATTGAGTTCACATTATTGAAGAATCGAAGTGCATTTCGCTCATGATAACAATATTAATGTGGGCTGCACTGAAATTATGCCAGAAGAGACCCATTAAAAAATTTATATTACTGTTCGTTGATCAGTTGATGATACTGCAGGGTTATTGCGTAGCGGGAAGGTACTTATGGGTCACCGAGGCCCCCGCAACACAGGCAACGGAAGGAATACGGGTGGGTTTTAGTCAGTAAGAGTCTGACACACCCTCCCGCTCCGCCCAGAGCGGGAGAAGTTATTTGATGATTTCCCAGCCTCAAAAAAGAAAAAAAAAGGGTTATTACGTAACACACAATGGCTTTCATGTTGACAGTTCAACAACATTCATTGCGGTATTTACGTTATCGAGCAGACACATATTTTGGACATATGAAGCATTGGATTAGCAATATCCTTCAAAAATCATTCCGATTGTGATTTATCAACGTGTAGCGAGATTTAGTTTGCAAAGAAGCATTAAATCTATATACTATAAAATAAAGTCGAGTTAGTTACACCATTTATAACTCAAGAACGACTAGACCGATTGTTATGATCTTTGATTTGTTGGATTTGTCATATTTGCGAAAACATAAATTAAGAAGAACATTCATTTTCTCATACATTTTGTGTGGAACACTCGGCGAAGCCGTGGGTATCCTAAATCTTAGGAAAGAAAACAACACAACTTACTACGAAGACAACAAAATGTGAATAGGATTGAAACGAAAGATATCGCAGTAATAAATAAACTATAGTTCACACAAGAGAAATAGCACAACTCACAAAAGCACAATTAAGTCACCCACAAAAGCACAAAAATGTAAATGTTGGCAAAAAAGTTAATCCAGTCTATTATCTTATAGAGAGGTATGGCGCGGGCAGTGGTGGCCCAGTGGTAACGGCCGCGACTTACGAGATGTAGGTCGTATGTTCAAACCCAGACAGGCGCGCTTTACTTCGTGTAAATTATTTCATCACCACTGCTCTCAAAACCACTCACATCTTGAGGAAACCGGCATCGGCATGTCCTAGAACCAAAAAATCGAAGACATGTGACATCTACCAACCCGCACTGGGCCCGCGTGGTGGATGACGGTCCACTCCCTCTCACAGAGCGGAGGCCTGTGTCCCAGCAGTGGGAACATTATAGGCTGATTATGTACGGCGCTGTATGCTGAGATATAGGTTTTCACCTAGTTCGGCTGCAGATGCTCCCATGTTGTATTATTTTCATTATAGCCTACACATTTCTTTTTACGCAAAATGGTTGTTATAATGTTAATATTTTTGGTGTCAATAAATGATATTATATTATATTATAAGTAATAACAAATTAGGTACAGTCGCCAGCACATCAAACTGTCAAATTTTCACATTCGATTTTGAACTTAACCGGCAACATTTTAAGATTTAAAATTATATGGAGAAATTTGACAGTTTCGTATAACCTGATATACTTACAAAAAAAACTTATTTTATAGAAATAAAGTGACACTATGGCTATGACACACTTTAAACTAAATAACGAACATAGGTGTTAGTTGCTGACGTCACTTAAATCTGTGGTATTTGCTACACTATATAAAAAAAGTAATATCCTCCGACTAAAATATGTCTGTAGCCTCTTTCTCTAACAGTAAAGCTCCATTTACACGGTGCCAGTTTATTGCCTCCGGCATACCATACAATTGAAGCAACAATAGACTGGAATCGTCTAAACAACGCGTACAATTTTATCGTTGCACGTTCAAAACTGGTATATATGTTTACAATTTAAGTGCACGTGCAATAAAATCAGAAAAAGTCTTAAGATAAGAATACGTTCAATTTTGGCAGCACAAATACGACCAATACTTGAATCAATTGCACAAGGTCCTGTCCTTGTACAATTGATTTATTAGTTAGTATTACAAATTGCATACAATAATCGCCTTGCAATAAAATTGCCTTGGTGTAAGTCGCATGCAATTTTATTGAAAGGAAAAACTTGCATTCAATTATTGTATGCCATTTGATGGAAATCGCACGCTCGAAACACATGCATGATATTCTAGAATGGCAATAATTGAGCGTGCTTTATGACATGCGATTATTGCTCTTGAACGTTGCTCGGAAAGAAACTTGCTCAGTATCAAAAATCAAAAGTCATTTATTCAAACTAGGCTGAGAATCAGCACTTTTCGAATGTCAAAATTATTTAAGACAGTCACCCAAAAAACGCCCGCCCTTCACCACTTCCTAGTGCTTTAGATGGGATTTAGTGTAAACGGGGCTTTATTGTGTGACAGTAGGAAATGTATAGAATATATTATCTTATCAGAGAGGTACCTCGCGAGCAGTGGTGGCCCAGTGGTAACGTCCGCGACTTACGAGATGTAGGTCGTAGGTTCGAACACTGACAGGCGCTTTAATTCGTGTAACTTATTTCATCACCACTGCTCTCAAAACCGTGAAGGAAAACATCTTGAGGAAACCGACATGTCCTAGAGACATGTGACATCTACCAACCCGCGCTGAGCCCGCTTGGTGGATTACGGTCCACTCCCTCTCACAGAGAGGAGGCCTGTGTCCCAGCAGTGGGAACATTATACGCTGATTATGTATGTATGTAATAATTGAGCGTGCTTAATGTCATGCGATTAATGTTCTTGAACGTTTCAGAAACTTGCTCCGTGTAAACGGGGCTTTACTGTGTGACAGTAGGAAATGTATTATTGAACTAGAGACACGGTTTACATTTATCAACAGCTTGAATATTAATAGATTGAAATCATGTGGAATGTCATGGGAACAATACTCGTATTAGATAGCTCTTGTCATGTTAGTCATGAACCAGTCTGTCCTGTCAGTCAAACATTCAATAGGCTAGATAGATGGCTGTTGTTGGTAATTTCCAAGCAAAATTAATATTCAAATGGTATATATAGGGTCAAATTAAATTTGTCAGCGAAACTCCACAGACATGATGGGTTTCAATATATAAACACGATATAACAAAAAAAACTGATTTTCTCAACTCTTAGTTCAAGTAACATCACTTCAAGCGGTCATCATCTCAAACTCAAACTCAAACTCAAATAAATAAAATAGGTACACAACACGATTTAGTAGCACTTTGCCACCAAAATGCAACTGTAAAAGGACCTTAATGCATAAAATAGGTATTATGTGGATAATAAGAGGGGAAATCCGGCCGGGTCGCGGGTAGCTTGACCCCAATCCGTTATCTCAGTCGGACATTGGCGCGGAGCCAACCAGGAATCTGCTGCCATTGCGTACACTGTAATTATTTTACGTTATAGTTCCCTTCTAAATCGTGTAGGGGTTAAAACAATAGCAGTGGAACGAATAACGATCTCACACTCGAAGCATTTACTTCAAATAAACCATATACAGGCACTTTTGAATTGTCAAAGAGTCGACTAGCCAGAATATTCAAGCTACTTGCCGATATTTTAATGGTTGCGAAAAACCAACTGAGAGATTACGATTAAATTATACGTTTAATCAACTTAATTTGGAGTGGCTCCAGTTTCAAAAATATGTCAACAAGACACAAATGGATAAAACACTGTAATATCAAGACGTAAAATCCTGTCTGAATGTCTGGAATCTTTGGCAGAATCTCAAAAGGAGGATTTTAAGTAATATCAGATATTGCGAGGAGAGATACCTATTCATGTTTACTACATGTTTCTAATACTTCAAAAGTCTGGCAAAGCATTTCAGATTATCTCATACCGTTTGTAAGACTAGTGACAATATTCTCTCTTTATTTTACTTGTAAAGATGTATTTCAAAGGGGATGTCGCCAAAGGTTTAAACTAAAGTGGAACTCCAAAAGCTAAATCTAGTAGACGTAGTGTTGACAGGTGGAGCGATGCGGCGGACAAGCGGCGTGGACGTGCACGCCACGCCGCCCCCGAATTGCCGACGAGGCCGTAAAGCAATTTGTGCATTATTCGAATCTGGCCCGCTGCCAACCACACACTACGTCTCCCAACTTTAGACTACCCTACTATTTATTGCTAAAATACCGTTTCGCGGATAACCCAAAGGCAAATTGTTTAAATACATACCTCTGACCTCTGTCTTTTTAATTTCACAAAGTCAATATTTTTACATTCGAAAAAGTTTGTTTTATTTGTGAATGATCCTGGCATTATTTTATATAAAAAAAGGTAAAACCACTGTCATTTTGACATTATGGACAAGTCATCGTATCTATTTATGAGTAGAAGAAAAAGGCTAAAATTTTCATTCCGAGCAATGGATAAAGACTCAACCACCAACAGCAACATATCACTAGATAGCTTGGAATCAAATATTCAACAGAAATCATCTTTAAAAGGTAATTTGGATGAAAATGTTGATACAATACTTGTGCCTTTCTATGAAAAAGACGTACTCATAAAGGTGCCAAAAGATAAAAAACGAAAGCAAAATAATTCAGGTAACAAATATCAAGTAAATGAAAAGCTGAAAAAAGAACTGTTTCAATCTACTGGGTATCTGCTCAACAAAGACAGAGAGCGCAGGCAAAAACAAGCTTCATACCTGGAGATTTTCCGGAAGCAGTTTGCGCCAAACCATGTCGATCAAAAGCGGGATAGGAATGAAATACGGTCAATATCACCAGAGTTTGGTGATACTGAAAGAGAAAGTATCGGCGAAGAGGGTAACAATCCTATACCAGAGTTTTACGATACCGAGCCTTACAACGAAATATATTATGAAAAACTTATATGTCGTGATTTACAGCGGTATCTAGATAACTCATTTGAAGAAGACCACGACGAGGAATTGCATTTAGAATTTACGGAACGTTTGACTAGTAAACCAGTGGAAATACGTGATTCAAGTCCTGATAATCTTAGAAGTGTTTCAGAGGTTGCAAATTCCCGACGCCATATTAGACGAGCAACCGTACAACCTATACAAACTGTCAGACTAGGTGGTTTGGGACCAGATGTGGAGCAAATCAAACCAAGACTCGAAAGAGCTCGGAGTTTACAAAGATACTCGGAAAAAGTAAGGATGGAAAACCGTCTTAAGATTTATAAAAAAACATGTCAAACGCAAATTGACAAAAAAAATGAACGAGAGACCTCAGACAAGCGAAGCAGAGTACCTGAGAATGAACTGTCCAATAAAGAACGCCAAAATGAAGAACGTCCATCTTATTTGGTCAATAAATCTACTAAAGAAAAGACCTCCAAAGCTAACAACCCGTATGTTAAATCAAAATCTGCTGATGTGCAGAAAACTAGAGAGAGAAACGCAGAGAAGGAACAACGACAAAAGCAGTCAGCCTCAAAGAAGAAGGATAATGTAAATCAGAAGACAGAGCCTAAACAAAAGGTCGAAACTAAACCTGATGTCAAGGTGCAGAGTAAGAAATATAAGGAGAGGACAAAATCTAGTTCTAAAAACAAGGGCATCAATACGGAGTCGGAGGCCGAGGTACCTCCAGTACAAATAAGTTTCATGGTGAACGTAGGAGGGGTCCGGCAGACGAGCGCTTTAAAAACATTGGAGGAGAAACATAAAATGTATCAAGAGCAAGTAAAGGCTTTTATGGAAAATAATAACAGCATGTGATTTGTCTACATATTAAATATCAACGAACCAATAACCAAGAACAGTTGATTGTATCGTTTGGTGAGGTGATAGTTAACTTGTATTTTCATTATTCAAATATTTTAATGGAGTTATGTAAACTTTAATAAACGTAAAAATCTGTTACTTTGTTTTTGATAAGATAATCTTTCATTAGCTTACAATAATTTGAAAAACTGCTTATTTAAGTACTCCTACTGGGGACTAGCAGTTCTAAGTTCTTATGTGTGAAAAGTTCGACTCTACGTAAATGAAGGTTTGAAGATGTCGATATTTTATAATAGCTGCTGCCCGCAGCTTTGCCCGCGTGGATTTTTCTAAAATAACAGCCTGAGTTACTCCTTATAACATCAGCTATTTGCCAGTAAAAGTCCCGACAAAATAAGTCCAGCCGTTTCGGAGTTTAGCCGGAACAAACAAAGAACAGTTTTTTTTTTTTTTGTAATTTGTTCTGTATATATCTGTAGGTGAAAAGTGAAGAACCTTAAGTCACACGCGGCTGTAGGACTTAATGTCTTTTACCATTTGATCAATACGGGTATTCTGAATAAAAATCATTTAAAACATAAAAATGCCAAAAAATGGACTAAGGTCCTTTAGCTTTCACCTACAGATATTTTCTTATGCATTTAGTAAAAAGCTGTTATTTTGACATTACAAACACACTTTATTTATTTGTATAGATTTTTACACACTCAACATTACGCCTATAAACCCCGAAGGGTGGAGGAGAGGTGCACTCAACAGATATATCATTTCATTTCTACTCTTTTGCATGTCAAACTGCTGCTATATTATTAAGCAAGGTGTTCTCATGTAATTGACTTGTGGAATAGTGTTATTCACACATTTCGGAGCCGAGATAAGATCATGTCGGTCAGATTGACAAGTTGAATGACGTGTGGAGACAAGTGAAAGCATACGCAGACACCGCTGAGACGGGACGGGCTATTTCACCAAATAATTAATGTGTAAGTACTCGACTTTTTTGTTTTGATGGCAATTTGGTAAGTACATAGTTGCTGTTCAAATTACATCCAGAAATATTTCCTATTGAACTGGAATAGGAAATAATCTAAACTGTTCCGTAATGTTGTGTGTTATCAAAGGTTGTAAATATTTGCAAGATGGCACATCTTTTTGCCTTGAAATGGAAGATGAAATATTTTATAGATAGACCAGGGGTACGAAAATAAAATAAAAAAACTGAAACGACTATTTAGGTATATTTTTCTGGAATTCCCAAAAAAGATCGCATAGTAGGAAGTCTCATAATTTTAATAAGTTAAAATTAAATTAAGACCAAACTAAAAACGCATATTTTTTTCCCTGGAAACCCTAAAAGATCGCACAGTAAATTTCTTTCAAGGTCGTCAAGAACTAAACAGACGCTAAACTTATCCACTAATCTGAAACCATTAGTCACGCACCAAGGATGTCTCATCCCACCCCTTTATTGCCAAACAAGTGGTAATTGAGATACCGGACATAATACCAAGTGTATAAATATCAGCATCACCTCTAAATAATGCGTGAATGAAATCCGGTTTGGCAGAGAAAGTCGCCTGCGCACTTGAACGTCTCAAAACGACCGTGTCGAATTCATGAAGTGTATTACTTAAATTATGTAACCACATATTATATGTTATAGTATTACAAATATTACGATTAGCGTTTGTTTCTTGTGTGTTTAAGTTAACTCAAATTGTAAGCGCCTACTCATTTCTGCAGTAAGATGTTAAACTATATGTTATTGATATTCAGTTAATGCAGGCTGAGTGCTTACTAAGCCTTTTGGCTTACAAAATTAACTTGCGTAAAACATATATCGACTGCTGAAATTATAACCCTTCCTTTTGGCTTCGCCGTAGTCGGATAAAAACAGGAAGTTAATTTCATCATTGGCAGACTTGTTCTAGATACTGCTGAATACAGACCCTTGCTCCCTTTATAGAATTCCGTAGTCAACAAGGAGTCCTTATAGTTTTGCCGTATCCGTCTGTTTGTCTGTCTCCAGCTAAGCTCAGAGACTGTTAGTACTAGAAGACCGTAAAATGGCAAGGGTATACCTACACATTAGTCACGCGACAAAGTGGTAAAATAAAATATTGAAAAAACTATTTTTAAGCTTCCACCTTTTTTTTGGTGGGAAATTATCAAGTAACTTCTCCCGCTCTGGGCGGAGCGGGAGGGTTTGTCAGACTCTTACTGACTAAAACACAGTGCGTAGCACACTACGCTGACGCCGCTCGTCGGCGCGCAGCACCCAGTCGTATCCGATGTCCCACAGATGCGGCCCCACGACCGATCCCTGGTTGTTGTTTTTGGATATGTGAAAAAATTCATGGCAGTAGTATATTTAACGAAATTAAAAAGAAAACAGTTAAGTAGGCTTTACAAGTTAACGAGCAATAGTCGACCAACTTACGGGTCGGGCAAAGTATTATTGGGTATTTCCATCTGGAATTTCTCAGTAGCTGGCCGGAGTCTGGCTTTGGGAACGGTTGAGGGCTTGCCCCCCATTACATGGGCCTTAAACAAAACTGGTGAAATGTGGGTGTGCTTCTGCCTAACCCTTCGGGGATTACAGTCGTGACTTTATGTCCCACAGTTGGACGTAGTTACACGAAAAGGATCCAATCCACAAAAATACCAAAATTGAGTTAAGTATACCAAATATATCCAGTTGGACAAAGGCCTCTCTCCCGCTATTCCACACACGTCGGTCCTCTGTCATTGAGGACCAGTGCTTTCGCTGAGTAAATAACCACATACTTTTTTAGCTGAAGTAATCCAGAATCAATATCTCATTCAGTTTCTACTTCTCCATCACAATAGACAGACTTCGAATCCGACTGACTTTGGCTTTAAACGAAAGAAATCCCATTAACAGTAAAGCTTACCTTACACCTCGTCGTCCGACACAATCGCAGGTATTACTTAAACCGATTGGTTCTGCAATCCTTTTACTACCCTCAGAATAAGAATCTAGGTCAAAAGACACAACTTTTACTGTCCTTGGTGTCTTTGATACATTTCAGATTGTTAAATTTTAACCTAAAAATGGCCCACATATGCACGCAAGTTTAAAAACTCGTTGTGGGTCATTATCATTGCATTAACTGTATTCAATGTTGATGTTAAAATTTTACAATTATTTCGTATGCAATTAATAGTGAGCGCATAAATCACTGGCTTTTTACTCTGTGAATCACTATTACAAGTTCTAAATCAAGTACCTAATCTACCTGGTAACTTGGTCGTGGACCGGACCAGTTGCAAGCTTGTCTCAACGAAATGGGTCACCGGCTTAGGCTGTGCATACAATATGGAACGTTACGAAATATCAGATAAACAGATCATAACCAGAGAAACAAAGAACATGAATTTCGTATCAGATGACAGTGCCTTAGCGGGTATCCACCACGGTCGTTGGCGAAATATACAAATACGTAAATGTGTAATATGCCATAAGCAACGCGGGCTCTTTCGATACGGTTTTTGAGTTCCCCATTGTAAAGGGAAAGTAGAGCGTGTAGATAATAGGAAATTATGCTAATGTTTTATATTTTAATGCTTTAATATAAAATGGCTGCCACCGCGTTATGCAAACGTAATGCTTAGCTTAATTATCCACACATGTTTCGTTGACAATGCTAATTTAATTTATTTGGAGTGTTGCGATGTTATTATATGTATAATAACAAACGGGGGATGCGACAATGAAGTCAAATAATAGGTAGGTACTTTTACGTGCCAAAAATTATAATAAGATATTTGCCAGACGGGTTATCTAGTAGGTATAAGCTGTGACTAAATCAAACATTAGACACCATTTAGCTAGCAGAGATTATCATCCTAGTCTCAGACCAAATAAAAACCAAGACATGGCGTTGCGATAAAATACAGTGAAGCCATGCCAAAACGACACCTCGCTCTGTGCATGCACTCTCACATGCACACATTTACAACCCATTTCAACCAAACTACACCTCACTAAGTGCACACATGTTTACGAAACCGGCCTCATGTTACTGTTGACAGAGCTATGTCTTGGTTTTTTATTTGGTCTGAGAAACAAGTGTAAAAAAACATTTCTTTATTTGTAGATACCGTACCGTATATATATACTTTCACATGCATTTAGTAAAAAGCTGTTATTTTGACATTACAAAACAGACACGTCTTATTTGTATAGATTTGACACTTCAAGCAAACAAATTTACAGAGGCGTACTTAATGCCATAGACTTTTCTACCAGTCTACCCTAAAGCTTTTGAAGTTCTACTACAAGTAAGTTCAATATTTTAGTGTTACAGCTGTTAAAACGGAAGTTAGGCCATTTTAGTTAGTCCAAGTCCAAGTCCAAGCTATTGGTTAAGTATATCCCGCGGAAATTGTGAGGCGCATAGTAGCTACTTACAACTCAGTGCAATGCAGGAAATAGATCGTTATGGTGTGTGCAAACGTGCTGTGATTGGTTGTAGACATAACGTATATAGGTAATCAGCCTACAATGTTCCCACTGTTGGGACACAGTCCGAGGAGGCCTGTGTGCCAGCAGTGTCTTTGAGAGGGAGTGGATTACATCCACGCGGGTTGGTAGATGTCACATGTCTTCGATTTTTTGGTTCTAGGACATGCCGGTTTCCTCACGATGTTTTCCTTCACCGTTTTGAGAGCAGTGGTGATGAAATAATTTACACAAAGTAAAGCGCCTGTCAGGGTTCGAACCTACGACATTCAACTCGTAAGTCGCGGCCGTTACCACTGGGCCACCACTGCTCCACGTGATTGGTTAACCCGTTCCTAATTATGAAGTTACTGTTGAACACTTCTTTGTTTTACGACGTGTAAATCGTGTTAGTCCGGTTAATTGGAGAATTAAATAAAGGGAAATATTTAACTGATCCTGGGAAGACACTTAAATTGGACCTCTAAAACTGTTTGCGCTTCTAATGATGACACCTATTTTAATAATTGATCCCCTTTTTATTTTCTAGTCTTTTCTCACAGTTGGTTACAGCAACGAAGCTAGGTCACCACGAGAAAATTGGTCAGGTTAGGTTAGAACCCCGCGAGCTAGAGGTGGCCCGCAATGGCGGGCCGGCACCAGCCAGGGATCGCGGAAGTCGCAATAGATCCCATGATCCCCGGTACAAGTGTGAGAGGGGAACACCGGGGTGGTTTTTAGTCAGTAAGAGTCTGATAGACCCCTCCGCATGCCCCAGGGCGGAGGACATCCATGAGGACTGTTTTAGAACTGTAAAGAACCGTACGCGGGCCGTGCCGCGACAGCGGCCGGCGAGCGCTACATACAAATTGGTCGAGTTATCAGGTTATTTAGTACTTTTCGGACCCCAAATTAGGAATTATTTGAGGTTAATAATATTTGTACTAGCGCAAAATGGGAATTATTAGAGGTTCAATTAATTACATACATAAACTCACGCCTTCTTCTCCCTACCCCCATGTAGGCAGAAACTAAAGAACACCTGCTACGCTCCTTAAATACCTACTCATTTTGCTTCATTAACGTTCTATGGTACACGCACGCCGGTTGGAAGTACTACGCACCTGACCTTTCTGAAGAACATCACAAATGAAGTCGCTATATGTCCATTAATTATTATCCACATTAATTACATGCTTTAAATTAATTAATTCAAATGATGTAGGTAGGTTGTTATCAAATCGAACCCGCTATTTAAATTAAGTTTTTATGGTAGAGCCTATCTGCTACGTTCTGGCTGTTGAATTAGGTACTTCTTATCAATTAAATATACATAGTAATAAAAAACTTTCAAGTTGTCTCGTAAAAAAACATTCAATAGTTTTTCCTTAGATCTTAAAAAAAACTTAGGTATAATAGACATACATACCTAACATCATGCCTTGTTTCCCCGAAGGGTTGGGCAGAGGTAAACCTGTAGTACACCCACATTTCGCCAGTTATGTTTACGTCCCATGTAATAAGGGGCGAGCCTATTGCCATCAACCGGGCACAAATCCAGACTCCGGGCCGCTATTGAGAAATTCCAGGTAGAAAAACCCAATAACACTTTGCCCGACCCGGGAATCGAACCCAGGACCTCATGCTCAGCAGTAGCGCTTGCAACCAGTAGACCAACGAGGCAGACATTAAAGCAAGTTTAGATAGGCATAAGAATAATAGTTATTTTATTAAAAGGTCAATGTTAAAGTCCGCGGTTAGCTATGTGCGACCTGACATTTGGATAAAATATCCGAAAATGCCATTGAACTCAAACTAATTACTTAAATACAAAATATTTAAATTAAATTTCGAATTTTAAAGTTGTTTAGACTTCTACCTATTTTCTGTTTTGATATTATTATCATGAAAATATTCGTAATAAAAAACAATTTTATAATACAAAGGTCAAAGTTAAAAAGTAATGTTGCCAGCATCAATGTGCCTGCTCTTCTTGAGCCGACTGGCATTGCCAGAGATGATGTCAAAAGACCAGGGCCTCAAGTCTGCTATTACAATAGTGTCAGAATGGTCTATTATTGATTTCATAATTGTTGATTTTGACATGTTTGGTGATCTACTAATATAATGGCGTCACTAATGAGGATAGGAACAGACCATTATGACACTATTGTAATAGCAGACTTGAGGCCCTGATGGTGTGTCTTTGGTTCCGTGGAGTTTGGGGCTGTGGGGGAGTGGGATGCTTGTGTGGGACGCTACCAGTGTAGACACACTGGCACCGTCCCACCTCCACCGGAGTACTTCTAAAGCGGATGCAGCGGCAGAAAATGCTGAAAATCTGAAAGTTATTAAATATGGAGGCCTTGGCAGAGAGTACAACTTTGTGCCCTTTGGCGTCGAGACCCTCGGTCCGTGGGGTCCCAGTGCGCTTATGTTATTTGCGGAAATCGCGAAACGTCTAGTTGATGTAACTGGTGACCGAAAAGCTGGCGGTTTTCTCGTGCAACGCATCAGCATTGCATTTCAGCGAGGAAATACCGCCAGCATCCTCGGTACAATGCCCCGAGGGCCTTTTTTAGGCTTTACTTAGTTTTAATTTAATTTAGTTAATGTTAATAACCACCTTGTAATTTGATTATGTAAATAAAAACATACATTAGCATAGATAAAAAGTAATAATAGATTTTTTACTCAAAACCGATCTTATATTCAATTTTTATGTTTTAATTGATATTTAATTAAACAACACAAATTAATGGCGAGGGCAAAAAACGTTTTTTCATTAGCATTATTAAATTAAACCAAATGTCCACCAATGTAACCAAATCCGGCTCATATTTAATTACCATAACTAAAAAAAAATTAAATTAAAAAAACATGTTGAAATATGTCAACTTCATGGAAACGCCATCGTTAGCGTCACTATCATGAATCTCCGTGATTCGGTATCGGCCACCGATACCGAACACGTAAAGCGCACAATGCGGAGTAATCCATTCTCGTTTAAATGCAGTCCAATTTGACTCAACCGACTTCAGACGTTCCGATTTATTGGAAAGTCATTACGTTTGTGCCTCGAGCTGGGTCGATATCTAGTCGTAACTCGACCAAACGATCAAATGTTAGACGAACTAAAGTTACAGACATGTTTGTTTGGTTGTCTGTGATTTATTCTAGATTAGGTAAATGAAAATACCTGACTTATATTGTTTTGGCTCCTTTTTTTTCCTTAGTGATTTTTGTTTTTGCACATAGGTACTGAAATATTTCCATTTTCACATTCACGACGTATGTGAAAAAGGATAAGGGCGCGGCCGGCGGTCCAAAATAAAAAAAAACTCACAAATTGCGTCGTGAGCAAATCTGTGATTGTTCATACCACTATGTAAGTAATTCGCAAAGTAATTCTATTAGTATTCTATAGTAATTCTATTTTGGAAAAGTCTATTAAGGCACAGATATAATTATGATTTTAGTGACTTTTAAATCTGTACGTAGCGCCTTTAATTGTTGCAAGTAAATTATGAAAAAAAAAATATGTTAAACTAGAACGCATACACACCAATTTTATATGTGAATATTTAAGTATTGTAGTAAAATAAGTAATGTCTACCCAAAGCACAAAACACGAAAAAAAAACGAAACTTTCAAAATATTTAAGATATTTTCATGATTTTTGTTTATATGAAGTACAGACTATTTTGTTATTGATAATTCTATCTGTGATTTTTTTCAAATATTAATATTGACGTTACTAAAAATAAATATTCCCAATGAAACCGAACGGCCGCGCGGTGTGAGCGCGACGCACATTATTTTGTATGACCAAGATCAATGGCGATTACCCGAGCCTTAAACTGTGACAGTGTGAGATACCTACCTAAATATTTGTTTTAAGATGTTAGCATCTCAAAAATACTTCCAGACAATGGGTTTCCTTAAAACTTTTAAAAATGAGTTTTCGAACTAAAACTCCGACTCCGACATACATAATTATATTGACGTTTTCAATCATAATAATCTTGATATCGGCAATATTCGACTCCGACAAACTTAATTTTATTGTCGTTTTCTTACATCATAATAATCTTGATATCAGCAATATGTTACCAATATTCTAGAAAAAAATAAAATACTAATATACAAAATAAATTCTGTTGGTTATTAATTTGGCACATCCAGTTAGAGTCGTACCACAGGGGGGAGTAGACGTTTATCTAATTAATTAATTAAAATCTACATAAATAACTGTTAGTAATATTACCTGCGGAATTTTATTTTTAACTTACTGAATTAAGGACAGTCGTGATCATTTTTATGGCATAATTATATCATTCTGTATATGATTTTGATTTTTATATGATAGATTAATTAGGATTATTATGGTACCTACCATCCATTTGTGTACAAGATTTAATCATTCTAAAATCAAATTAATGAATATTAAGGTTATTGTTGGCCCTTTTTTCTATTACTAAGAGCAGTGGTGGCTCAGTGGTAACGGCCGTGACTTACAAGTTGTAGGGCGTGGGTTCGGACCCGGACAGGCGCTTTACTTTGTGTAAATTATTTCATCACCACTGCTCTCAAAATGGTGAAGGAAAACATCGTGAGGAAACCGGCATGTCCTAGAACCAAATATTTAAAGATATGTGACATCTACCAACCCGCACTAGGCCCGCGTGGTGGATTACGGCCCACTCCCTCTCACAGAGAGGAGGCCTGTGTCCCAGCAGTGGGAACGTTATAGGCTGATTATGTGATTATGTGTTGGCCCTTTTGAATAATTTTCACGAAGATAAACAATCTCACGATGATTATGATCATGTTGACAAATAAATCTGTTATTTCACGGCAAATCAGCGCAGACGTCGATTTACGTAAGCCGTTCAAGTGACAATAAGAACGGTTTATGAGCATATCATAACAAATAATTAAACCAGCTTTTGCCCGCGGTTTCGCCCGCGTAGCAGTTGGAAATTATCCCACGGCAACGTGCTACCGATATAAAAAGTATGGTCTATCCGAATGCCAAATTTTATCTAAATCCAGTCAGCCGTTAAGGAGTGCTAATGTAACAGACAGAGTCACCCCAGGCGTAATTACAATCCCTCCCGTTCCGCCCAGAGCGGGATAAATTGTTTTATAATTTCCCACACAACAAAAAAAAAGGCTTAATAACAATAAAACTTATATTGTGTCTCGTTCAGTGTTCTTCAACCGTATATATAGTATGGATGAGTAGCTACATCTGCAGGCTTAGCACGAGAACCGTAGAGAAGCGTTTTGTCGACGGAAGAGTAGACAAAAATAACGTTTCCGTGTAGACAGTTGAACATTTTCGGTAGACAAGCGATTTATATTCTACAGTAGAGTAGAAATTGTAAGCGTTATGCTAAGCCTGTCACCAATTTGCGCTGATTTCGAGTATAATATTGTATAGTTCGTGTCTGAAGTCTGAAGCGCATTACCTATTGACATGCACTAGGGTGTGTCCTTGTTAACGCAATAAACACATTTGTTCTAATAGGGATCTGTCCTAGCATGCATTGGTTTCTGGTACCAGGTACACTAATGCGTTGAGCAAGAACTGCAAAAATTGACAAAAAAAAAACGAGCAGTCCTTACCGTAGTCGTATATGATGTGTAACATCTGCCATCTCGTCTTGGTAATAAGCACCTGAGCAAGAAATTAATCTCAGAATTTAAAAAAAAGCACTTTAAACACTGGCATATTCATTACTAGTGGTCACCATCTGGTCGAAATTCCATGCTATTAAAGAATATAATATTATGTACACCTGTATGTAATATAATATTATGTACTCTTTATTATGTACACCATAAAAATTGCAGACATAAATGTAGAAATTTTACATAGGGTGACACAATGGGCGGTTTTATCGCTAAAAGCGATCTTTTAAAGACAACCTTTAGATGGATTAGGGGGGAAAGGAGAGACAATACTACAGGTAGTCTGTCGTGTACCTGCTATTTACATATTGTACAAAATAAATACATCCTACTAATATTATAAATGCGAAAGTTTGTAAGGATGGATGGATGGATGTTTGTTACTCTTTCACGCAAAAAGCACTGATCGGATTTGGATGAAATTTGGCACACAGATAGTTTATAACCAGGAATAAAACATAGGATACTTTTTATCCTGATATACCCACGGGGTCAAACCGCGGGTCGCATCTAGTACATACATAAAACGTTTTAAAATTATCTATATAATATATGCAATATTAATCATAAAACTAGTGTTACGAACCAAACCAGGTGCAAAGAACAAAGAAAATAAAAAATATGTTTTAGGTTAATAGATTAACATAATTAATTAGTACAACAAAAAAAGGGACGGAAGTGTGTAGAAAGGAACTGACAGCTTGAGCGTGGAATAAGTAAGTACTTTATACTTACTTATTCCATGCTCAAGCTGTCAGTTCCTGTCTACACACTTCCGTCCCTTTTCATGAAACCACTCTCACGGAAAGCGAGAGGAAAGATCTTCAAAAATTGAGGTGTCTGTGTCGTGGACATGGCCGTTTGTTTTACGTGAATACGTGTAGGTACATATCAAGTAAAATTTCCTTTGTAACGATTTCTTTGATCCTTAAGGGCTCCCACACAAAACTGCGAATTCGCATCGCATCGTAAAAATCTGCGAGCTCGATGTCAGTTTTTCATAATAAAATGACAACGAGCTCGCAGATTTTTGCGATGCGATGCGAATTCGCAGTTTTGTGTGGGAGCCCTTAGCTATCGAGTGGTGTAATATTTTTTTTTTAATGTGCGTTGCCGATTGTCAACTGTAGCAAAAAGTAAGATCTTGAAATTAGTAAGTAGTATATATATTTTTTTTTTTTGTCAGAAACCCACCCGTATTCCTTCCGTTGCCTGTGTTGCCAGAGACCTCGGTAACCCTTTGGTACCTAACATATTGGTACTATGGGGTCTTCGTTCAAGGGGTATCGCACGGAAAAAAAGGATGTCTTAAATTAAGACAATATCTTTTTGGTCAAGACAAATATTGATTCATATATGGGGAAAACAATATATTCTTGAATGAAGTAAAATTTTGTTGTCTAGTTTTATTGTCTTCTTCGAAGACAATAAAACTAAGACAAATTCGTCTTATACTTAAATGCAGAATTATTAAGTTTAATTTTAAGAATATTATTTCTCTCTTAGAATATTTTCTTCAATTAAGATTATTATCCATAGTCTTGAATCAAAACTATTTGGTTAAGGGGACTACAGGACCTAAACGCAATATTTATAAGTTTTATAATGCGTTAAAGTGTATGATCCACTGCAGTAAACAAAATCAGTAAAATATATGATATTCTTAAGGACATATTGGAGGACGTGTTGAAAACATAATATAACTACTTTGATACGATAGAAAAAAATCACGAAGATACCACTAAAAATTTATTTTAACGAATAAAAACCATACTAATATACATGCAATCATTCTGATTTTTGTCAGATTATTCTACAAGCAACATATTAGCATAATATTGTTTTATTTTTTTATACAATTTATAGCTTTTTTGTAAATCGATAATTGCTTCATATTTTGCAATAAATTACCAGCGTTGTGTCAATGTGCTTCTCTTTCTTTTCTATGCAGTCTGACAGTGACCGCGCTTTAGGTGTTGTCGGCCTCTTAAGTCAAGAATAAAAACCAAGTACTTATTATTCTTAATTTGAGTAAACAGGTTTTCTTGGACTGAGTACATTTACTTACGTTAAGAAAATATTTACTTGGATTGAAACAATTTTTCTGAGAATATTGATAGTCTTCCCTGAAGAGATCCTTTTTTCCCGTGCGTGTTACCCAATAACTGGGTTATGGTGGTCAGATTTGATAGATATGTAGCTGCAACACCAAATTGTAGTGATAACAAAGTCGGGGACTTTGTTATCATTCGTTTTTTGAATTGTCTCCCACAATGGAAGCAAATTTTAAGACGTATTCACGTCAAAGTCTTCTGTATATATATCACTAAAAATATCACCCGCTCTTGTACGTTTTCTATCGACAACCTGCACTTGACCGTATTATAAACTTCACGCTAATACTCGTAAGTAGGTAATATCACATTATGATGCAAGCATTACCTACCACAGATTACTGAAGTTAGTTGGCATGACGTGATTTCACTGATGGGTAGAAAATAGGAAATCATAATAGTGGTTTTCAAGCACAGTGGTTTTAGAAAAGTTAGTAGTTTGGCAGACGTTTTCATAAAAGCCTTCTTATGTTTCTCTATGTTGTGAAAATAATAGAATGGTCCTCTTCTCTTAAAATACCATCCTTTAGGTCCAAGACAAACTTATTTTTCAACACACTTGCTTGTAAAGTGATTCATAAGGCAACGCATTTAGGCTCATAGTTCAGCTTATTATACATTCGTGTTTTTTTTTCTTTACATTACCACATTAGTGTTTTTTACTTTACATTTTTTTTTTCAATCTCCCCAAAGAGTTTTTGTTTCTAGAAATAATGAATATTAATACATTATTTTAGGTTACATATCGACGGTTAAAAGGTAATACGACATAAGCGACATTTTGGTCGAAAATGAGTTATGAATGCCATCCTACTTAATCTCTTTTTTTAAATAGGATGGCATTCATAACCCATTTTCGACCAAAACGTCGCTTATGCCGTATTACCTTTTAACCGTCGATATGATAAATCCACCATCAAAATTATCATCATTTCATCAAATTATATATTTTTCACTACATATTAACTAGTACCAGAATAAGATCCAGAATCAGAATTTTATTTGTTATGAAGAATGTAGTTACAGGTGATGTGGTACATAAATTAAAATATTAATACAAACAAAACAATGTCAACAAAAACCTTAATTTGCGTATTCAAGATATAATTTTGTGTTTATTATATTTTGTATATAGGCTGCTTAGCGGTTTTGCCAGTGCCTTCATTTACGTCTGCGCGCGCATCGCTAGCGCGGCGCGCGGAAAAAACAAAATCAGCGTGCCATTTTCTATAAATATTTGTTAACATTTTCGTTGTGTGGGTTATTACTATCAAAAATGTTGACTTCACGTAGGGAAAAAGTTATTAACAATACAAGTCTGTCTTTCCACGCAAGTGTGTTGAAAAACATATGAAATGCGTGAACATTGATCATTACACTCGAGGCGGTATTATTCGCCGAGAGATAATACCGCGTCGAGTGTAATGACCAACATAGCACACGTGTATCATAATATACCATTTCGTAACAGAAGGTAGTTCATAACAATAATAATTACGGCATACAACATTTCTGGATTCGGAGTCGTAAAAGTTACAATATTGTTCTTGGTATTTATTTAAATCCGTTTTTTCCTAGTAATCCATTTAATTAACTATTTTGTAATTATTGTTATCACAATTGAGCGTCAGCACGGTTTTTCCAACACAAACACAGGTAATAAAAATATATGAATGCAAAAACTGCAGTGTTTCGAATTTGAATATCGGGACTTCCTCAATTCTGTACCAAAGTGAATTACGTCATTGAAAAAGACTTGAGCCAGTAAGGCTCGTGAGAAAATACCGAATTTGAGAATAGATAGTAACGATTTAGAGAATGCCTCGGATTTATGTTCCGAAGATAGTGAACTCTAAAGTGTTTGCTCCAGATACACAGTCTTACACAACTGTGCGTCTGAATTTCTTCCTACTACACTAAATTGGTTCGGTTTGCTTTATAACCATGTACGATATCCTACAGATTCCATTAGTTATTCGTAATAGTTTGCACGATCAGTTAAATTATTACTGATAATAATTATATTATGAGCGTCCTGTGTAGCTATTAGCAGACTACGTACCTATGTACTCAAGCAATTTTATCGTTTAATTACATAACCAAATAACAAGATGATTATTAACATTAACTAAATTAAATTAGAACTAAGTTAAACCTAAAAATGGCCCTCGAGGCATTGTACCGAGGATGCTGGCGGCATTTCCTCGCTGAATCGCTGATGTGCGAGAAAGCCGCCAGCTTTTCGGTCACCAGTTACATCAACTATCTTAAGTACTGAACAATATATTGTAACCATAATATTATGTTGATTTAAAAGAGTGTACATGGAGTTTCTGCCCGTTCTTCTCCATAGGAACCTACTCGCTTTGGAATGGGCAACTAGCTTCATCTTTCTGACTGACCCCTTGACAATTCAAAAGTGCCTGTAATTGGTTTTTATGAAATAAATGCTTTGAGTTTGAGTTTGAGTTTGAATTAATATTATTTATTCTGTGCAATTAGTTGGAATTTACTAAGATTTCGTAGTCGTAATTAAATGTAGTTTATTTTACATTCGTGATGAGTAGATCTGTTTACTGTGGGATTGGAAGTTGCCCTTTTAATTCTGATTGGTTTATTGGGATAAAAGGCGGGAAACGACTTTTGATCTCTATAGGGTGACACCTCGTTAGATGTAGTGTATCTATGGACGATTTCTATAATTTACCAAAACGTTTGACATTAATACCTATTAATAATGTTGCAAATCGTATGGAGAACTGTTCGTTTGACGAACCGAAAGTGGCTTCGTTATGAGTGCCTTCTTATTTAATTTAAAGTCCATCATCCTTACTAATATTATAAATGCGAAAGTGAGTTTGTTTGTTTGTTACGCTTTCACGCTAAAAAGGCTGAACGGATTTGTATGAAATTTGGCACATAAAACCATGGCTTGGCGAAGGACATACGCTACTTTTCATCCTGGGTCGCAGATGAAGTCGCAGGCAACAGCTAGTCTTCCTATAAGATATTATTTTTAAATCTATTGTTGTGTAAATCGTAATGGTGTGTGGAAATTAACGAATCAATCATCGAAATATGATTGATTACTTATGATGATCTGACATAATTGCAAATACATAAGTACTAACCAAGATTACTTAATACATGACTATTTATTAGACTTGGAAATAATTTGAGAAACGAGTTCCTGAATCACCAGCTGGGACATAATACTGGGTTATGAAGTGTTTCAATAGTAATAAAGGCGAACGGCAGGCTTGTATGGGACTTTCGTACAGCTAATAAAATTTCGTGTTTTGGGATATTTTTTGTTTTAATTGATAGTTAATACGATCGATAAGCCTTTTTTTAATTCTTGGATTTTTAGAACTTGGGACGTACAAATTATAGCCAGTTTTATTTTTTAAGGTTAAGTACTAGTGTACTAATGTAGATTGTTACTTATAGGCACATAAACATTGTTTCGGTAATAAAGTATATGTTCTAGATTGCTTGTCGCTATTTTTGTAGTGTTTTATTTACTATCAAGTAGGTAAATTGAGATGAGGATCGTACTCAGCGGAGTGCATTAGGAGATACCTATGTCCAGCAGCTAACTGCAACAGTTTGATAATGATGAAGTCCTGATAGGGTTTTGAGTGTAGGTAAATAAAACAATACAGTTAATAGTTTTTTTTAAGTAGGTACCTACATTTATTTTATTTATAATTAATTAATTCGTAAATTACTTCATCTAAGAAGGGGGCAGGTCAGGTAATACCCTCATGGCGAGCATAGCTTAATTACCAACATAACTGCGTTTAGTTTACGACTAAAATATGTGTAGTTATTAACATCTTTTTTTAAATATTATTAATTAATCCGAACTTCTAAAAATAGTACACTTACATGAAAATAAATGGCTTAGTTGCCTTAATATGTGGTACAAATTCTATAACAAAACAACCAAAAAACTAAGCTGTACGAAATCTGCCGTTCACCTTAATCAATTAAATTGTTTTCTTCACGTAATCATTGGAATCAATTGGAAATGGGAATTCAAAGTCATTAGATCCCTTTCAATTAAAACACGACACAGTACCTACCAAAATATTAAAAAAAAACCGGTCAAGTGCGTGTCGGACAACGCCCAATGAAGTGTTCCGTAGTTGGGATGAATTTATCCCAAATACAAACTTAAAATTGTAGTTGAAAAACATATTCTATACATCGATATACGTCACGGTCAATTCCCCAACTGCACATTGAAGACATTGTAGTTGAAAAACATGTTCTCCCATACATCGATATACGTCACGGTCAATTCTCCAACTGCAAATGTACATAAGTTGGTCGACTATTACTCGTTAACTTGCAAAACCTACTTAGCTGTGATAGTTTTCCTTTAAACTTTATCCCACAAATATTTTTACCACTTTATCGGCATGATTAATATGTATAACCATGCCAAATTACAGCTTTCTAGTACTAAGAGTCTCTGAGCTAAGCCGCGGACAGACAGACAGACAGGCATGGCGAAACTATGAGGGTTCCTTGTTACGGAACTCTCATAATGGCAAGTTTCCTTATAAGTACTAACTCACCTTCACTACAGTCAAAAAGAAAAGCACCTAACTGCGTAAGTGACAATTTCACGTATGTTCAGAGTTACACGCCTAAACCGCATAACAACCGTTATAAAACCGCACGACAAAGGTTGGACATACAAATAAAATCGATCGAACAAATTGAAAATTGATGCACAAAATTGTACCGTAAACCATTTAGCCGTAGTTTCCATGCAACTGAATAATAATTTTACCGACAATTTCAGCCAAATAGCGATACTGAAGCTTATGGCTTAGATTTTAGGGTTTGAGTTTCTTTGTGTGGTAGCAGGTATTTGGTGCAACCATTTTCGCCGGTCCACGACACCGTCCAGTCATTGGGAACAGGTAACCAACATTGTTATCTTCGGACGTATCGCATACCTATAGGTTCGTACTGCTGAACTAGGAAACAGTAAATTGTATGCATTAGTCTAAATAGGAGCTGTTACCGAATGCTTTATTGAAACTAGACTGAAATGAGCTTACGAGTTTAAAAGCCTATTCAGATATAAGCGATATCGCTGTCGCGCTCGGTAGCGATACCAAATCGGTACGCGATATCGCTGTCGCGCTCGGTAGCGACACCAAATCGTTACGCGATATCGCTGTCGTGCTTGGTAGCGATACTGGTCCGCCTTCCGCGGCTGCAGTCTCGACATAGATAGCGATTGCTTTACGACCGAATTCGGTCGCAAAGTCCTAATGGGGTCACTAGACGCTCAAAATTGCTTGACAAGATTGTGATTTTTTCGTGCTTGTCAAGGAAGTTTGACTGTCTAGTGACCCCATTAGGATTTCGCGACTGAATTCGATCGTAATTCGATCGTAAATCGATCGCTATATAAGTCGAGACTGCAGGCTCGGTTAGTCAGTTTTGCCGCCCATCAGCAAACAGTCGGATCAACAACCGAATCGGTATCGCTACCGAGCGCTACAGCGAGCTCGACAGAGATCGCTTATAAGGGTGAAATGAGCTTACGAGTTTACGGGTGAAATGAGCTTATTCAGAGTTTGTGAGACAGACCTGTGTCTCACAAAATCTCAATAGGCACTAAGCATAGATATTAACAAAAACGGGACAGACTACATTACGCCTGGAATCCCAGAAGAGTATACCCTCATTTCTCCAGTTATGTTTAGGTCCCATGTAATAAATAGGGGGCGAGCCAGAGGGTGGAAGGAAAGAGACTAATTTATGAAATTAGGTACCCTATGCCAAATACCTTGGCAACTTAATTACAACTTATCCAAAAGTGACAAAACATTCCCTAAGCACTTTAACTCTACTTATAAATATATTGAGAAATATGTAATTAATAAATGTTATAGCCGTCTTCCGTAACGGATTAATTAAAGCAGTTATTAAAGAAAATACGGATTTAGGCCCAGTTTGAAAGGAAATCAGAAAGATTAAGGTCTGTTACAGTATTGCATTCATAAGTGGCATAAATAATGTTATCTATGACGGAATCAGAGGTGTGTAACATATACCTACGCCACATTTTAGTGCAGATTTAAATAAAATTTCTAATTATTATTTATGAGGGTGAGTTTAATTTACGCCATATTAGAATAGAAGTCTACAGTAATTTTGTAATACCATTTTTGAACGTCTTATTACGAAGTTAGGTACTTATTGAATGCTGTCACTAATACTAGGCGACTCTTAAATAAAAGCGCGCTGTTCGATTTGCAACTTTTGGCGGTGTGTTAGTGAAACCGGATTTTTTTTACTGTAGATTGCATTTCTACATAGTTACATTTCTAACTTAGTTCTTTATGTACCTACATACATTTCCTATATTTCCATGACTAGCGTCCACGTGTATTCTATCTCCTTTATAAATAATACCTATGTGTCTTGCTTAAATTAAAGGCTCCTACATACTGGCGTGACTTGTCGCGCGACGCGTCGCGACACAAAGGCACCACTTGTAGCGCTACACGCGGTGTCTTTGTGTCGCGTCGCATCGCGCGACAAGTCGCGCCAGTATGTAGGAGCCTTAATTCATGAAAACTCGCTAGGAGGTCGGATCTCAACAGTCCGCTTATTACCTAAAGATTAATTAGAGCTGCTTCTGCTAGTAGGTACCTACTCGCAGACTCGATGTGAAAGTGGTCTAAGTCTCAACTGAGATATGCTTAAACTATTGTAATAGCCTGTTAGCTAATTACATTCGAACGTTTGTTTATGAATATTTGCGTAAAATAGTTCCACTTAATTGTAAAGCCCAGGTTCGCACGAGCGATATTTCCCGCGATGATTTTTTTTCGCGCATTAGACTTTCGACGCTCTGCTTAGCGCTAGGAGTTGAAATCCAACAGTGTTTTTTCGATGCACTGCTGGAATGCACTCTGTTGGCTTCTCAATGTGCGGCTCAACACCGAGAGTCGTAAATCCAATGCGCGATAAAATCCCGTCGCGATATTTTTACGTCTGTGCGGACGTGAGCTTAGTCTAGTATTTTTTTTACAAAAGTGCTCATGGACAATTGATGACCCCTGCAGCACAGGTTTTTCCTGGCACGGGGGTCATTGATCATTTATTTTGTTTATTTTGTGCCAGGTTATTTGCACGCTTAAATTAAGTGTCACCTTGTATTTGTGTACTCTTTGATGTCAAACAAATAAAGGCTCCTAAATATTGGCGCGACGCGTCGCGACACAAAGGCACCGCTTGTAGCGCTACACGCGGTGTCTTTGTGTCGCGTCGCGTCGCGCGACAAGTCGCGCCAGTATGTAGGAGCCTTAATTCGAATTCTAATTAGTAATAAGAAATAACGTATATTTATTTACATAACCAAATTACAAGATGATTATTAAAATTCTAATTGATTTTGCGAGTTCAACAACATTCCTTGGGTTACTTACGTTGTTGAGCACACAAATTCGAACATATGAAGCAATGAATTAGCAATATATTGCATTTTTTTTGTTTGTATTTTTTTTTTAAGTAGGTATACTTCAAAATCATTCAGATGTTGATTGAGAGTATGTTTACGCAATTTGGGTGCTGATGCATCGAATGGCATCTATTGCTTTTATAATTTAGATGAATTGTTTAAAGTTGTCCATTTTATGAGTCATTAACAATTTATCGCTATCGTATCGACAATACTAGAAAATACTAAGTATTTGATAGGTAACCTGTTAAGCCCCGCGCGACACCGACTCGGAGTCAAACAATAGAAAATCAATTGTGTCTCATTAGCTGTCCTTGACCAATAAGAGTCCATAATGCCTCAGCGCCGCCTTATTTTTATCTCACTCGCGATCGCACGAACAAGCAAGACAGGGTGGCAGGGAGAAGTCTCCAAGGTGCCGATAGTTTAGGTAATTTCTTTTACAGTGAAAATAATGGTAATTAAAAAAAAAAACACCGTTGTATCTGCTTTATATTTAGTTCAGTTAGTATGCGAAGTTTCATGATCTAACTTAAAGTATTTTTTTAATACTTACTAGCAGTTTATTCTTCGGTTTGGAGGTATCTTTGTAATATTTTTCCGTCGAGAAAATTGTATGGCAACAAAAAAAAAAGGTTAAAATAGGTAAAGTTGAAGACTAAGTCCTCAACTTTACCATATATTTATTTCAAAATGAATGCTGCAGTATTATCGATATAACGGAGGATCATGCTAAACAATTTGAGGTTTATGGGACTCTTGAAGTATTTGCTCTGTTAATTGGCAAGTGCAATTAATTAAAAAATAGGAATTATGACGTCAGATTTGACGATCCGGTTATTATTCAAGACTACATCTTATTTATAGGAGAAGGTCGAACCCCGTAATTAAAAATCAATGTCAATATTATAGGAAAATTCATAGATTTAGTCTAAATCTATAGCAAAATTAAAGGTGTCTTGACAGGTTCCGACTAAATAACAGTATGCAAACATTAAAAAAAAAAGTAATTGCCCCTCTGTTTTATAGGAAGGTAATGTCATTACTTCAATAGACAGGGTTCGAACTCACCGACCTCTTGTTCGTCAGTTCGACGCCTGTCATTGGACTATTTCCGCCTTTGATGTGCTACGAAAACCAGTGTGAATGCAATTGATGAATCAGAAAGTGCTGAATGGGTATCGGGTTCCTTGACTTTTAAGGCTCCTACATACTAGTGCGAGTTGTCGCGCGACGCGTCGCGACACAAAGGCACCGCTTGTAGCGCTACAGGCGGTGTCTTTGTGTCGCGCGACAAGTCGCGCCAGTATGTTGAAACCTTTAATCGTCTTTTTTACCGTAACAAGGCTCTAAGGGCTCACCATTACTCTTTGTTTTTGTAATACTCGTTGTTTTTATTCATCTGGAACTTACCTGAAACAATACAGATAAACGATAAATTTCATAATATTCATCTTTATACAATCTTCGGGCCTTAAGGTCGAAGGTTTGAACCTAGACAGGCGCTTTACTTTGTGTAAATTATTGCATTACCACTGCTCTTAAAACGGTGAAGGAAAACATCGTGAGGAAACCGGCATGTCCTAGAACCAAACATTTTAAGACGAATCACATATGTACATCTACCAACCCGCACTGGGCCCGCGTGATGGATTACGGCCCACTCCCTCTCACAGAGAAGAGGCCTGTGTCCCAGCAGTGGGAAAAAAAAGAAAGAAAGAAAGAAAAATATTTTATTTGGGACAAGAAATACAAAAGTAAAAAAGGAGCATTTAAAACTAACAAAATTTACATATTTGTTCGATTAAAAACAAAACAACAAAGAAAATAAATAAAAACGACTTGTGCGGCGCCAAAAAGGCTCCTATCTCAGCATAATGCTGCGATATTTAAAAAAATAAATACCGCAGCGCTGGTATTCTGTTAGGACCCATTATAGGGAACATTATAGGCTGATTATATAAACAATCTTCGTCTGCCTTCATCATGTCATTTTCCACCTTGATTCAAGTAAACTATTTACCTTCAACTCGTGTGCCCGATGGGACACGATTCCACAAACAAAATGACGGACTACCATACAAATTATCATCCCCTACTTAACCCCTCTAGGGGGTGATTTTCCAAAATCACGCCCTAGAGGGTTGATAATCTTAAACGACCGCTAATAATCTTGTTACTGGAAATTATGAAGAAAATCGGTTAATTATCATTTGATCACGTTTAGTTACCGATATCCATCTCGTCTGTGAAGTTTACATAAAAAACAACAGATTTTAATTGACCACACCACCGGCGTTTGATAACCAGAGATCGGATATTCGGGTGCATATTTACCTAAAGTTAATTTTGAGCTATGAAAGTATGGAAGCGGCTTCTTAAAAATCTTTTTTTTTTAACAGAGGCCACGAACAACGGGAATGCATAACTAGTCCGGTGTTTAGTATGGAAGCGACTTCTAAAAAAATATTTAAAAAAAAACCCGGGATTATTGAATTGCATGTTTATTTAAAATTAATGTTTCTACCTACTTTACATCATAATATTAAGTAGGTACATATGCATCCAATTAAATATGTAGTCAGAAAAAAAAACATTTATTTTGTCGATTCGGGAATGGCGGGCGGGATTTTTACGATTGATATAAAAGTGCATTCCATATAAGCTAACATTTGAAAGTAAGTTAATATACATTCCCAGAGCCGCGGGATTTTGCCATACAAAAGCGCATTCCATATTAGCCAACACTTCAACTTTAGGTGAATATGCATCCGAATATCCGATCTGTAATAATAATACAAACTTATTTTAACGTATTTTAGTTATTTAAGTTTGACAGTATTTTAGAATACACCACTTTCACAGAACAGAATCATCCTGTTGTGTTTGCGGTAGTGTGTGTGTGTGTGTAAAAGGGCAGTTACACGGGCCGCGTTTTAACATACGTGTCACACACGTGCCGATTTCCATACATTAGAAAAAAAAAGACCTACATATTTTATTATTGATTCGTGTCGAGAATCATTAGCATAGTTACCTCCTTGAATTTGACGAGGATGCAAAACGACACCTTGTATATACTATTTTGCACATTAGGTGTGCGCAAATTATATCCTCAGATATTGTCAACATTCAATGAACAAGGTCTTGCAAAAATCTCAAACATATGACTTCATGAAATATGAATGTTCATGAACACCAGTATTGCAAAATAAAAGTCGCACGCGATCTTCAATAGTAGGTACTTAGATAAAGATGTTCATCTGTTTTAACGACCCAATAAAATGTTACAATACTATTGAACTTTAAAATAATGGTCTTAAGATCCGATTGATCTCTGATCTACTCATCAAAGTGCCTTTACAACAGATTTTAATATTTTTTTTAATCACTGGGTATCACATTATTCTGTTAAATTGATTGCACTATTTCGAAATTAAATTTAAAGTAAGTAATTAACATGTACTTTAATTGATAAGACTAAAATTTAAGATTAAAAAATCCAAAAATTAATATTTAGGTATCTCTAATTTGCAAAGGTAGTGCAACATTTAAATAATTATGTTCATGCAAAAAATTATTATAGATAAAAAAGAAGTAAATCAGAAAATCTTAAAATCGAGCCATAAAAACTATTTTTATGGCTCGATTTTAAGATTTAAAATCGATATTTTTGCTGCGTCTGCGGCGGCAAGTAAAAAACCCGAAGTACGAATACGGTTCGATTTTTCAAATACATTTAAAGCAGTGGATTGCCCAAATCTGGTGGTATCAGCTATATTTGATTAAATGGATATTAATATGTAGAAATGTGGGCATATACCTTTTAAGTTTGGTCCGTTGCAATGGTAATTGGTACCTCGATACTTGTAATGTATTTCTACTAAATGACTTAAGATACCAATAAGTAGGTACATACATACTAAGCAAAAGGACTATAAGGAGTGGAGCAGGTGACGTTCTATAGTTTCTGCCTACCTGATTGGTTTAGATGAAAAATAAAAAAATGTGGGTGTTTTAATATTCACCTTGGTCGTGAAGAAAGCGGCTAATTTTACAAGTTACGTCGGTAAAAAAAATGCACGTAGACAGTTTTTCCCCTGTCACACAACCATACCTCAATCAAAGTCGTATTGGTAAATAATTCATTAACCCTTACTACTTAGGTAATCATCACCTGGCTAGCCTTTTCTCAACTATGTTGGGGTCGGCTACCAGTCTAACCGAATACCAGTAGCTGCAGTAGCAGCTGAATACCAGTATTTTACATGGAGGGACTGCCTATCTTACCCTCCCCCCGACCCTTGCTCGACGAAGCGCCAGTCCGCGCCGCAGCTGAGCCTGTAGTTTTAAATTCCCCGTATAATAATAATATAGTTCAGATCCAGCCTGTCCCACCTTGCTGTCCTCCTCCCAGCGACGCCCTAAGCCGAGGTCCGTGCCCCACAGGGGGTGCCCTTAGCGTGCAGTCGCTTAGTAACGTAAGTAATTCGCCCCTGGCTGGAGGCTTTCAGTCCGCTTAAGGCAGCCACAGAATAGTCCGGTTGAGTAGTCACGACCTCTCAAGGACAACTACGAGATGCCATACAAAAAACAAAAAACTATCTTTCCTCCACAGCCCAATTGCTGGGTAACATGATACCCCTTGTTAGGACTGGTTGTCAGACTTTAGGGCTTCTGACGACCCGTAACAACTGTCAAAGATCTACAAATAACGGTCGAGACCAACGGCTTAACGTGCTTTCCGAGGCACGGAGGGGTTCTGGTATGTAAATGATGGTCACCCATCCCCCGACCGAGCGAGCGGGATCGACCCGTGCGGCTGTTATTACTTAGCCACGAGCCCCTTAGCATATTCAACCTATAATGTTCTCACTGCTGGGACACAGGCCTCCTCTCTGTGAGAGGGAGTGGGCCGTAATCCACCACGTGGGCCCAGTGCAGGTTGGTACATGTCACATGTCTTCGAATTTTTGTTTCTAGGACATGTCGGTTTCCTAACGATGTTTTCCTTCAACGTTTTGAGAGCAGTGGTGATGAAATTTACACAAAGTAAACCGCCTGTCTGGGTTCGAACCTACCACCAACAACTCGTAAGTCGCAGCCGTTACCACTTGTCCACCACGAGTCCCTTACCACTTAGGTAATCTCATATTATAATGACCTACTAAGTATTATCAATTTCAAATAATGTCTTACTCTACCATGAGTGCGGCAGAATTTTAATTAATACATAATTATGTCCAAATAAACTAGGTATTCTTGCCTTATTAGATCATTAACTATAATATATTAACAAACACATCGCAGTCTAACAAGTTTATGCGTTCCGTATAACTTACATTTAAAGCAAAGCGCGCATGGGTTATGCGTTCTGTCGCAAGCGCAGCTACTCGAACATCTAGTTCATAGCCTGCACTTTTAAAAGTAAAACATTTTACGTAATCTCTAAATTGTAACGCACTGTTTCCGAGTTTTATATATAATAACTCCTATTACTTCATTCATTATTCGGTTTATATGTAACTCATAATTATAGCGTAATATTTAAGTGTTTTGAGTATGTTTTTGTTTGTTAGTCGTCGTTTACTGATGCCACTTAAAACAGCGCGTGCGCAACTGACTTACTGACACCAAAGTTGCTACTACATACGGTGATTCCTCGCTGTACTTCTATGGTCGTGCTTGATAATTAAATCCATGTCCACGAGTAGCTCCAAGCACAAGAATGTAGTTACGGTCTTCGTAATTCTTGAAGAATGCATTAAAGTTAATATTTAAAGTAATAAAGACAAGAGCGAGAGAATTCAAGGCACATAGTTTCAAACAAGTACCTATAACTCAATGAACAAAACAGAGTTTAATGCAAAATATTTCAAATTAATAACTGAATATTTATGTGAAACATTATGAAGGAAACAAGCAGAAAATACATAAAATATTTTATGTCTTTTGAGTTACGAATTATCACATCTATTATGAAGGTAAATTATCGCAAACTTAAATGTACAAGCAATAAATCTCAATAATTCCCTTTCGTATATTAGCTAATAGATTTAACTTTTAAAAAAAAGCGAGTTGAAACCCACAAAAAGTATTAAGAAAGATTATTTATTTTTGAAATATATGTAAAGACTAATTGTTTAACACAATTTTGATTTAACTTTGAGGGGAAGGTACATATTGATTAAAATTATGATGAACCAATAATAAGTTTGGATAGGCTAGTTAAGATATAGCTTAATTGAAAACACACTGCGGCGATATCGCAGGCGCGACAGGCATATTGCTGCCTGTCGCCTCTGTATCCAGGAGCCTTTATTATGTCCCGTAAGATTGTGCGAACCGAAAAACTGTGAACTGGGTGAAATGTTAGGTTAGAACTGTGAACAATCGCGCGCAAGCCGAGCGAGCGAAGCGAGCGGTGCTGCGGTAGCGGCTGGCGTGAGCTACTTTCAAGTTGCTCGCAGGTCGGCAGGCTATTTATTATTAGCGCAAGGTGCGTTACGTCGCAAGCAAGTTTGATACCAGTTCACAATTTGTCGGTTTCCCATGGATAAATTATAAACGGAGAGATTATGAGCAGAGTTGATGATACAATTTAAACAAAGTAAAGGGCCTGTCTGGGTTCGAACCTACGACCTACAACTCGTAAGTGGGGGCCGCGGCCGTTACCACTGCCACCACTGCTCACAGCACTGCCCTGGAGAATATAGGTGGATAAAAATGGGGTAGGACACGGACTTTTATCTAAAGGTAGGTACAGGGTGTAAGATAAGAAATAGCAAGCAGTTACCGTAAAGTTAATTATGCCCTTTATAAACTACACTTAACCCGTCACTGTAACCCAGTTATTCGTAATCCAGCAGCCGAGGTTCTTCGATACGCGTAAATATTAAAATTTACGCGTATCGAAGAACCTCGGCTGTACCAACTCCATATTTAACTCCATTCGCAGAACGCCATTGAAGAGAACATTGTTTGAATTTTATTTTCCCGTCGATTTAAAACGTTTACAATGGTCGTAATTCACGGATCATGACGCTGTATTTTTTTCTTTTTACATTGCTGAATACAGACTTTATCCAGTATTCTGAGATTTACTTAAAACATTTACTCATAAAATATGTGAGTAATTATAGGTACTAGCGATTGCCTGTGATTTTGTTCGGAGTTCCAAACTTTAAAATCCCTGTTTTCTCTACTAAATTAAAAAACAGAACAGTTTTTTCAAAAATCCATCCAGATGTACCTCAAAGATTTAAGACCGCCCATTGTGTCACACTATGTAAAATTTCTACATTTATATTTGTAATTCGTATGGTGTATTCGTGTGGTGAAGTCTTGAGTATGAATGTCGATGGCTATAAGAGTAGAGGAAGACCAAAGAAACGATGGATGGACTGTGTGAAAGATGATATGGCTAGAAAGGGGGTGACTACCGAGATGACAACTATTAGAGAAGTATGGAAGAAAGTACTTAACCCGGCTTGGGCAGAGCACCGCCGTGTCCTCGTGGAGGCGATTAGCGGTGGAGATCTCTCGCGTCCGACCCTGGCTCAGGCCATGGTACGGAGCGAGAGGGCATGGACAGCCGTCACCTCCTTCTGTGAAACAGTAATGCTCGTGAAGGAGGCGGGACGGTTGAGGGAAAGGCTAATTTCGCGCCCTTTCGCCCCTAGCCGCAGGTGCAGGAGCTCGCCATCCGGTAAGGACCAGGCTCGGGTCGACGGCGCGTTGTGTTCCACGCGCGCCTCAAAAAGATGTCAGCACGAGTAGGGGTCCACTCGGGCCGATGCCTGCCGTGGTCGTGGAAAAGTCCGGAAGGGATACCGAGGCAGGTAACGGAAGGAACACGGGTGGGTTTTAGTCAGTTAGAGTCTGACACACCCTCCCGCTCCGCCCAGAACGGGAGAAGTTATTTGATAATGTCCTACCCGAAAAAAAAAGGCTATTGTAACTTAGATAAATTACAAAGTGTTTTGGAAGTCAGTTTTTTTTTTTGTAAAGTTTTTTTATTTTTCACTTTTTAGCGGGTCAGTTTGTAGTTTTTGTTTTAAATTTGTATTTTGGTTAATCGAACAAATAAATATTAGTTTTAAATGCGTTTTTTTTTACTTTTGTATTTCTTGTGCGCCCCAAATTAAATATTTTTCTTTCTTTCAACATTGCAAAGTGACAGACGCTCTTCGATACGATCAGCTGATTAACCTACATTATTTGCGAGAAAAGTTAAATTAAATTGATTAATACGTGTCCTTAGCATTCTAGATGTAATTTAGGTACAGATGTTATAATATAACTGCTGTATGGTAAGATTGACGACTGCTATTACGATCTGAAGCTGTTTCGTAATGAATGGAAGGTCAGCGGGTGAAGGTCGATGGAGGTGGACGATGGTTAAGTTGGTTTGGACAATAGTAATAATAGATCGTTATAAAGGTAGATGGTTGCAGGTATTGTAAGAGCTCAGTGCTCTTGCAGTAACGGGTTTTTAAATATAAAATGAAACGAATATAGACGCAATTTGCGTCATCTATCATTATTTAGGATAAAAATAACTATTATTACATTAAAAAAACAGCTCCCCAAAACTTCTACAGTACTGACTTTGCTTGTTGCTAGCAAAATAACAAAGAGGAAAAGTTCAGAGCTGATATAAATAGAGTTTAGTTTTCAATATACCTAGTTCGGAAGTTGTAGTTAAACTGTATTTCTATGTTATGATCATAAAACGCAATGATGTAACATGCCTCAGCATTTTGGTGAAAGCGTTGAATATGACTTATAAAATTGACAATTAACAACAAAATGTTGACACATTCATTTATAATTAATTTACCTAATCAACACATGTACGTGAAATGAACACGCCTTGTCAGTACGAATATTACTGTATTTATATTCTTGCACACATTCAAACTGGTATTTAGCAATATTTAACAAACTATTTAATTAGGTACTCAATATAATGTCAGTATAGACTTTAGACTTCTTGAAGACAACCTTTAGATTTCGAGGCTCGAAGAGAACTAACTATTCAAATACCGCACACACCAAATATCATGTTTTTCCATCGGTTGTAGTACTTTTACGGTAACTGTCAAATTAGATACTTTTAAACTTCATGACTACCCTGATACAAAAATCATTTGAAAAAATCACATACTTTGAATAGTTAATCACGACACATCTTATTAATATTTGGAAATCATGACATACGTAAGATAGAAGTCGTAGTAATGACAGTTTTTACGACTACCCTCGTTCTCGTAAACTCAGTTATTACAAAAACCGTTGGTTGCTATTTGCAATGGGCCGGAGCGGACGTTGCGAAATTGTATCAGTGCACGCAAAACAATTTACCTGCGGTTTCTTCTCATATTGAGAATCAATCAGAATGTTATTTAGCTGAATAATAATCGAAAATATTTGCAATGTATCAATTCCTTCACAATTATGGAAAATCCTAGAATGAAACGAAAACCATTTCGTAGAAGCGTTCATGACAGATTGGCCAGAACTGACCCACTGCTGGAGAAGACCCAAGTATGCCCAACAGTGGAAAAGTAAAGGTAGAAAAAAGAATTATCTGAAGAAAAAAATGAAGCGATCTGCTTTCCTGTTAGGTTAGACGGTTAGAGTATTCCAGGATGCCTCATTGTCAAGTAGAAACTTATGGAAAAGCTCTAGAAAGAACAAGCACTAATAAATAATTGAGGAATATTTTTACACGTACATAGGTCTTAGACCGCCACCAGCACATCAACCCAGTCCCATCAATTAACTCCATTACAAAGTTAGGCGCAAGTAACACGCGAACCCACGCTTAGATGACGTTACGAATGATGATAATACGTGTTATTACTAGGTGTCGACACAAGTGTCGAAAGGTTTGGCATTGCAAAAAGTGCGTGTCAATCGACTTGTAGCTATGTACTCTAGAAGATGTAATGAACCTGTCTGGACTCCAAAAGCGTCAGAAATTGGTTTGTCTATGTCTTGCCAAGCATCAACTGACAAGAAGAAAAGACGGAAGGTAGGTACGCACCCAAACCTACGTGTCATGATTACACTAAAGTCGAATTATTAATTTACTGGAGTAAAATGGTCATATTTATTGTATATAATTTATTCTAGAGTTTTACACTTATTATTATACATTTATTTTCCACTTATAAATTAAACGATCAGCATTACAATAAATTTGATCATTTTATTTCACAAAGTGACAAGTAGGTTCAACTAGCATATGCCAGACTCCAGTGAATTAATAATTCCACTTTAGTGTAATCGTGACAAGTAGGTTTGGATGCGTACCTACCTTCCGTCTTTTCTTCTTGTCAGTTGATGCTTGGCGCGATGCTCGCGAATATGTGGAGAACTTGGCTGGACTCCCAAAGCTTCGGAAGTTGGTTTTCTATGTCTTGCCAAGCATCAACTGACAAGAAGAAAAGACGGAAGAGGTAGGAACGCATCCGGAACGGCATCTAAAGTCCAATTAGTCATCATACATGACGCAATGTTTGGAGTTATAATTACCTTATAATTAAAACTCTAAAAAGAAATTATAATATCATACACATCGCAAATGAAAACATCAAAGTATTCATCATGAAATACAACATAGGAACTATATATACACGCTTGCTATGTTAACATACAAAATAATCCTGAAATTACCCTTTATTCAGCGACGGAAATGGCGGAACTACAGCGAAGTTGCTTTTATGAAATGTCAAAATAAATATTAATAACTAGCGTACACGGCGCCGCTGCCAGTTGTTCTAATTTCCCGTGGGCACTTTAGTTTTTCATGTACATCTGTTAAGTCTAGCGGGAAACTAGAAAAATGTGGTTATTTTTTTGAAGGTTCGCGGTTTTTAAAACTTAACTGAGTTATTTATGATTGTGCTATGAAAAAGGCTCTGAATATGGCTTTCTTGTCGTCCTGTTTTATTTAGAGACGGTGATGAAATTTATTTTATGAATTCTAAAAAATAAATTATTTAAAAAACAAAAAACCCGACTGCAAAAACACATAACTGAAAAGGGAAAATCAAGCATTATAATCTACATACTTTTGGTATCGCAGGCGGGGACAATTAAAAGTTACACCATTTATATCAGGTTATTTGACTGTCCCCGTCTGCAAGACCAAAATTATATAGATTATAATGCTTGTTTTTCCCTTTTCAGTTATGTGTTTTTGCAGTCGGGTTCTTTGTTTTTTAAATAATTTATTTTATTTCAAGCTTTTTAGTTTTGTTAATACATATATTTGAAAATTACTCATTACTAGCTTTTATTTGATACCAATATTGTTGCAATGAATTTAAAAAAAAAACTTCCTCTCCTTTTTTTGTGTATTTGCAGATGCAATTTATAAATATTATATAGCCTATGTCACTCCCACAATTAAGACGAATCTGAAGACACCTCAAATGTTAAAATCCATCAAGCCGTTTAGGCTACAGAGCGTGCCAAAGAAATAGACATACATACATACATACATACATACATACATACATACATACTCTCGAAAAACATTACCCTCCTGAGGCAGTCGGGTAAAAAAAACTGAGTATGGTGACACAATTATTATATAAAAATGAGTAACCATATTTGTTATAATAAACTAATTAGCGTAGAAATTTGTATAGAAGGAATGCGAATATTTTATGTACAAAACTAGATCTTGATAATGTCGTTTTTTATAGGTAGTTATAAAATATATGCTAAAATCTGCGTATCAAAGATGACACTAATAAGATGACAAGGCCACAGATTATACCAAAATCTCTCTAAGTCGCATACTTAAAAATAACAAGCAAGAGAATCTCTCTCCAGTATTTTTTTACCACCACTCTCTACTATTCGCCTGCAAATTATCTATTATATATAATAGATAGCCTAATACCAAATTAGAGTCTGGCACCGATTGAAATATTGTAGTTTACTTTCACAAGCGTAAAAAACCTAACGTAATTAACACCTTACGTTTATATGCTCTGAATACATGATGTACGAATAATTTAATTATTCGTATGCAATATCATTATGCAGTAGATCGGAATCTTTAATATAAATAATTATACGTATACAGAGAATAAAAAGATAAAAGTATTTTATTTACTAATATTTTTCATAGTTTTGTAACAATTAGTTACTTTTAGTTTTTTTAAGTAACAGTTTGTTCATCGCGATATTGGTTATATTCAATGTAACAGATTTCGAGCCTTTTGAGATCTGTTGAATGATAAATGATTTTATTTCTGCAAGTAGGTTTGTACAAACACTTTTACACTGCAATCATGTTTAAAAAACGAATCTAGATGAGGTCGGCGTGTCCTATCTGACTACTCTGAGAAGAAAGGCCAAAACAAACTCAAAGGTCACAGTCTCTTTTAAAGTCCAGACATAATCTTGTTCCGATCATGTGAAGGCTATGTAGATTAGTGTCTGAAATGGTCTTTTCAGGAAAGAACACAGATTGAGTGGACCTATCCAGTCAGTGCATGCATTTGTCAATAATCGTGCAGCTCAACTTAGAACTTAAGGAGCTCAGCGATTCGACGAACAATACCAAAGAGAGGACATTTGGGTAGGCTTAATAAATTACTCCGTGTGGTGCCGGACGTAAAGAATAGCACCATCCCATTTCTTCCCGTGGGTGTCGTAAAATGTGACTAAGGGACTACTAGAGAATGGGCAGCAGCGTTCTCTATGCATTTTAACACCATACTGCGATCGACAACCCGCCTGCCAAGCGTGGCGATTATGGCAAACCCTCCCTATTGGGGGAGGCCTATGTCCAGCAGTGGACGTCTTTCGGCTGGAATGATGATGATGATGATGAATAAATTACTCAAACTGCTAGACCAAGATTAAAATTAACTGAAAGAAACATAAAAACAGTGACCTACAATATTCATCAGGCTATGAGTTTTAGTTACTCGTATAAGGTTCTCGAGCCGACACAAAAAAGGTTATAACTATGTATACCTAATGTGATAAATTAATAAAATACATACACAATAATATTGGCAAAGAGTTCTTTTTTCAAAATTTGAACAGTTTTTTTTATTATATCGTTTACAAGTGACCAGTTCTAAAAACTTTCAGTGTCGCCCTCGTATACAAGGTGTAACAATATGAACGCAAGACCTGAAAGTAGTTTGTTCAGAATCGGCTTCTGAATCGATGTCCGTCATTATTCATACCTATGTATGTAATTTTTTCCCGAAAAAATCTATTACACATAAAACCACCGCGACATAGGAAATTTAAGCCTTACCCAGAGCAATAAAAGTTACATGCACGACGGAATTTACGTTTTTTTTACCGTTTTACGTTTAGTCAGGACGACTATTTTATAAAAAAAAGTAAAGTAACGTGTCTCCTCAAGGGTTCCGTAGTTGGGAATTTTGGGATGAATTTATCCCAAAAAAAAAACTTAACATTGTAGTTGAAAACATGTCCTCCCATCACGGTCCATTCTCCAACTACAAATTTAAGTTGGTTAACTATTACTCGTTAACTTCTAAAGCCTTCTTAGCTGTGATAGTTTTCCTTTTAATTTAATTTTAATATGTAGTTATACCTATGCCAAATTACAGCTTTCCAGTACTAAGCGTCTCTAAACTACAGCGGGGACAGGCAGACAGACAGAGGGACATGGCGAAACTATAAGGGTTCCTTGTTTACTACGGAACCCTAAAAATTACGTGGTTTGGTTTAACTAAATGTATTCAGGATCAAAAACCTTATTTTTACAATATTTAACACAACTAACTATTTACATTAGGTACTAAATTAAAAAAACTAGCTGTAAAAACAAAAGGACGCTTAATTAAATTAAATCTCATTTAGTTTACATAGTGTTTTAATTTTATTATTTTAATAATATTTTATATTGATTCTTTTATATTTTGTGAATGTGAGAACGTTGTAGGCATAATAGACTGTACGACGGATTTGTAGACTATTTATTTTTTATTAAGTACCTGGTACTTGTTGACAGGCCTACGCTGTCCTCCCATACCTGTTCACAATGTAATTTGAAAACATTGTAAAAGCCAATTATTTTTAAAAGAGTAATCATGGAGTTTCTAGCCGGCTCTTCTCCATAGAAAAAGACCAATTGGAACCGTGCACCTAGCTTCTGAGGTTTCATAAGTGCCCATGGATGTAGGTCAATGTGAAAAAAAAAAATATTTTGACTTTGAATGAAAAACGAATAAAACAGGCACCATTCCAGATCTAGATTACCATAAGTTTGAAATAATATCATCATCATCCCACTGCAGGGACACTGCACTGCATCACCCTTCCCTCCTTTCACTTATCCTCAATCTACTGCTGCAATAATATATTCGGAAAAATATTTTTAGCAATACATTGCCATTGGACAGTGAGAGCAATGAAATAAACCTACATACAATGACTAAATCCTGAAAGCGTTACATTGAACAGTTCGAAAATAGTTTTTGCTCGAGTTTCTCTAAATCGCTTTTTGTGTGAAAATAAATCGAGCGCAGTATCACTAACAGAACAGTCGAAAAACCGAAATATAAATATAATATTTTGTATTGATTTGGTTTGAAATTACAGATGTTATTTTAGTCTTATAATTTAATATCCTAATTGGGTAGTCTGAGGTCTTGTGTTTTAAGACTAATTTTTATTGGTCGATAGGGCTCGTATGCGGGGTGCGGGACATTTCTATAACGCATGCCATAGAGCCCGCATGCAGAGAACCGTTTTCATTCGTCGATACCGGATCGCGGTATACGGTGAACCTGTACCGCACGTTTGGCAGTTGGTTTGAAGGTTCATTGCAAGGGTCAGGGGGACTCCCCGCAGGTGGGGTTACCACCTGCGGGGAGTCCCCGCATGCTGTATATCGACCGAGTTATCGACTAATGATAATGAGTCATTATTTTGTTACACGTTGTAGACCTCAATTAAAACAACTCACAACCCCTGGAGTTGCAGCCTTACATGGTTATAATAATATGAGTATGTAAAATCTTCTAAACGAGCTGCACATTTTTATTACTCGCCTCGAAATTTTATTTCCCCAATATCCTTTGTCCACACAGTTTCGCTTGTAGGAACAGTGAAAAAGGGTAAAAAGACAGGAATAAGTTTATTGCGAACCCCAGTTAACCCTGCGGCGATGTGAGATAACACAATAGCTTTTCTCGTAGATAATTCTACGAACACGGTTTGTTCGAACTAAGTAAAGTTTTACTTGGTAGATCTGTTCGGTAGATTTTACCTTCGGATTTTACATAAAGTTTTCTTTAAAGTTATAATTTTTTTTTATGTAATCTGCCTACTTTTACTTTGTTTGCTGTTGATCTCGTACGTTGTTGTTATAGTTTTACATAATCTGCTTGCTTCGTCATTAGACGACGATTATATTTATGTCAAAAGTTAAATCTCATATAAGTGAACTGTATCATCATCTTATGAGAAATAAAGATTCTTTAAACCTAAAGACATTGCTAGTTAAGTGCAAATTAAAGTGCAATTAAAAATATAGTGATCTGAATTTCGTAGTTTAGAGATATCGGTCTCATCAGTCTGCACTGCAAGTGCACTGTATTAAGCATGACGTTCGTGGGGTGCGTTAGACCAGCCATGACTGGTGATTCTTAAAAGTACGCTGTACGTGTACGCTGGTCAGTGGGCTCAACAGTCAACCGTCACCTTCACCATCTTCCTGCGCTCGTCCCATGTTGCTTGGTGTCGAGGCAACACGTTGTCTTCTTCCATTCTCCCCTGTCAACTGTCACGCTATCATTCACTTCCATTTCTATCATATCATTCATCATACAATCCATCCATCTTTCTTTGGCCTTCCTTTCCCTCTTCACCCAACTAATTTATGGTTGGACAGGGAGTGGAAGGCAAAAGAAAAGATTAACCCGTCAACATCGTCATCGTCCTCGTAAAAAATAAATTAAAAAAAAAAGTCGTCATCGTTCACCGTCACCATGCAGATTGCCAATTTTTTTTACCTAAACATGCCCTATTCTCATGAGAGAGAGGAGAACAAGCATAGCATTTATGACGTAAAAAAGCTGGAAAATCAGTAATTCAGTAGTATTGTCTTTTATTTAGATACTTGCTGTATTCAGTGAAGGTCGTAATATTTCACCATGAATACGTAGGACATAAACATTACTCACACCGATTTATAACAACGTAATCTTTGATTGCGCACAAATCACGCGCGTATTTTACGAAATATGAAACGTTGTACATTGTAGCCACTTGACGGAATTAAAGAACGTCATAATAAGTACTATATATGTACCTATACAGCAACTACTCAAACTTACAGTAACAATGAATAACAATAAACTATTCGATAAATAATGATCATAAATATTGCTCTGAATTTCATCCAAAACGCAGGCTTTAATATTTGTGTAAATTCTCTAGATACGTGTTTCATCATTATTTTCACCACGTATGTATTCCCCGAAGAGTTTGGACCTATAGTACACCCAAAGGCGAACGGCAGGCTTGTATGGGATTTTTGTACCGCTAATAAAATTTCGTGTTTTGGGATATTTTTTGTTTTAATTGGTAGTTAATACGATAGACAAGCCTTTTTTAAATTCTTGGATTTTTAGAACTTGGGACGTAAAAGTTATAACCAGTTTTATTTTTTAAGGTTAAGTACTAGTGTACCAATGTAGATTGTTACTTATAGGCACATAAACATTGTTTCGGTAATCAAGTATATGTTCTAGATTGCTTGTCGCTATTTTTGTAGTGTTTTATTTACTATCAAGTAGGTAAATTGAGATGAGGATCGTACCTACTCAGCGGAGTGCATTAGGAGATACCTATGTCCAGCAGCTGACTGCAACAGTTTGATAATGATAGTCCTGATGGGGTTTTCAGTGTAGGTAAATAAAAAAATACAGTTAATAGTTTTTTTTAGTACATTTATTTTATTTATAATTAATTAATTCGTAAATTACTTCATCTAAGAAGGGGGCAGCTCCGGTAATACCCTCATGGCGAGCATAGCTTAAATACCAACATAGCTGCGTTTAGTTTACGACTAAATTACGTGTAGTTATTAACATCTTTTGTTTAAATATTATTAATTAATCAGAACTTCTAAAAATAGTACACTTACATGAAAATAAATAGCTTAGTTGCCTTAATATGTGGTACAAATTCTATGTACTGAGAAATTCCAGTCGGAAAACCCCATAACACTTTGCCCGACTCGGGAATCCAACCCAGGAGCTCTGTGCTCAGCAGTATCGCTTACGACTAGACCAACGAGGTAGTCGTATATCATCAATCTAGTAATATTGGCTACTGTAACTCGTTGGTCTAGGGTTGCAAGTGTGACTGATGAGAATTCTATGGGTTACTTAGATTCAGTCAGACAAAGTGTTATTTCAGTAGCAGCCGGAGCCTGGCTTTGTGCCTGGTATATGGCAATAGACTCACCCCCATTTTCATGGAATTCTAAATGCAATCATTTCCAGTATAAGCTGATCTCGCATTGTATAGGATTTCCATACAATGAGAGGTTATACTGGAAATCTAAAGCTTGATATGTAGCCGTATGTATGTACACTATTAGGTATAACTGCCTAACCCTTTGGGGGATACAGGTTTCATGTTATATTTTGATAATATTTTACCCACATTATCAAAAAGAGTCATCAGAGGGTCTCGTGGCTAAATAATAACAGCCGCACGGGTCGATCAAAGGTTAAGCTACGCTTGCCGCGGTCGGTTCGTGGATGGGTGACCATCCATTAAATATCGAGACCGCTCCGTGGCACGGATAGCACGTTAAGCCGTTGGTCCCGGCTGTCATTCGTAGGTCTATGACAGTCGTTACTCTAACAAGTCTTACCTAGATATCGTGTTACTCAATAACTGGGTTGTGGAGATCAGATAGGCAGTCGCTCCATGTAAAATACTTGTATTCAGCTGTATCCGGTTAGACTAGACGCCGACCCCAGCAGATGGGAGAAGGCTAGGCAGACATTATTATGTCACAAAGAGTCATCCTTACACAACACTATGTTTACTTTAGAACTTTTTCGTCGTAAGTGGTGGAGCCCCGCCTTGAAAGTGTCTCTTTACGGATGTTTGTACACGATCGGTCACGGACTCATCGCCGGCCGAGAACGGAGTCCGTGACACAGACCCTCAACACACCACGCATTGTATTCGATTTCTTTTTTTTTTTGATGTCGCTTACTGACTAAAGCCCACCCGTGTTCCTTCCGTTGCCTATGTTAGGTGGCCTCGGTATCCCTTTTGGACTTTCCCGCGACCCCGGTGTATTCGATGTTATTCAATGATTCAGTCTGACATCACTAATGTAATAGTGCATGGGAACTATAAGGCATTATGAACTGAGAAAATAGTTGACGTGTAGAACCAATCGTAGATTCTATGGAGACAAGCAAAAAAAAAAGAAACTACATGGACATAGTCTTTTAAAATTATTGAGTTATTTAAATAAATTTCATCACATTAAGGCGCTGACAAGCCCAATTGACCAAAATAGACTTCTCTTAAGAAAAAAAAAAATGCCAAATCTGTATAGTTTGTTGTAGCGGAAAAAATATATGTTAATTTTGAACATATTTCCCAGAACTTGGTTGTTACCAAAACACGTTTTGAAAAATAATCTCGATACAAACTAACGTTAAAATAACCTCTTACCTTGAGTTCTAATCCAAAATATCTGTATTAAATATCAACATACGTTACGTATTTAATTAATAACAAGAACGTCTTATTTGAATGCAGAACTTGGTTGTTTTTTATTTTCGATTACTCAACTCAATTTTGAGTAAATAGATAATTGCTTTATATTTTGCCATAAATTACAAGCATTGTGTCATCGCGCTTCTCATTCTTTTCTATGCAATCTGTCAGTGACCGCGGTTTAGGTGTTGTCAGCGTCTTAAGTGTAATTAGCTAACTAATAATAATGTGAGTGGCCATTCACACGACCCTTTATATGTGTATTATACAATATTTTACGGTAAAAAGTTGGGATCACACGTCAAAGTTCCCACTGTCCATTCGGTTGAAAACAAATGCAGTATGAAACTGCCATGTGATCCCAAAATTACACAGTAAAATATCGTACTGATCAACGCCGTCTGAACGTGCTCTGTAAATATTCCAGTCCTCGGTTAGAACAAAACTTAAATGTTCAACGTTGAGGTGCAACGTCGATGACTTTTGTATTCACACATGACTTGAAAAAGTTTGGGATACATGTGACCATAGCCTCTGAGGTTCCCATTGTGCAGCTACTACGTAAAGTTGCTGGTTTCAGTACAAATGAGGGAAGTCAAACCAGTTTAACATCAACTGCCAAAAATTCACGTCACTAATGACTTTCATTTAAATACAAGGCCGTCTCTTGTTTTAGAGACCAAAAAGTCAATATTAATGTAGTCGCGACACCGACAATCTGACTTACAACAAGTTATTGTTTTAAGTCACATAGTAACTAACCATGAGGAAGTGATACTCAAATTTAGAATATCAAAAACAAGCAAATCATTTGTTATCTACAGTATCCGCTTTTATAATAAGTTGCCAAATTCGGTTACAGAACTTAGCGATGGAAAGTTCAAAACCCATATCAAACGTGTCCTTATCAAAAATGCATATTATAAGATTAAAGACTACGTTGAAGACAAGGAAGTTTGGCAATAATTCCTTCTGCACATGTGGCTTCCCTAGGTACCATAAACAGCATAACTACATAAATGTCTATTAACTGCTCCCAAATTACGATGCATACTTCCTTGACATAATATTATCATTATTTGACATTATATACCTACAATTTTAATTTCAAACTATTTATTTATTAGTGGTTTTTGAGGACAGGATATTAATTCAGACTTGTTACAGTTGTAGGTAATGGCAAACATGTCATTTGGTCAAATAGGTTTTTATTTTTATAATTGTATTCATAATTTACACAGCTTTTTTTATATTTTGTGAATGTGAGAACGTTGTAGGCTTAATGGATTTGTAGACCATTTATTTTTTGTTAAGTACCCAGGTACCTTGACAAGCCTACACTGTCTTCCCATACCTATTAACACTGTAATTGTAAAAGCCAATTATTTTTAAAAGAGTAACCGTGGCGTTTCTTGCCGGCTCTTTTCCATAGGAAACGACCAATTGGAACCGTGCACCTAGCTTCTGACTTTTCATAAGTGCCCATGTAGGTTTATGTAAAATAAAATATGTATTTTGATTTTGAATGAAGTGTATGTAACCATTTTAAAGCTTAATGAGATTATTAAAAAAAATACCTATTTATTTGTATAAGTACTCGTAGATACTATTTTTGATTAAAAAAATAGTAACTGTTGCCATTATTGTTTATCATAATACAGACTTAATTTAAGAATAAAAATAATAACAATAATACTCGTTAAGATTATATTTTTATGGCATTTAATAAATAAATAAACAAAGAAAGACACAACTGCTCATGCATCTAACTGTATGTCAATAACAAAGACGAAATACACAAAAACTTGCATTGTAATAATAGTAAATAATGCATCTGGTAAAGAATGTGGTAGGTCAGTTGTAGTCTGTATCGAAGGACGTCGGGTCATCTCATCGGAACAAACTGGACAGTCCAGTTTACAGCAACTGGTTTATATACAGGGCGTCCCACGGATATGCCACATGGAGGGAAAGTACCTTGAATATTGTAGATGGAACATTTTACTGAAAGCAGACATTATTTTAATTTAAAAAACAATTTGAACTGCATTCATAAATATTTAAATAATTACATGATTGAACCGGAAATCGAACCCGTTACACGAGAAAAATAACCAGCCTGTAGCTTTATCATACCGATCGAAAGGCTTCCTCATAAGGATTATTTTTTGCTAAATAACATAGTGTCACAAATAAAAGGAAGACCATGAATTTTAACATTTTTAATACAAAATTAATCAATTTATCAAATGCTCAAAATGAGTCCCTTCCTGTTGAATAAAAAGTCGCACTCTTTTGATTATTTCACTCCCTGTCGATTTTTTGATCTTGTTGTGGAGGATATTTAGAATAATACGTCTAAGTTCTGGTTGTAGCTCGTGGACACTTTCATACTGGTTCTTGTAAACTAAATGTTTTACGTATAACGTAATATAATATTTTTAAATGTCAGCTTTTCATTTTTCTGAACAAAATTTCACATCAAATGTAAAAATTCATGGTCTTCCTTTTATTTGCGAAACTATGTTATTTAGCAAAAAATAATCCTTATGAGGAAGCCTTTCGATCGGTATGATAAAGCTACAGGCTGATTATTTTTCTCGTGTAACGGGTTCGATTTCCGGTTCAACCATGTAATTATTTAAATATCTATGAATGCAGTTTAAATTGTTTTTTAAATTCAAATAATGTCTTCTTTCAGTAAAATGTTCCATCTACAATATTCAAGGTACTTTCCCTCTATGTGGCATATTCGTGGAACGCCCTGTATATCTTCAAAGTTAATTATTCGCTGCAAATACGTTCCTACCTTAGATGTACATCAATCTGGCAGAAGGATATCCTAAATGGATTGCAGTTATTTTAGTTTTATAGGTCCCTATTAAATTAACAAATTGTAGTACATTCCGATGGTATTAAATATACAAGAACAGTAATGTACGGGTCGTATAGAATCAAAAAAAGCAATCTGACATTTCACTAATCTGTAAAATTCATTCAATTATTATTATTTTTTTTTTTTATTTATTCTACTGAATGTGATATTTAATTAAAATAAGAGCCTAAAATTTAATAATATACTTCACGTGTGATTAACTTGTGAATTTGATTAGAGTGACATTATTTTTCTTAATTAAGTACCACAAATTAGTGAAATGTCAGATTGCTGCTTTTGGTTCTATACGACTCTTTAGTGGATACTCGACAGTACTAAAGAATCCCAGACTACGCTACCACAGATAATATAATACTAAGCACTCCACTATGGAATGTACGCTACGAAACATACGCCAAGACATTAAGCTACGAAAATTAAGTAACAAATACGATACCGAACGAAATTACGCTACATACACTAGGTAACGAAATTACGCTACATACATTAGACTACGAAGTCGCATTACAGAGACTAGGCCAAAGACATTACGCTACATACTGTCGGCTACGGCAACTGTGCTACGGAGCCGACTCCAAAAGCATTACGCTACGAACATTTGGCTGCGTACATTACGCCACTAGAGCTAAGATGAAACACTACAATTACACTTTCTTCTAAATGTGGTCGTCTTTTGACAAAAAATGCTCGGGCCCAGGTAAGGATTATATTAATCGTGCATGCCTACTGTATCTTACGCGTAATATCAGGTACCGTGATCAAGGGTTAAGCAGGGTGTTCCATGAGAAATTACTACCATTTGTACCGTTAATTATTTAGTATAGTTATATTGAGTTGGAGACAAAATACTGCAGCAAGCGTATATACATTCAGTAGGCCGCTAGCCAAGCGAAGTACAAATTTTCAATAGAATAAGCGGTCAGCATTATACTGGTTTTGTTACCACTAACGTGCAGCTTACTGTCCTACATTTCTTTGTATTTGATTTGTGGGTGCAATTGCAGAATTGAAAAACGGTATTTTTTTCTAACTTTGTTCGTTCTAAACTACCTAGGTTCCAATATAATAATAATATGCAGACTTTCTCTTATTCATTGGATATTATGTCTATCACTAGCAAATTGTGGGACTACGCATCATGTTAAGTTACTACTTTCGAGTGTTAAAGGTGTGACTTTTTAATTTTATTAGACTTTTTCCTGTAATTATACGTGCTGCAGGAAAAGGTATATCTGTATGTAAGAAACAGATATATACTTTTTTAATCAACAAAGCAGTATCATATCTTTTGCGCTTTGGATTTATGACATAGTAATAAGGTTACTAATACTACAAGGTAAATAGTGTATAATAATAGTAAATAATAGCGCATTAAAAACACGAGTGGATAACTTAGTAAGGTTCAAAAACTATCTTCAATGTCTATCTTTTTCCAACGTATACGAGTACTATACCGAACATGATAACAATACCCAGGCCACTCAAGAGTATTGCGAAAAAAAAAATGTATGCATGAGAGACTGGCCAGTTATAAATCTATTTTGAAAATATGATTATTTGTAAGTAAAAATAGGTACGTTCCAATTTCAAAATTTCCCTCCACATTGTTTGCGAGATAATTTAAATTATTGTGTCTCATTCAAAAATGGAGCTGCGCCGGGAACATTTTCGCACTATGATTTTTTACGATTTCAAGTGCCGCCTGAAACTGGACGAATCGTCAATCTATTACTATACTCTATGCGAATCGTACTGTAGAATTTAGCGCCTGATTGGTGTGGCACTAAGTTCTGGGTTGGTGGATATTTGATTGATTTGGTATATATGTTAAGACTGGTTATGGTTTGGTTGTTGGTTTACGACCACTGATTTAATGATACGAAACTATATGGTTTAAAAGCTATATTGAACACTACAAGTTATTATAATTATATAAGTAGGGACAGAGCCAAAAGGAGGTTAAAACGCTGTCCTTCCGAGCGCTACTTGAAAGCGTTTAAAGTGCTGCGTAATCGCTGCAGTCGTATGTGCAGAGATGCAAAGAGACGTTACTTCCATAATTCTCTCGACAACCGTAACTCTTCAGAAGTATGGAAGTTTCTAAAAACTGTCGTCATTGGTAAGTCTCCTGTTGCTTCCAGTAATGACACTGATGTGTATGCTCTTAACAAACATTTCACCCACCCCCGTGTTACGTTGGATCCGCACGTCAAATCGGTTACTTTAAATAAACTTTCACGCTTGCCTATACCGCAGTGTCCTTCTTTTGAGCTAAGTCCTGTGAAAGTGAGGTGAGTGAGGTGAAAGTGAGGTCAAAAAATCTATTTGTGCTGTCTCCTCCTCTGCAGTTGGTAATGACAATCTTTGCTCAAGAATGATTTCTCCTATCCTCCCCACATTGCTTCCCATCTTGACCCACATTTTTAATTTCTCCTTGTTTTCTTGTACTGTTCCTCAGGCCTGGAAACAAGCTCATATCATCCCCTTACCCAAAATTCCTAACTCGGTCTCTCCGACCGACTTCCGACCCATTTCTGTCCTCCCATTTCTCTCTAAAGTTCTTGAGCACATTGTTCATCAGCAACTTTCTGCCTTTCTATCTTCGAATTGCCTTCTTAGTCCTTTTCAATGTGGTTTTCGACCCGGTCGTACCACAGTAACAGCTCTTCTGAAGGTTACTGATGAAATCCGCTGGGCTATGGACAACAAATCTCTCACCTTGCTTGTACTTCTGGATTTTAGCAGTGCCTTTAACTCGGTCGATTTCGACATCCTTCTAGGGATCCTTAACTGTTTCAATTTCTCTTCTTCTACTGTAGATTGGTTCCACTCCTATCTTAAAGGCCGGTCGCAGCGGGTTCATCTCGTAGAGACTTCTTCTGACCGGTGTTCTCTTACCGTGGGTGTGCCTCAGGGTGGCGTTCTCTCTCCTCTTCTCTTTTCTATTTTCATTAACTCCGTCACCAGAGTTATCTCTTGCCACTTCCATCTCTATGCCGACGATCTGCAGCTTTACAATCATTTCTTAAGGCAAGGTGCGGAAGCAGCCGTGTCTGCCATGAACAGTAACCTGGATTTGATTAGCGAGTGGTCGCGGTCCTTTGGACTGCAAATCAACCCTAAGAAATCCCAGGCCATAATTATCGGTGGAAGGTATATGCGGAATAGGCTCGATATTGCGTCGCTGTCTCCACTCTGTCTGAATGGAGTTTAGATTGAATACGCAAATACAGTTAAAAACCTGGAGGTGACTTTGGACTCTTACCTATCGTGGACTACCCATGTTGCTCAAGTCAGTCGCAAAGTGCACTACACGTTCCATTCGTTGAAAAGCCTCCAGAGCTTCTTGCCCTTGAATACCAAAATCTCCTTTGCTCAAACTCTCATACAGCCCATCATAGACTACGCTGATGCCTGTTATTTGGATGCCACCGATGAGCTTTTAAATAAACTTGAGCGTTTGCAAAACATCTTCATTAGTTTTGTTTTTAACCTTAAAAAGTTTCTAACTTTCGCAAGATTTTCAAGTGGCTCCCCATTCGTCTTCGCAGGAACTCTCGGATATTGTGTCTGCTATTTAACCTCCTTCATAATCCTAGTACGCCATCCTATCTGCGGGAACGTTTTTCCTTCGCCCGTCCTTCTGATGCACCTTGCACGTCGCATCTTAGAAATCTCCTTAAATCCCCTCCCCACTCTACCGACTTCTACTCCTACTCCTTCACTGTGCACGCGGTTCGGCTGTGGAATTCACTTCCACCTGCCATTAGGGACTGCCAAACTGTTGCTGTTTTTAAAAGAAGAGTGAAAGAACACTATCTTTCAACTTTGCCATAGTTGCATATTATGTATTTATTATTTTATACTATTAATTATAAGTATATAAGTATTTTAGTGATATGTATTTATGTAAGTATATTATCTTATTGTATATTTAAATGAGTGAATAGTTTTTATTTTGTTTTTATGTATTTTGTTTTCTCTTTTACTCTTACACACGGTGTCTACATCTCTATGTCTACTGTCCTATCGCAGGTATGGTGGAAGAGATTTCTTTAGAAATAAGCATCACCTTTGTACGTATTTTTCTGTTCCTTTCTTCTTGTCTGTTTATATGTGTGTACATAAACTGTTAAATAAAATAAAATAAATAAATAAATTATCAAATGGTAAATCTAAGCTAAATTAGCACTAAGATGGTTTGACCTGGTTTGGTTTGAGTTACGCGATTGGTAGTCGAACACGTACTAACCGGTAATAGTTGATAATTTAATTAATTTAAGATAGACTTCAAATGGCATTCATGGATGAAAGCCCTTCTTAAGCAACCGTGTATCGTTGGTATAACGATTAAACCGCGTCAAGCGCGGTCGACTAACTTTGGGGGATGAAGAAAGAAGTGGTTGACGGCTGTTACGGAAGAAAACGTGCTAGCAGTGAAACATTTAATCCATGATAGGCGAGTTACATATCAAGAGATTCAGCACATACTGCAGGTTGGATCGGGAAGCCTTCACGAAATTCTACACGTGCATCTTCGCGTGAGGATGATAGTTTCACGCTGGGTGTCGCACAACCTCACCGATGCTTAGAAGCAGGCCCGGGTGGAATGGTGCCGTGATATGATAAACAAATTTATGACGAATTTATGACGTCATATGATAAGAAGCAGGCTCATCTCGGCTTGTTTACGACATCATTGCAGGTGATGAGTCTTGGATTTATCAATACGATCCAAAAACGAAGCTTCAGTCGACGGTTTGGGTGTTTCAAAACGAATCAACGCCTACCAAAGTGAAGCGATGTAGAAGCGGGGGGAAGATTTTGATCGCAAACTTTTTCAATTTGACTGGCTACTTGGTGTCAATTCCTTTACGGAACCAAAGAAGCATCAACGTTGAATGGTATACTACCAAATGCTTGGTAGAAGTTTTCTCTGTTGTGAGCAACAAGCGACCAAGCACAGGGCTCCGCGAGCTACTGTTCCACCACGACAACGCGCCTTCGCACACTGCGTTCAAAACGAGGGACTTCCAGGACAGCACGCCGGTCAAACTCCTGGGTCACCCTCCTTACAGCTCTGACCTAGCACCGTGTGACTTCTTTTTATTCTCGAAAATAAAAAATCAGCTCAAAGGTATACAATTTTCATCGCCGGAAGATGCGTTGTCAACGTTCGAGCAGGCTGTAAACGAGGTGTCTGCGGCGGACTGAAAAAGTGTTTCGAAAACTGGTTCAGACGCATGAAACTTTGTATAGAGGTGAAAAGATTTAATAAAATAATATTTACCTATAGAACATGTTTTACATTTCTCAAAACTTTCTGAGTGTCCCACGCACGACCACTTTCTTGAAAACTTTCGTTTATTATACGACCTCAGCTTCCCCTACAAGATAGTAACTATAAACACAAATAAAAATATTACATGGGTTTCACTTGGTAGGTATAAGTAGAACACTGGGACATATATTATGGAAATATAGGCATAGTCCATCGAATGAATATAAGAATAACCTAAGGTACTCAAAAAGATTTCGGAAAATAATTAAGTTGACCCAAAAAGCACAAAACAATTACTACATTAACACCTCTATTAACAAAAACAAAGGCATCTTGGCAGATTATTAATAATAATACTCGTTTTCCCGAACCTATATCTCAGATCAGTATGCACGACAACATAATTAATAATTAATTATGTTGTAATTAAAAAAAAAAAAATCTCTTGGGTAATTATTACCCAAGAGAATTTCTAATGCTTTCAATAACTACTTCTTAGTTAACAATCCTCACTCAATGTTTGTGCCTTCAGTATTGCCCCAAGATGTGATAAGAGCAATACATTCTTTAAAAAATAAAAATAGTGTTGGGTATGATGGTATACTCGTAGCTACTAAACATGTAAATCATGTTTCTGATTCCGTAGTCATATTATAAATATATGTATATGTTCATGTGTTTTCCTAAATACCTTAAAAACAGTTATCTTTAAGCTGCTTTAAAAAAAAAATAACGAAGACTTAGCGAACTACAGGTCAATAGCCTTAATTCCTGTTTTGTCCAAAGTCATCGAAACGATAATTTATGCACCGGTTAATAGGTTTTAAAATAAATACAATACTTTATGTGATGAACAGATGCATGATTTTAGGAAAAACAAAGATAATGCGATATACAAATGACTAAATATGTTTATGAAAAACGTAGACCATAAAATACATACATACTCGTACATGCGCAATTTTTACTGATATGAACAAGGTCTTTGATTGTGTCCATTACGAAACCCTGCTTAGTAAGCTATGTATATGGTATCAGAGGTAACATCCTCAACCTTAATCGTACCTTAGTGACCGGAAACAATATTCGGAAATAACAAAAATTTGCGTCAAAAAATACGTAAAATAAAAAAATACAAATTTATCTGAATATACAGTTATCAGATATGATGGCCTAGCACACTGCCCTGTGGCACACCACAGATATAAATTAATTGCCACGTTAAATTCAGCATCCAATGGTCTTATTTGCTGATGATAGCATCGCATTCATAAAATGCACTGACGCAAAAATATATGATTGTTATACAATATAAATAATACACTTAAGGAAATAGTAAATTGGCTTGACAATATTAATTAAATACTAAATTTATCGAAAACGAATGTAATGCATTGCTATCAACGCTTTACTCTAGAATAAGACCGACAAAAACTTGATCAAGTAACAGTGGTATTTTTTTTAGGAATATTGACAGACAGTCAGTTAAAATGGAAACCCCAAGACGAAGAGGTCGAAGCTATTCAATCTAAGTAAAAAAGAGAATACTACTACGACATTGGTAGCTTACCATGGGTTAGTGGCATCAATTCTGCAATTTGGAATTTTATTCTGGGGTAAGTTTAGTATGAGAGAAAAAGAATTTCAGGGCCAAAATTTTGTATAAGGGCAATGTGTGACCTGAGAATTACAGACAGTTGTGTACCTATGTCTAAGTCCCTAAAAGTTAACTTTTCTGGCATTTCTTACAAAAATGGCCATTTATAAAATATACAATTTATAAATGGCCATTTTTGTAAGAAAATATAAGAATGATTTTGTAAGAGTCAGAAACTACAAAAGGGTGCTGTTAGAAGCCATTATAGGTACCTGTTACAAAACGGTAGTTACACTTTAGATTTAATATTTGACATTGTGTATTTCCTTATTATTATTATGCTCGCTTTAAATTCTATATTTTTTTATTAATTTTTTGCCAATTTTTATTTGATTGAAGAGTTTTTGTTTTTAATAAAAAAATATTTTCAAAGTTTGCATACCTAATTTAGCGTAGATTGTACTGGGTTCACAAATTTTGTAAACACCTTTATTTCATGTACCTACTTTCTAAGCAAATAAACGATTATTATACTTATGTCTTTGACATATCTCGGAACCCTGGGGTCCCGGGGACCTTTGGAAGGCGTACGCGAGGCCTAAGCCAACTCGCAGAGGCCCCATAGAAAATTTTAAGTGTTGATGCACCAACTGACGGTTATCCTTGTAAGCACTATAAAAATGCACCCAAGGACAATCCCCGGTTGGTGCAGGTCTATTGTAGAACATGGAAACAAAACATATTGGGCTATGGGTTTGGGTAGCTATAGTGGATTGGTAACGTAAAATCTATGGAAGCACTATGTCACCTGCCTGATCAATGTTATGTAATACCTACACGGACAAAATGGCAGGGGTGACTTGCTCACTCAATTTTGGGCCCCCGAAAAGGGTCGCTATCACATAGTGACGTAGCGACAAGGGGGCAACACTTCCTGAGGTGCTTGAAGAGTGGAGAGGTATTCCACGGCTATTAGCACATTCCCGGAAGTACGGTCAAGATCCCTATCAGCATATTAATGGAATACTTTCTTCCTCCGACCTCGTTTGATCTTGCGAATCTCCACTTAATCCGGCCAATAAAGGCAAGCCAAAGGTGAGGAACAATATTTCTACCGGGAGACAGGGTCCGTGAGGTCACAACTGCCCAACAGCACGCCACATGCTGCCGTGCGGGTTTATGTATCTCTCTTGATCTGGCTCCTCGCCCTAGACCTGTTTCTGCAAAATAAACTCTACCAGCACAGACCTAGATTTCAGGAGCGTGCAAGCCCCACCATGACGTCAACGTAGAGATATGGCGGTGGGGTTATTATTATTACTCTTTATCCGAGTACAATGATAATGACAGCAATTTTGCGGCGCCTGCGCAGCCGTGAGACCGCCATGATTAATGTTGAGCATCCCCATTACAAATTATATTTTAACTATACAAGCTGTTGTTTTGAACCCGCAAAACATTTCAGGAGGTTGTTATGAAACTCGTAAATAATCGTATAACAATACGATACCAAGTCAATAATCAATAATACTTTTTATTTTAGATTTTTAAATTTTTTCTTTTCTTTTTATTTTTTTTTTAATTTTTTTTTATTTTTTTTTTTTTGTTGATTCTGGTCGAGTGTCACTAACATAATTACCTCCTAAACTGTTTTGCAGGTCCAAAACAACACCTTGTATATTGATATACAGTCGCCTATGATTGATTGTTTCTGGTTAAGGACTTAACATATTAGCCAATTTTAGTAATTTTGAATCCTTGACTCGTTCTCATCATTTATTGCGTAGGCTTAGCTCATAAATCAATCTTCTGAAAGAGAAGGAAAGGAGCAGATAATTCTGATTGTTTTACATTGTAGCAGATAAATTGAATAAATAATTGTTGTTACTGCGAGTATGTCTTGTAGTTTGGATTTATAACGACATATAAACCTTTCCAAAGGTTACTTTAACATTTAAGAAATATTTATTTATGTGTTTTATTGACAAGAGGAGTTTCACCCATCTTCAAATTCCCATTACAGCGAAACAACACCCAGCTATTTATAGTTCACTTATAAAATACTTTGACTTTGAAGTATTTTATGGAGGTTTTAAGTATCTAAGGCGTGTAATGAATACAAATTTGTGTGCTCGAATAAAGTTCACATGCCCAATTAGATTTCAATTTAGAATACTAAATAATACGATATGATATGCGATCATCAGACGTCGTGAGTTTTTATTAATTAAATAGTCGATATGGTCGTTAAAATTATATTTTATGTAAACATGAGGACATATGAACTGATTTTTGTCAAACTTATTAGGTATAAAACCATACAATTTAATTACACAATATTTTTAAATGAAGCTAAAATATTTACCCTCTAAATGATATTTTAAGGCTTATGATTCTTTTTCATTTTGTTTTTTATTTATAACAATGTTTTACGACGTAGAAGATAAATACATAACATCACACCTTTAATCCCCGAAGGTTTAGGCAGAGGTGTACCTATCTATAGTTCACCCACATTTTGCCAGTTATGTTTACATTCCATACTTTAATAGGGGGAGAGTCTATATTGCCATCACCGGGCACAAATCTAGACTCCGGGTCGCTGCTGAGAAATTTCTGATGGAATAATCCAAAAACACTCTGCCGTACCTAGGAATCGAACCCAGGACCCTCATGCTCAACAGTAGCGCTTGCTTGAAGATGTCGAAGCTATATTTTTTGCTAAGAATTCCCACGACTTAATTTCTGATCCAAATTAAGTCAAATTCAAATTAATTAATTTAAAGTTCTATACAAGTAACATGATATGAAATGATCACTAACAGAAGACTTAAACAGCGGGTTCCAAACTAGGCACAGCCTGTATCTTGGTGACCCAAACACTAGACAAAGTTAAAATTTAATGATTATTATATTACACAATTTTCTATAGACTTGTAAGACGTACCGACTACTTAAACTAATTGAGGCTTAGATTCATCGAACGGGTTTTTCAAACACTTATTCGATATAACGTTGGGTCAAACTACAAACATGACTTTGTAACTAAAGCTCTTATATTATAACCACATCCGTGACAAAACCGGTAAGTCCCGGTGATGTGGGTCATTTTTTTTTTGTACAGCTTACAGGATCGCGGTTTTAATACAGCGTGTATAAGAAATGAGTGGTCATATTTAAGGGTGTGGTACAGACCATCAAACTGAACAACTTTCTCCGTGGGTCTAACATAGTAATAGGTAAAAAATAATCTGCTGTAAAAAATACATTTGGTTCGAGCAGATATTGAAGTTTTGTATGGGACAGCAGATATTTTTTTCGCGATTATGATGTTGTTTACTTTTTGTCTGGACTACACCCTTAAATATGACCACACACATTCTGGAACACGCTGTATAAGGAAGCAGTTAGATTGTAGATACCTACTTCCGCTAAAAATGCCGCTTCTGTAAAAGTTTGCGATGAACAAGGGAACTTGCGATTAAGTTCCCTTGTTCATCGCAAACTTTTACTACGGTTTCATTATAACTGTAGTTGTAGAGACTTAAGATTTTACATAGCTAAATACGGCATTTATTTAACGCGGCGGCAAACTAATCTGATTTAGGGTTTTAAAACAATTAAAATGGGTAGCAAACATAATAGTGGGTAGCAAGCAGCTACAGTGAAGTAGCATTTTAAGTATAAATTAACAGCTTAATAATCAATTGTTAGCTTTGTTTTAATTCAAACTAGCATCGAGTTTTTGTTTTGGTAACTGAGAGTCACCAACAACCGAGGGCCGTTAAATACTGCATGAAATTATAGGCAAAGTTATCGAACTATCAAACTTTGAAAATCATTATCATCTGCCTCAGCCTTTTCCAATTTCTATGTTGGGGTCGGCTTCCAGTCTAACTACTAAGTATTTTACATGGAGCGACTGCCTATCTGACCTCCACAACCCAGTTACTGGGTAACACGATACCCCTTGGTAAGACTGGTTGTCAGACTTTCGAGCTTCTGACGACCCGTAACGACCGTCAAACTTTGAAAATGGCAATTTAAAATAAGTGGGCAGTCGTAGGATGTTATAAATTCCTCCAAGCTCATAAAATTTAACCAAACCTGCAGCGGATGACTCAAGCACTTGCTTACGCGCATATTTGCATAAAAATAGTGCGTAATAATTAATAGGCTCAATATTAGGCAAGTGTCAAACTAGTTTGCATTTCGGTTTCAAGTAGGAACCGCAATCGACCTACACATATTTATGTAGATTTAAAATTATTGCGAAGGCACTATTTGATTGGAAATGTAAATATAACTTAAAAGTCAACAAGGAGCATTGTTTTTATAGTCTACAATTCAAAAATATATCTAAGAAATTCTTTCACAATAAATATTTTCTGCGGTGTGAAAATAGGTTAGTACCTATTGTACCTAACTAGATAAGTATTGACAAAAAAGCTGAAATAAAATTGGCACTGGGAATACGATTGGTATATACAGTCAAAGAAATAAATTACACTTTGATGACACCATAGATATCCGGATGACACCAACCCCACGCAAATGTATTTTATTTGCAGTTTTAACATTTCTACACAAACATGTTGAAACTTCGGGGAATTCCAACACATGTCATGAGTGCAACCATTTATAGAGAAGACGCACATTTTATGTCTTTGCTTGTTTTGTATTTATTTACGCAGACCAAGAAAACAATATTTTGAGACTTCTGATTCTCTCATAAAAGATAAGTAGGTAAATAGGTTCATATGTTTCGTACCTCACCTCATCATATAAAACCTATACAGTGTGTAGGGGTCATGGCGCACAATGATTTATTACAACTTTGTTTTAAGATTTTTATTTATTTTGGTTTTGAGAAAAAAAGGTCAAACTCAGACTCAACGGATTTGTTTCAAATAAACCAATTACAGGCACTTTTGAATTGTCAAGTGGTGGGTCAGTAAGAAAGATGAAGCTAGTTGCCCATTCCAGAGCGTAGTAGGTTCCTATGAAGAAGAACGGGCAAGATATTCCAAGGACACTCTTTTAAAACAAAATATTGTTACATAATTCATGTTGAAATTATACATGTGATATCAATGTAGAAAGATGTGCACGTTAAAAGCGTCCGTTAGTAAAAGATAAAACATACTTAATCAATAAAAAAATTAAAATTAGCCATGGCAGTTAGGAAATAACCAGACCCTACTGACGGCGCCCGTTCAAGAACGTGACGCATGGATTAGCATCATTCAGCTCAACCATTTTGAAGGGAACTTCATGATCCAACACAAGTGTACTTTTATTTTGTTATGTATGATAGTTTTTCATTATGGAATATAAAATTGGTCAATTAGTATGATTACATAAAACGAATGAGACCACCTAACCTTCAGTTATTCCTTTGCCAGTAGCCTACAGCCAGTATCACTTTATAGGAACCAATAAACCCCTAGAGAATAATCAGTAGTGCAATGTCCCAATACCTAAAAACTAACGTGGGCTCAGTTGCCTATTATCAAATTAGAAAAGGTGGCATTGGTCCCTGGTCCCAGTTTCGAAGTGGCACGAATTGTCTCCTAACAATTTTGTTCAGTATTTCTTTTCTTTTATTTTATTACTAGACTAGCGATAGCGTGATTGAGAGCGCTGTAAGCTGTAACTGTTACAAAAGTTATAAAATAATTACGATGTTCACGCGATTCTGTTGGCATCAATAACATAATTTGTCTCAACCTGTTAAGCCTCGCGCGACACCGATTCGGAGTCAAACAATAGAAAATCAATTGTGTCTCATTAGCTGTCCTTGACCAATGAATATCATATTTTTATTTTAACGCAGGCATTTCAATACTCCTAAATTACCCAATGCCTACCCGTCAAACAGCAACCAAAAGATGAATCGCCCGTTTTTAATAATTCTCCTGCAAAAGACACAAACGCGCTCTCTCTTCTACGCAATGTAGATTCTTAGTGCAATTTGCACATCGCGTTTCATTTTTTTATTACTTTAGGTATGTAGCTACCTGTGTTTATTTCTCTATTACTTCTTTCACATGCCTAATAGAAACCTACAATACAACCTGTTTTTGTCTACAATAACCGTCTTCGCCGCCTCGGCAGGACTTTTAGCCTTTGATATTAGCAAAATTTAAAATGTAAATATCGGAACTGTGACGTAATCATATTATAGCTTCGTATCAGGTGGTCAAACAGTCTATAGCTTGCTTCCGAAAGAGAAATCACACCCACAGTTGTGTCGTGAAAAGTAAAAGTGGTGCGCCGCCATGCCGATGCCGACCACTGTCAATCCGAAATGCTTTATTTATACATTTTAATGTACCTATTTGTATATAATCATGATTCTTACCTTACGTAACAAGTACTGATAACTTGTTCCAATAACTCGACTAGTAATCAAGGTTTTACTGAAAATGCTTAATATTTATTTTATTAAAAACTGGCTGTTTGTGCTAAGTAGTTATGTTTCTTAATTTTCGGTTTGAAGTGATTAACAATTGAAGGTCTTTAAAGTAATATTTACGATCGCTTAGTGTTATACATAATAATTAAATTGTCTCTGTTATCAATATTAATAAACTTTGATTGGAACGAATGAAAACAATGTTATAACCTGCTACCATAATGTTTATGTCACAATTTATTTTTTAACTAGATGCGCCCCGCGGTTTCACCCGCATAGGTTTTGACCCCGTGAGTATATCGGGATAAAAACTATCCTATGTGTTATTCCTGGTTATAAACTATCTGTGTGCCAAATTTCATCCAAATCCGTTCAGTACTTTTCGCGTGAAAGAGTAACAAACATCCATCCATTCTTACAAACTTTCGCATTTATAATATTAGTAGGAGTAGGATAACCCTGCGAATGATAATGACGAAGATTTTGGTCTTAGAGATAACTCTAGATATGGGTTTTTATAAAAAGAAAAACACCACATTTTCACTATTCGCCTTTCCAAAGGGAGGAGACAGATTTTTATATTATACTAGATGCGCCCCGCGGTTTCACCCGCATTAGTTTTGATGCCGTGGGTATATCGGGATGAAAAGTATTCTACGTGTTATTCCTGGTTATAAACTATCTGTGTGCCAAATTTCATCCAAATCCGTTCAGTACTTTTTGCGTGAAAGAGTAACAAACATCCATCCATTCTTACAAACTTTCGCATTTATAATATTAGTAGGAGTAGGATAACCCTGCGAATGATACTCGTAATGACGAAGATTTTGGGGTTGGGATGTTAAGGGTTTTTCTTTATAAAAAGAAAAACACATTTTCACTATTCCCCTTTCCACAGGGAGGAGATAGATTTTTATATTATATTTAGTGTTAAAGGCACCCACGATACATGTTTGACAAAAATGTAAATCTAAACAGCTATTCGGCGTTGATTGTTCTAATATTATACAAATCTCGTGTCACTGTGTTTGTGGTCGCACTCCTCCGAAACGGCTCAACCGATTTTTATGATTTTTTTTAATGTAAATTTGGTAGGTATGGGAATAGTTCGTAAAGTATATTTCATCCCGATATGCCCACGGGATCGAGACTTACGCGGGTGAAACAGCGAGGCACAGCTAGTCTACATATAAATTGTATTCGTTTATCTCAATCACTTTATCGAAATCTTAAAATGCCTAATCGTAGAAAATATGCGTTTAAAATAAATTAAGGTCTTTATTGGCTCTAATATTAGAGGGGTTCGTGGCAAAATGATAATAGCCGCACGGGTCCATTGAAGGTTAAGCTACGCTTGCTGCGGTCAATTGGATGGGTGGCTATCCATTACACATCGAGACCCCTCCGTGGCTCGGAAAACACGTTAAACCGTTTCCGTTGGTCCAGGCTGTCATTAGTCTGCCGGGGTCACGGGAAGGTACTAAAGGGCAACACAGGCAACAGGAAGGAATACGAGTGGGTTTTAGTCAGTAAGAGTCTGACACACCCTTCCGCTCCGCCCAGAGCGGGAAAAGTTATTTGATGATTTCCCATCCAAAAAAAGGCTGTCATTAGTAGATCTTTGACAGTCGCTACGGGTAATCTCAGGCTGAAAAGTCTGACAACCAGTCTTACCAAGGGGTACCGTGTTACCCAGTAACTGGGTTGTGGAGGTCAGATAGGCAGTCGCTCCATGTAACATACCTACTAGTATTGAGCTGCATTCGATTAGACTGGCAGCCGAACCCATCATAGTTGGAAAAATGCTAGGCAAGTTGATTTATGACTGGCTCTAATATTAGTACTTTTTTAAACTTTACCAATTAGGTAGATATTTGTGATTCATTTTTACGTTACTCCCGGGGGCTCACGTGTAGATACATACTTTACATGAATCAGGATTTTTTTTCTGTCATGGCTATTAAAACGGAACAGGCTAAGCCACTACCTACAACTTGCTATCAAAGTTGACTAATTTATTCACAATAAAATAAATTAAAATAGCTAGAACATCACGATACTTAGGCGCACTAAAATTGGCATGACAAGGTTGTGTTATAATTTAAATACACCACTGGCATCCTCGTTAACATTAAGTGGTATTAAAATATGGATTGTTAGTTCTATAATAATAAAAACTTTAGTAGGAATAATTTTATTAATTTGAATAAGCTGAATTATTTAACATTTGACAAAACGAGCAGTTACTGGGTCATCGTCCGTTCTTGATTTTTCAGCCAATAATTAGCTTGCCATGTTTCCTTGTTTCGGTCAACTGTTTTAAGGAAATTATGATTCTACTAATAGAATAATACTGATAAGACTAATTTTATTTAATGATGCTAAAACATACAAAAATATATCAGAATTATGTATGAAAAATACGTCTAGATTTTATGATCTTATATTATAGAAATAATAAGACATAATAACCAATTTCACCACGTCTTTTTATTACTTATGGACTGTTTTAATTACCTACTAAGTAATAATAAAGATCTCGCAGCTTCCATTTATTAATTTCTAAGTGAAAGATAATACTCACCAACATCTCTTCTTTGAGCATTCGCCAGAAACACCAGCGACAACAGTAGCACGATAGGCACGTTATTACAAAAAAAGTAATTCATTTTTAATTTTATTGTTCAAAAACAAATTATAGGAAACTTTAATGTGATGAAATGAACAAAAAACACTAGAATATAATTGAATTTAAACAAGTTTATTTGGTATTTCCGTATCAAATTGAAAATTTACAAACTCGATATGTTTTTCGCGCGGATTTCGAGTTTCGTCGAGCGCGGAGGTGGGAGCGCGTGCGGCTCAGCCTATAGAAACTAAACTGAGTGGAGGCTGCGCCGGCGCAGGTGTATAGAGAAAGAAGTACGCATGCCCATCGTATAGTGTCGGACCGGTCGATGGTACGGCGGACCGCCCGTTGTCTGCTATCATCCGATAAACAAGTGATTATGAACGTTCATTGCAGGTATTTGGGGTATGAAGACGCGCTTTAGATCGAGCTTGTAGAAATTGGAGCGCGCAGAAAGCTTTTTTTTAGACATTTGATGCGAGTAAGAAATAGATACTCGTATTACCAACAGTATTAAGTATACAGGGTCAAATCAAATTAGCTAGACAAACTACGCAGATGTGATACAGCATCGATCTAAACTGTATTTTTATAACATGACGACAATTTAAATAATTCGATAGATCCTTATGCTACGACTACATTGTCGCGATAATGCGAACTACACTTCGCGCGCTCTCTGTTGTACAGCGAGACGTCGACCGGTGTGCGAGAGAATAAGCGTGAAATGGAGTTCGCGTTATCGCGACAATGTAGCCCCAGTATTATTCTATCATATTCATAACACCAAATAAGTATCTAAAGTCCTGCTACCGATTGCATATATCTAAACACTATAAAACAAAGATTTTCTCATCTCATACTTCAAGTAACAACACTACAAGCGATTGTAACCAAAAAAAAACATCACATAATTTGATTTTATTGCGTTTAGATATCGTTACCCATGTCGTCTGTAGATTTTCGCTAGCTTATTCATTTAACCCTGTATAAGTAGGTATGCCTATTATAAGTGCCAAAGCAATAGGTAACAGGACTTTAGATACTTATTTGGTGTTATGAATAAGATAGAATAATACTGGGGCTACATTGTCGCGATAACTCCACTTCGCGCTTTGTCTCTCGCACACCGGTCGACGTCTCGCTGTAGAATAGACAGCGCAGTGTAGTTCGCGTTATCGCGACAGTGTAGCCGTAGCCTAAGGATCTATCGAATTATTTAAATTGCTGTCATCTCTAAAAAATAATGTTTAGATCGATGCTCACCTCTGTTATGTTTATCTGCATAAATACCTACTTAAAATTCTTGACTACAAATGCACTATATATTATGCACATGCTTATGGATCGCCCGATGAATGCAATTTAAATAAGTAGGTAAATGAAGATAGGTTTCCGATGGGTTAGGCAGAGGTGAATTGTAATTAGTACCTACGGACCTAAAATATACTAGGTAGTAGGTACCAACATTTTGCCAATTTTGTCTCATGTAAGTAATACAGGCAAGCCTATTTTCATTAATAACAGGTATTCAAAGCCCAAAAACGCTGCTTGAGGTCAATTATGAACATGAAGACAACAGATAGCTGCGTTCCGGTGTTTAAATCCCTAAAACTGTTAACCTTTCCAGCAATTTATGTTCTAGAAATGGCAATGTTCGTTAAACGGAACATGCACCTTTTCACTACAGTACAACAAATGAGGCAAAGACCAGTCAGGAGTCAGTATAAAAATCTTTTACATGTTGAGAGCTGTAACACTGCTTTACTTAAAAAAAACATGACTTGCATGGGTCCTACGATTTATAATAAAATACCTGACATAATAAAGAATGACACAATACACAACTTTAAAAAAAGATTAACAACACTACTTATTGAGAAATGTTATTATTCTATTAACGAATTTTTAAATGATGATGACATAAACTAATTATTCTTGATTACCAACAATTATAGAAGTAAATAACCTAATTTAATAAAGTCTTCGTTTTGACAATATATTCGTGTTTGTGTTCGTTCTTTCAATTGTATTTTTTATTTGATATATTTTTATTTTGTTTTTTATTTTTTTATTTTTTTTGGCATGCCTAATTTAGTTAATTTCTATTCAATATTCATGTTCAATAATATTACTTGCATGATCATTATATTATTATGAGATATAAACAACAATTTTTGCATGCCTATTTTAAGGTAAATTGTACAAGGATCACAACTTATTTTAATATCTTATGTCATGTACCTACAATTTATGCAAATAAAGCTTTCTTTCTTTCTTTCTTTCTTAATCGTGCAAGGAACTAGACTCCGAGCAGCTACTGAGAAATACTTTATGGTAAAACCCTATGCCTGTCTTCAAGGATTATACCCTGGACCCTGTGCTCAGCACTGCCCTCAATAGCATAGTTACAGTAAGTCGGATTTTTGTCAAAAATGAGTTAGATATACAGCCGTGATCACGATAACTAGATCTACGTTTTTATCTTACCCATTTATTTGAATCGCTTTTTAAACCAAATTTGACAATTCAAAATTTGCAGTAAGTCGAGCATTTTTTTTACATCACTAAGCATGATTACAGTGGGTACACTTACTGCAGAAGTTCTTATTCAGAGTCTCTATTTTATTATCACTACAGCCTGATAAAATAAAATTTATAAACCATATATTTTATATGGTTACTTAACATAAATACAGTAAAAAACACACTTACTGTGTTTAAGCTAAGTGTTACCTATCAGAGAGCCTCTAGGAGGTAGTAAGTATAACTAAGATAATGAATTTATTTTGTCTTTCAATTACTCAGTATTGGTTTCTAATAATAAATAGATAGGTGCTGAGGTACTCTTTTATTTAAGGTATCAACCATCATGATCTGATTACAAACAAAGGATTTATAGTAGATTTTTTCACCAAAACTTTTACTGCGTTTTTCTCGAAACCGTCTAGAGCGTACTTACTGCAACTATGCTATTGACGGCAGAGCAGTTGCACTCACGCACGACGAAAAGGTAGACCAACGAGATAGGAAGTAGAAACAAGTGCGGGGAAAGTTCTAACAAATTTTATATTTTGGTTTATATTTCTGAACACAATAAATTATGTTTCTGCATTGTTTTTGATTCATACGATATCTTATTAAAGGAGATTGTGCTAATTTTCCCTGACGTTCAATAGCGTTAAGATAGATCTCTTCAAGGAGAATATTTCCTATTATCACGACTTGATTAGTCAGTGAGGAGCTACAGAGCTGTAAATGTGAGTAGGTTATTAAGTATTATGCAAATTCTGGTATTTCGTTAATTCATTAAGACGCTGACAACACCTAAACCGCGGTCACTGTTAAATGCCATAGAAAAGAAAGAGAAGCGCGATGACACAACGCTTGCAATTTATAGCAAAATATGAAGTAATTATCTATTTACTCAAAATTGAGTTGAGTAATCGAAAATAAAAAACAACCAAGTTCTGCATTCAAATAAGACGTTCTTGTTATTAATTAAATACGTAACGTATGTTGATATTTGATACAGATATTTTGGATTAGAACTCAAAGTAAGAGGTTAGTTTAACGTTAGTTTGTATCGGGATTTTTTTTTCAAAACGTGTTTTGGTAACAACCAGGTTCTGGGAAATATGTTCAAAATTAACATATATTTTTTTCGCTAGCACAAACTATACAGATTTGGCATTTTTTTTTTTTTCTTAAGTGAAGCCTATTTTGGTCAATTGGGTCTTGTCAGCGCCTTAACTTAAATATTAATTCTGTACCTTGCAAACATTATCATTTAAGCCGATAAATCCATTTTAAAACATTAGCATCCTAGGTGCCGTTATAGGAACAATATTTTGAATGCTACGGCTACACAGTCGCGATAACGCGAACTTCACTTCGCGCGCTTTCTGTTGTACAGCGAGACGTCGAGCGGTGTGCGAGAGAGAGGGAGCGAATTGTAGTTCGCGTTATCGCGACAGTGTAGTCGTAGTATTAGAGACGGCCGAACAGAGTGTTAAACCTGCTGCATCGCGGGCTTGCGGACGGTGAGCAATGGGTAGCTCACCGTCCGGAAGTAAGGACCAGGCCCGGGTCGACGGCGCGTTGTATTCCACGGGCACCTCAAAGAGTTAGCACAAATGTAGGGGTCCACTATGGCAGATGTCTGCCGGGGTCGCGGGAAGGTACTAATGGGTCACCGAGGCCCCTGTCAAAACAGGCAACAGGAAGGAATACGGGCGGGTTTTAGTCAGTAAGAGTCTGACACACCCTCCCGCTCCGCCCAGAGCGGGAGAAGTTATTTGATGATTTCAATCCAAAAAAAAAAACCACCTGCTGCATCTCCCAATACCGTTAAGATATATTTCATTGAAAAGATCTCACGTAGAAGAACATTTGTTACTATACATGACTTTTCTGAATTATTAGTCTGTTCGGAGTTAAATTGTCCTAAATGTGGCTAACTCCGAACTAAATAACAATTGGCAAAAGTCGTTGTTAGCGGCAAAGGTTCTCATTGAAAAGCTCTTTCCATTGGTGTATATCTTATGGCTATTGAGTGCCAAGAAAATTCCTAAACTTTGGTGCCCAACTGACCAACAATAAATTGGCAAAAGTTAGTACACACGGCTACATATCAAGCTATACATTTCCAGTATAAGCTGACCTCTCATTGTACGGAAATCCTATAGAATGCCAGATCAGCTTAAACTGGAAATGTATAGCTTGATATGTAGGCGTGTGTACAAAACGTTATCTTAAAAAGCTCTTTCTATTGGTATATAATTTACCTAGAGCTATTGGGCTTTAGGTCAGATATCCTCCACATGATCTGACCAAGATTATGTCTGGACCATAAAAGAGACTTTGACCCTTGAGTTTGTTTCGCCATTTGTTCTCAGGGGTAGTCAGATAGGAAATGTCGACTCCATATAGCTTATTTTATAATATTTTTTTTTTAAATGATGTCTAAAGTGATTCTGATATCCTATTTATAGAATAAACAATGTCATTTTATTTCCTTTATTTAGCTAAAATTATCTATTGACTAGCTTTTGCCCGTGGCTTCGCTTGTGTGGAGGTCGATAATTATCCAACAGAAATGTACTACCGGGATACTTCATTCTGTGTTAATCCAGGTTATTAAATTTCACCCAAATCCGTTCAGCCGTTTTTTCTGTCGTAGTAATAACAAGAGAAAGTCATTGACTACCACGCCACCGTCAGCCATAATTATTTTGTTAAAGTTAAAGTATTAATTTAAATGGTATGATGTAAGGCATATTTTAATCACATCACACACCACACACATGACTGGACAAGTCCATTCAAATTTGTGTGGTTCTTTCCTCAAAAGACCATTTCGGACATAGATCTACATGGTCCTCACATGATCTGACCAAGATTATGTCTGGACTTTAAAAGAGACTTTGACCCTTGAGTTTGTTTCGCCATTTCTTCTCAGGGGTAGTCAGATAGGAAATGTCGAGTCCATCTAGCTTATTTTTTAATATGACCTATCCTATTTACAGAATAAACAATTTCATTTCATTTCATCATACAGAAGACCGAAGAGTACAACCAGCCGCTGTGTATGGCATTTGTGGCCTACGAGAAAGCCTTCGACACCGCCGAAATATGGGCAGTTCGGACCTCTCTGCAACGATGACGAATTTACTGGCGTTACGTCGAAGTGTTGAGGTGTTTGTATGACGCTGCAACGATGACTGTTTAAATCCAGGATGAAAAAACCAGCCCTATCCAACTGCTCAGAGGGGTGAGACAAAGGGATGTGATATCCCCGAAACTTTTCACCAATGCGTTGGAGGACGAGTTTAAGACGCTGGACTGGACTGGACAGGGTATCAATGTAAACGGCGAGTACATCTCACACCTTCGTTTTGCCGATGACATCGTCATAATGGTAGAGACGCTGGAACAGTTAGACCAGATGCTGCATAACCTAAATGGAGCCTCTCTGCGGGCTGGCCTCGGCATGAATTTGGACAAGACGAAAGTCATGTACAATTCCCACGTCTTGCCGAGTCCAATCCACATCGAAGGAGCGCTTCTCGAAGTTGTGAAGGAGTACGTCTACCTAGGACAAGTTATCCAGCTCGGTAGAGACAACTTTGAGAAAGAAGCTGACAGGAGGATCCGATTGGGTTGGGCAGCATTTGGATAACTTCGTCAAGTCTTCTCGTCGCCAATCCCGCAGTGTTTGAAGACTAAGGTCTTCAACAAAAGGTGCGTCCTGCCCGTTATGAAATACGGTGCCGAAACGTGGACACTGACAGTCGGGCTGGTCCACAAATTCAAGGTCGCTCAGCGCGCCATGGAGCGGGCTATGCTTGGAGTTTCTTTGAAGGATAAGATCAGAAATGAAGTTATCCGGAAGAGAACCGGAGTTACCGACATAGCCTGTAGAGTCAGCAAGCCGAAGTGGCAGTGGGCTGGCCATGTTTGTCGAAGGACCGATGGCCGGTGTAGCAAACGAGTCCAGGGGCCCAAGTAACATTTCATTCGGGCCTAGGTTGTAAAAAATACCTTTAGGTTTTCTAAAGGCCGTAAATAGGTTAATGTTTTGCTATCTGGTCATATTAAGTACTTGAGAATGATTAATAGGTCTTAAAACTAGTTGTTTTTTATTACAACCTTGGAGCCGCTGACAAGAGTTTAAATTAACGTTATTTTGACTTGTGTTTCAAGAGCATATAGTCCTAGGATCTTATAGTTGCCGTAGACTCCTGATTAAGTTCTGAAAAGGCTAGCATTATGCGGAAATGAGATCTAAAGGTTTAATTTTTAACTTTGATATGACCATAAAGTTATGGAATGTTGAAATTGCTTATAAGTAATTTTTAAAACCTACCTCAAACCTTAAGGCTGTTTTAGAGTGTCTAGGCAAACAAATTAGGAGTGCGTGGTGATAACACAAACCAATAAGCTATATTTTATAAGCTGAAAGCATGATAAACGTCCTACAAGAATATTTTAAAGCTTTAGAGGCATCCTCAAAAAATATAAGTTGTCTCCGCGACTTCAAAGCATTACGTTGTCTTGCAAGATGAATCAACACAGGGTGATATCAAAAAGTGGAAATTTTAAACGTAAAGTGCGTAAAAATTTCTTACGAATAATAAATACATCGGTAAGTTTTTATTATTTTTATTATTTATTAAGGTAGGAAGTGTGGGAAGTGTGTGTAAGAAGACTGGTAAACTCTGGCTCTGGCTCTTACAGATTGGCGACCGTAAGCGACCGTCGGCGACCGTCACTCGTTGTTCTAGGTGTACGACAAACGCGGCAATACGACGCGACGCGAAAATATCAAATAGTCGTTGTACTGTACATCGTGTTTAGCGAGTTGTTGCAATATTTTTTTTTTGGGTGTTTTGCACATCTTGAAGTATTTCTAATATTTTTGTTTGATTTTTCACCACTTCATCGTTATCATTTTTCAGTAAAAATGAAGCGTTGACATCATTGAGGGAAAGGTCCGTCTGAAAAATAAAAAACAATGTCAGCATGGCGCACATTTATACCTATTAGCACCAGTGATAGAATTGACCTTTATTTCTGAAGCCATTTTGATATTCACCTAGAAATGCAATCCATGTAAAAATTCTTGTAAAGTTAATGAAAAGCTTACCATCGCATTGTCACTTGTGGTCACAGTAATTGGTGTCACTATATAGTCATCAAGTTGCATTATGTGGTTTAAATTCAAAACAACATCGTTTTCTTGTGGAAGTTGAATGACTTGAGTCACTTCTTTTTCCGTGTCGGTCACATTTTACATGGCCTTGAGTTCCAGACGAGCCGCCTTATATGTGTTGCATATCCTTTTGATGATACATGGAAAGGTCGACCAATTTTTTCCAGGGACGGAATTTTCATACAACATGCTACTGGCTTCTGACCTTGGGGGCCAAGACAGAGTGCCCTCTTTCTCCCAGTTGTTGGGTATAACGGAAAGGCATTATTTTCCATTCTCTATAGTTTGGATGATCTTGTAAGGCATACTGAAAACAAAACACAAATTTAAATTAATGAAAGAGCCGATAAGATACAGTTACGTATTAACCCCTATTCATAAAAAAAAAACTAAAACGCTCTACAAAGTTAAAATAGTGTTTTAACAATTTCTTTAGAATTAAGTACCTATGATTTAAGTTTGAAAGAAGAAAACAAAACACTATTTTAATTACATTATGCCTTAGTTGTTTATGAATAGGGGGTTAGAGTTTACCGCTCGGCATTTCGCGGCTTTTATCGGAACAGACAGAAGTAAAAATACCTACACGAAAAACGTTGCTGCATATTCAAAACAATACAGGGTGTAAACCACCTCATCACGAAGCCGTCAACCAAGCATTCTGTACATCAAACTAAGTAACTTTACGCAAAAATTATTGCTGGGAAACGACTCTTTTTAGGGTGAAAAATTATGTTTTATGGTAGAACTCAATGTAACGCACTCAAAACGTTGTGCTGATGGATGGATGGATTGAATAGTACGGGGGTCGTGGAGGTGTTTAAAGTAAAAATCTTACATTAAAACTTGTATTTCAAAAAAACGTTGTCAAAAACTTGGAACTTTGAACCCCAATATCTCCGTAACTAGAAGGTTCCCAGGTATGGTGTAGAACAAAAAAATGATCGCAATGACGAGGAGAACAAGTGCCTTTCGGCTTCGTTAAGAGGTATTATACACCCTTTATACTACGAAAAAACCGGTTTAAACTTGCTGTGCAATGAACGTGGCGCGTGGCGCGGCCGTGCCGCCGAAGCCGGGCGTGGGGGTTAGTGTGAGTGAGAGCGCACGCAGGAATTTTATTTTAACGCACGTATTTTCATAAAAATTAGGTATCTACCAAATATTATCATGTAAGTAAGTCTCAACTCAGCGCCGCGCCCGGCGGTGACCCCTCGGTCCTTGCGCCCTAGGCTCTAGCCTTATTAGCCTGTGGGTAAATCAGGCCGTGCTAGGCAGAGTAGCTGCTTAAGGTAGGAGTAGCTATGTTTTGATGGATAAAGCTGGAGAGTTTCGGGCTACCTACTTACTTATAGGTATTACTCACTTTAGTAGTTTACAACGTGCACTCACACACAGTGACAAGTATTAAATCTAGCAAACTAACTAAGTAAACTAACTTACGACGTCATTCTTCATGTAGGTAGGACACGGTGGAGCATACGGTGGAGGACACGGTGGAGCATACGGTGGAGGTCTGCCCGGCTTGGGCAGAGCACCGCCGTGTCCTCGTGGAGGCGATCGGCGGCAGAGACCTCTCGCGTCCGGCCCTGGTTCAGGCCATGGTACGGAGCGAGAGGGCATGGGCAGCCGTCACCTCCTTCTGCGAAGCAGTAATGCTCGCAAAGGAGGAGGCGGGACGGTTGAGGGAAAGGCAAGTTTCGCGCCCTCTCGCCCCTAGCCGCCGCAGGAGACGCCCAGGGCGTCGGGAATCCCGGGCGGATTTCCGGCCACCGTAGGCGCGGGCTTGCGGACGGTGAGCAATGGGTAGCTCACCGTCCGGTAAGGACCAGGCCCGGGTCGGCGGCGCGTCGTATTCCACGCGCGCCTCAAAGAGATGTCGTCAGCACAAAGGTAGGGGTCCACTAGGGCCGATGCCAGCCGGGGTCGCGGGAAGGTACTTATGGGTCACCGAGCCCCCGCAACACAGGCAACAGGAAGGAATACGGGTGGGTTTTAGTCAGTAAGAGTCTGACACACCCTCCCGCTCCGCCCAGAGCGGGAGAAGTTATTTGATGATTTCCCACCCTAAAAAAAAAAAAAAAATTCTTCATGTAGGTACGTTTATAATATATTTTAGTAATCGAGTCGTAACAGCCAGTCTATATCGAACGATTTTGGTTTCGTTTTTTTTTTGTTTGCTTGATTTGGTGCTGGTCTTTGTGTGCGAGTGTATAGTGCACATTGTATGGATAAAATACTAAAATAAGTACATACCTACAGTCTGTTTGCAGTTAGAATATACCTCGGCTACAGTTACTGTCGAATAACATCGGTCATATTGTCGACATAGGTAGGTAAGGGTAGCGATAAGTTAGTTAAACTGTACCTAATAAACATAATTATTTAAAAAAAATAGGAACTTACTTGCACTCTTAGAGCAGCCTGTAGCTGTTTGTTCAGCACTCTTGTCGAACCGGAACGCACGTCCTCCTTCAACCAAAACTTAAAAGCAACTAATTGTGCGCAGGGGTTGTTTTCGCGACTAGCAAGTCTTGAACTACTCCTGGCGATTGCCTTAAAGCTGCGAAAACCGCCTATGCGTTTTAAGTTGCTCTGCGAGATTACCTTTAGCTCTTATTTTGGCAAAAATTAAGAGCTTTTAGCTGTAACAGTTCTGAAAAGGTTAATTTTAATGCTTTCTAGTAATGTCCTAAGGCCAGCCATTGTTTTTCACTGAATTAAAAATAAATCGTACCAAAAGGCAATATTTTAATTCAATAAGGCTAAATTAAGTAACTTGTGCTATACCATTTACAATATATGTTTTTTAGATGAACAGAAGTTTTATTTCTAATGCAACTTACCACCAACCGTATAATTTTATAATTTTTATTTCATTAAAATATCTTCAAAATTATAAACTAACGCAAGGCCCGTCTCGTATACAGCACTATTATCCTAAAGTTTCACGATGAAGTGCCAGTCGCACAATTTTTTATCTTTTCCGTACTTCAGCAAGATACTAATTTTTTTTTTATAAATACTACGTAGTTAGCCATTTTGAAACTTGGTATAATGTCAGGGAATGTGGCGCCATTATAAATAAGTACCTATTTATATTCACGATTGGTCTTTCTGTGTAAAAAAATCTTACACAGAAACATTTTAAAACCCGAGAGTCCTGGAAAGGTATTTTTTCATGTCCATCAAAAAGGTTTTAAGTTGTCATAGGGTTACATCCAAGACTACTTTAGAACTGAAAAGCTGCCTTGCAAGGTTATATTAACGTTAAATTAAGGTTGTGAAGGTTATAATTGGGTACTGAGTAAGTAGTTCGAAAGGTTCTGGATTTGAGCTATAGGTTTTGCTGTAGCTCTTAGAAAGGTTCTAAAACGTGGGCCCTTTTTGCACTCAGGAGGTTAATATAAGGTTAATATAACGTTATTGAGCCTATTAAGACTTACGAGCAGATTTCCATATAAAGGTTCTAGAACCTTTTCAAAACCTTTCTAAAACCTAAAATGTTACTTGGGGGGTAACCATCACCTCTTATAGCAGTATTATTATAATATTACTTCACAGTGGGAAAGTGATGGAGCTATACAGGACTTATAGCTCCATCTCTTTTTCACGCTGAAGTAATATTGAAATAATACTGCTATAAGAGGTGATGGTTACCCCCCTGGAGTGGAGACGGCGTATCGGCAAGCGTAGTGCGAGACGCCCCCCAGCTAGATGGACCGACGACCTTATAAACGTGGCTGGGACAGACTCGATGCGGAAGGCGGACTACGATAGATAAACCTGAAGAAATTGCGGAAACTTTTAATAATCATTTTATTGACAGTACAAATAAAGACATAACCAATAATAAAAACAACATCACAAAAAGTAACAATAGATGTAACAGTATCGTATCTCGAACCTTGCACGCACCATGAAATCAATAAAATAATTGCATCTCTAAATAATACCAATGCAGTGGGATATGATGACATTTCCACCCACATTATAAAATCATGTGCAGATATATTGTCTCCCATTATAGGTCATCTTGTCAATTTAAGTTTTTATGAGGAAAAGTACCCGGAAAAATTAAAGTTCTCAGTTGTAAAACCATTATATAAAAAACAAAATAAACGTGATCTAAATAATTATCGTCCAGTGACCTTGATACCTATAATTTCAAAAATATACGAAAAAGCAATGTATAATCGAATTGTCTCATTTATATGTAAATACAATATAATAAGTACGGAACAAAATGGTTTTCAAAGAGGAAAGTCAACCGCACTAGCTTGTTATCAACTAATAAAATCGATTACTGAGAATATAGATAAGAAGATACCGGTCACTGCAATATTTTTCGGCATGAGTAAAGCATTTGACTTTGTAAAACATGATATACTGTTAGAAAAATGTGAGAGTTACGGGATAAGAGGAAAAGCGTTAAATTGGCTAAAAGATTACCTAACTAAAAGACAACAACGGGTTGAAATTTTAGGTGTTAATAAGGACCGAGAAGTGATAAAATATAAATCTGAGTACAGAACCTATGGCGTGCCCCAGGGTAGTATTTTGGGACCATTGCTTTTTATTCTATACATAAATGATTTGCCAACAGTTACGAAGAATAAGTGCGTGTTATTTGCTGACGACATCTCATTGATAGTTAGTAAAGATAAGCAAAATGAAAAATTTGAGGATAAAATAAATTCTGCTGTAGAAGATATAACAAAATGGCTTGAACAAAATAATTTATATGTGAATATTTCCAAAACCTAATAATTAATTTCTCTAATTACAAAATGACAAATGAAGCAATGAAAATTATTAGATGTGAAAATAAAATTGAAGAAGTTGACCATACGAAATTTTTAGGCATAGTAATAGACAAAAATTGTAACTGGAAAAAACATATTGAAAGTTTATGTAATAGGCTGAACAGCTTTGCATTTGCACTGAGAAATCTCAGGAAAACTGTTGAAAGTAATGCCGCTCTATTGGCTTATCATGGTTATGTCTCATCTGTGCTAAGATACGGCTTAATTATATGGGGTAATTCCACAGACAGCAATAAGGCATTTATAGTGCAAAAAAAATGTTTGCGAGCGGTGTTTGGTACAGACCCATTAGAATCGTGCAGACCTGTTTTTAAAAAACATAAATTATTAACATTAGCATGCTTATACATCCTTGAAATGGGAGTATTTGTCAAAAAACATCCTAATTTATTCAGTACTGCCGATAGCGTCAATGTTTATAGGGTGGGCAAAATCTCAAGGGATCCAACCAAGCTGGCAATGCCACAGTCTAGAACAGCATACTGCCATAAAAATACTAGTAAAATGGCAATCAAAATATTCAACAATATACCGAAAGTTATTAGAGAGCTGCGAACCAGCTTATTTCAAAGGCATCTCAGAGAATGGCTTATCGAAAATTGTTTTTATTCGATTAAAGAATTTATGGATTCGAAGACAAATGGGAAAGTTGCATTAACTGAATATTGAATTTGACATTTTTATTTTTAAGCTATTGACATTTTGTAATTCAATTTCTTTGGTGGTCGTTTGAAACTCGATAACATTATAAAACAGTAATTTAATATTTGACATTGGTAATTTAATATTTGACATTTTTAATTTAGTATTGTTTTTATTTTTTTATTTTTGTAATTTGTTGTTTAAACAATTATTGTGATTATTTTTTATTTTATTTTTTGTCATTTGAAATTAGTTATGTTGTGTATTTTAGAATAATTAATTACTATTGTCACTAAAATTTGCATGCCGAATTTAGTAGGCGGAATATGAAGACCTATTGTATATTTGATATAAAACCTGTAAAATACCATATTTCAAGCAAATAAATGAATCTGAATCTGAATCTGACAGGGTGTTGTGGTGCAGCGTGGGGGAGAGGCTTATGGCCAGCAGTGGACTGTTATAGGCTGAGTTGATTTGACACAAAACCTTGATAAATTATACACCTAAATCTTCCTCATGAATCACTCCGTGAACTCCGTCCATTGGTGAAAACCGTTTGAAAATCGGTTCGGTAGTTTTTGAGTTTATCGCGTACAGACAGACAGACGCGGTGGGGAACTTTGTTTTATAATGCAAAAATCGTAGATAGCGTAGATACTTTCTGCATTCGAGGCACATTTATAAAAGAAACCGGCCAAGTGCGTGTCAGACCACGCACAATGAAGGGTTCCGTAGTTGGGATTATTTAGGACGAATTTATTCCAAAAACAAACTTAACATTGTAGTTGAAAAACCTGTTCTCCCATACATCGATATACGCCACGGTCAATTCTCTAACTGCACATTTAAGTTGGTCGACTATAACTCGTTAACTTGTAAAGCCTACTTAGCCGTGATAGTTTTCCTTTTAATCATTATATTATGTGTACTACTGCCATGAAATTTTTCACATCTCAATAAACAACCATTTAACTGGCAGGGGGGGGAGGGACAGTACACGGTGGAGTATACGGTGGAGGTCTGCCCGGCTTGGGCAGAGCACCGCAGTGTCCTCGTGGAGGCGATCGGCGGCAGAGATCTCTCGCGTCCAGCCCTGGTTCAGGCCATGGTACGGAGCGAGAGGGGATGGGCAGCCGTCACCTCCTTCTGCGAAGCAGTAATGCTCGCGAAGGAGGAGGCGAGACGGTTGTGGGAAAGGCAAATTTCGCGCCCTCTCGCAGCTCTCGTAGCCTCTCGCAGCCGCCGCAGGAGACGCTCTAGCCGTCGGGAACCCCGGGCCGATTTCCGGCCACCGTAGGCGCGGGCTTGCGGACGGTGAGCAATAGGTAGCTCACTGTCCGGTAAGGACCAGGCCCGGGTCGACGGCACGTTGTTTTCCACGAAATTCCACGCGCGCCTCAAAGATATGTCGTCAGCACAAGTGTAGGGGTCCATTAGTGCCGATGTCTGCCGGGGTCGCGGGAAAGTACAAAAGGGTTACCGAGGCCCCTGGCAACATAGGCAACGGAAGGGACACGGGTGGGTTTTAGTCAGTAAGAGTCTGATACATCCTCCCGCTCCACCCAGAGCGGGAGAAGGTATTTGATAATTTCCACCTAAAAAAAAGGGGGTAACACTTTACTGTAACAAAAATTTGCACTTTAATGCATAATATTACGCAATTGGATCCTTGAATTGAAAAGTGGTGTTGACAGACATGCAATATTTTTGAACGGCCTATCCAACGATACCCCAAACCATGGCAGACGAGAAAAAAAAATATCATCCCCACATTACGTGCAAGGGAGGTATCTTAAAAAAAAATATTAAAGATTTTATTTAAGCACTTTGTTGGCGTGATTAATATACCTATGCCAAATTACAGCTTTCCAGTACTAAGCGTCTCTGAGTTACAGTGGGGTCAGACAGACGGACAGACGGAAATGGCGAAACTATAAGGGTTCCTTGTTTACTACGGCACCTTAAAAAGTCAGATTTTAATACTTAGACCGTTATTGGAGTAAGTATTAACAGAGCTTCGGCTAGTATTAACGCAAGTGGCTATGATTACAAGGCACTTTTTCAATTAAATTTCCAAGAAAACATAGGCAATTAGGTCCATCAATTTTGTCTATTTTTTTTTTTAACTAACTTCAATCAAAATAATAACTTTTAGTTACAGAAACCAAAACAGGTAACAGATTCAAGAATAATATAATTTTCTTATTTTTAATTATACATCCTTAATAGCAGCGTGCGGGTTGGATTCTGAAAGGCGTTTGGCGAATAATATGATAACATGATACGGTTTTCAACAATAATCATCGAAACAATATAATGATCAAATTTAAATATTATATGAATAAACAAAGAACCAATAAATATTCCTTAAAATAATGCAATCATAGAATCAATCGGATATTCATTCGAATACAAGACTTGAAATGGGACGGTTTCTTTCAAAGATGGGTTAACACCGATATTTATCAGTATTACCTAATATGAATATATTCGTCTAGTAATATTATAATACCTTAACTAATATCAGTGAAGTATTTCACTAAGACCTAATAATACGTATTAATTAATTAGTGTTCAATTTGGAGAAGTTATTGCCATAAGTTCATGAAAGCACTGTCACTTTTTTATGTTTTTATCTGAATTTTATATTTTCGTTTCCATGTATGCCTTTAATTATTGTAATTTGTTTTTAACCATGTCCATTAAAGTTAAAATATTAAAATCGCCACTATCACAACTGTTTTTTTCGCCCTCAGATATACGTGTAATACTTACTTAAGTACGTAAGTACTTGTACCTACATACGAATCGATATACCGATAGAAAAAGTACGTTTGTTGCCATTCGGTATTCATTCACTTCAAGAACAGCAGAGTGAATCCAATCCGTGCCAAGTGAAATGAATAGGATTATATGAATATTAAATATTAAAATATGAGTTCGTCGGATTACCAACTAATACGTGAATCCATAGAATATTACTAATCTCTTAACTAATACCAATACACACCACTATTCTCAAATCAATATGGCGTTATTAAACGTCAAATGAAGTGTGGTGTTGTGGTCCGTGGCGTTTATTTTGTATTCTCCTAAACTATGGCTGGTTTCACGGAAAACGCGTTAGTTCGTAAGCTCCAAGAATTGAATTCGAGTCAGCAAAGCATTCAAACACTTTCCTTGTGGCTGATCCATCACAGAAAACACCATGCCGTAGTAGTAAAAACCTGGTTCAAAGAAATACTAAAAGGTAACCTACAATATTATTTTTTTTCTATTTTGTGTGCAGTTTAATGGATAAACCAACAGTACATCATTTACTAAACTTAAAATTCTTGAGAGAAGAGAAATGCTTCTGTTTCTACAATGGTTTCTACGGACATTATTTGATCGAAAAAATGTCTCACTTTTGTTTGTTTTAATTTTGCGGCTTTAAAATAATCGAATCGTTTGAATGCTGTTTGGGGTGCTGAACATTATGCATTTCATTTTCAAACGTCGTTTAATAGAAATGCGTTGGCCATACTACAAGAAACAAAAAACACCCACTTGGCAGTGCACTGATAACAAACTGTACATTTCGCATTTGAGGTTCTAGTATTACAGAGTTCCTTTCTAGATTCAAACGATAAAATGAAATCGTAAGTTCTCGATTTAATGTTTAGAAACTTTGGAGACTTTAGAGATATCAGAAGGTTGAAGAAAATACTTGTTGATGTATGAATGTGAATATAACCTGATATCTCGAAAAAAGTCTCCAAAGCCTCTAAACTGGTGACCGCGACGTGAGGAATTGTGGCTACAAATGCAATGCTACACACAAACATTTATTTGTGGTTATTTCTTGACTCACTAAATTGATCTTCATCTCAATATGTTTATCTGTGAAGAAATGCTACTGAATGATGCTACTTATTCAATTCTATTGGTATTTTTCCAGTTAAACATGAACAATAAGAGCTACTTGTGGATATTCTGCACCTGTGGATCCTAGTGCAGAAAATGATTGATTTGATCACATATTAAAAATACACAAAAACAATAACTATACACCTGTAAAATAAAACAGGCTCATTTTTCCATATTATTTCCCAATAAGATAATGGTGAAGCTGGATACCATAAGGCCAGCCATTCACCACTGTTATCATTGTCAGCCTTCTTAAACTATTTAATAAGGTATTTTTGGGGTTTTGTCAACCATATAAAAAATACTGTACAACTTATCCAAGCTCATTATGTTGGCTATTCTTTATGAACTTTTTTCTTTACAGCCAAAGACAGCAAGCAGCTTACATTCATGTACCTTGCCAATGATGTCATACAGAACAGTAAAAAAAAAGGTCCGGAGTACGGGAAAGAATTTGGGGAAGTGCTTATGGAATCCTTTAAGCACATGGCCAAGACTGGAATAAACACTAAGACTAAACACTCACTGCATAGAATACTCACTATCTGGGGGGAGAGGGGGGTGTACGACTCCCAGAAGATACAAGAATTCAAAGAGGCTGGTGAGTCTATTCAACTGTGAGATAAGACCTATTTCATAATAGCATGGGTTCCGAAATACTAGGCTCAAATTACAATCAATACGGTAGGAATCACTTAAAAATTGCTATGCATTTACATATTAGCGCACTTGACTGTACAGTCAGGGAAATTATTAAACTGACACACTAAGTCAATTTGTGTTTTTTATAGCCATTTCAAGGAATGACACTCAAATCAAATGATAATCAAATCACAAATTTGATTATATGTTTGTCAATTTGGTAAACAACTAATTTCCCTAAGGCGCCGTCGACACGGGCGACACCAAATTCACGCTTTTTTTTGGATGGGACATTACAAATGACTTCTCCCGCTCTAGGCGGAGCGGGAGAATGTGTCAGACACTGACTAAAACCCACCCATGTTCCTTCCGTTGCCTGTGTTGCTAGGGGCCTCGGTAACCCTTTCGTACCTTCCTGCAACTCCGGCAGGCATCGGCCCTAGTGGACCCCCTACACCTCTTTGAGGCGCGCGTGGAACACAATGCGCAGTCGACCTGGGCCTAGTCCTTATCGGACGGCTAGCTACCCATTGCTCATCCTCCGCAAGCCCGCGCCTGCGGTGGCCGGAAATCCGCCTGGCGACGCCCAGGGCGTCTCCTGCGGCGGCTAGGGGCGAGAGGGCGCGAAATTTGCCTTTCCCTCAACCGTTCCGCCTCCTCCTTCGCGAGCATTACTGCTTCGCAGAAGGAGGTGACGGCTGCCCATGCCCTCTCGCTCCGTACCATGGCCTGGACCAGGGCCGGATGCGAGAGATCTCCGCCGCCGATTGCCTTCACGAGGACACGGCGGTGCTCTGCCCAAGCCGGGTAGACTTCCACCGTATGCTCCATCGTGTCCTCCAGGCGTTCCACACTGGTGACACCCGGGCGTTTCCTTCCGCCTTATACGACACAGGAACCTCCCCAAGCTGCCGTGTCCGGTGAGGACCTGCGTCAGGCAGTAGGCAGTGGCGTGCAGTGGTTCTCTATAGAGGGTAGCCCAAGCATACTGACACCAAAAAAAAAAAACTAATTCGCGCAACATCACAGCGTCGCTCTACATATGATGACCCTCAAAGTAGTCATTATTGATTTATAATATTTGAAAAAAAAAAAAACATTGAAAATAATCCTGTAAAACAAAAGTTAAATACAAGAACTGACCACATTATTCAAGGTTCAAAGCACGATTTTCTGACGATGCAAACAGAATAATGATTCGGCCACTTCAAATATCATAACCAAGTGGGTGGGTGATAATTACAGAACACGTCACTTGCAAGATATACGAAGTAATGAATTATCATATTTTTGGATTAATTCTCGTAATTCGGGCACACATCTACCTTTAGACACAACTTGAATCTTATCATTAAACGAAAATTGCGAAAACTTACTGCTTTTAACTTCTAACAAACACACATTATCGGCGCAAACTTCACAACAGAACACCATTCTTATGTAAATAAAGAAATAATAATACAACAAATAATATTTACACTACTTTACGTTTCAGAACGAATTTTCCTAACTCCCCAAAAACCAAGCGAAATTTCCCAAATATGAGGAGAAAAATAAAAAATTATGAAGTTAATAATTATTTTTATAGGGCTTTTGCTGTTCCTTACAATTTATCATTTTTTTGGAAGGTAAAATTCGACAATACGACCCTGTTTTTTTAATTGTCTCTAGTAGTCATTAAGGAAACTATCGTGTCTGTGTGTAGTCTGTTTCTCAAATTCCCCGCAATTCGGGGAATTGTCCAAAAATTGGTAACCCTGGTCTTCAATACTTTTCATTCATTAAATCTTGACTTTACACACAGCCAATGACTGCACGCGGTGGCCAGCTCCAGCCGCAGGAGTTACGCCCATAATTTAAACCATATCACTATTGTGTGCCGTTCATACACACGAAAATATACACCAGTGTGCGTAAATTTATCAATGGGATATAGGCTAGCCGAGTGCTTGCCTAATAAATAGTGCGTACCGTACCGATCTCCGTCGAACTGTGAGTTACGTCACTCGGCGGGCGCGACAAGATGCTATAAGTTTTATAATAGAAGTTTAACTTTTTTTTAATATTTTGTATTAATGTATTACATAGTTAAAATAAATGCATTTGGCGTTGTTGGTAGGGTAGGCTAGGCCTAATTGCCTCTATGGACGCCCCTGGCGGAAGGTGAGGATGCCGTGGCGCCTCTCTAGCCACTCCTCAAAGATGGGACTTATCGCCGCAATTGTGGCGTGCCCAGCACTGGGTTGCGACCATCGCACTCTCCACATCAAATTCACGCTGTGACATCAAGTTGTGAAACTGTATGGAGCTATCTCCACACGGCCGGCGAGAATTCGATGGCACGGCGAGACTCGCCGCTATCCTCTCGCTCGTGTGGATGGCGCCTAACTTCACAAAAAACTCTATCATACAAAAAAGTTTTTAAAATGTTATAATACTTATATATAATGCATTTAGAAAAAAGAAACATTATAATTTAATGCATTTTTTTTTAAACACAGTTATTAGCCAAATTCATAAGATTATTTTACACCATTTAAATATGCTTATTTTCAGCTATGTTTAATTTCCCCAATTGATGGGGACAACGAGAAGTCGGTAATTTTATTCCCGGTGTCCCCACTGCCATACGTCTAATGGGTGTTCCCATGGGAATTTATTATTATTTATTTAAAATAGATTCATACATTATAAATAATATAAAACAAAATCATTTTAGTCCATAAAAAAATATCATTTTTATACATTTTATAAATGATTTACTTTGTGTGCCAATGTCCCCACTTGATGAGGTCTTACTGCAAATACTTATTTACATGTTAAACATACAAAACTAATTTTAAAAAAAACCAGTAAATTACTTATATATGCACTGTTCTCACGGATATCGTCTCCTCAAAACTACCCTCTTTTGTTAATACACCACAGGTAACTAGCGCGGTACTAAAAATGAAACAAATTAAGTGTTTATTCATAATCATTTATTTTGAAGATTAAAATAAAAACGACATAAATATTTCAAATACAGGCGACTCATAGTTTAAAATCACGGAAATAAAAAACTTTACAAACGTTAAACACATATATGTTCTCGTTTTTTTTTATGATAATTATAAAATATAACAAATAGTTCAAATTTAGTTGGCTGTTCTGTTTCTGCATTTTTGTTTTTGAATCATTTAGGTTAGTTTACTTACAAACTATAAACTGGTTAGCCTCACGTTTTAGCGTTGACAACATCGACCTATCGCAGTGCGTGTCATTTCATCATGAAATGATGATTAAATGATTACAAATTTTGTAAGAAAAAATAATTATTTGTAATATTATAAACATGTCAAAAATAATTTACTAAGCAGTGTAGTACATATAGGTGAGATAGGCAGTACTAGTTTAGTAAATTGAAACAAAAAAAAAACTCCCACCCCGCGTCCCGCGAACCATCAGGAGGGGCAAGCTTACGACGGTTTACTTATCATATAGGGTGTTGTATGTATACACTGTCATGAAAAGAGACAACAAATAATTCTAAAAAAAGATTTCAACCGCATCAATGGGGACAACGAGAACAAATTTTAATTATTTTATGCAAGTCTCGTTGTCCCCAACAATGGGGACAGAGCAATGGGGTCAACGGGAACAATGGCGCCGATTCCCTTGTTCACAAACTGAACTAAATTTAAGTTCAGTGCATCCTTTTCTTTCTTTCATTAAGAAAAGGACAGAATATCAATTTTAGTTTAGTCCTGTCAAATTAATCAGCGCTTGACGTAAATTGACGTAATTTTAGTAGGCAAGTTTTTAATCACGCCTAAACTTGTATGGAGTAGTGACAGGCGCTGATTAATTTGACAGGACTAAACTAAAATTTATCTTCTGTCCTCTTCTTAATGAAATAGAAAGAAAAAGATGCACTGAACTTAAATTTAGTTCAGTTTGTGAACAAGGGAATCGGCGCCACTGTTTAATAATTTTATTCAAGTCCCGCTGTCCCCATTAACGAAGACAGAGCAATAGCGACAACGGGAACAATTTTTAATAATTTTATTCAAGTCCCACTGTCCCTATTAATGGGGACAGCGGGAATCCACCTTAATTTCTCTACAATAGCCCTTATGTTTCATAACACTGTTTAGTTATTGCAGATTATTAAACATAATGGTGCTTAACTATCAGCGTGAGAAATCGTATTTCACTGAATAAGTGGAAGAGCCATAGTTTAAAATATTTTCAATACTTGTATTGGAAATAAACAAGAGGAAACTACAATTTTGTAAATCCCATGTTTTGGAGTTGATCAGTGTGTAACTGGCAAACAAGTCTATTATATTGTGTGCACTTATTTTCAGTAATAGCTTAACATTAAACAAATACCAATGCTAAGAGGTTCTTATTAGCAATTTTCTTCATATTCCAGTGGATCCCAACGACGCTATTCCTCCAAAGAAAGGGAGCAAGAAGCGCAAGTCAGCTGATGTGGAGGTGGTGAACAAAGAGCCAGAAAAGAAGGCGAAGATCGAGGCTCGCGCGAAGCAGGAGCGTCGCCGCAGCGAGACAAAGGAGGTGGACGGGCATCTGGAGACGCACACCACGCTCAGTCCCAAGACGCCACCTGGGGACCCGCCCGAGTCTGAGGAGCTCATCAAGGTATTTTAATAACCTTTTTTCTTATGTCAATGTAGCCCGCGAAATTCAAAACTTACGTTTTGTGCAAATTGCGGCGCTGTATTAGGTTGTATGTTGATCACAGTTCACGTTTCTTTATTGCATTCCATAATGTTGGTACACCCTGTCAGGCACAGTATAGTAAGACACTACTCTTACTATCGACTATGACCGAAATTTTCAGCCGAAAACGAAAATAAAAAACATTTATTACTATGTATTTCCATCTTACGAGGGTCATTCAATAAATACTTAGCCTACAAAAAGTAAACGAAAATTTTGGAAAAGTGGCAATTTATTTTTCAAAAAAGTCTCCTTTTAGTTCGATACACTTAGCCCAGCGATGCTCCAACTTTTTTAACCCGTCCGAAAAAAGGCCTCCGTGGCGGCGATGACCTCCTCATTCGATCCATATCTATTCCCGGCGAGTGATTTTTTCAGATTAGGAAACAGAAAGAAGTCACAAGGGGCCAAATCTGGAGAATACGGTGGATGGGGCAACAATTCGTAGCGTAATTCGACCAATTTGGCCATGGCAACGGCAGACGTGTGAACCGGTGCGTTGTCGTGGTGAAACAGCACTTTTTTCTTCGCCAGATGGGGTCGTTTTTTCTTTAATTCGGCGTCGAATCGGCCCAATAAATCGGCATAGTAAAGCCCTGTAATTGTTTTACCCTTCTCGAGGTAATCGATGTAGATCACACCTTGTGAATCCCAGAAAACGGTGGCCATAACTTTTCCGGCCGATTTTACAGTTTTCGCCTTCTTTGGAGCACGTTCCCCGGTCTGGATCCATTGTTTTGATTGCTCCTTGGTCTCTGGTGTGTACCAGTGGATCCAGGTTTCATCGACGGTCACAAAACGACACAAAAACTCCGCTGAATTCCGCTTAAACAGCGCCAAACACGTCTCCGATGTGGTCTCACGGTTGCGCTTGTTTTCTGGTGTGAGTAAACGCGGCACCCATCGCGCCGACAGCTTTCTCATGCCGAGTTCCTCGTGAAGAATATGATGCACTGTTCCTTCTGAAATGCCTACAGTCTCAGCTAGTTCCCGTACCTTCAATCGGCGATTGCCAATACGAAATCATGGATTTTTTTAATGTTTTCCTCCGTAGCAGCTGTTTTCGGTGCACCTGGACGTGGTTCATCAAAAACCGACGTACGGCCACGTGCAAACTCGTTGAACCAATTCTTGACGATGGCCATCGATGGAGAAGAGTCACCGTACACAGCATCCAAGCGCTCTTTGATTTCGATGCGCGTTTTTTCCTTCCAAAAATAGGAATCGAATCACCGAACGATATTGCTCTTTTTCCATTTTTGTAAAACCGATCGACACGTTCGCTTCCATAATTTGTCAAATTAAAACAAATGAAGGGATTGGAATGAAAATTTGAAAAAAGAATTAAAAAGAATGTGCTACACTGTGGTAAAACTCTTTTGAAACTACATCGCCCTCTGGCGATGAAGCTAGGTACTTATTGAATGCACCTCGTACACTGAAATCTTGTTTGTTTTTTTTTTACACCTAGGGAGAGAAAGAGCAAATATGAACATTAAAAGAAATAAAACACGATAATTCAGAGGAGATAATTCAATAATCACATATTTCACAAACCTTTGTCAATTTGAGTGAAAAATCTTCAAAACTCATTAATTTATGCGCGTGAAGAAAAAATGAAAATTCAACTTCAAAACAAATCGCGTCCGTGTAAGTCAGCTGAGTGAAACCATGAACGGACCCGATTCACCCCGAAGTTAGCCGAACGTCACCTGATATTGCCGAGCTTTACGAAGTAAGCCGAATGACGCGGGATAATTCCCGAACTTCTAATTTTCGGCTAGGCCGAAGCTTCGGCTGGTCTACGGCCGAATCAAGATTTTTTGACCGAAAACGAAGCTTCGGTCGGTCACTGAGTAAGAGAGAGGAGAAAGAGCGCTTATTTGTGTTTATATTATTTAAAATTCTCGTAATTGTATTAAAAAAAACAAACATCAAAATTCAATACGCGGCAATAATGATAAAATTGTGAATCAAACATAATCATTTATGACATAATATAGCTCTCAAAATTCCTTTAGCTGCGAATATGACAGTTTCGTGAAAATATGACGTTTTGTAGTAAATATAATTTCGAGAGCAGTATTGTCTACGGTCTACGGATCCTTAAAGAGCAGCTTTATATCTTTTTACGCGCCGTCCTAAACCGCGTGTCCGAGCTGCAATCGCAAAAATTGCTGCTTTCTCAAGGCAATAAACGCGTCGATGCGCTTTACCCGAAACACGCGTCTAAAAACGTCCTGTGTATAGATAGGCCCCTAGTGGAATACCACTAGCGGCCTATCTATACACAGGACTTTTTAGACGCGACACGCGACGCGACAGGATTAAAACAATATTACCATAGGACCCAATAGGGTCCTATGGTAATATTGTTTTAATCCTGTACTGTTACTAAGTTCCCCTTGGGTTTGTCTTACATAATCAATCAACAGGAATCAGTTGTGTGATTAAAACTTTGTAGCACCTAAATAGCAAATTAAAGTCATTGGTGCCGATTTTCTTGTCACAAACTAGACTAAAAATTACCAAAATTTCGTTTATTCTTGTCAAACGACGGTTTCCCATTCTGAAATTGACTAAAGTGACACACCTTGAACTATATTTTAGTTTGACAGCACTAAGATTTCACTGAGTTAATAATTTAGTAAAAATGACAATTTTGCTATTCTGAATTTGACGTTTTTCACCAAAAATGTTGATAAAACTAAATCAGACTATTTTTAATCGCGATTAATAAGGTGTGGAATAAAATTAGTTGCCATGAACTAAAATTCTCACCAACACCTTGACTTCAAGTGCATAAACAGTACTGTATCTTTTTTTCTCTTTTCTTTTGCTTATATCTCGAAAACGATGTGTCCTATCGCAAAAATAATGAGATTTGTCCCCCTATATGCACGTATACACGTAAACCCCTAAAACCCAACATGTAGGTAATCATTTTTCATATTTTCCATACAAAAAGTGAAAAATTCCATATAAAACACGCTGAGGCTGCCCTCTTTGCGCGCCTCCGGCTCTAAAAACCATTCTCGGGGTAGGGCAAACAAGTACCACGCGGAGTCGCGATAATCAAACTTGATTTTAGTTGTGTCAAAATAGTTTTTAAATTTAGAGAAAAATATTTGCAGAATAACTATAAGATTCTCATAGCCAAAAAAAGTAAGAAATTTTAGTGGTAGTTTAGTTAGTTTAGTTGTGTACAAGAGAATCGGCACTATTATGTTATTTTTGGGATCTGAAGTATAACTAGTCAATTCTAAAAATATTGAATTACCTTAGATAGGCTACAGAAGCGCTAGTTGACCTCTAATAGGCATTTTAACATAGGAAAATAATTTTATGGCATTAATAGCCAGTTAAAAGTTTTTTATTTGTTATTCTAATAATTTTTATAACAGATACGAGTGCTTAATTTATGGGTATCAGGAAACGAAGTATTAACAAGGTTGTTTTTATTTGCAGTCTCTGCAAGAATTAGAGGCCAGTGCGTCGAGCGACGAGGCAGTACGGGAGAAGATCGCGTCGCTCCCGCCGGAAGTGTCCGAAGTGCAATTATTGTCTAAGTTAGAAGGTAAAAAGACACCATTTCACCGCATCAACTTTGTCATTAATCTTGTAACAAGACTGAGCCCCTTTTCATACGATTTGGCTGCCGGGTAGCCGGCGCCAGGCCGTTGTCGGGCCGGTGTCGGCGTGGCAAAGTGTATGGAAAAATATGCAAGCTCGGATTAGCAGTACATTTGCTGCTGGACATCGGCGGCGTCAGCTAACCGAAAGTATAAACGCCTGAAAAGGGGTGATGTGCTTGTCCATATTCTCGAGATATCTCATATAAAACTGTGAAAACGAAAATAATTGGTAATACTTTGTGTTTTTGTTTCATTTCCCACCGTGACATAAAAGTCAACATTCTGTTTATAACCCAATTTTGGTTTTTCATAGTTTGTGTTATTGAAATTATTATGTTGCGCGATTATTTTAGTTTTTCGAGTGTATTGTCTCATTCTTATATATTTCATTTTTATCTGATTGGTTGTAAGCATTGACTGTGTTATAAATGAAACTATTGACCGAAGAATAAGTTAATTATTGATTGTGTTCTTTCAAATATTTCCCAAACATTGTTTTAATGTAGTTCTAGTAGATAAACATTATTGTAAAATTATTCATGACTATGTTAATAAAGAATATTGATGTTATGCCCTGTGTATTTCACTTATTTACTGATATGCCCAAATTGGTTAATAACTTACAAATTAACTGATCTTTCTAACAAAATAAGTTTGTGAAAAAAAGATTTGTCAATGTTTAACTTCTTTTGAATTTTCATTACATGATTTTCGAAGTATGTTCCAAAGTGCTTCAAGAAAGTGAATATCGTGTTCATAATAGACTCACCACTGTGTAATACAGGTTGCTTGTATGACAACACAGTCAATGCAGAAAACTAAGTAATTGGTTCATAATTATATAAAAAATATTTGAAAAACTAATTTCACAAAGTACTGTAACCTAAAACCCCTAATAATATTGTAATTAATATTTGCACTGCGTTCACAATTTAGTTTCCAACTTATGTTTCCATTGTAAGGCGCCATCTCCACGGACGAGAGAATCGCGATGACACTCACGCTGTGCCTTCAAATTATCGCCGCGACGATATCGCCGTGTGGACACGGACTCATAGAGTTTCTATTGAATTTGATAGCACGGCGAGACTATGGCCGCGATTTTCTCGCCCGTGGAGATGACGCCTTAAAACTTCGTTTTTTTAAGACACTTTCAACTATGAGTACAAGTCATTCTGAAGTCAACGTAATTTACACATACGTAAAGTTGATATTTAACGTCAATCGGAAACGGGTTTGAATAGAATTTACACCTTTATGTACCTTTCAAATATTTAGTACTCTTTTTAAGTAGGTAATGAAACCTTCTTCTAGATAAAGAGTCGGCGCTAAGTCTGAGTGTTGAGGTGAACTCTGCCGTGGACCTGCTGGCGGAGTACAACCTGAGGCTGAGTGACGAGTTGGAGAAGAGGCGCAAGGTAGCCGCCATGCTGCGGGACTTTGCGCAGGCGCAGCGAGACCTGGCTAAACAGGCGGAGACTAGACTAGAGGTAACGCAATGCAAACTTTTCAATAATACATTCCAGGGCAGCCCCGTTAATTTGCTGTCAAGCACGTATGAAAATTTCTCAAAAAATCAAATAAAAAACTAAATTTCTGAAGCTCAAACAAATTACTTGAAGCCCACTTCTGAAAATTTATTATTTTGAAGAAATATTGCAATATTTAAAAAAAAAATGATAAGCCTGTTACTGCTCATATTTTTTTTGTGCAGGCATATTTTCTGCCCATCCTCTTGACGTAATACAAGGTCAAATTAAATTAGCTTGCTTAAACTCCACAGACGTGATGGATATTGATATCTGATAAAACGTATTCTTTGTCAGGAACCTCTGCAAATGTTTAGGCAATGTTTTCATAGACATACTAAAAGATCAACAAATAACCTCTTTCCCTTCTATTCCAGGAATACAACATAAAACTGCAAAAGATTTACGCGGTGAAAGCTGAAGTGAAGTCCCACATAGAGAACTTACCGGACGTGTCCCGTTTACCGGATGTGACGGGCGGGCTGGCGCCGTTGCCGTCGGCCGGCGACCTGTTCAGCATCTGAGGATCAGGAGAGGCGACTCACGACCAAGGAAATGCACTTACACTGTCACTTATTTAATTTTAATAACCTACTGAGGTTAACTTTTTCCTTGTATGTCTAAGGCCGTGATCAATAAGGTCAAATTACATTATGTAGAGAAACTTCACAGACTTGATGAGTATCGACATTTAAACACGATAAAACAAAAAAAAGTTTGATGCTTTTTTGGGGTCAACTACCGCTGGAAGGTTAGTTATTTGATACCCATCATCTGCGGAGTTACGCTAACTAAATTAATTTGACCCTGTATAATCTTTACTTATCACGTACTCTGTCTAAGCGTTAGTCATGTCACTGTCGAACAAGTGCAAGACAGACGGGACATTTCTAAGGGGGGGGGGGGGGGGGGTGTTCCACTTAACGCACATGTATACGTCAAAAATGGCGCTGACTATCTTCAATCCAAAAAGCGTTGTTTCACAAAATTATGGCCTTAACGTCCGTTAAAAAATAACGATACGTCATATTATTCTCAAACATTGCGCCAAACAGTAACATTATGGACTCTTTTTTGTTGTATTCGTCTTTGTTCGACGATAGTTCATCTGATGATGATACAAATAATGTAGAAAGAAGGAAAAAAGTATTTAAAACTCGTGTTAATAACCCAAACCTATGGGACGAGCAGGGATTTATTTATTTATATTATAATATATGTATTCTTATTATTACTTATATTGTCCGTTTTTTTTGGAGAATGTCCTTATATTTATCAATCGGAGACAGAAACAGATCTATAAAAAAATACCATGTGAAGTCCCAAACATAACGAAAAACAGGAGTATCGGAAAGTTTAACAAATATTATCGTGCATAACAATAGGTACTTAGTTTGATATAAAGGTATCCATTTTTCTTTACAATTTAAGTTTTAATCAAAGATTTCAAACAATTGTCGGCCGGCTGTGGTTTGTTATTCTTGTTATTTCTCTAAATTTGAAGTGAATGGCGAAATGTTGCCATAATATAAAAATCTCCCAACCATCTTTAGTGGGAAAAAGTTTTGCTGTTTTACTGGCAGCCCGAATAAGTTTGACAATCGGTTTTTTATGCAGTGGAACAACGCTTTGTATTTAACGAACGTTAAACATCTTACGTAATCGTTAGTATTTAACGTACGTATGTTACGTTAACCAACCGTTTTAAACAACCGGCCCTAAGTCAAAGCACGTGCTAAGTAACGTTTATAGATCTCCGCCTAATTCACCTTATCTATGACCGACTAATTAGTTTCTGGTCGTCACTAATTACTCTGTCGTAGACGAGAATTTATGTAAACGATGGGTCAATCGTATTAGACTATATGATGATCCCATGATGGCTTTCTGCTATGCAATAATTTATATTTGGAAGTGCAATTCCTGTCCTCAGCTAGCTTCATTTTTAATCTCTGTTGTGTTTGAGGCAGTAAATAATATGATGTCCAAAGTATTATTTAGGCAATAATATAGAATTGCTCAATGTCTCGAATGTTGATATGTATAGGAGAAACGTGTTGGGACTTTGATACATTGTTGTTTTGTCGTCCGCGTTATTCTTATTCACGTTTGTTTAGTAAATTATCTATAAAGACTACACATTTTTGTTTACTACTTCATGTTCGGTGGTGTGTTCAAAACATAACAGAAGTTGAATTTTCATTCACTGATGTTTATCACGAATCTACTATAATTTATTCTTCGATTACTTGGAATGCATGAAGTTTTCACAGCCAAATTGAGATTGAACATGAAGATAGCTGAAAAATTATATTGCCCGGTGCGTCTGTAGTACTTTAGAGATTTTTTAGGGAAGAATATTCTTGTTGTAATAAAAGTTTGTTCTAATCCTTGTGGAATCTGTTGCAGCTGATTGGGAATTTATTTAGGTATGTAGAAAAGAAAATATGGACTAAAGGCCTGAAAAAGGTGATGGGACAGACTGAGGACGACAGAGAACTGGGTGTTGTGATGTAACTTAGGCGAGGTCTTTGTTTGGAAAGCTGTAGAACAGAAGTTTTTTTATTGTAACGAGTGTATTCTCTCCTAAGCAGTTCCAGAAATAAAGTGGCGGTGTAAAATTCGACGCGTTTTACGGTAACACCCAAGTGCATTTCAAAGTAAAAGCAAGTTTTGCGTTCAGTTCGGATTCCGAGTAGCTGACTCATCAGTCGTGTAACTTATTTTGCAACATTAGTAAATTTGAAACATAATGACATTGACAAAGGTTCAAATTGCAATGGTGCATTCGTGAAATACAACCACTATACTGAAGTGTATGGTCATGTATTTTCCCGGGAATGACCGGACAATACCTTTCACGGTTATTTTATGTCTGACCAGCAGCAACCCAACAGCAACCTTATTGTAACGAAAATAAAGATCATTGTAATTTTGACAGACTTGTCAGTGGCTGCAACTCATTTGCTACCTTATGACAAAGAAAATAAAGGTCACTGTGATTCCGAAAATTATGCAAAATCGGAGGTAAAATAACTGAAAGGACTGTTACTATTACTGGTTGATGATTGACGGAATATCCATTGAGGTACGTATTTTATACAAAAAAAGACTAAAATTGTGAATGTACTGATTTCGATTACCAGAAATATATTTTATTCCTAGTATAAAATACCGAGTTGTATTGTATGTGACGAAATTGACATTGGTTACACGTTATTGCATAGATAATAACATAAAATAATACTTAATGCATTATCATACACTTCTTATAATTTAATTATAATCGAAGTTTGCCTTATTTTAGCGAATAATTGCCTTATGATTCGCATACAAGGTAAAAGTATGTTATTGAAAATCGAATAAATCGATTATAGGCATCTCTTGTATGAAACGTGGGTAGTATATTTATGTTACTCTAATAATTATTTGATTTGTCGTACTAAGGACCTATTTTCCAATCCAGTATTTCCCCTGCTCATTTTTTAATGATTGTATGACACATTTTTACATTCATTTATCATAACTAATTTCGTAAAGTTGATATCGATAATAATTCGGTCTTAAAATATTCGATACTTTTATGTAATGGCTCAGCTCTAAAGCATGTCATGCATAATCACAAAAAGAACATAAGATGTATAGTTACTAAAACTTTGTGACTCGAAATGTGTGGATTCGCAATATTTTAGTAACACCAAGCCATAAATTGAGCCGTTTAGTGTATTCAATGCCTTATTTTATTTGATTGTTATGTTTGAAGTCGTATGATGTAGCCTAAGTCCACATTTCTATACTTTATTCCATAATCTTGCTGATTGTAGTGCAAACATGGTGGTAATTTGAGAAGCTAGCATCTGCCCATATTGCATTGCCCTTAATTATCAGCCTGTATTATTATCTATAGAATTATTTATACATGATTGTATACATTCATCTTTGATGGATAATTCTGTTTCTGCACAATTTATTTTAATACTCTTCTCCGCGCTGGTTTCGCTATTATCCGCAAATATTGTGTAAAGATCACTATACAGTGTGTCCCTGGATAAAGTGCACAAACGAAAATGGGTGAAACTAGACCATTATATTATATTTATTACATACATACATATAAAAAAAATCGAAATATTGTCTAAAGTTTTCAATAAATGAAAACTTTAGACAATATTTAAAAAAAAAATCAAAGAAACGTATTTTTTTACTTGATGGCTGTATTTTAAGGGGTTACCTTGTATTTAATATGCAGCATCGATTATCAGCCAACATTATTGTTTATATTTTAACGAAATTCCCTCAACTAATAAAAGTTATTAAATTTTCAATACAGGCGTCTATAATATGCAATAAAAAAGTTAAAAAATCGATAATAATTATTACGATTTTTTAAAGATTTTTTTTTTGTCGATTAATTATGGTCTAGTTTCACCCAATTTCGTTTGTGCACTTTATCCAGGGACACACTGTATAGTAATCCATTTAAAATGTATCACAGTCATGTATCAATGAATTGATTAAATTACTATCAATAAAAAAACTCTGGAAGATGTTTATTTAGTAGGTACTTGTAGATTGAAATCCAGAGTACGCAATGTAATTTTATCAATGACTAGCCAAAAGATTATTTATGTAAATGTTTGCATACACGACAAATCTACCTTTGGTTACATTTTTGATTCAAGAAGAAAGAAAAAACTTGACTGGTCACTGAATAAGAACTCTGTATCACACATGTGTACAAAACGATATTTATTTTTAATACGAGTGCTTTTGGTTGTTAAATTTCACGCAAAAATGTGATTATTTCGTCAAGTTCGGCTATGTATTCAAGGTTTAATCACATTTGTAAACCAAATAATAGCGTAATTTGGTGCGATTAGTTAATTTATTTAGCTACCACGAATCCCTTATGTATAGCTAGATATTATAGACTTAAATGAATTATAGAATTTGTTATATTAACAATTTTGATGTTTTATTGATTCAACCCCCTCGTACTATAAGGGCCGATTCTCACCGGGAAAGCAGCGGCGCGGCGAGCACTTTCAGTGAGAAACCATTTCTAACTTCTCTACATAATTAAAAGACCAGTATCGCTTAAAAGGCTCGAAAAGGTCGCGCGTCTTGCTGCCCGCGGCGACACGGGGCCGCTCGCTGCGACACGGCGAATGTCGAAACTTAACTGGTCAAAAGGAGACTAGTGCGTGGTGTCGGGAGGACGCGAGCTTGCCGCGGCTGGCTCCGCCGGCCTCTTCGCGTCGCTGCCCGCTTCTGCCGTTCCGGTGTGAATCGCCCCTTAAGCTGGCGTGGCCTATGAATTTGGAGGTTTCTAATAATCTACTTTTACTACTTTTTTGTAAACCTCCGCGGATTTCTTCATAAATGCATACTCTTTGTTGACTGTAACCGACTGTAACTAAGCCTCTCTCAGTCACTGTCAATAACTTGATGTATATTTTGATTTTGACTCATGTTTATCTATGACATCAGAAACATTTTCGAAAAATATTAATTATTTAGATATAATTTCCTTTTGAAAATGAGTGAAAGCGTGGTCAGTATATTTTTATAAATATATACTTATTTGTAAATCAGAAATGATTGATACACAATAATGTTATTCCTGTTTATTTCAGAGTACTCGCAATAAAACTTTGACCGAGTCTATCGACACTGAATCCACTGAAAGTCCACTGGTAATATATGATTTTACTACTTTCCTGTTACTGACTGGTCGTATGTACAAATATCTACGTTGAGAGAAGGATTACCATGCACATTATCCGTTGATAACTCGTCGGAAATATTGGCGCAAAACAGGGGCAAGGCATACAAGGCTGAGGCTTTCTACCAGCTAAATTGAAATGAGACTGGCAGTGAAGCCTGTGAAGCGTGGCATTCATGGGAAACAAAAGTTGCACAATGTTGTTTCAGCAACATATTGCTGGCAACATACACATTTTTTTTTACCTTGTTTTTGGGGCTTTATCCTTCGTATGAACGCAGATTTATGCGAGACTCGCTTTTCAATTGTGTCTTTAATTATAGCATACGAAAGGTTATTGTAGACACCATATTCCAAGTGAACAACAACTGGCCATATACTATCCTTTTATCTATTCCTACTAACCAAGGTACACGACCGATGGACGAACAACATAACTTACCGTCAGCTAGTTGTGTCCTCCTGCATCGGAATCTTCCAAGTATGGTGGCACCCCTACCTGTACGACTTCCGGAAGCTACTGCCCTTCCTGTTCCTGTACAATGTGTTCAGTATAGTGATCGGATATCCGCTGTTTTATCTGGAACTCGCTTTGGGAGTGGTCACTAAGAAGAATGTGCTTAAATGTTGGCATTTGTCGCCTATAGCGAGAGGTAGGTAGACACCTAACACGTTCTCGTGTTAGTTTAAAAAAGTTATTTGTAGAATGATTAGAATACTGCTAAGTTATTGAAGTTTCTTGAAGTAAGTCAGAGACTATTGAGATGACTGAAATTGATGATCATTTGACCTGCCAAAGTAATATTCCCCAATTTGCTAACGTTTGAGCGTGATTAGGTCTTGGAACCTTGTCTAGAAAGGCTATATTTACTAGTACCGATGCGTACCTGTACAGACAACTGATTTACTGAGATGGGTACCAGGGGTAAGGACCAGTACATTTAATTATTTTGCGCGCATTTCACTAACCTAGCTGCGCGGCAGTCCAGGTACTTGTGGCATCTAGTAGGTTTCACATACGTATCAATACATGCGAAATTCGGAATTTCTGGACAAGATCTTAGTGCGAATTCCAGCTTCCTCAATAATATCTCACATTGTCAGTGTACCTTAAATTTTCTCAGGCATGGGTTTCTCGATGCTATCAACATGCGTGTTCAGTGCACTAGCGGCCGGCGCGGTTGGCGCGTGGTGCCTGGCGATGACGGTGCACTCTTTCCACACGTTCCTGCCGTGGCTGCACTGTGCGGCGGCTGCAAGGCCCCCCTGTGCAGCCAGACATCGACCTCTGCCTTTAGGGAGTGAGACACCCCCGCAATCGTTCTTTTTGTTAGTAACAATATAAACCTGTTAAGCCCCGCGCGACACCGATTCGGACTCAAACAATAGAAAATTAATTGTGTCTCATTAGACCAATTAAAGACGTAACTTTTGCCTCTTGTTCAAGCAGTCTGATGCAGTTGGTGTAAGTTATTTTATTTCAATCTCAGATTTGATGCCAATTGCATCAAACTGCTTGAAAAGTGTACTTGTTTTGAACATTTTAGTTGCAATCCGGTTTTTCGATTTTTTTTAATGTTTGATTAATTTCTCCTCAAGGCCTTTATTTTGATACTACACATGGTCATGGTACATTTTTTTTTCAAGACTTCATAATGGCGTCTAAGATAGCTATACCTAATTGAATAAAATCCATCCAGCCGTTGGAATGTGTCGAGGGTATAAAGAATACCACATACATAGCCATACCAACCCGTACTTAGCCCGCGTGGTGGATTACAGCCCACTCCCTCTCACAGAGGAGGCCTGTGTCCCAGTAGTGGGAACATTAAAGGCTGAACATTATATGCTATATAGCCAGATTACGTGTGAAAAACATAACCCTGTCTTTGCTGTCGCGCAGTCGGGTAATTCGCTGTACGTTTCCCGAACGGAATAATTAAATAAACTGCAGCAGATTTTTTAGATGATTTATTTATTTATTTAAACTTTTTACACACAAAAAGGGTACAAAGGCGGACTTAATGCCTTAGGCATTCTCTACCAGTCAACCAAGAGTGGTGAAGAAATTTGATGGTAGGTGCTCTGTTTGATAGGAACAATGAGAATTCTTTATTAAAATTATATCATTATGAATTATAAATAAAATACCTACACAAGTACATAAATAGGTTTTAAACTTATAATAAGTACATATAATATTTACTATAACATATTATAAATGATATATACTTAGTCAAGTGAGAGAGATGTCGAGATGACACTACTCTATTTATTTTGAAAAAACTGCAGTTTGATTATGATTTCTCTACGATCGGCTTTTTTTTTTTGTCAAATAGAATAATTGCCAAAATTACCTCTGCTGATGGGGTTGGATATAGTAGTATCAGGTATTCTAAAGCGGAGCTGGAGCCGACAGATGGGCCCGTGTCCACCACCAGTGGACGTCTTTCGACTGATAGGTAGGTATTATGATGGAGAGAGGTTCAACTGATAATTTCTCTACAACAAAGACAAAGTTAGTATAATGTTTATTTATGTATGTAAGTATCTATGTATTACAGATATTCTATTTCACGAAGTCCGTTCGGCTTTGATTGTAATAGTGATATCCCGACAAGCGCGCTTGTGTGTGTAAAAGTAGGTACAAATCTGATATAATTATATTCAAGTCGAGATTTAATAATCTAAATAAAATTTTGGTTTTAAAAGTATATACATTTTGTAAATAAATTAGATTAGGTTGCAATAAATACAAAAATATTAAGAATATGTAGGCATTTAATTAAGCATTGGTGTTACAGAATGGAAACGAAACAAGTAGGACTATTCAGTATTTTCAATCACTATCAGATAAATTTTCGATTTCCGATTCCGTTTTGCTGTCGTCAGAATCATCTTGTACATTGATTATAAATTCAAAATCGAGATCAAAATATTTCAGTCTAAAAAAAATGAAAATAGTCTTTTTCAATTTTTTCAACATGAGCACAAGTTTTTTGCCACGTTTCACTGCTAACTTGGCCCAAACTTTCATTGATCAGTCTTTCCGTATTCGTCATGTTTTGCTCGATATTTTTAGATGCGACATAATTTTTAACGATCCCCCAAATATTTTCAATCGCATTTAATTCTGGGTGATAAGGGGGAAGGCGTAAGACATCAAAACCCTTGCTTTTTATAAAATCGTCAATCTTGTAGATTACGTGTTGGGTTTTGTACTTCTTTATTGTATCGTACAATTCCAATTTAAGAAGAGATTCATCAAATGCTATACCCTTATCCCTGAGCCATTGCTGCATATCGGCTTTCTTTGTAGATTGCGTCGGTAGTCGTTCAGCCCGTGTGTTGTGATAAGATGCATTGTCTAAGACAATGACAGAGCGCGGAAGTAAATTGGGTAGCAACTTTTTATTTAGCCATTTTACATAGTTATCATAGCTCATATTTGAATGATAATCACCAGCTGTTGAGTTGGCCTTATAAACCAAGGAAGCATTTTCAATAAAACCATCCTTGGTTCCCGCGTGCACTAAAATAAAGCGAGTGCCTGTGCTAATTTTTTTTAAAAACGGAGTTCTTTCCTTTTTTTTTGCCCAGGTGTTGTTTCGCACGTGTGTCGAAAGGACGTAGCTCTCATCGGTGTAGACAATGGGCCGACTTTGAGAGCGGTACTCTGTTATTTTTTTTTTATATTTTAAACGCCACATTTGTATATTATTATGACGCTCCGTCAAGACTTTACGGTTGTTCTCTGTTTTGCGCCACTTGTAACCTAATTTCAACAGTAACTTGCGAACAGTTTCTAAACAACCTTCGAATCCGATTTTTTCATTCAATGCTGTTCTTAACTTAGCTAATGTTGGAATTTCTTTATGGACAATATGGAAATCTTGTACAGTACTGCGAACCACATCGGCTGTAAAATTATCTATATCCACTTTATTATCTCGCTTTCTCCTTTTCTTCATAGGTGAAGTGAATTTTGATGAAGTGGATGGCAATTCCTTCTCTTCTTTTAATATTCTTTGAACTGTTTTTTGGCTCACACCCGTAGCTTCAGCTGTACGGCGTGTAATGTCTCGTAAATGAGACAAATCACAGTTGAGTTCCATTAATGATTTTGTAAATTCATATTCTTCTCGCAGAAAATGATAAACACTAGCTATCATGTTTCGACCCTAAAACAAAATGTAATCAAAATAATTAAGTAATATAAACATTTTATAACACAAAAAAACATTCATTTTATAAATACTTCTATTGCTATATTAAGTATCTTTGTATAACATTTTAATTGAAAACGTATAAATAAATATTACCTCACTATGGACAACTCTTCTTCGTTTTGTTGCCATGCTGACCTTACTCCGTGAAACAATTTGGCGCGAACTAAAAACCACTACTGATCCGGACCGTGTCCCGATCGACACTGAGCGCTCTCGAGGTTACGCACACAAAAACAATGTGCATGTGCACGCTTGACAACATTCATAGCCAAACGGACTTCGTGACATAGAACATCTGTAGTATTTATTCATGTATTACAAATATAATTATTTTCGAGCTATCAATCTTTTATGTAGCACCTGCGACGTTTTATCTGTGCATCAACAAAAAGTTAACTGGTAGAAAATCGCTTTGTACCTACACTATTTTTACTTGTACATAAACTTTTAATGAATAAATATATAAACGTTGTTCCAGTAACTTCGTGTTGGATCTGAAACGCGATGGTCTGCAGGGTGGTCTGGGCAACATTGTGTGGGAGCTGACGATCTACTACGTTATATGCTGGATGCTCATCTACTTCATCGTCATCAAACGGATATATAGCTACTCGAAAGTAAGCTTTGTACAGTTGTACTTGATTGTTGTTTTAATTTTTGTTGATAATTGGCAGCTGGGCTAATTCTAAAAGCCGTGTCCCCGATGGAATTCCCAATCGGATACAATTCCGAGGGTTAACTAGGGGATAACGGGTTAAATAGAGGATAGATAGATTAATTTATTTGCCTGAAAAATGTCATTTTACATATTTTATAACACACTAGCTTCAGTCCGCGGCTTAGTCCACGTGAATTTTCGGCCCCCGACCCACCGCTTCGCATCGCATCGCCCGCCCGCGCTATTACTTCGTTTTCGCTTAACGTTCTTTCTGTTTTTTTTTTCTTTTTGCTCGTTTCCCAAGGGTCGTAACGTGATGTTAATGTTGTTTAACCTTTCTCAAGAATTGGGCTATAAAATGCAAAAGGAATCATTGAAATCCGACTGCCAGTTACAGAGATCATAGCAGCCTATCTGACGGACAGGGCCGTCATCTACCCCGGTCACCAGGGAGTGTGGAACTGGCATGAGATGTCGTGCGGTGTCCCACAGGGATCCGTCCTGGGGCCGCATCTGTTGGACATCGGATACGACTGGGTGCTCCGCGCCGACCTCCCTAGCGGCGTCAGCGTAGTATGCTACGCTGACGACACGTTGGTCCTGGCGCAGGGGAGGTCGCACCAGGCGGCGGCCGAAGTAGCGGGGTTGCGACAATTCTCGAAAGGATCCGGCAATTGGGACTCAAGGTGGCCCTGCACAAGTCCGAGGCCATGTGTTTTCATGGTCCTCGGAACGCGCCACCGTTGGGGTCCCAAATAACGGTAGGAGGGGTTTCCATCGGCGTCGAGTCGACGATGAAGTACCTGGGACTCGTCCTCGACAGTCAGTGGAACTTCGTGGAGCATTTCCGACGTTTGGCTCCGAAGCGGCTCCTGCCCAATCTAGGGGGTCCAAACGCCTCCTGCCGGAGGCTCTACGCGGGGGTCGTGTGGTCCATGGCCCTCTACGGGGCTCCTGTATGGTCGCGTTCTCTGGCGCTGCGGCCAACCCGCCGGTTGAGCGCGGCCCAAAGGATCATGGCCATCCGGATGGTCCGGGGATACCGCACGGTCTCCTGTGAGGCAGCGAGCCTCCTTGCCGGATTGCCGCCATGGGATCTGGAGGCAAAAGTCTTCGCGCACGTATGGATGTGGCACGAGGAGGCGAAACGCCGGGTCGTAACTCCGCTGCCGCGAGAAATCGCGGCACAGTGGACGGAGCTCCGGCGGGATCTCATGGCGACATGAAGAGTACGGTTGTCGCAACCCAGTGCTGGCCACGCCACGATTGCGGCGATAAGACTCCTCTTTGAGGAGTGGCTAGAGAGGCGCCATGGCGTCCTCACCTTCCGCCTGACGCAGGTCCTCACCGGACACGGCAGCTTCGGGCCCGACACAGGAACCTGTGTCGGATAAGGCGGGAGGAAACGCCCGGGTGTCACCACTGTGTGGATCGCCCGGAGGACACGGTGGAGCATACGGTGGAGGTCTGCCCTGCATCGGCGGCAGAGATCTCTCGGGTCCGGCCCTGGTTCAGGCCATGGTATGGAGCGAGAGGGCATGGGCAGCCGTCACCTCCTTCTGCGAAGCAGTAATGCTTGCGAAGGAGGAGGCGGGACGGTTGAGGAAAATGCAAATTTCGCGCCCTCTCGGCACTAGCCGCTGCAGGAGACGCCCTGGGTGTCGGGAATCCCGGGCGGATTTCCGGCCACCGTAGGCGCGGGCTTGCGGACGGTGAGCAATGGGTAGCTCACCGTCCGGTAAGGACCAGGCCCGGGACGACGGCGCGTTGTATTCCACGCGCGTCTCAAAGAGATGTCGTCAGCACAAATGTAGGGGTCCACTAGGGCCGATGCCTGCCGGGGTCGCGGGAAGGTACCAAAGGGTCACCGAGGCCCCTGGCAACACAGGCAACAGGAAGGAATACGGTTGGGTTTTAGTCAGTAAGAGTCTGACACACCCTCCCGCTCCGCCCAGAGCGGGAGAAGTTATTTGACGATTTCCCACTCAAAAAAAAAAGATCATCGCAAACCATCTTTCGATTTTACCCATATTTTGATTGACAATTTGAACAAAAACGGTTATTGTGACTTAAATGTAATAGTTAACCACAAAAAAGTCCGCGGAGTATGTCTTACTCCGCGGACTTTTTTGTGGTTAATGATGAGTAATGCATTATTTTTATGTATCATTAATAGTTTTCGCAGCGCACGCTAAATAGTGACTTTTATAGGCAAATTTAGATAACTTGGGTTACGATATTGTAATTTATGTCGGGGAAAAAAAAAAGTTCTGTCAAATTAATCAGCGCTTGATGTAAAATGACGTAATTTTAGTAGGCAAGTTTTTAATCACGTCTAAACTTGTATGGAGTAGTGACAGGCGCTGATTAATTTGACAGGACTAAACTAAAATTCTTCTGTCCTTTTCTTAATGAAATAGAAAGAAAAATATGCACTGAACTTAAATTTAGTTTAGTTTGTGAACAAGGGAATCGGCACCAATGTCAAATAATGAAAGATTATGTCAAGGAAGTGTGTTTAAAAATTAAATAAAAATAACCATCGTAATGCCTATGTCCAGCAGTCGACTGATATAGGCTGAGTTGATTGATTGATTGAAGCATCGTAATTTGGGAGCAGTTAATAGCTATTTTCATAGTTATGCCGTTAATGAGGTACCAGGGAAGCCACATGTGCAGAAGAAAAATATTGCCAAACTTCCTTGTCTTCAACGTAGTCTTAATCTTATAATCTGCTTTATAGGTAAGGACATTCCTAGAAATACAGTTTCCGTAATAGCATCTAGTTTCTTGCCATCAAGTTTTAAATTTAGAGCCACGTGGGGTACATTTGGTACTGAGAACTTAAGACATTTTGCGTTGTAAGTAAAAGATTATTAGCTGCGAACCATTTCAAAAGAACAGCCAGACTGTCGTTGACATGTTTGACATCCGTATCTTTTCTATTTAAAAAATAAGAGAAGTTTCATCAGCGAATAGAATTATATCCGTTAGCCATCATGTAAGAAAATTCACTAATATAAACTAGAATTAGGAAAGAACCAAGAATCGAACCTTGAGGCTCGCCCATCCTTACGACAGACCCCGAGAACGTTGCCCCGTTAACGTTTACTTTTCGTTGCCTGTTTGATAGATATGAAAGAACAAGATCAGCACCTTGTGCACAAACTTCGTAGTGGTGTAATTTACAGATCAGCGTATTGTGGCCAACGCAGTCAAACGCTTTTGAGAGGGCACAGAAAATGCCAATTGCATCCTGGTCACAAAATGTGACTGAGTTTTACTCCTGCGTCAACCCACCGTCGACCCACCTTTCGTGAAACCAAACTGGCGCCTATGTAAAATCCCATTATTTGTATTTATTTACATAACCAGATTACAAGATTACCAAGTTAAGCCCAAAAAAGGCCTTCGGGGCATTGTATCGAGGATGCTGGCGGCATTTCCTCGCTGAATTGCAAGAATTGCTGATGCGAGAAAGCCGCCAGCTTTTCGGTCAATCCCATTTGAATTAAAATGTGACAACACTAGATGTTGTCTAATATGAAATTTTCATATATTTACTCAGTGCTGGTAGCACAAATATAGGTAGGAATATAATTCAATGGATACCCGATTTGCAAATTGGTACTACTTTAGTATTTTTCCCTAAATCTGGTAACGTACCGCTGTATAAATATTGATTAAATATGCGTGTTAGGAAGCTATTATGTCAATTATGATATCTTCAATAACCTTAACGGAAATGTGTTCTTTATGTTAAGACTTTTGAACGTTTTTTTAATTGTGACAATAGATTTCTGTTGTCACAATTAAAAAAACATTCAAAAGTCTTGATATGAGGGGCTGAAAGAATTGGAATTGTGAAGTTTTCTTTGAGAAGAGATTCAGCTGATATAAATGATGAGGGGAGCGATTTTGTGTAACATCTATTGGGATGTTGGTAAAGAAATTTTCGAGTGTCTCAGCAACTTTTAACTTATCTGAAATGGTTTCATTATGAATTTGGTTTTGAACAATGTTTTGCTTGTTTGGCCTGTTATGTATTTGTTGATTTTGAAACCTATCACTCCATCTGCCTATTCATAATCTTCTATAATAAATAATCCACAGACTGAAATCAAAGTCATCGGCTAAAGTTATTGTGTTCTTGTTTAGTTGGTGATGTTCAAAGACGTGTTGTCGTATTTCGTATTGATATCCGTGGCGGTGGGCGCGCTACAGCTGAAGGGCGCGGGACGTATGTTCAACGAATGCGATTGGACCGTGCTGTTTGAGAGCTTACAGGTAAAGATACTGAAAGAAAGAAAAAAAAGAATGGTTATTTTGCCACATAAACACGTGCATATAAAAGAGACAAGTTAGTTACTACACCTATGAGAAGTCAATAAATGTGAATACTTAGTGTAGATACACGAAACTAATCAATAAAAAAAATACTTATTGGTCTGAACCATGACTTCTCAAGTCGGAATAATTACTACTGATGGTGAGATGGTTTGAGCAAAACCCAGTAAGGTACCTACTTACTGGGTTTTGCTAGGCTAGTCAAATTCTGTGAGCGCAGGTTTTATTTATGTATTTATTTAAAATTCTCGCACACAATTACAAACATTTACAAAGGCGAACTTAATGCTCCACACTATCGTCCAACAGTTCAACATTCCAACATGACTCCAGTCTGTCCCAACTCACGATCGATCAAAAGACTCTCCAACATTGTCAAACAGGCACGAACTACCTCTCTACACGTGGTAGGTTGGAAGAACTGTTGGACGATAGTGTGGAGCTGGCGTTAGGCTAAAGGCTTTAAGTCAATGCCCAACGTTTACAGCAATTTCTTGAGCGACATTAATGATACACGTTTGGATGTTTAAAAAAAGAGTAGATAATACGTAAAAGTAGGTAGATAATAAGCAAAGACAAGAATTTCTAAAGTCAAGCAAATGTTTACTTTACTACTTACCATTATGTTATTAATAAACAGCTGTTTAATTATCCTTTTAAGTTTATTTTTAACATTTTTAGATATGGCGTGAAGCCATGGAATACGCGTTGATCGAGATGACCGTGTGCCAAGGTTCTCTAGTTATGCTTGGGTCCTACTGCCCGAAGTCACAACACAGTCTGGGTAGCACTGTGATGCTTGCCTTCGCTTTGTCCAAGAGTAGTTGCATGACCACGGCGTTAGTTCTAGGGGCCACACACGGAGCGCTTTATAAGGACTATGAGAATGCGACTAGTATTTGGCCAGGTTGGTGAGGTTTTTAGTTTTTGTGACTTGACAAAGTTCCATCCGAAGATACGATAAGTGTGATGAAAAGTATAGTCGACTTCGTAAGTTGATATAACAACTTTTGAAAACAATTCCCGTAAAAAATTTACTTTACTAAGGTCGAAAGTTCTTAACTGTCACATAGACAAATAGACCTTAACGTTTTATGACGTGCAAGTGGTATTCAATCTTAGGATGAAAGAGAAAGGAAAGAAAATACGTTTAATTGCGGTAAATATGACGTAAAGAAGGAACACAAATACAAAAAAGAACAAGTTGAGAAGAAACTATTCCGTGGGGAGAAATTATGCGTCACATCCACGCAAAACGGCCATCGCTCAGCCTAATGCTGCGACCCTATTCGAGGCAGAGCCCCAGCGCTGGTTTTTAGTGACAGCCGGCATTGACGTGGTGACGTCGACCGGTGCAGCATACAGTGAGATTATAAATAAGAAATAAAAAATAAAATATATACAAGCCACATCAGAAAAAAAGGTAAAACAGAATCAAATCAATCATGAGGTCGACCTTACTTACTTAGGTAGCCAGAATGGCTTCTTTTATGTCATAATGCTAGTCTCGTATAAATCGTACCCAATATCCGATACGAGAGAAGAATCCTTAGTACATTTTTGCGATGTGCATGGTTCTGTCTTTGTTTGTAAGTTGGTCTACCTTACTAGTTAGAATGACATCATAATCCATTGCGAACATACATACCTACTTTATTGCTTCTTCTTTTTGTGTCGACAGTACTTTCTTTTGACTTTTGACGTGATAACGTCTTATAAATCCATGAACGCCGGCTGCACGCACGAAAAAGCATGACTCATTGTCAAGTTCCGCCTGAGCCGAGCGTGCAAGCGAGAGCGTGGAACTAGCGATAGAGAGGCACGATCAGCCTAAGCGTTCGGCTTGTGACGCATCTCTCTCTCGTTATCACGTAAAATTATCGTCCGTAAACCGACTTTACAGACAACCATTATTTTATATTGCTTGAGCCCAATACCTAAGTAGCGATATTAATTGCTGCTTCAATTAAAATGTTCGTGTTGTTAAGTCTTCTCACGATTTCATTGCAGGAGCTTCATCATCAATAATCCTATGGTCCGACTATGTGGCTCGGGTACCCGGCAGTCAGTTCTGGTCTGCTCTTATATTCTTCACACTCTTCGTTTTATCACTAACTACAGCGGTAAGTTTGCACTGTGTGTAAGGGGTGCTATCAATGTTCGGGTCGTCGTGATTCGGCACAGCTGGGCGGCAAAATCGAATACATATAATTATTATGTGTTTAAAAGTTCGGGAAAATGCGGGCATTGTGCCGAGCCGACCCGCGGGGTGATTGCCTAACTCACTTACAGTAAGTAGCAAACGGGTTTCATTTTGACAGTTCTATAACATTCATTGCGGCATTTACGTTGTTGAGCAGACATATTTTTCGAACTTATGAAGCAATGAATTAGCAATATACTTCAAAATCATTCAGATTTTGATTGATAGTGTTTTATAGGGTGCCGAACATGATAAGCGACGGTAGCTTCCGGACGAAGTTCGCAGATCGGCACGAGCCGAATATGCGTTAAGGCGCTGACAAGACCCAATTGACCAAAATAGGCTTCTCTTAAGAAAAAAGTTGCCAAATCTGTATAGTTTGTGGTGGTGGAAAAAAATATGTGTTAATTTTGAACATACATGTTTCCCAGAACTTGGTTGTTACCAAAACACGTTTTGAAAAAAAATCTCGATACAAACTAACGTTAAACTAGCCTCTTACCTTGAGTTCCAATCCAAAATATCTGTATTAAATATCAATTTTCAACAATTCAACTTATTTATTTCACAAATTCAACGTTACGTATTTAATAAAAAAAGAACGTCTTATTTGAATGCAGAACTTGGTTGTCTTTTTATTTTCTATTACTCAACTCAATTTTGAGTAAATAGATGATTGCTTCGTATTTTGCAATAAATTACAAGCGTTGTTGTGTCATTGTGCTTCTCTTTCTTTTCTATGCAATCTGACAGTGACCGCGGTTTAGGTGTTGTCAGCGTCTTAAGAGTAATTACTTCGGTTCGGCTTTCTTGGTCAACAAATAGGTACTCGTACTGCCGAATCGAATGTGCCGACCCGAAAATATGTGTATAGCATTCCTAACAAGCCTTTTCAATTATGTGAAAAAGACTTGCAAATTATTGCAAGTTGCAATAAAATAGACTATCATCATGCTTGGCGCAGTACCTACCTACGTCTTGCGGAATCGATTCGCCACGAATTATTTTTTGCATAGCTTGCAGAAAGCGATTCCGGGTCTGGCAGTTTGTGTATGTGAGATTTGTGTTTAGAAACAATCTACTATAATATATACCTACATACCTAGTTGTGTATAACAATGTTAATCCTTAGTTCTATTTTAATTCTTATTTGCAATTGATGTTATTTCCACTTGCACAAATATCAGCTTTAGGATAGAGTAAATTAAGTAGGTTTTAGAATTACTAGTAGGTACTAGTAAAGAAAAATATGATTTAAAAAATCATTTAAAAAATGGAAGTTGCAGTGCAGACTGTACTTTAATGTAGGTTTTAAAGTATTTTTTCCAAAATACTCGTATTTGTTTATCATGTTTGCAAACTAAACTGGATTTATTGTTACTGAAAAATGAAAAGACGACTTGGATATGGAATGGGAGCGCAGGGCACTGTCTGTCGGATTTCCAGCCACCGTAGGCGCGGGCTTGCGGACGGTGAGCAATGGGTAGCTCACCGTCCGGTAAGGACCAGGCCCGGGTCGACGGCGCGTCGTATTCCACGCGCGCCTCAAAGAGATGTCGTCAGCACAAAGTAGGGGTCCACTAGGGCCGATGCCTGCCGGGGTCGCGGGAAGGTACTTATGGGTCACCGAGGCCCCCGCAACACAGGCAACAGGAAGGAATACGGGTGGGTTTTAGTCAGTAAGAGTCTGACACACCCTCCCGCTCCGCCCAGAGCGGGAGAAGTTATTTGATGATTTCCCACCCTCAAAAAAAAAAAAAAAAAAAAAGGGCACTGTCTGTGAGGGGAAATATGATATGCCGAAGATTTCATGGTTGTTCAGTTCTCGTGAAATTAACTCTACTGCCAAACATTTTAAACCAGCGTCCTTTGGAATCATCATACCTACCCTAAAAGCAGACAATGCCCAGCGCGTTCAATACAACGTGCCTTCAGGGCGCTGATGAGGCTTCCACCTTACTGTAGAGCGTCAGGTATGTTCGCTGATGCGCACACTGACGATTACTTTGCGATAGGTAATGCGAAATAAAGTTGTCTCAGTAATATACCTAGTGAGTGGAAACAGCAACAGCATCCTGAAGGTGTTTGCAGAGAGGCTGGATGGACCTACAATGGGAAGGTTTACCAAGCTACATATTAGCAACAAAGCTTGTTATACCTTCCTGTGATTGTACATAATTGTCTATTTATTTTTAGTGTTCCTGCATGTTTAGTGTACGTCAGTACGTTACTCCAGCAGGAAAGTGGCTCCTAGAGTGATATGAGTGGAACGTATAATTAGTGCGTAAACCGCTGTAAATGTGCGCCAAATATAAAATTTGTGCGCTTTATCGTTTTGGAAAAAAACGATTCCTGCTGGAGTAACGTTGTTCCAGCAGGAAAATTCTAAACGAATGATCGGATAGAGAAATATTGTGCATGGGCAGAGAGCTTATATTTGAGCAAAAATGTGCGCCAAAAATACAATTTGTGCGTCTTCAGGTTTTTGTGATATTGTGTTTCCTGCTGGAGTAACGTTTTGCAGAATCGTGTATCTCTAAAACTATTGTATGTGCGCCTGTAGAATAAACATACACGAGTAGCTCTTATTCCTACTAATATTATAAATGCGAAAGTTTGTAAGAATTAATGGATGGATGGATGTTTGTTACTCTTTCACGCAAAAAGTACTGAACGGATTTGGATTAAATTTGGCACACAGATAGTTTATAACCAGAAATAACATATAGGATACTTTTTATCCCGATATACCCACGGGGTCAAAACTTATGCGAGTGAAACCGCGGGGCGCATAGTTTGAGCATATTTGTGACAGAATTAGATTTAAGAAAATATTTATAATTTTCAAGTAATAGCGCTTTTTGAAAACCCGAAAAAATATCGCAGCGCCTAAATGAGAAAACGTATTTAAAGCTCCCTGAAAACTGTTTTCGTTCCTTCTTGACTATAAAAAGTTTCAAAGGTGTACATGCTTGCGTTATTGAATAATATTGCTAAAAGTCTAAACGACGGTGTCATAACTTTGACGGCAAAATACAAGAAACCGGCTCAACCCAAGACGTATAGGTGTAAACCAAAAATTAGTGCGTTTAGTAAAAAATATATAGTGAAAATATTTAGCTTGGAATGTTTCGCTTAAGTAGATATAAACAAAAAACAAAACGTAAACAACGATTGGTTATCCGACCAAATTCGAATGACTACAAAAAAGCGATGCGACGCGCGACGCACAAATTATATTTTCGGCGCACATTTTTGCACAAATATAAGCTCTCTGCCCATGCACAATATTTCTCTCTCCGATCATTCGTTTAGAATTTTCCTGCTGGAACAACGTACACGCATGTTTACTAAGATAGTTTTTAAGTAAGATGTAATACTAACACCCTATGGGCCTTGATGCCTGACAATTTTTTAAATATTTTTTTTATAAAGCTTACGTTGGAAATTAATATACTTATGTGTTCTTTTCAGGCGCTATTAGTTCAAACAGTAATGTCGTCATTCACCGGGCGATCGATCAGAAAAATCAGTTGGGCCTTTCTCATAGTAATATGTTTACTCTTCTGTCTGATCGGAGTTCTCACTCTCTGTACTCAGGTAACATTGTATGCCACTCATACGCTTAATACCAAGTAGTGATATCATGGAGTTTAATCAATTAGGTAGGCGACTAAATAAGGATGTACCAGTCCCACGTCCCGCCATACTGCATCGGCCGAATAATTCGACAAAAATTTAAATGAAAATCAAAAATCAAGTCATTTGTTTAAACTAGGCTGAGAATCAGCACTTTTCGAACGTCAAAATTACACAGGTAAGACAGTCCCACAAAAACGCCCGCCCTTCACTATTCAACTTCAACTTTCACTATCAAATAAATTGATGAGTGGGTAGTAGATGAGAAAAATTGACGAGTCCCCACAGTCCCTACTGTGGGGACAGTAGGTACTATGGGGACTCATCAATTTTTCGAGCTTTTATTTCATTATGCCATACAATTTTCAGCCCTATGCAAAAGTTACTAAAGAATAATTTCAACATAAAAATATGTCCGTCCTGCTAAGACCTATGTACTCGTATGTATGAATTTTAAAACAGGGGTAGCTACACACATGTTGGAATCGACATGATACGACACAGCCGGGCGGTATAATAATTGAATATAAATGTAGATACCTACATGTTTGGGAAAATGCCTTTCGGCTTAGCTTTTTTTTTTCTTTTTTTTTTGTATGGGAAATCATCACATAACTTCTCCCGCTCTGGGCGGAGCGGGAGTGTGTGTCAGACTCTTACTGATTAAAACCCACCCGTATTCCTTCCTGTTGCCTGTGTTACCAGGGGCCTCGGTGACCCTTTGGTACCTTCCCCGACCCCGGCAGGCATCGGCCCTAGTGGACCCCTACACTGGTGCTGACGACAACACTTTGAGGCGCGCGTGGAATACAACGCTCCGTCGACCCGGGCCCTGGTCCTTACCGGACGGTGAGCTACCCATTGCTCACCGTCCGCAAGCCCGCGTTTCGGCTTAGCTTGGATTGTGTCGAGCCGACCCGAACATGATTAAGAGAATATGCCGAACGAAGTTCGAGCTTGAGCGGGGGCACACGACGTGTCGTGGCGCCGCATCGCACAACTGAGCGGTGCCGCTCCGACGTCGCAACGCCCCCGGCCTCGTCTCGGTGGTTGCAAGTCCGGTGCGGCGCCGGAGTGCATCGTGTGACATGCCACAGATATTTCTATGTAAGACGACGCAGCGACACCGCTCCGGCGCCGCACCGACGCCGCAACGCATCGTGTGCCCCCGCTCTTTGGCGTTCCGCACGAACAGAATTAGTGTAGTAATTACTTCGGGTCGGCTGTTTTGTTCAACCAATAATTTTTTTTTTGAGTGGTAAATTATCAAAAGGGTCTCGGTAACCCTTTCCCGCGACCTCGGCAGAACCAATACCTACTACCGAATGGAATATGTATGAAACACAACTAAAGCAACCTTTTTAACATTACAGGGTGGTTTATACATACAAAACTTCCTAATGAACTGGCCGGCGTCGAAGCCCCGCGTGTTGATAGCAGCGCTGTCCGCTACCATCATCACCTACGTGTATGGACAGACCACGTTCTGTGAAGACGTGTTCTTCGCGGTCGGAGAGTACCCCAGCGTCTTCATGAGAATCTGTTGGGCGATCTCGCCGGCTATCATGATGGTAAGCAGCAGGGGCGTAGCTACCGCCGGGCCCCCACGTGTGTAAGCAAACATTCGTAAAATATCCAAAATCTCAAATCTTTATTGATAACAAGCTCGTAAAGAATGAATGAACTTAAGTAATTAAAATATAAAAACTAGCGAAGGGGGCGATGTCCCCGGGCAGCGCCAATATAGGGGCGGTGGCGGCGTCAGGTTATCTTAAGGCGCAGTTAGACGACTTCTAATGATGTTAGATTGTACTTCACGTCTAAATGACTAGTCTTATTACTTTGAAAAATATATTTTATACTAGACTATTATAAATATTTGAAATAATATGTTTATAATATAGTGCAATTAATTTGTAAAGCAATGTCTAACGCGGACAAAAACACAACTATTACGCAAAAAATAACGGGCGTATTTTCATGAAACTTTCACCATCTAAAAGACAATTTAACTACTCAAATTTTAGTATACGTATTCTATTTGTTTTGTGTTTGATTAATCAAGGTGGGTTGTTTTTTCGGATAAAGTTGGTGCGCGTTGAAGCGGGGGCTCTTGCGGGCGACGGGCGGCAGTGCATCGCTGACCACTGTCACGGGTAGACGTTAACGCTCGGCGCTCTGAGCCACCATAACACGATTTTATTCGTTTTTAAGGACGCATTTGTAAAGTTTATAAGTAAACTACTACATTGACACGGGTCACACACACAAGTGTACGCACGGGTAGCTACGGGAATACTCGTAGTAGTCAAGTGAACTAATTTGGATCCTTTGAGTTTTTTTATTTCGTTATAATTCGTAGGTACTTACAAAAAATATTTCGTATTGCTCTTTATAATTTTACTAAATAATTCTTAGATACAAATACTTCAGTGACTCCTGGGCACTGGAAGCCCTCTACTAGTAGAGAGATGTGGGCTGTGGACTTTAGGCAAGTTTTATTAGTTATGATGAGACCTTACCTCCGGACTTGATGAAGTGACCTGAAGGTGTACTTCGGTGACTGGTACTGGAACTGGTCGACAAGTAGGACTAGGTGTGCCGAGTTTGGGCTCATTTTGATAGCTGTGATGAGACCTTACCTCCGGACTTGATGGTGTAACCTGAAGGTGTACTTCGGTGACCGGTACTGGAACTGGTTGACGAGTACGACTAGGTGTGCCGAGTTTGGGCTCATTTTGATAGTTGTGATGAGACCTTACCTCCGGACTTGATGGTGTGACCTGAAGGTGTACTTCGGTGACTGCTACTGGAACTCCTCGATGAATAGAACTAGGTGCCGAGTTTGGGCTCGTTTCGATAGTTTCTATTCTATTCTATTTTTCTCTATGGCAATGGTGCCGATGTCGACAATTCTGCCAATGTCAATGTGTTGAGAAAACGTGCAGATAAAAAAAAAAAAAATAAGGAATATCTATTAATTTGTTGATAAAATAATTAATTATTGGATTTAGTGTGAGACTTGTTGACGAGTATTAGTACACTGAAACAAACAGATAAAAATATTGTTAGTAATATTATATATGAAATTATAAATGAACACAAACTACACAAAAATCATCATAATTTGAGGTCATTGACGCGGATAAAAAACATCAAAGCCCCGAAGAGCTTTGGGGAAGAGTATGTTAGTAGGGATGGAAAATTAGTTGGGACAGGGATATTTAATTTAGGGAGATGACTATACAAGTCATGGGCTGGGTTATTATTGGAGCAGTTAAAAAATATGTGCTCCAATGTACCTTCATCCAACCCACATTCGCAGAGCGATGTGTCTCTGACCCGGATCTTGTGAAGGAAAACCGGAGAACAACAATGGCCTATACGGAGACGGCAAATAATCGATAACACTTTCTTGGATATTTTTTTGTAGGGGTAAAACCAAGGCTTGGGTGTAACTTTAGGCTGAATTGCGTGATAAAAGGCACCTTTCCGTTTACTTGAATTTTGCCACTGCACCTGCCATGAGGTTAGCAAGCTCTTTTTTGGAAGATTCAGCAAATCGTAGCCTTGGCATTGAAAATGTTTAAGGTCAACGGCTTGGGACGTAACTGCATCCTTAGCAAGAGCGTCAACATATTCGTTTCCTCTTATGCCGCAATGACTCGGAATCCAAACCAAGTGTACGGTTTTGTGATTCTTGGCACAAGAGAAAAGAGACTTTTTGATTTGAAGCAGAATTGGACTATGCAATTTACTCTTGAAAGGATTCTGCTCCAAGGCTTGCAAGCAACTAAGCGAATCCGTAAAGATGACACCAGATCTTATGCTATGAGCCTCTATAAATAGACACGCCTCTAATATGGCCACACACTCACCTGTAAACACTGATGATTGTACAGGGCATTTGAATTTTAAAACGATTTTGGAGTTTTGGTAGTATACCGCAGCACCAGTACAACTTAAATCTGATAATTTGGAGGCGTCTGTGAAAAATCTTTCGAAATTGAACCATCGCTCACCAACCGCCGCATTGAAAATAGAGTTAGCCGATGGAGACTTTTTCGATATGCCAATATTGAAGAAAATATCCGGTTTAAAACATATAATTTCATAGTCAAAACTGAAAATAGGAAGTTTCGGAAATTGAATAATGGGGGAATTTAAATTTTGATAACAACGAAAGGCTTTTAAAAACAAAGGGACTTCTTTATGGTTCCAATTAGTGTTGCCCAAATGCAAGAACAAGACGAGACTTAGCCAGTCTTGGTCTTGGTCTTGCGCCAATACACCTGGTCTTGGTCTTGGTCTTGCGCTCCCAGTCTTGGTCTTGGTCTTGGTCTTGCAGCAAGAGTCTTGCAAGTCTTGCAATTACCTATTAGTCTATTACTATTTATTAAAGTTTACTTTAAAT